>OZ007598.1:259485464-260685464 GCA_963931845.1 Maratus michaelseni
ATAAAATAGGTAATTGTGCTTGATATGTTTTTGAAAAAGCTGTCACACGGGAATAGTTATATAATGTAATTTCTTATGATCATACTGGAAAAAAAAAAAATGAAATTTATTAGTTTAATTGATTTTTTTAAAGTAAATGTTTAAGAAACTTTCAGTCATTCTGTCACGTGAAATAACAGTTAATAACTACAACCCTAGGACAGGTAGGTTGCTCTAAATTATAATTTTATATTGCTTATGCATCCTATTTAAGATATGTATTAGTTTAAAAACTGGATGGCTTCTTAATTCACAAAAGTTTCCAGTTTTAAATACCAGGTTAGAGTCATGGTAGCAAAAATGTCATTCCATCACATGATAAGAAATTACTCAAAAATGAGATAATAAAATAGGAAAAAAAAAATCGCTTCATAATTTTTTGAAAATCTTTTAATGAATAACAGTCATGTGCAAACTGAAAAGTCAATTTTCATTTGAAAATAGCTTCGGGGTAATTGCTTTAACTTAATTCTACAACTCAAAATGTCATTCCGTCACATATGGAATTGCCCTAATATTAATGTTTTTAAAAAAAGATAAATGGCTTCTTTATATGAAATAAATTGTAGAAATATTGAAAAAAAAAAAAAATGCTGGTGTGTATGAAAGAGTGAATAGACTGCCAGAAAATATGCATAAAATATTTCCTTTTTTACAATTTTGCCAAGGTTCCTAAAACAGAAAAGTACCTTTTATACTATCAGAAAGCCAAGTGCATTACAAATTGAAAAACAAAATAATGATTTATTGTTTCAATTATAAGACAGAATTCACTTTAAAAGGTTTGTATAGATAGCTAAAACAAATTATTTACATATTACATTAGTAAAGTCATGTCTTAAAAACATGTTATTGTCAATAAAATGCAAAATATATGTGCAAAAAATGACAGTTTAATTTCTGACCAAAACTTAAATTATCCAAAAAGTCATTTGATCCCTTTCCTTAAATAAAAAAATATGCAAAGAGTAAATCTTTTAATTTATTTGAATCAATCCAATGTAAATCAAAAAAATAAAGAAATTTATTTCCTGCAAAAGCAGAAGAGAAAAAAAATAAAAATAATTTCCTTCTCTGGGATTTTAAAAATAGACAGAGTTTACAGCATAGCGACTATAACCTCTGATTGGTTTACAGGTGAAGGACATCACACATGTTATTACATGGAAAAGAGATGTTTAAAACTTTTAACTGCTTTTCATATTGTTCACTATGGTCTTCAGGAACGATAAATGATCTTTGGATCAGTTGTGTTTACTTCGATGGAATGAGATATCAGGTAGCTGAATTTCAACTGAAGACATCTCAAAAAATATATAATATAGGGTAGATGTGCCAGTAATAGACACCCTTAAGGAATTTCTTTAAAAATTGTTTTTTAATTAATAGTTATATTTATTATATTCCAGTTTTTTCAACATTATATTAATCTATCAGCAATATTTAACCATTTTCATAGTCTCATTTTCCAATATGAATCAAAATTTAATTGTAAATAACAGAAATATATCAAAACACCTAAAATGCCAGTAATGGACACCTTTTGTTCCAATAGTGGACACCCCATAAAAAGTAATAAATATAATTATTTTTATGACTGTATTTAGAACCACAATTTAATGAAAGCATACTAATGAAACAAAATAGTTATTTTCAAATAAATTTAACAATTAGGATACCAGTAATTAATAAAATATTTGTGATTATTGAGACAGTGGTGGATTTAAAAGGTAATTAGAAAAAAAAAAGTTTTGGAGTATTAATGTATAGTTACGTCTCACTATTTTTAACAATTAAACTACCACAGACTACTTCATATATTACTTGAAACAATTAATATTACAAATAGGAAAAAAAAATGACACTGTGAGTTGGATATTTTAAATACTAAATAAAACTATTTCAAAATAAAACTGTAGAACTGATGCTTGAGACCACTGATCTGCAGATTTACATGTTTCGTGATTACTATAACTTTCATTAATATTACTATTTCTTTCTGTAAGAGATGAATAAGCAAACATTTAAGACAAAAAATAAATTTTTAACAACTCCTGCAACTTAATTGTTTTTATTTAAATGGGGAGGGATTAAGCCCTATGAGCCCTTCTTTCACTGTGCCCTTAAACAATATTTTCTGCTTCCTGACTGGTTTGATTGCAGATTATAAAATATTCAAAGCAGAGTTATATACATAAAAAAAAAGAGAATAAAATATTTAAATTTTATTAACCACATAAAATAACTTAAAAGCAGCTATTTATAAAAATTTTGGTGTTATTACATTTTGGTAAGTGTAATTTAAAAATTAAATTTGATTATTTAAGTTTTCAGGTAAGTCAAAACATTTTATGCACTATAAACTATAAACATTACTAAAATTGCATTTTTAGCAATGTCTATGTGGGGTGTCCATTACTGGAAAATGACTATTTAAGCATCCCAGTAATGGACACCTCTCTTAAAACCTTAAAAATAAATGAAATCTTATAAATGGCTATTAGTACATAAAATTCAAAGCTTTCTATTACTACCAAAACAAAATGCTTCAAATTTTGCAAGAAAATAAAGAATATATAAATTTATTAAATGAAGCCAGCTCTTAGCATCTTCATTAAAATTTTCACTGAAAAACATTGGAACTCCGAAACATTATTTTCTGCTTCCCGATTGGTTTGATTATAAGTGTCAACGATAACCCAGATTATAAAACATGCAAGGGGGAGCTATGAAAAAAATAATAAAAGGTAAATTTTTATTGGTTATTTTTTATAAACCAAAAACATTGAAGGTTGTCCATTACTAGCACATCTACCCTATATAGAGTCACTATGAAAAAATATATTATAGTCGCTAATAACTAATGTTTAATATTTATTTAATAAACCTGAATTTTGTAATTTTAAAATTTGAACTTTTTTTCCAACAAAGTTTTATGATAAAATTGGCAAGAAAAATTAAGTAAGAAAATAAATATGATTTATAAGTAATAAAATTTTATTTTCATTTTTTTTTTCAATTATTTAGCTATAACGTAATATATATATATTTTTAATTGAGACTCTTTATTATTATATACTAGCTTGGTGCCTTCTTCTTTTGGCGCCCTACAAAAACTTTATTAAAATCTGCTTCTAGATAATTTTTAAGCAAACATTTTATAAACTGTTATTACATTATTTTTATAGATAAATCATGTAAATATATATATATATATTTAAGTAGAAAATAAGTTGAAAATTATCTTTATGCGATTATCATTATGTAAAAAAAATATTTTCGATTTCAAAACAATAACATCCATGACATTTGCCAACCAATCATTATTTAAAAACCGAAACACAGATGTTAGTTCAATAACTTGATGCTAATAGCAATAACCTCAATACCTCACAATTCAACTTGTTACAAACAACGAAAATTACATTTTAGAAACGTCTCTCTGAGAGAAACGTATACACTTTTATTTATTTATTTCCGTTATAATGTAAATAAAGCACGAATAAAAATTGGCAACTTGAACTTAACATCTGCATCTCAAGGACGTCGACACCAACGCCATGCTATCCCTAGGGGAATTGAATATTGAATTTTCCCTTTGATAATCAAAGAAATCCCTATTAAAGAATTTCTGTGATCTGTGTATGTGCTGCCATCTATGAATACCAAAATTAACTTATTTTAATGACAAGCGGATAACCCCATATCAAATGAAAGTAAAAGCTTCGATTTTTTTTTTTCTCTCTTTATGAACGCGGAGAAGAAAATTTCTGTTTTATTTTCCTTTTTCTACTATTTTCCGAGTAAAATATAATTTACAGAGTTTATATGGTATCAAGTGTTTCATTTTCAGAATGCAAATTCAGAAAATTTAAAATTACCAAGTCATTATAATTTCATTATTAGAAATCGAGATTCACCAAAGTCTTCTGCTGAATTATACAAAGAATACTAAAAATTTAGGGGTGGCAAATAGCCCATTGACGTCTAGATTTTTACCCCCCTACCCTGTATAGTACATTAGAACTCCTATTATAGGAGTCTTATCGTACATATAAGTATAAACAAACTGATTGCAGTAGATCGATTTCTAAGGAAATCAATCTAAAAGGCTTAAAACTAATACACTTCCTATCAGTTATATTATAATTAAATAAATATTAAGGGAATGGATTGAAAAACTTGGTTTATAAATTTATTAAATGAGGGGTGGCGTGTGTGCCAAAATTCATGCTTGCGCCAGTTGAAAAAAAAAAAAAAACAATGGCACTCCGAGAGTGCCGACAGAAGTGAAAACTTGAACAATTACGTGTGTATTTTTTGAATCATCAGGAAATGTTTTATTGTGCAGGAAATACTTTTAAATGAAGTGTTTTTTTTTATTCATTATTATAAACTACTACTACAAAAATTATATTACAATTTTCATTTAATGCACTATTGTACATGAAAAATAATGCATACTATTTTACATACAAAAATTGCAATCTATTGCTTAAAACGTAAATTTACAAATACATAAAATATGAAATTTAATTAATTGGTATTCTTTGAAATGAGTACCAATGAAACTTATGAATTTTCATCCACAATTTTAACAACTCTCAATACATTCATCATTTCTTCCATGAGATGTAGTTTCACATCTTTTGTAATAACATTTATCTGCAAAATAGGGTTCCCGCTTCCTATCACTCCAAAAATTATGACTTCTTTGCTGCCTGTCTTGTTTACGGTATTCGTGAACATTATGCTTTTTTTCTATCTTCATACTGCGCGTATTGTTTGCGGTATCTATAATTTCTATCAACAAACTTTTCTTTTCTATAAAATGATTTCACTTCATTTTCGTATCAGTAACCACGTTTCTTAAAACTTTGGTGAAATATTTCCTTATTTGAATTTTTACTTTTTATATTACTTCTGTCTATTTCTTTTCTCGTGCTAGTTAAATTATAATATTTTCCATGATTTGTTATTTCATTTCCATCTTTTGATTTGGTCTCGCGAGTTAAATCACTTTTATCTGTTTTCACCGCACACGCTAAATTTATCTTGAAATTATTTTCTGAATTATTTTCTGAATTATTTTTATTCATAATACCAATCATTTCGTTTTCTGCACTTGAACTATTTCCTTTTGATACTTTCGCTTCATTGTATGAATTGGCAACATAATTTAATTTGGTGTCAGTAACGGTGACGGGTCGCGAATTCAATGTTTTTTTCCCATCTCAAAAATGTCCAACGCGCCTAAAGAAGTTTTCACTTCAAAATAATTATGTTTTGGCCCTGTTGATAGCATTGAAATCCTGCTTTTACTGAGTTCCATTCTGAAAAAATTGTATGAATTTTAAATATTTCTTTGAAATTGCATTCATTTGTGTAACATGTTGATGAAATCAAACAATTGAGATATGCTGTTATACAATTTTGAATCTTGACTGTAGCTTTTTGTTTTTAATTTGACTGACAGGGCCGTGCGATTAGGGGGGCGAACGGGGCCTTCGCCCCGGGCGTGGAAATTGAGGGGGCGCCAAATTTATACTACCAACCATGGTTTAATTTATTTATTCATTTTTTGGTCATCGATCATTTTCTGGGGAATTTCTTTTTCTCTCTTCATCATTCTTTTTTTCTCTGTCACAAAATATCATGTATACTCAAAAATATCATGTATATAATAAATAAGTGCAATTTTCTCTTATGCTATTTAGTTGTTTGCAATATCTGAATTAAAATTAAACCTTTTAAAGTGGGGGCGCCAAATTGAAACTTTGCCCCGCAGTTTTCTCTTTGCACGGTCCTGTTGACTGATATTTAAAGGTATATTTATAGTCTTCCTGGCAGAAACTTTGAATGGAGATTAAACCCTGATGTGATCCCCCACTGGTTACAGCCTTGCATGAGGAATTAACAAAAAACAGAAAAAAATAATAATCTGATAAGATTTTAGGAATAACATTTTTTGGCAGAAATAATTCCCAAGCTGGATTAAGAAGTTAAACAGTAAAGAAGTTGGTAGCAGGGTCGAAGCTAGGGGGGGGGGGGGGGAGCATGTGCCCCAGGTGCCAGTGTAGAAGGGGACAGCAAAAGAAGATTTGATTCGTCTTTTAATACAAAAAACCAATAACAAAATTTGGACAAAAAAGTTATGTAATCAGACAACCCAAAGTAAAAAGCTATTCATTGATTTTACACTCTTTGCTTTGAACAGGGCCGATTTTTCCATTAGGTGACCAAGTGGGGGTGGCAAAATAATAATTGATTAATAAATTCATCGAAGATCACTGTCCTAATTAGGTATGGTTTGGATTAGAATTTCGCACATTATCGTGATGACTTTTGCATGCTTTTTTTTTTTTTTGCTTTTGTGTGTCCCTGTAAACTAACTATAACAGCTGCATACTTGATTAACAAACTCATCCAAGATATTGGTAGAGCAATTTACCAGCATTCGAAATCCTTGGTGGTCCGTTGGTCCGAGACTACCAAAAATTCAATCAGACCACTAATTTGAAAAATTTAGTGGTCCGCAGGACCAGTAACTTTTTTTCTCTCTATGACAGGTAAACGTAAACTTGCCCGTCCCTGAGAAAACCGCAACCAAACACAAATCACACAATTCTATTTTATTAAAAGAAAAAGGCATTAAACCTTAGTTGAAATAAATAATCGGAAATAAAATTAATAATTTTATAGTTTTTCTTTATGCACTGTTTATTTAATTTTTAGCAAATTATAATTTTACATTTTATTATTCATAAAATTTTGAATAACTGCAAAGGAAGTTTGGTTTATATTCTAGGAGAAGGGGGGGGTTCACAAAAGTTTAAAGGGATTTAAAAGAATTTTATGTAGTGGACCAGTGATGATGATTGCGGACCAGTAAATTCTCATGCTTACTAGTCCTTGGAACCAGTGACTTTTTTTAATCAATTCTACTTCTGATTTACTGTCTCAATTACGTTCAAATTGGTTGAGTAATTCAGACGTTATCGTGAAGACAATCTTTGCATTATTTATACTCATAAATAAAATTATTCTAATAGGTCAATTTTTAAAGAATTCTACCAAAAAATATTAAGATTAATATACTTTCTAGCAATTATTCCATATAAAAACTATCGAAAACTTCTGTTTATAAATACGTTATGTTGTTTTTGGAAAACAGAAAAATACAGGCAAAATGCTTAGAGGGTTTTAAGGGAGTCTACTGTATATTTTGGGAAGTGGGGTGCTAGGGGGTGCTAAAATTCATGCTTGTCCTGGGTGAAAAAAATCCTAGATTCAGACTTGGTTGGTAGCAAAACAGTTGTTGACAAAAGAAACATTTTATTTTTAATCAGTTAAAGAATTTAAGGAATTGCTGAAAAAAAAACCAAGAACATCTTTTCAATTTATCTATTATGTATATAGTTAATGTATTAGTGCTAATCAATTTGATATTTAATATTTTTGAATTGGTATTTTATTTTATTTTCTTATATTTCATTTCTTTTAAGTTATTTGAGCATTATATAAATAATTTCTGTGCATTTAATTTTGCAGGTATACAAGTTTAAAGAAATTGTCCTGCTGGAATAATTATAACCTTGGAAGTGATGTAATGTGAAAAGTGTATATCCTTAGTTACTTTTTTATACTAGTACATATTTCACATTGCTGTAAGTTCAATCTGATTATCTCCATTTGAGAAATAACTTTATTGAAGAAATGTGAAAAGAAAATCCTATTGAAGAGTTTTAATCTTATTTGTGATGTAAAAAATAATAATAATAATAATATTTCTACTTTTTAAATTTTTATTTTATTCTTGGATAGATTGGAAAAAAAGAAAAGAATTATTCCTACTTTCTTAATTTTTATTTTATTCTTAGATATACTGGGAAGAAAAAGAATTAAGAAAATCCCACAGAAAAGTTCTGACAATATTTTGTGAAGTAAAGAAAAGAGATTATTTCTACTTTCTTAATTTTATCTTATTCTTAAACATATTGGAAGAAAGAGTTAATCTATGAATGAAGAAAATCTTAATGAACAGTTCTAGCCTTATTTGTGAAGTAAAAAAAAAAAAAGGATTTTTTCTGCTTTCTTAATTCTTATTATAATTCTTAAACATATTGGAAAAAAGAAAGGAAAAATCAGTAAAATTGTAAATTAAGAAAATCTCTGCAAAACATTGACCCTATTTGTGTAATAAGAAAAAGAAATTCTTATTTCTACTTTCTTAATTCTTTTTATATTCTTAATACATATAAAAAAGAAAACAATGAGTGAAATTGTTAATGAAGAAAATTCTAGTGAGATGAGAGTCTTTATATGTGAGGAATGCAATCAAACATTTTCTGAGAAATCTGACTGACAATCTAATCTTGGTACTCATACAAAGAAGAAAAGAAACTAATGAGTGAAACTGCTGAGCAAGATAATCCTGGCAAGGAGAAACCTTTTGCATGTGAGGAATGCAATCAAATTTTTTCTGAGAAATCTGATTTAGAAACCCATCTGCTTACTCACACAAAAGGCATGGACATGGTCTTGAATGGCTTTGTCTGTAGATATTGTGATCAAATATTTTGTCGAAGATATGTCTTAAAGGAACATTTACGTACACATACAAAGGTAAAACCTTTCATTTGTGGAGTTTGTAATAAAGGATTTGCTCAAAGATTTACCTTAAAAAACCATTTACGTGTTCACACAAATGAGAAACCTTTTAAATGTGATGTTTGCAGCAAGGTATTTTCTGAGAAAACGCATTTAATTAATCATTCTCGTATCCACACCAAGGAAAGACCTTTTGTTTGTGAGGTATGCAATGAAACATTTTCTCGGAAATCTACCTTACTTGATCATGTACGTGGTCACACACAGGAAAAACCTTTTGTTTGTGAAATTTGCAACAAAAAATTTGCTCGCAAAAATAGCTTGAATAATCATCTGTATACTCATAGTGATGAGAAGTCCTTTGTGTGCGAAGTCTGTAACCGTGCATTTTCTAATAAGGCTCTCTTAGGCAGTCATCGTCGTACTACTCACAGCAGTGATAAACCATTTGTTTGTGAAGTGTGTCAGAAAGCATTTTCTTTGAGGTGTAATTTAAATGTGCATTTTCGAGTTCATACCAAAATAAAGCCGTTTGTCTGTACTGTGTGCAAGAAAGGTTTTGCCCAGAAAGCTACTTTGGATAACCATGTGCGCACCCACACTAATGAGAAACCTTTTGTGTGCAAAATATGCAATCAAGGATTTACTCAAAAGGGTCACTTAAGTAAGCACACTTATATTCATACTACATGGCATCTTGTCAGTCGTGAGCAGGATGACCAAAACTGATATAGGTAGAGAGCTGCTGAAGAAATTTGCTTAAGTATTCAATGAAGACTGAAGCTTTTAAAAAAATATATTTTTCTTGATTCCTTGAAATAGGTATGGATGACCTGGCAGCAGTGCTGTAGTTGGGTGGGAACGCCGTTCCCTGAAATATTTGGTTTATTATTGTAAAAAAAATTTAAAATATCGCATACGAGCACAAGTCTTTTTTTTCTCCAGACTGTGAAAAGTATACTCATTTCAATGTCTAAATGCGAAAGAGCATTTAGCTGTATGAATAACATCATGACTGATGCGAAAAATTCACTCCTTATTGAAAGAGCCAGTTTACTTATATTCATACGCCTTGTAGGACCTCTCTTAAAAATTTTTTGTCCTGAACCATATGTGAAATCTTGGTTGCGATCAGGAAGAAGATTATCGGACGAGACAACTTGTCGTAAATCAGATAGCACAAAAAACAACTGGATTTTTATCGTTCTTTATAGAAACTTCTAGGTTAGAAGTGCCAATAAGTTATATATGGATTTATTTCTGTTATTTCAATTAAATTTTGATTCATAATTACTATGAGATTGATTAAATATTGCTTTTAGATGAATGCTATACAAATACAATACTATAAAAACTAGAATATAATAACTGCTAATTAAAAAAAGTCGGCTTTTGGCAAAATGTTTTAAATTGACTTTTGGCTTAGCAAAAATCCGGTAGCATCAACATATCTACTCTATGAAAAGGTGAGTTCCCACAAATATTTTTTTCCAACTACAGCGCTGCCTGGCAGGCTGCCAGTGGTTTGAAAGTATACTTACGAGTAATATGGAAGTACAGTAGAACTCCAATTATCCGAATCAATTGGGACCGGACCCCATTCGGATAATCAAAAATTCGGATAATTGGATTTTTTCCGAAAAAGGGGTCTATTTTAATTAATTACTGTATGTATGTTGAAAATGGGAGAAAAAATCTATTTTTAAAGAAAAAGATCTTTTAATTAATTAAATGTGAAGGCAACACTTCATGTTAAGCGTATTTACAAGTGCTGTACATTAGTACAGTATGTACATACCGTACTGTAAATGAAAGCCATTGCTTGCTGAACATCTTGGTTAAAGTAAGCTGTTTAACAGTCTTATCCATTTCCGGGCAGCCAAGTCGCGCATACGCTTGACAGTGAGAAGTTGCATGTCACAATCGGGCTGACGCTCCATCCATTTCAACGCAGTTTCAAGGCCGGCAAATGCTTCACTATCTGATGGTCCCGTGTCTGCTCCAACCCCGACATTAAGGTAACCTTCTTCCTCGACACTTTCTCCGCTCACACTTTTAATAAGTTCATCATCATTTAGAATTTGAAACCAAGGTGGGCCGGGCTGGCCACCTGTCGACGGACGACAGAAAATAATCGAACTGCACTATGAAACGGTGACTCACCATCGCAATAATGTTCGCGCTGTGCCTACATTAGATTCGCGGAGGGAAGGACAGTAGCGCGCGTAGATAGAATCATTATTTTACGAATCGTAGAACGTTTCTGTCTTAATTTTTTTTTCTGAAATTCTGAAAGCGATTCGGATAATCAGCGATTCGGATAGTCGGAGTTCGGATAATTGGAGTTCTACTGTAAGTAGATTTTCATATTTTAAAAATATTTCCTCAGGAAATTAATATTTTTAACTTCTTTTTTTGGTCAGTCATGTCTCAAATTACCCTCACTACAGTTAAACTCATCGGGTGGAGTGCATTCGTATATTTAAAATATTTCTTTGGCAAATTGATATTTTTAACTTCTTTTTTGTGTGTACTCTTCTTGAAGGATGTCTCTTTTTATCTTAGTTGTCAAAATATTTCTAAAATATATACTTAATTTTATTTGTAGTTTTAAAATCTTACTCATTAAAATCTTACACCAGCATTGCTAAGATTTTAACACATAAAATATCAAATTAAGCATATATTTTAGAAAAATTGTGACAACTAAGAGAAAAACACAGCATCCTTTCCGAAGAGTACATGGGAAAAAAAGAAGTTCAAAATATTAATTTCCTGATGAGGTATTTTAAAAGTACAAATGCATTCTACTTCCATAGGTTTACCAGTAGAGAGGGAAATTTGAGATCTCACTGACTAACACCTTCAAATACATTGCACAGGCCGTTGCAAAGAGAAATCGAGTTACATGAATGGTATCCTGATTACGGATGATTGATATCTTAGTTAGGGTCAGGGTCGAAATTAGGGGTGAGTGAGCATGGCGTATGTCCTGAGCACCAGAATGTAAAGCAAGGCAGTTTCAAAAGAAGATTTAATTCGTCATTCGGACAAAAAATGAAATTTGGGTAAACCGAAGTAAAAATATATTCATATATTATATTGTTAAAAATATATTCATTAATTTTCAACTCTTTGCTTTGAACAGGGCCGGTATTTCTATTATTGCACAGGCCGTTGCAAAGAGAAATCGAGTTACATGAATGGTATCCTGATTACGGATGATTGATATCTTAGTTAGGGTCAGGGTCGAAATTAGGGGTGAGTGAGCATGGCGTATGTCCTGAGCACCAGAATGTAAAGCAAGGCAGTTTCAAAAGAAGATTTAATTCGTCATTCGGACAAAAAATGAAATTTGGGTAAACCGAAGTAAAAATATATTCATATATTATATTGTTAAAAATATATTCATTAATTTTCAACTCTTTGCTTTGAACAGGGCCGGTATTTCTATTATTTCTATTAGTTGACAGCCTGGGGGTGCCAAAACAATCTCTGATTAATGAATTCATCCAAGATACTTTGTCCTATATATATATATATATATATAAATGATTGCAATAGGTCGATTTCTAAAGAAATCAAGCTAATTACCTTAAGATTAATATACTTTTTAACAATTATTTCCCATTTAAAATAAAAAATCAACTAAGCAATGATTCTGTTTATAAATGTGTTTTGGAAAGAGGGGGCAAAATTCTTGCTTGCCCCCAGTGAAAAGAAAATCTTAGTTTCAATCCTGGTTAGGCTAACCATTCAGTTCAGTTTGCAGCAGGCTGTGCTATGTTGCTAAGCGTGCTTTGAAACTGCTGGCAACTTGCATGGTCATCTACACCTTTTTCAGGTAAGCAAGAAAAATTGTTTTTTAAATGTTTTAAACCTTTTCAAATATGTATGTAAATTTCTACATTAGTTTTTAGTTTATAATATAGTCCAAACTTTAAAAAAAAGGCTTTCACAGCCTCTATTGCTTTACAAGCTAAAGAAAACCAGAAGCCCTTGGCTAAGCTGAGGGAAAAAGATCACCAGCTGTGATAAACTGCCACTTTTTCAGTTTTACATATTTTATTGGAATCCTGCATTTATTATGTTACTTAACATTTTTGTAATAAACAAATATTTATTGTTACATTCAAGCACTGATAGATTAAAAAAATTTCATGCCTGAAAATTATTTAAAAAATCCTCAAATATCGGTAAACTAAGCTACAGTTTTCAAAAAAATTTTATTTAAAAGTACATTTTTAGTTCTATTTTATGGATTAAAGCTAAAAGTTATGTAATACTAGCTGTTACCCGTGACTTCGTTCATGTAACATTAAAAGAAAAATAAATGTACTAATCAAGCAAAATATTTCACTCCCGATAATTAAAAACGTAAATAATTAACTAACTCTTTATCACATTTCATAGAAGAAAATACGATATTTCTTTGTTATACGGGCCTTGACATAAATCAGTTTAAAAAAGGTAAAATTTTGTGCCAAATAACAGCGAAAAGGAAACTGCAACCAATGGAAAAAGGGCGGCCAAATAAAATCGTGGAAATCGACGAATTGGGTAAATAGAAATGTCAATTTTACCTGATAAACCATTTTACTTTTAATGACTTTGAGAAACGTTTTAACAGCCATCATTTAAAAATAATTCATTGGAAATAGTATCTGCTTTTTCTTTAAATTCAATTCTTGTGAATAGGGAGGAATAATTCTACACCTAAATTCAAGAAGCTTCAATTGCAAAGCTTTTTGAAGCCCAAAATTACATGCAAACGTAACACTTAAATTGCAAAGCTTTTTGCAACCCAAAATTTTATGTAAACATTACTTTTGCATGTAATTTTCATTGCAAATTAACATTTATTACGGTTCAAATTAAAATTAATTTGGGTGCAAATTACATGTAAATGTTACATTTGCATGTAATTTGGGGTTGCAAAAAGCTTTGTAATTGCAAGTGTTACGTTTGCATGTAACAGCAAATTTGTGTCCTTGGTTTAATCTATAGCTGAAACAATTCTTGATTTCTTAATAATATGCTGACAGGCGATTTTTGCGCTGCAGAATAAATTGATTCATAAAGTTTGAATATGTGTGAAATATGTTTTTATTTTTTGGAAATTTTACTGTAATCAAGATTTTTTTTCACCAACTATTCAAATTGAAAATAAAATAATTTTTTTTCAGTTTTAATGAGAAAATGGCATAAAAATATATTAATTCCTTTTTTTTTTCCTTTTTTATCTACAAAAATGGAGTCATTTAAGTACCATTTTTAGAGAAATTTCGTTAAAATTTACAAAAAAAATATTAATATCTCGGAATCTAATTCAAAATTTTAAATTCTCAGAGTTTATAGGACATCCTCGAATCAATGATAACCGGTGTTAAGTAAATCGCGTTGCATTAAGAGGAGTAGTTGCGAAATACACACAGTCAGATTTTAACTTAATAGACTTGTGTTCAATTTTCTTTTCCTAATAATCTTACTGATGCTTGTATTTTTAATCACAGAGTTCAGAGAATAAATAGAGATGAAATGTTCATGTTTGGCATGATGCTGAAAATTCAACCCTACAGTTGGCCCAAACAACTGGCGGCTTGCTTTGAAAACCTCTCCCCGTCCAATGAATCCATTCATTGTTCCACGTGCAGCCTCTCTCCATCCAATGAAGTCAGCCCTTGGGCCTAATGATTTGAGCAATAACCGGCTTCATATTGCAAGCCGATTTTACGGTTCATTACCTCTCTATTCTTTCACTGTAGTCAGTGATTATTAATGTATGAAATTGATACACGCTCCATTTGAAACATATTTAAAAAATCCCGTTTTATTATGACGTCACTTTGATCCCAGAATTTTTTTTTAATGATATAATTCTTGTTAATTTTCTTTTCCTGGCAATAATGACGTGAATTTTAGCAGAAAACTCACATCTGTTTGTAACTGATATTCAAGCTTATTATTAATCAGTATCAAAAAAATATTTCAGTTATTCATCTTAAATATGACGTCCATTATGTATATACTTTTATTATACACTGTACTCAGTGATTATTAATGTATGAAATTGATACACGCTCCATTTGAAACATATTTAAAAAATCCCGTTTTATTATGACGTCACTTTGATCCCAGAGAAATCTCTTTTCAATGCTATAATTCTTGTTAATTTTCTTTTCCTGGCAATAATGACGTGAATTTTAGCAGAAAACTCATATCTGTTTGTAACTGATATTCAAGCTTATTATTAATCAGTATCAAACAAATATTTCAGTTATTCATCTTAAATATGATGTCCATTATGTATATACTTTTATTATACACTGATAGTCATGCTCTTTGTAATATTACGAATATTTGAAAATACGTTTTATTTATGACGTCATATTTGTTCAAGCCAAGGGGGATCCTTTTCATAGTTCCATGGTTCAAGCAAAATCTCTTTCTTAATAATATAATTATTGTTTATTCTTCTTTCTAATTATAACGTAGTTTTTGACAGAAAAAGATCTTTTAATTGTAACCGATATTCATACTTCATGTATAATAACAAATACTCCATATTGCTGTTTCAAATATCACAAAAATTCATCTTCTTTTGAATTATTTTCATTTTTCAAGTGAAAATCGCTCAATTTAAACATAATTGTTGAGGAAAAATTATTTTTCCGCATTTTTATTTATTGGCAACGATCAAAGCCCTAGCAACGATAAAGTAAAATGGTTAAATTTTATCTAAAAATGTCCATTGATTCTCTATGAAAATAATCAAATTTTGAATTATTAAGAAAACTATTTGAATAAAATAAACAAATACCAGTCTATGTTCATTTTCGGGTTATAATCTACCTATATGCAAAGATACAGGGCCATTAATTTCTCCATTTTGACGCTGGCTTCAGCCTAACATTTGCACACAATCGGATTTATAATATTATGAGGATTTAAAAGAAAGGATACTTGAAAGCATGAGGAAAACGATGATAGTCTCAGGTAGTTAAATGATAGCTGTTCAACTTTTTTATTCTTTTATGAGCATCAACTTTCATCATTCTTTTTCCTTTATAAAAATTTTCGGTACTTACGTATTAACGCCACCACAGCAGAAGTTGCGCTAATGCGCCAAAAAAGAGCAATCTTGTTGTTCGCACGCACACACAGTTATCTTTTGGATTCTTTGTTGCCTTGTTGTTTGCTGATTTTTGACACCATTTTTCAGTGCTACGAAAGATTGGCAGAACTTAAAAACTGCCAAATCTGTAGCTGCAGTGGCGTTAATACGTAAGTACCAAATTTTCAATTGTATTTTTCAAAGGATTGCTTTCATTTTTTCCTCATTCTTAGTTTTCCAAAGATAGCACACTTCTCAAGTTAACTGAATGCACTATCCTCACAAATTCTACAGAAAAGTGGACTATCATCATTTTTCTCCTTAACCCTTCATATCAAAGTGGAAGCAGTAGCCAAACTGCCAACCTCTAAAAGTTCCTTTGGTAACAACTGTTGTGATTTTCAGCAATGGCTGTCAGACTTTTTAGCAATCTATATTATAAAACAAAAACAGATTTGTGAGTATTACTGATGTTGTATTTACAATGGCAATAACCTGAACAATAAATTTAATTATTACTGATTTTTTTTAACCTCTAAGCATTGCACAATTTCGATTTTTACATTGTTGAATAGAGAAAAACATATACTTTCAAATGCAATTAGTTTGAAAATACAACCGATTTTTTTTTTATGGTCTTAAAAATAATTTTCAATCATGAATATTTTAAAATTATACCCCAATTATAGAAGATAACTCCAATAACCCCAATTATAGAAGATTAATCCATTTGCAATTAAAACAATGTAAATTACACTAGATTAATTTTAACACAATTATTCAAATTGGTAAAGAAATCATACAAGTTGTAATTTTCCAACTGGACAAAAAATGTCCGGGGCCAGGATTCAAACCTGGGATCTCTTGGCTGAAGCTGCCACGCTCTACCAACTGAGCTATCCCGGTCGAATCTGGAGAGCATAATTCATCCAGTTAACCTTATTGATCATAGCATCTGGTCTGGTATTTTAATCAGCTCAACAGAATAGATCGCACCTAATGGAACTCCAGTAAACACTGGATACGTGATTACACACATATCACATATATACACACACATATCACAAACATACAGAGCACACTACAACAAACAATTTTTTATGTAGGAAACCGGGGTTGCAATCTATTCTGCCAAAAGTACAATCCATACTTGGATTTTCTTTCATAATATTAACAGAAATGAAGATATTCTAACGAAATTTATCCTTCCTTATTTTGTGCATATAATATATCAAGAAGTTATAATAGCGGCCACTATTTACATCCAAATGACACTGAACTAGATGCTCCCTATTTCTAAATGTAATTAACATTACATACAGTCTCGCTGACCAAAATACTGTACACTTCCAGCAATTTTCGTGATGTCATTGGATTTCACACAAAACAAAGTAGGTGTTGAAAAGCTCATTAAAGTATTTTTGTTATTGTTAAAATTATTTTCATGCTGAATACTTGATTTATAACACACTTTCTCCATACTCACATACAGAGTGTGTCAGTACCAAGTCGTAAACTGTAAGAGGTGACAGAAAACATTACAAAAATTTTTTTTTTAAGAAACCATGGTCGCAATTTATTTATTCAGTCAAAAACAAGCAGTATCCCACTTCGTTCTGAACAGGGATTTTTATTCAAACTTTAATAATAATAAAGATACTTTACAACAGACTTGTCTAACTTTGGATGAAATACGAGTGCTGTAAATGCACAGTAATTTGGTCAGTAGTGCTATATGTAATGTCAATTACATTCCTAACTATTGAACTATTCCCAACTATTAACATCCTACATTCCTAACTATTTAATGCTGTTTGGATGCAGAAATTGATCACTTCTCAGGATATTGTTACATTTCAAACAATGCAAGGCAAGTCTGTTGCAAATTTCATTAAAATTAGAGATCGACCGAAACAGGTTTTTAAGACCGAAACTGAATTTCGGTGATCTTCCCACTTTCGGCCGCAACCGAAAGTGTACAAAAAATTAAAAACTGATTAATACATACATAACTGCATATAATTATTAATTAAAAACAAATAATTACTTAATAATAACTAATTACGTTACTAATTGATTTATTAATTATACGTGTATTGAACCACATTTCTAACAAACATACATATACATATATGTGTGTATCAGTTTCAAACAAAAATAAAACAAATAATACAACTTTTATATTTTATTATTTTATAACAACCAATAATTATAGGCATTTATCAGTAATTAATTAACAATGTAATTAAATAATCCCCCCCCCTTCCTAAAAAAAAAGCTTTGCCACTCCCTGCCTCCCTAAGTAAGTATTGAAATGTCACCCCTGGTTGAAAATTTTATCTCTGGTGCCAAGTTGACTCTCTGTGCCTCTATCCAAAACTATTTATTTTCATATAACATAAAACCCAATTAATTTATCAATAGGACAGAAATAGTTTCTAATTATACAAATTTCATCTAATAAAAAAATATTTTAAGTATACGTACCTCGTTATACCTTTTGTAATAAATTCCGTAAATCTTCACATGTTTTAAACAACACGTTTCTCATAAAGCATTCGAAACAATCTGGAGTTTCAAAGTAAACATTTTCTATTACTGTTAAGTTTGCAGCTTTTAAAGATCACGTGATAAGCGTCGCTTAAGTTTAGTCATATATGCATTGCCTGCTTTATAATTTACACTCGAATCATGATTCAGTCATGACCAATAATGATAAACAGTCGAGGTTCACAGCAATAAACAGTGTCTCATTTGAGCCGATACAGCTCATATCAATGAGGAAAGTTGAAAAATTCTGAAAGAAGGAACGTGATTTTGAAATACAGATAGTTTCGGTCAGGCCGAAATTTTGGCAGCAGTTTCGCCTAAAACGAATATTCGGCGAAACTCCGATTTTGCACTGAAACGGAAACCAAAATTTTGGTCGATCTCTAATTAAAATGTCTTCATTATTGTTAACATTATGAACAAAAATTCAGGTTCAGATTGGAGTGAGACAATCTGTATTTTTGACTGAATAAATGGACTCTGGTTTCCCATAGAAAAATTGCTTGTTGCAGCGTGCACTACTACCCCTTAAAGTTTGAATAATCATTTCTGAACATCCTGTAAATATAAATGGTCATTTGAATTAACATGCTTTGTAACTTCATATATATAGACAGTGTTTCTTTCAGGCATTTCTGTGGGAGGGCAGTGCCTTCCCGGAGCAAGTCTACTCCCCTCTTCCTTTAACCCGTCAGCACACGCACCCCTTTCCATTACGTTACTACACGCGCTGGATAAATTTTACCCCAATGGGTTTTCTTGTGTCGATTTCCCCCTGATTAGATTATAAACAAAAATTTATATTTTGAAATAAACTGTAAATCAATAAAAGACATAATTTAACTTAAAATAAAAAGTTATTTTATATTTAAAACAAAAAAAAACATAAAATCTTGCACTAAGATTTTTTTTGCATATCATTACATACAAAGCTTTTACAATCCAAATTCTACCATGAAAATACAAAAAAGTATAAAACTGATATATAGAAACTGTATGTGCAAGAGTTGTTAACGTTTAAAAGAAAAATTATATTATTATTTGCACACTATATTTTTTACATAAACATTTGCATTAACATTTTCCTATCATTATGGGTTACGTTATAAGACGCGTGTGGTAAATTTCCTCCCAGGTGACATTTTTATAACGAAAGAATGGAAAATATACAACCAGAGATAAATTCGTTTTGGCCACATCTCGATATCATTCAGCTTGAAAGGTACTATTTTCGTACATTTTTAAGTAATAGTTGTAAGTTGGGGTAGATTTTATCCCAGCACGTGTGCTGATGGGTTAAGAACAAATTGTCTAAAAGAAACACTGCATATCAAGAGAAAGTTTTGAGAAAATTAAGAAAAAGACATTTAAAAAAGGCATGAGACTTTTAGTATAGGTTTGTCGTATCTTAATTTATGGAATGTAATATTAGTAATGCCTCAAATATATGTTCTACATTATAGAAACCAGTTATCCAGAACCATATTTCCAATCAAATGACTTCAGAATCTTTCCACACAAAAGTGTCATTACAGTGCCAGTTTCACATGTGGCATTGCATGATACATTACCACATGTATGGCATAACTTGATGACAACATCTAAGATTTGAAATGAAAGCCTATTTAGTAGAACATTGGATGTTTTGATTTTTATGCAAAATTGTTGTTTCCAAGAGATTCCCATAAATTGCCTTCTTTCAAACTCTGATTAATCTTTGATCTTGTTTGAATCTGATTATTAATCTGAGTAATGTAGTAATTTGAAATCAGAAGTAATGCCATAGCCACATATATTCTACAAATCTCATAAAATACATGTTGCTTTAATGCTCAACCAGCTTATAATAGAGTTTCTATTATATTTTTAATAGTTAAGCCAGTTTTGTATTCATGAAATGCATTTAATTTAACCACTTTTAAATTGTATTCTAAAATCATTCAGTTATTGCTTTCCATTTACATGTTGTTGTTTTTTCATTTATTTTTTAATCTGCACAGTTCTCTATTATAGTTTAAAATATATATATATTTCTTTTATTTCAATTTAACAATTACTTTAGATTATCATAAATTATTGTCTTTCTAAATTATTGCCATTTTTCTCAAACTACATAAAAAAAAAAAAAAAAAATTATCTATTTACTAAACATTTTTATTTATTCTTCTAGTTTTAAGCAATTTAAGATAAATATTATATAGTGCTATAAATATTCTTTAATGACTTGTTTCCCTGTCACTTTAAGTACTAACGAATGAAATTTTTCCTGTTATTGATGCAATTTGCATTTTTCAATATTGGATACTTTCATATTATGTTCTTAAACAGATTTAAGTATTATAAATAGCAATAATTCATTCAATATATTTTGTTAAAGGCATTTACAATAAACAAAATAATTATAGCTTTGCTCTTTCAACAGTTATTTTGATTTGATGTATTGGGGTTTTCTATGCAATTATTTTATTTTAACGGAAAGTTAAATGCTGCTTTATGACTAATGTTAACTTAAAAAATTCAAAATTACCCTATTTATCTTAACGTATTTTTTTTTAACACCCGCACATTTTCCTGTCTTTCTCTGTATATAGCCATGCCTTCAAATTGAAAGATATTGGCACAAAAAATGTCAAGCCAAATGATGTAATGATATATTTTCTATTCATTCTGGATTTGGACTCGACCTGATAATGTAACTCCCCAGTATTGTTGCCGGGGTCACTCCCTTATGGAATTTATGTGACGACGTGTATGAATGGTCAATAAACATTGTATAAGTCACACAGGAGTTATTTTGTCAGTCTCTTCTCTTGCTTGGGTCATTGTTTTATAACACATATGAAGGGTTTAGATGTAAAATTCACACTCTCCATATAACCTAGTTTTTAGAAAAATGTAAAAAAGACTGATTATTATTAATAAACATGAGATATTCGCAGAATTTGTTTTGTGTGATATATTTGTTGCCATAACAACTAGTTGCACATAGTCCTAAACCTGTAATAATTGTGGTAAAGCTAGAATTTAAATTTAAATATGGAAAATGTGAGTTTTGCAGCAAACTTTTATGGGTAATGTTAGTTATAAACCACAATAGTTATGAATTTAAAACAATAAGAACCAAAAAAATAATAAAATCTGAACATTAGTTTTCATTTTGTTGGGTAATAAACAACAAAAATCGAAAAACATTTATTAAAAATAATTTATGCAAACATTTTACTATTAGACATGACTCAACTTCTTCATTGCCATTAAACTAGTGCAACATTTTACACTACTTCTTACTTCTGTACCTCCCTGATTGGTTGAAATTGAGAGTGTAAGTTTAGCTGCAAAACAGTTTTTGGATAATTTAAGTTATGCATCAAAACGAGATTTTCAGTATTTTTTTTAAACCTTAATATACTTTTTATGGTCCAAATCACTATTACAGAACGATTCGCATTAAATAGATGAACATGGTGATATGAATAACCCAACACCTTAAAAAAGTGGATAATGTGACTTTTGCATCTGCACCATTCATATGTACTCATCTAAATGAATTGTTTATCTTTAAACAATTAACTTATTTCCCCAACACAATCCCAACAAAACAAGTAAAATATTCTTCACACAGCTATCCAGAAAAACCATATATCCAGAATACATTTGGCCCTGACCATTCTGGATAAATGGTTCTATACTGTGTTATTTTTATCATGAGTCTATTTGGTTAAATATCTAAAGTATCAAGCCAACCTAATATTCAGCAAAAGGCTCGATAGTTTAAAAGAATAAGATATGCGATCGTTTGTAATTCAAAACAAAACAGAATTTTTGGTACTTTTGTATTAGCCACATGCCAGTAGTCGATTGTGAAACATTTCTCTATTTCTAATAACATTTGTGAATCTGATTATTTCAGTGTTTAAGTGCATAGTTTGATTATGTATCTGTTTTATTTGTTTGTTTGTTACCATTTATCATTTTTCAGAGAAACTGTTTTATAATAATAAAAAATAATGAAGGATTGTTATAGGCTAATTCCATGCGTGGATGTAGTGTAAGTCACATAGCCGCAGACCTCTACAATGTTTGGCCACCGGAATTTTTTTTTTAAATTCTTCATTGTATTTAATTGTAGATATTTGGGATTGATTAAGTCAAATTTTCCTTTACTATAATACTCGTAGCCATTTATTTACTTCTCTGTGACTGACACTACATTCACGCATGGAATTAGCCTATATTAATTTTCAATTTTAAATAAAATTAAAAGCATGGAAAATGATATTTTTAGTGTCTTGTAAAACAAATCAATAAAATATATCATGAAAAGCAATTTTATTGACATCTGTATCCCAGCAGTATCTGCTAACCTCAGAACCTTTGGATTTAATTAGCAATGGTCCTCCAATTGAGCTAGATCAATTGGAATTGCTTTAATTAGTATTAGTAATTAAAACAAAAAATTCTTTGTTCGAGTTTGAGCCTGTACACGTTTTCACTCAGATGGAAAAATTTCTACTTGTATGATTTATTTACCAACCAGTATACCCACGGCAAATGAACTAGTCGCCTCGTCCTTCTCTAAGATTTGATGTTCAGCTGCCATGGGAAAGCAAGAGTCGTCGAGAGAACTCGACAATATGGCCTAGGGACCACTTCCTCTTATGGGGCTCTGGCGATGAAGCCGTCGGGGGTTTCTCAGCGATTCATCAGGTGTCTTCGTGGAGATCTCCTCTGATTTTGGGATCCTCCGAGTGTCGTAGCAACCTATGTCATCCCCACCTGGGTAATAAGGTTCGGGGGGGGGGGGGGGGGGTCCGCAGGTGGCAGTCCTCCGACCGGCCAAAGCACATACGGAGAGACAAATCCGGTCTTGTGCATTATAAGTCCCTCAGGACTTGGGTTCGATGGTCGTAGACGTGCCGGGCGCCACTCAGGTGCCTGGCAGCGCAGCCTAGTTTTACCAATCAATATGATTGTGTTAAAATAATAAAAGTATAATTCAGTATTTTTTTTTATAAGGGCCTTCTTGACACAATAGAGTGAGAGTAAATTTGACGAGAAAACAAATTTTTTAAAACTACTTCCTGACAATCTTTATTTGCATTTTTCAAACCTCTTCAGATTGTTATAGTTCTATGAAATAACTATCAATGTATTTAATGTACAAACAATTTGTTAAATATTTACATAATTTAATACAACATACATACAGAAGCCAATATAAATAAACCATACAATAATCCACATTCGGCTTTGTAAACATACACAAATTTACTTTTAACAATTGCTGAAAGGTAAGATATTTTAGAGTTGCTGAAACAGTTTGCCATGCAAACACATTTCTTATTTTGACAACTGTCTCATATTGCATATCCAAATGGGATTTTTTTTAAACATATAGTTGCATATTACTGGCATGAAAGTTGAAGCTCGTCATAAAAAAAACTGAAATATGCACGTAATAAAAAGTTATTGAAATATAAATGCATATGAACAGGCAGAAATAAATATTATCAATGAAAATCACACAAAAATAACAGATTTAGGTATATAACAATATACAAGTAAAGTTTAAGGATATTAAAACCATTATTATTTTTATTCACAACTATTTTCCTTTATTTATACTATATTATGAATTCAAACACATCCTCATGTTAAAATAGCTATTCATACTGAAGCAAACAACATTGCTGCAAGAAAATGCATTACAATAAAAAAAAAATCCCTGACAACTCGGCCTACAGGCACAGGTAGATTTTGAAGACGCAGACCATGGGGCGACTGTTTGTTGGGAATTGCAGAAGAAATAACCTTTTTGCCATGATGCCGCGCCTGGGACTGCCCACTTCAGAATCTAACTTGTTTGCAGGTGGAGCTGGCAGGGATATTATTTTTTATTATTTGTTTTGCTATAAGAGTTGGTCCTATAAAAAACTTGTCAGTATAAAAGTTTTAGATAATATTAAGAGGATTTATAATAAATTTAAGGAGATTTTATATCTTGTGAATTGAAGGAGTTATGAATTTTTTTTTTTTAAAACCCCTCTTTTTTCCCCCCTTGGGGCCATTTTTAATGATATCAAAAATTTGTCATACATAAATTTTTGGCCCTGTTCCTAGAAGTAATAATAACTTTAAACGGATTCAATACGTATCATAATTAAGAAGTTATGGGTTTTTTTCTGTTTTCACAAAAAGCCCCCCTCTCCCCCTCCCCCTGGTTCAATTTTGCCCATTAATGAACTTGACCGAGATTTTATGCCCCTTGATTTTATGTATCAGTTTGGAAGAAATTTGTACTGAATTATTGAAGTTATTGTGTCCATAAAACAGTGACATATATATATATATATAAATATATATAAAGTTTTGAACTTGGGGTGGTTTTTGGTTCTGGGAGTCAGGATCGGCAGAGATCTGCAAAAATTTTTCAAAAATTTCAACTTAGGGGAGAATGTAATAGGTAGTATTTCTTACAAAATCTACCTAAAACAGATATCATCACAAAATTTGCATGTACAGTCATGGGGAAAAAAACTGTACACCCCCCACTAACTCTACAACAAATTATCGTAGAAGAAAGTTACTGGTACCAAATAATTGGAAATAATGTCTACCTTTAAATTATGTATATAAAATTTTCTTAAGGAGCAATCTACACATCAAACCAAACCCAAATTTTGATTTTTCAATGGCAAGTCCCAATTTTGACAAGATATTTTAAATATTCAGTACAAACTATGCCTAGATACCAAATTTCATGAAATTCCTACAATTAGTTTCAGAGAAAATAATTATTTTAAAATGAGCATATTATAGGGGCTGTATCCACTAACTTTCATGCCTGATAATATGACCACTTTAATAAATTCTTCCAGAAAGTAAAACACCTTTCTCTTGGAAAATAAGATATAACATATTTTTCCATCACAGATAAATTAAAAATAGTAAATCGGGAATTCAGAAAAGGGGGGAGGGGGGAAATGGAACAGGTCTCACAAAATGCACCAGAGTTGGCGAGATTTTTGCTTTCTACCATTTTGGCGAGAAAACCCTTTTTTTGTGTATACCTGTTAGGCCAAGCTTGCTAAAACAGCATGTTAGTTTTCTCTTATTATGAAACAGTTTATTTTATTATGAAACACACACAATTTTTATTATAAAACATGCACAATTTTTGTTATAAACACACACAATATTTAATTTATAATAAAACACACGGAATCTACTCTACCAGGTTGCCATATGAAGCAAAATCTCGCTAAAAATTACCAGGTTGTCCAGGCATAAAATTGCCATTTTGGATCCAAAAAAATACCCCGGTGCATCTGCGACAACTGTACCAAAAAAAAAAAATTAATTTAGCACACACAAATTTCATGAGTTAAAGAAAAACTATGTACAGAATAAATTTTTCCGTTGGTCGTTATTTCATTTTCATGACTGTCTCTTACATTTGGCATGAAATTGCATTTTCTTAACCCATTTGATCCGAGAATTAGTGCTCAGGATTCTTTGCATTTTAAACATGCAACTCTTTCTTTTGTAGCCTATTATTAATGCCTGAGGACATACTTGATATTTATTGATGAATTATTGGTTATTTTTTGTTCTGTAAGACTAATTTGTTAGCACAGACAAAATTTCATGAGTTGAAGAAAAATTATGTGCAGAATTTTTTCCATTGGTTGTTATTTCATATTCATGACTGTTTCTGATATTTCGCGTGAAATTGCACTTTCTTAAGCTATTTCCTCTGAGAATTATTGCTCAGGATTCTTTGTATTTTAAACATGCAACTCTTTCTTTTGTAGCCTATTATTAATGCCTGAGGACATACTTGATATTTATTGATGATTTATTGGTTATTTTTTGTCCTGGAAGACTAACTTGTTAGTGGAAACCAGCACAGTCGTAAGAAGTAAAAGTTCAGACAATAACAAATCTAATAATTATACTAAATGAAAAAAAAAAAAAATTAAGTGTAATAGTGGATAGTAACAAATAAGTAGCAAAATAAATTGTTGTTCCTTTGACATTCAATGTATCTGACATGGGCACAAAAAACAAGATTTGCGCAGTTTTAACTTCTGAGCGTCACCATTTTCCAAAACTACTCTTCGGCTTATCATTTGGGTTTGTTTTTATGAACTATAACTCTGGTTCTAGTGGATTTGTCTGACATGGAAGATGTGCTGATATCCTACTTTCTAATTCTGACTCTTTAAAATTTGTTTCACTAGCCATTTGTGCCTATTGATCTTGTGATCATTTTGATCACTTTAGTCCATCTAGCAAATGTTTTGTAAGTTTATAATCAGAAAAAAATTATTCGTTACATATAAAACATTAATCAAAGATCATGTCAGTAAACAAGCTTGTATAATTTTTAGCTAACAAAAAAATAATTCCAATGTCTAAAAAAGTAAGTGTAATAGTGGATAGTAACAAATAAGTCGCAAAATAAATTGTTATTCTTTTGACATTCAATGTATCTGACATGGGTGTAAAAAACAAGATTTGCACAATTTTAACTTCTGAGCATCACTGTTTTCAAAAACTACTCTTCGGCTTATCATTTGGGTTTGTTTTTATGAACTCTGACTCTGGCTCTAGTGGATTTGTCTGACATGGAAGATATGCTGTAATCCTACTTTCTAATTCTGACACTTTAAATTTTGTTTCACTAGTCATTTGTTTCTATCGATCTTGTGATCATTTTGATCACTTTAGTCCATCTAACAAATGTTTTGTAAGTTCATAATTCGAAAAAAGTCTTCATTAAATATGAAACACGAATCACAGACTTCAGTCAGTGAACAAGCTTGTATAATTTTCCGCTAACAAAAAATAATTCCAATGTCTATCATTAAATAAGGCAAATATCACTTTTTGAAAATAGTGGTGCAAATTCCTGAAAATATATGTTGGCAGAAAATCCTCCAAGAGGATTAAATAGAAGAATGATTTATGCTAAGGCCTCTATAAAAAAAAAAGTACATTAAAAAAAATAAAGATGTATAAATATCATTATAAATTAGAATTTCTAGATAATTTGTCTATTACATACGTTTGGAGCAATCTGAGATAGTTCTTCATTACATACTTTTGGAATAATTTTAAATAGTTCTTCATTACACAGTTTTGGAATAATTTGAGACAATTCTTCATTACATACTTTTAGAACAATTTGAGACAATTCTTCATTACATACTTTTAGAATAATTTAAGATAATTCTTCATTACATACATCTGGAGTAGTCAGAGATGATTTTTCATTACATATTTCTGGAATAACAGGCTTCTCTTGGGGATGCATACTACTATAGTGCCTCTGTAAATGATATTTCCTAGAAAATCTTCGAGCACATACCTCACAAGCAAACAATTTCTGTTCAGTATGAGT
The DNA here is from genome assembly GCA_963931845.1 of Maratus michaelseni. NCBI lineage: Eukaryota > Metazoa > Arthropoda > Arachnida > Araneae > Salticidae > Maratus > Maratus michaelseni. The sequence goes on from OZ007598.1 coordinate 259,513,184, forward strand.
AAGAATATGGTTTTTTAACTCAGTCTTTCCACAAAACCTTCGACCACATGTTTCACAAGCATAAGGTTTCTCCCCAGTATGATAACGAAAATGCTTTATTAAATCAGATTTTTGCCAAAATCTGTGGTTACAGACTTCACAAGCAAATGGCTTTTCACCAGTACTGTGAATGACATAATGTCTAGTTAAATAGGCTTTCACAGAAAATCCTTTATTGCAAATATCACAAAAGAAGTTCTTTTCCTTGTTATGAATGGTGTGATGATTCATTAAGTGACCCTTCTGGGAAAAACTTCGATTGCATATTTCACAAATGAATGGCTTCTCGTTAGTATGAATAAGATAATGCTTACCTAATGAAGATTTTTGAGAAAATTTCTTATCACATATCCCACAAGAAAAAATTTTCTCAGCTGTATGGACAGTAATATGATTGTTTAATTTAGTTATTGAAGGAAATTTATAATCACATATTCCACAAACAAAATGCTTTGGTTTCGCATGAACTGTATTATTCATATTCATGATGTTATATAGAGAATTATCTTTTAAGCACAAGTGAGATACTTTCTCAGTTTTTTAACCTTTTATGTTCTGATGGTACTTTTAGGTACTATTAAAGAAAATTTAATATAGGGTTTATTTTATCCAGCTATTAATAAAAGTAGAATTTACTTTTCAACAAAATACTTTGCTTGATCACATTTAGAAAGCACAGCAAAACAATCAAAGCTCAATATTTTTTCAAAGTGTTTTTTTTTTTCCTCAACCATTTACATATGTGCAACTTTTCTCTTATGAAAAATGTTATATAAAAAATTTGCAACTAAAAAAACCTTTCCATTTACAGATAGGATCACAATAGATTTATTTACATTGTTTTAATAAGAATTGTGAGATTTCCATAGCAACATTTTTTGTTAATTAATCTAATTATTCTTGTAAATATTTTACAAAAATAACTATAACTTCCAATTTAATAAATCAGTTTTAAATATTATTATACATTTTCTAATATTCCTTCAGACATTAAAGAAGCTAATTATTGAAATGAAACAATTTCTTGATTTGAAGTTTAAAGCATAATGTGGATGTAAAATTTGTAAGGTTTTTGAATTTTATAATGATTTTTTATTTTTTAAAGATACACAAATCCATGCAGAATGAATACACCCTAGGACAACATTTCAGTATTCTGTATGCATTTTCTCTTTTTAAAGATACATAAATTCATGCAGAATGAATACACTCTAGTACAACATTCCAGTGTTCTGTATGCATTTTCTCTTTTTCAAGTACCAAGGTTAGAAAGCTTTCTTCTAATTTTGTACTGAAAAGTTTCAAACTAGTAATAATACTGATGCATGAAATTAATATTTTCATAGAAACACCAACAAAAGTAAATTTGTATCTGATTAACTCAATGAACACAGATACAATGTGCTTTTGGTAACTTCAACTTTAATCAAACTAGAGGCTACTGAACCTGGAAATTTGACATTAACTTTTACCTATTAATAGGTATTAAACAGAAATTTTGGACAGGTATAGGACACTATCTTCTTTTTATTCTTATATGTTTCATACTTGTAAAGTGGATTTTTAGATTCAAAATAGGATTGATGTAGTCTTCTAAAGAAATTTATCCTCAAGCATTTCAGCAGAACAAAATCCTGAAATACATATGCCTGCAAGAAACAAAAATAAATGACTACCTAATTTTTCATGACATTTTAAATATATTTTTATGTTACAATTATCAAGTATCATACCAAAAGATATATCTATTAATTATTAGTAGGGTTTACTTACTACCTCATCACTTTTGATTTAAAAACAAGACCAAAAATATATTATTACATATTCATAAAGTAAAACTCAAAAAGTTTTTTTAATAATGCAAACAAAGTTAAGTATTCTGCCAATTTGTGCAGCAACCCTAGCGACGCCACATTGTAAAAGGTTGAGTCATGAGAATTTAAAATGGCAAGTGTACAAGAGAAAGCAATATGCATATAGGGGAAGACCCAGCCTTCCATTTAGACGGGGTCATGTCTTTTTTACTTTCTTCTATCTTTACAAGAAGAAAGTATTGGATTCATGAAAATTTTCCACTTCCGGTTTTCAACGGATTTATACAATTTAGAAGGTCATGAACACGATTTTACTGTTTTTAGAAAATGTCTATAAGTGAGTCTGTCTGTATGTGACAAAAATTTTGTGTGCGCTCTATCTCAAGAACTAATGCACGAAATTTATTAAAACTTTATATTCAGTCATTGATATAAATGGATGCTGATTACTTTTTGGTGAAAATCGCCCAATAGGTGGCTCTGCTATGTGGCATTTTTAACAATTTCCACAATAGCTGTATTTCAAGAACTAATGCACTTACTTTTATCAAACTTCAGATTAAGTTAGAACTTGACATAAATAGTCGTTGATTACGTTTTGGTGTAGATATCCCAATAGGTGGCGCTACTATACCACCTTTTTTCCTGATTTTTGCTATAGCTATATCTCAAGAACTAATGCTCGGAATTTCATCAAACTTCAGAGTCAGTTATACCTAGACATAAATAGACATTAATTACGTTTTGGTGTAGATATCCCAACAGGTGGCGCTGCTATAACACTTTTTTCCTGATTTTTGCGATAGCTATATCTCAAGAACTAATGCTCGGAATTTCATCAAACTTCAGATTCTGTTAGACTTTGACATAAATAGATGCTGCTTACGTTTTGGTGTAAATAGCCTAACAGATGGCACTGTTATGCTACTTTTTCCATTATTATCACAATAACTATATCTCAAGAACTAATGTATGAATTTTCATCAAACTTCAGATTTAGTTAGACGTCGACATAAGTTGTTGTTGATTAAGTTTTGGTCTAAATCTCCCAACAGGTGGTGCTGCTATGCTACATTTTGCAGGATTTACACGATTTTAGCAATAGTCATATCTTAAGAACTAATGCACGGAATTTAATAAAACTTTAGATTCAGTTAGACCTTGATATAAATTGGTTGCTGATTCTTTTTAGTGTATGCGAAACCTGTGTGAGATAGACGAAAGTTTTGGGATTGGCACATCCGACTAGTTTTTTTTTTGGAGGTGGGGTGGGCAATCATGTCTTCATTAGCAGTTTTTATATCTTAGATCTAAATTGACTATTTTCTGACATATAAGCAATATTATTTTCTTTCATAAATGCAGCAAATTTGCAGGTATATTCATAAATATATTAAATTTACATGTTTTATCCAGATTCCAAGAATGGAAAGTGTTTCCCATTTTCTTATAAATTCAAAGAATCTTATAGAAAGTTTTCTCAAAATTCACAGTTTATGCCGATTTTTGAGGCTCAACAATCATGGAAATATCATCTCAAGGGAGCAATCATTTATAGGAAAATTAAAAACGATGTTTGATTCTTTAGTGCTTAAACAATAATGCCTGCAATTTTCATGCATTTCTGTTTAAAAATAACTCCATGAATGTATCAGAAATATTAGTATGTTTAAGCAGTAAAAAAAGAACAAAAATTAAAACACATTTAATACCTATATTTAAAAAAAAGTATTCCATAGAATCCCCCTCCATATGTATTCCCTCCCCCTTGGATATGTGCTTGTATGCATATTGTGGTTTTAGAAAGCAAACGCCATCACCACTAATATAACATTGCTTCAGGAGTATGTACAAAAAAGATCCTTTTGATAAATTTAATAAAATTTTAATATTAATAATTACTTGATTATTATCATTATTTGATTAATAACATTTTTAGTTGTGACTTTACATATATGTAGTTTTTTTTTGTGTCTTTAAAAAACAATTGGAATTGTACTTTACAAATATGTAATAAATACTTTCCATCATGTTCTTAAGGGGACTCTTCACTCACTTGAAAACATCCACTCGCTAATGTTAAACCTATGTGGAGGTTGTTTTCGAATTTCTTGTTTAACCCATTTTAGGCCAAGCATAGAAATTTTATAAAATGTGGTAATATTTGCATTGAGATTTGCTTAAATTACATTCATTAAAACACCAAAAATGTTTGTTGCAAGAAAAATAATATTTTATTTAATTTGACGTTACCATTATTAATTTACCATTAAATTTAAATAAAAAAATTTTAAGTTTTCATATGGCATTTGTTTTATTTTTATTTTATTTACAGAACTTGCAACTTTACTCCATTATAAAAACATATGATTAATCTCAAATGAATAATAATACATTTTCAAAAAGTCGAATTTGTCAATAACCGTTTCAAGTAAAACACCAGCGTATTTTGAAAATTTCTCAACAGAAAGTGATTACTTCAATTGAATTACTAATATTTTATAGATGTTTCCAGAATCCTTAAAAATAGCAGAAAAATAAAATTAGTGAAAAATATACGTCACAGTGTAAATAAAATATATTTATTGAAATGGTGCATTTATGCACCTTTGGCCGAAAATGGATTAAATTCAAATATTTTTAAATGATTCTTTTTACATAGGATAGCTGATGTCGATTTCTAATATGGCTATTTTTTATTTTTTTTATTTCGGTTATAGATTTTTTAATAAAGGTACTTTCACTATCAAAATCAGTTCCTAAAGTAAAAATACTTTTACTAACCCTTTGAGTGTCTGAGGACTTTCCTGAATTTTCATAAAATTGTCCATAAAACTAATATTAATTTAAATTTTCTTTCTCTGTTTGTTTCTAAAATACACTTCATATCTCTTTATTTTACATATATCTTAAAATACAATTCTGCTAAAAATATTTTTCTCTACAGCCGATTTAAGTTGTTTTTGAGAAACGGAAAAATATGTGCAAAACACTCAGAGGGTTAAACAAATTTGCAACCAAAATCAAAAAAGTAAAAAAAAGCCATATTAGAGATCGACCTCAGCTATACTATGCAAAAAGAATAATTTACTATTGAAACTGGTGCCTAAAGTTAAAATACCTTTATTAAACAAATTTGCAACTGAAATCAAAAAAGTAAAAAATAGCCATATTAGAGATCGACCTCAGCTATACTATGCAAAAAGAATCATTTACTATTGAAACCAGTTTCTAAAGTGAAAATACATTTATTAAAAAAATTTGCAACCAAAATCAAAAAAGTAAAAAAATAGCCATATTAGAGATCGACCTCAGCTATACTATGCAAAAAGAATAATTTACTATTGAAACCGGTTCCTAAACCGAAAATACCTTTATTAAACAAATTTGCAACCGAAATCAAAAAAGTAAAAAATAGCCATATTAGAGATCGACCTCAGCTATACTATGCAAAAAGAATCATTTACTATTGAAACCGGTTCCTAAAGTGAAAGTACCTTTATTAAACAAATTTGCAACCGAATTAAAAAAAGCAAAAAATAGTCATATTAGAGATCTACCTCAGCTATCTTATGCAAAAAGAATCTTTTAAAAATATTCAAATTTAAACGAGAAATTCGAAAACAACCTCCCCATAGGTTTAACATTAGCAAGCGAGTGTTTTCAAGTGAGTAAAGAAATAATATCTCATAAATCAAAAGTTATGAGGTAAGGAAACACTGTCAATAATTTATGAACACCCTGTATTACAGTAGCTCCTGATTATATTTCTCATAATGGGAGATAATAATTAATAATGCATAACTAAATATGCATAATGGTGATGAGATGAATTTCTCTTGAATTATTTAGCGAAACTCGCCTTATAAATGTACACTCATAATTCACATCAAAATCTTAAAATAACAAAATTTTATTTTTTATTTAGCCATACTTAATAATCAAAAAAGCTCGATTAATACATAAATTATTTGGTAAAAATATCACGATCACCACTGATATCAGCACTATCTTGATTTTTTTTTCAAAAATAAATTTATACTTCCTTCATCAGAAAACATGAGTTGAATCATATTAACCAGAGTTACATATTAAAATGTGTACAGAATAGAGATGAGTTCGGGCTCTCTTTTCAGAGCCCGGGGCCCGACGATTTTAAATCCGAGCCTGTCCGAGCCCGAAACATTTTGTATCATCAGAGCCTGAGCCCACCCGAGCCCGATATCGAAAAAAAAAATGCATAATATTAAAAAAAATGTTTTAAAAGTAATATCTCATAATTAAAAACCTCTTACATGAAAATAACTGTTAATCTCTAGCGCATAACTAAATTTTATGGGAATTTACATTCAATCTTTTCAAAAGAGAAGTTTGGTATGGAATAAAAATATACTTACTTAAAAGATTCTCATAATTTTCTCACCCAACAAGCAAACCTGATGGACACATTAATGAAGTGCGTTTTATGAATAAATGCATGAAGTTTGCAGAAATTACTATTCCTACGGCGTTTTTCTAATTCCTATAAGGCGTATTTCATAAATTATAATTGATTCCTTAATAAAAACAATATTTCGTGTTCCTGAAAATCAGCTTAAATTAAAAATTTGTCACAGTTATCTAAAAGATCCTATGCTTTTATAGGCAAAGTGGAAACACTTTTCGATTGCTTTCTTATCGGAATAACAATACATGACAATTATTATGACTTATGAATGGGAGTGACTTCGTAAATGTTCAGAGCAGAGCTTTAACATGAGCAGCGTTCATGATGAAAAATAGAATCATTAACGTTATTTTCATATGAAGTATGAAGAGCCATTTATATGACTCGCACACAATAGATGACTAAAAATTTCCAAATCTTAAGCTAAATGCTGATTAACTGCAAACAAAAGAAAGTATTCACTTCGCTTTAGATATCTAAAAATAAATAAATAAATAAACGTTCCAAATGAAAAATATCCTACTTTTACAAACGAGAATCAAAATTATTCGCGCCTTTTTTCGATTAGCGCCAGTCGTCGCATCAATACCGCACATAAATCTGCAAATATTGCAAATTTAAAGTAGTATTCTAAAACTGGAAAAGAAAAATAAGATTTCTGCTTTCCCTTTTATTCATTCTGATCAAAATAGCATTAAATGACTTAAAATGGAATATGTAATTTTTTTGGGGAAAAAAGTTATTTTTATTTTTACTATATGAGAATAAATAAAATTGTTAGTTTCAGAAAGAATGAGCCCAAGCCCGCCCGGGCCCGACGACTGATATAAAAATCGAGCCCGTCTCATCTCTAGTACAGAACAGACTGACTAAAAAAAAAAAAAAAAAAATCTTGAATTTTACACCTATATCTTAAATGTAAATTTCAGTGTTTACATCAGAAACAAGGTGTGTATTTTAAGTATTTGCAGATTTTAAGGTGGCAGATTTGGGGAGTCTACTGTATCTAGCACTTTATTAATTAAAGTTAGAATGCTTGTTTCTGTGCATGATGCTTAAATATGAAGCAAGAAAAATACTTTGATTTATTCAACATCATTATTTCCACTTGTTTAGAATTAAAACAACCTAGCAACACAACTTAAACTTACATACAATTTAAAATTGAGTTAGTGTGTATTAAAATTTAATCATGATTTAAAACATGAAATGTGTTACATAAACTGCTGTCCAAAAATTAAGGGGCAGTGACCTGGTTTTTAATTCGACATTTACCTGTATTTTTCATTATGTTTTACTGATTTATTAGTTATTTCGTTAATTAAAATAACAATTGCATCCTTAAACGGCGTGGCAGTTCCAAAGAGTTTAAAGAGATTGAAAAAATCTTACGAGGCATAGTTACGTGCAACAGTACAGTCGCAACTGACTTCACAAACATTTTATTCACCAGCCGCGAGTGATAATTAAGATAAATAACGTAAATAAATAAATATCCAAGATTATTATTTTTCTGTTTTTAATAATGTATTGTAATTTTTTTGTTTAAACTTACTGATAGTTGACACTTTGGTGATTGGGGCTTTTGCAAATTTCTTGTATTTTATTTATTTATTTAATTTGATATTCCAATGTCAAACATTCTTCCATTTGTTTATTTGGCGATAATTTTCTTTTTATGAAAATTGGTCGATGGGATAATGAGGAAGTAAACATTTTTTCAATGCTTTTTCTCTTTTAATAGCATGCCAATGCTGTTTCAGGGTTCCCAGCAAAACATGTCTGGCAATTTCCCTGACTTTCCATGATTTTCCCTGACCAAATCCAAAAAATTTCCATGACCAAACGGGCATACACAAAATCTGCTTTAAATAACACAAAATAACAAGCAGAATAAAAAAAAAAAATCAGAAATTTGTATCACAATAACAAAGTTTATACTCTTTTCCCAGGAGAAAATTAAAGCACCTTTCAAGAAAATTGCAAAATGAAATTCTATAAAATACTATAATGCAAAAAAACTTCATCTTTGCCAGTTTTCAAATGGATGCTATACAAAAAAGTCTAAAATGTCAAATGTCATGAAAAAGGTGAAAAATGTAGAAAACTTTTGTCCTTATTATGTTTTTTCTGCATTGCATTTGAAGGAATTTCTCGATCTTGAAACCGACTAGAGTCTAGAGATTTTTCAGAGGCGAAATAGCAAGAAATATAGTAACGCATTTCTGAAAGAAAAATTATTTCAAATTCAAATTTTTTCCCCCAAGACCTTTCAATGACTTTTTAGGAAATATTTGTAAATTCCCTGACTTTTCCTATATATTTTTTAATTTCCATGACTTTCCATGTCGCTGGGAACCCTGTGTTTAAGGGCGAAATTGTTATTTTAATTAACAAAATAACAAGTGAATGGGATTGCATTTTTGGCGTTAATTCCTATAGTTTGGGGATAGTTTTTTGTTATGAAAAGTGGTCGACGAGGTTAATGGAGAAGTACCTAATTTTCAAACCCAACAATACCAATTTCCATTGTTTTATTTCGCTATTAATTTCATTATTATATCATTATTTGTTTTTCTCCCTGGAACAAAATTTATTTTAGCATTTAGCAGTGAATATAAGTTGATGAGCATCTGTTTTAATACCCTACTAACACCTATAAATCGCTTAAAGGTTTTGCTTGATGTTTAGCTTTTTGCCCTTTCCATTTGCAGTTATATTCACGATATGATGATATTATAGTAAATATTACTGTCTTTATAAGCAAGAACTTGTGAGAATATAATTAAATAAAGTAAAAATTTTATTAAAACATGGTAACTTATATTTGACTCAGAGTTATCATCTTTTCCTATCTGTCGACTATTCAAAGAAAGAAAACTGGCCATGCTATTTTACTTAAATATTTTTGAGCCCACCCAATATTTTTCAAAAGCTGGCGCCAGTGATTATGTTGGTTGTTTTTGTGATGCTACAATCATCTCTTTCATGAAATATCTAACCAGATTCAAATTCAAATAGTTGGAGTAGATCACACTTCAGATTTATTCCAACAGAGTGAAAAATGTCCAGACCAGGATACTTTGGCTTACTGTGCCAAACTAATCATATCAAATCAGATTAGAATTTTTCTTAAAGAAGATGTTGCAAATTAGAAATGGTAAAAATTGAAGGAGAGAGCTGAGTAAAAATTGGGTTATTGGCTTTTTTTCTAATATTTTATTCTCTAATATGTGTCTAATTTGCAGAATCTTTAATAACTGAGAAGGGATGCACCGAATATTCGGTAGTATCTATTCAGTATTTGGCCATATTACCGAATATTCGGTTAGGCCGAATATCAAACTATTTGGACGACTGATTATCAAACTATTTGGCATACTGAATATTCGGTTTGGCTGAATATCAAAATATTCGGCCAAACCGAATATTAATATAAACTTTATATTAAATATTTTAAAAAACCTGTTGTGTCTTACCTCTCTTTAAATTTACACACAACAAGATAACTAAATTACCTAGACATTCATTTAAATTAATTAAACCTTACACAATTACTTAATTTACTTCTTCATGAATCTTATCCCATTTTAACATTTACTCTTAAATTTATCTTATTTACTCAAACACTGAATTTACTTTATTATTTTACATTATAAATTTTGACTACTTAGATTTGACATTTACATTTAAACAAAATAAATTACATTGGCCATAATTACAAAATTAAGTTAATCACTAAAAATTATAAAGAAGTGCGTTGTGTTATCAAAATATTTAAGTTATATTAATTCCAACAATAACTCCAAGTGCGTGGTCAAAGTGAATCATGACTTAATAAAATCTTTATTCAATTGTAAATTCCTCTCTCTAATTAAAAGTTAATCTTCCTCTCTTCAATTACACACAATTACTAAGAAATGAGACAATTTTAGTTCAATAATTACAAATTCAAAACAATTCAACTAAACAATTTGAAAGTTAAAACACCTGAAAATTCAATCAAAATAAATGTAATTTAAACTCTTACGAACTTCAATGGTCTCATTTCATTAGCAAACTCAAAATTAATCTCCATCATAAATCTTCTTCTTCCTGAATTAAATCTTATATCTGAAAAGTAAAATGTTCTCCTGAAACATAACGCGATGGAACTAGTTGATTCAAAAAAATATATAAAAGGTAAATCACCATTATCTTACAAATTCAATATATCAAAAATATCTCACAATTCTCCATCAAAGATAAAAAACCCAATTTACCTCAACTCCATTTCAAAACATATACATTATCTCCATATCAACCAGTTCCAACGGTTATTCTCTAAAATCTGATTTATTGAATACAGACAACTTCTTAACTGAAAATCACGCGAGAGATAATTAAAATTAGACTGTACTAAATTTACATTCTTTCTATTAAAATTTATACTTAAGAATTAACAAAAATTTAGACCTTACATAAGCTGTCTGTATTCCTTTAAATATTAAAATAATTCCTTCTTCTAAGGCTGAAATAAAATAAATAAAAAGGGATGTACTGCAAGGTAAATGAAAATGCATTTTATACAGGAATTCAATATTTTATTGCACATATAATTATTTTACAGCAAACAAATTCCGTTAACTTAGTTAATCTCAAAAGGCTTCATCTATAACAATTAATCACCACTTTATCTTATATATAAAATTATTTCCATAATCAAATTCACCATTATATTATAATTCAAACAATTAATATATTCAAACTAATTCCTGTAATATTTTGTTAATGTGATAATTTTGGAGCTACTGGCAATATTTACAAAAAAGGATTATCTAATTGGAGTTATTTTAGAGAACTTAAGTTAAAGTGAATCTTAATTCACAATCTAGAAATAATTAAATAAAATAAAATAAAAAAAATACCGGTAAGTTAATTCATGCATGATGAAAATTATTTAAGATTAGAAAGGAAAGAAAAAGAACTTAACATCTTTATGACAGCTCCGGAGCTGATTCACCTTTCTTAGCACCTTACATGTTCGTTTCTCATCTCCAACTGACCAACTGGATGTTCCCACGCCAAGCCCTTGATTTACCTTCAACTTCTTGACACATGCGCACCGACAAATAGTGACCCTCAAAATGACACTATGTATAATGAAAGATGTTGCACTGCGCCATATTATTTCACAAAACTGATGAACTTTGCCTTAATAAATATTCATACCATCTTTTGCAGTGATTTCAAAATTGCATAACTTAATTGAATTTTTAAAATGTGTGAATCAATGCGCCCTCTTCCGGTCACATGGGGACGCGCTGTTGTGGCGTGGTCACATGGTGACGCTATTCTTTGCGCGGGAATTGTGACCTTGTTGCCATTTTGAAGAACAGGAAAACTTAGGAAAACAGATAAGAATGGATAAACACATTACAACAAAAATGTTAATAAAAATATAAATAGACTCCAAAAACGTTAATAAAAATATTAAAACTCCAAAACGTTAATAAAAATATTAAGACTCCAAAAGCTTCTAATTAAACTCAGTAGCTCCATAAATGTTATTCAAACACAAATAACTCCAGTAACTCCTAATTTCAAAATTATTGCATGACAATTATATCTTTGGAAATAAAAACCACAAATTAATTAGAGAAACATAATACCTGAAAATTTCACAATTGAGAAGAAGAAATTGTGCATTTTTCATCCTCCCAAGAGCCAATTAAAAAATATCAATTTCACCAACACAATTACTTGGTTACTAAACCCAAATGATAATTGTATAATTAATTCATCATAGATTTTGGTAGACAGTGTGAGAATTATAAACAAAAATTCTGTGCCAGAAGAATATAAATAAAAATTAAACAACTTTAGCTATTAAATCAACCTGCAAACCATAACTTTAACTTTAACTATAAAAAACAACAATTAGTATTAAAAATAAACAAAACATCTCATAATTACAATATGTTTCTTCTACTTTTAACTGTTAATTAATAAAGATATTCAAAATAATTAGAAATAGAACCATATTTAAATGAAAGAGAATGCTTTTACATTATTTATTCACTGTTTGAAAAGTGTCACTTAAGAAAATTAACCATTAATAAAGACCTTCAATAGGAATTAATGATGTACAAATAAATGCAAGTTCCTGAATATTGTCTTGTAAATAATCTGTATCTTGCTTTTTCACAAACATGTTTCTAAACAAAACAGAAAAGAACTTTCACAGATGATAATAGACACCAAGACAGACAATTTTTGTCCAGGGAACCAGGATCGCAACACACTTATTCAATCAAAAATAAAGTGCATCTCACTCCAGGTCAAATTTGAATTTTCATTTGTTACTATTGATTCATTTGTAATATTGAAGGTATTGTAACTACATTTTCAACATAGTTACTTTGATGTACTGCAAAATTGCCACCATTGATCTAGATATTCCTTTATTCAGAGTGCAGCTAACAGTACTATTTGTAACTGTGTCACTGGCCAAAATTCAGCAACTTCTAATAATATCATCATATTTGCTACAAGCAAAATTAATATGATGCAAATCTTGCTAAAATATGTTCATTGTTGTTAAAGTTGTAAACAAAAATTCAGTTTCAGCTTGCTGTGACACATGTTTTTGATTGAATGTATTGCATTTTTGATGGAATAAGTAGATTGAGATAATGTTTCTTGCTCAAAAACTGTTTGCCTTGACCACCTAATCTCCCTTGAAAGTTTGTTCCAAAATGTATGAACACCCTGTATGTTTACAACCTCTGAATATGATTGCCCATTCGAGGCACCTGCTCTCTGGTTGATTTAAAAACTGCCTTGACAAATGAAAAGTAGCAGTAAAGTTCTTATTTGCCACCATTTTAATATATTGTATTGTTTTACTTTATACCCTTCCTGGCAGATAAACACTATATCACTGTAAAATGTTTCTTCTAATTCTTTCAAAATTTTTCTTTGATTTTAAAGTATTTGTTTTAGAATATAAGAACATTTTATAAATTTATTTTAATTCACAGAAGAAGAGACAAAGTTTAAAGCTTTACTAATTAAAAAGTTTCAAGACTATCCTCTTTTTACAAGTTACAACTCAAAATATTTTTTGTGTGTTTAAAGGTTTCTTGTAAAAAGGTCTAGTTCATAAAAAGGTAGCTATCTGTGTTAAATATTATGTAAAATTGTTTTATAATTTAACTTCTAATACTTTAAAACTATGAAATATAAAAATATTCGGCCGAATAGTTACTATTCGGTTGTTTACTTACTGTTACTATTCGGCTAGCCGAATATTCGCTATTCTGTTTACTTCAGGGCGGAATATTCGGTATTCGGCCAAAATCACTATTCGGTGCATCCCTATAACTGAGTTCTGTTTGTAATCTGACAATTAATTAATTTAGGAAGGAGGGGAATAAAACCGGACGACCTTTTTTTTTTTTTTTTCAACAATAAGCAACATACATACGAATACAAATAACGTTGAAAGCTCAAACTTTTTATGCAAAAGGAAATGCTTACATTTTCAATTTTGAGTAGCAATAATAACAATAATCAATACTTCTTCGAACTGAGAAAAATATGACAAATAGGAGAAAAAAGAGCGAATTTATGTGTTGAATGAACAACTTATATAAAATACATTATTTTGGTTTTGTTTTTTGGTGTGATGTTGGTTGGTTGGTCGACTGTCAGAGATTGAGAGCCCCTCATCCACGAGACTTCTGCTCTTTTCAGGAATTTTTTTTCAGTCTTTTTTTTTGGGGGGGGGGGGGTCCACCCGTCCTACCCCTTAGCGAGGGACCTGGCTTCCCCCCTCTCAATGTTATTAACTGATATTTTCTTTTCTCTCCAGCCAACCAGCGAAAATCACTTGGCGGATATCATTATCGTATCGTATCGTATCACGCTGAAACATCAACACGTCTACGTTTTTAGTCTTGCGTCTTGCATTAACATAGTTCGTAAAAATTAAATTTACTTCTTAATGATCCGTATTTTATCTGATGCCTGCATTAAATACTGAAAAAGTAATCCATAGAACATAAATCTGCGTTTACTTTTGTCAACAGAGAAATTAATTAATTTCAGTAAGTTAACCTTGAGTGTTTTAATCTAATATGTATAAAATCATTTATGTACATTTGATACTGGTACATTGTAATTTTTAGTAATTCAGAGTCATATAACTCTGATCTGATTAATTATTTCACTGATATTGATTTCGTACGCGCCGATTAAACTATTTTAGTTATCGTTACTGGTACAATGCAGGCAGAGTTACTATATTTCATGAATAATAATTTAAAACAAATTACAGCTGACAGAAACACTTTTTTATAAAATGTAAGCAAGCATAAATACTCTTTTATCTTTTACTTTTTTTTCTGATGCTTTACTTAATTTGAACATCTTTAAATCTACATTAAGTTTGTACGTTTTTAGATATATATTTTTTAATTTATCAGACTTTTTCTTTATCTTTATTACATTTCGCCATTTCCCAGTTTTATTTATTTATTTCAAATGCTCTGTGATTCAATTTTATATTTATGTATGAGTATTCAAAATATGCACTCAAGACATGTTTAAAATTAGATCGACATCAACCTATACATCTATTTGAACCAATGACCAGAGGCATAGCGAGCGGGGAGACAGCTGCCCCCCCAATGTTTGGTAAAATGATTCAGTCGTCTCATCAGCAGGGGTGCCCAGAGAGGGGGTTGGTGACGCAAAGTGCGTCATACAATTTATTTTTGGGGGGGAATTTAGAGAAAAAGTACATTTTGGGGGGGGATTTTTTATTTCTTAATATTTCCTTTTTTTTTTCACGATTGAAAACTTCTTGATTTTTTTTAAAATATCACTTTTAACTTTTTTTCAACATTCAATTTCCATAAATGTTCCTGTTTTTTTTTCATTCTTTAAATTCTAGATAAGGGCAATAAGAGTTCATTCTGTTAAATCAATATCTGGGCAATAAGAGTTAAATCTGCATCTTGCTATCTTTAAAGGTGCGGTAATAATAAAAAAAATACTTGGAATAAAGGTGGGAAAATGTTAAAGACATGTTGAAAGGCAATTAGGACGACAAGATGTGATAAAAGAAATAGCTTTCCAGAAGCGTCTTAAGTAATTTATTATCTTGTTTGACTGTGTTGTGTCGTACGGTCCGAGTGCAAAAATACATTCTTGATGGATGGGATAAGAAAGCACAACAAAATAAGCATTTCAGAGGAAGAGACAACGCTAAAATGAATTACTTGACCATTTTCAGAAAACTAGAAATTAAGTACAGTATATTTTAGTGATGTTAGAAGAGTAGTATTGTATGTCATTAAAACAGTATAAGGTAAACAACCTGTACAGAGAAAAATACTTCCAGCCACTAATTATTTTAGGGAGAAGGGAGGAATTTAAAGAAAAAATAGATTTTTTTGGGAGGGGTAGGAGGATTTATTACTAGGTAATAAGACTGAAAAATTATAGTGTGAAAGAAAAACATATACAGAATACAGGGGCTTACAATAGATTTAGGACTATGTTTTAATGGTACAGTGTACAGTGTCTGCCATTTTATAAGAATCGGACTTCTAAGAGTACATTGTATGTTGTTAAAGCAGTACAAGGCAACAACTTGTACTGAAATAAACGCTTCAATCCACAGTTTATTTTAGGAGAGTGGGGTGTGATTTAGAAATTTTTTAATTTTTACTTTTTTTTTGTGGTGTGGGGTGGGAGGGGAGATTAAACTGTATGACTAGGTAGTATAAAAAATAAGATTGGGAAATCTTAAGCATTGAGATTTAATCTTAAACAAGGGCGTATGTACATGTAAATGTACATACACATTTGATATAAACGACTCGTCTTTAATATTTTAGTCTTCTTAAAACGATTTGCAATCTTTGTATTTAAGATATATTTTGTAATAATTTAAAAGATTTTTCTTTTAAATACTTGTAAGTAAATATTTATTTTCATAAAAAAGTAGCTTTACTTATTAAAATATTTGACTTTTAGTAGATAAATTATATAAAAGTTATTAATGTTTACTACAGGATAGCAACAAATAAAAAATTTCTGATTTTAAGCAGGATTTCTTGCAATTACCTACTCCTACAACTTATAAGAAGTAAAATAAGCACGTTTCTTAATAAACTACAGCCATTGCTACGGCTTCTTACGGAATATATCATCCCCCACCCCTTTATACAGAAACTATTCCAAGCGAAATATTTCGGGAACGATAAGAAGAAAGAAATAAAAACAGCGGAAAAAGAACATGTTCCCGAAAGGAACGTTTGTTCTTGCACGTTCCTCGAACTGTTCCCGCTCCATTCCAAATTCCACTACTCGTTTACCGAAAAACGGGAAACATGTTCCTTTTAAATAATTATGTTGGACACAATTTGAAATCAAAAAATGCATTTCTGATGAATAAGTTATAAAAATTAACTTTTTATACAGCCTACGGGTCCTATAAGTTATATTTGGTAAAACAATCCTGAAGCTCTGATATATCAAATGAAAAATAAAATAATTTTTGTACGACCAAAACTCACCGTGTTATACGAATTTAAAATCTGGAAATTTTTCTCTTTTAACGTGGTGCCCGAAGTTATGTGCCGTTATATCGAAATCGCACATTATTTCAGGCACTGTGTTAGGTGCCAAATTTGAAACTCGGTAACTTTTGGTCGTACTAAAATGATTTTCTCCCCCGCATGTCAGAGCATGAAGACTCTTTCACTAAATATAACTTATATGACACAGGGACGTATAAAAAGTTAAGTTTTGTAACGTTTTCAAAAATGCATTTTTTGCCCCAAACGGCGTATAACATAATCCTTCATCTAAATTTAAATATTTGTGAAACTGAAGCTGTTTATCAAAGACTAATGGTTCAGAAATCATCTATTAGTCAATGCTTAGAAGTGACATATTTTATATTTTTAGGGTTTCGTTTATCTCACAAAACCCTATTACTAGTCCCGCTTCGTTGTCTGTCTGTCATAGAGCCGGTTCTCAGAAACTGTATAACTTACAGTCATGAAATTTTGTGTACTTATAGTTGAATACCTACTATGAAGTTCAAAATCATAAAATTTGAAAAAATCGTATTATTTTCATATATAGAGATGAAAAAACCGAATATCTAACAGCCTTTTCCTATTAAATTTAAACATTTTTCGTTATAGCAGTTGCCAACAATTAAAATTCCACACTAAAATTCTTTCTACAATAATTAATTTTCTATTGAAAGATTTTCACGTGAAAATGAAATTAAAAGTTTCCCAATGAAAAAAAGATTAATACGACGTCATATTGGTAATAAAACGGAAATTTTCAAACATTTCTCAATAATACAAGGAGTATGAGTATGTGCAAGGCTACACTAGATACCGGGCTTGCTCATTCATTATCATGACGTCACAAAAGGTGGCTGACCGCGACCAGTGATTGGTGCAAAGCGACGAGCCCGTCGTTTTGTGCCAATCGCTGTATGTCTTTCATTTTGTCGCTTCGCTTTGTACCAATCGCTGGTAGCGGCCAGCCACCATTTGTGACGTCATGATAATGAATGAGCAAACCCGGTATCTAGTGTAGCCCTGGTATGTGTAAATACAGAAAGCAGCTTAATATGACGTCATTGGAAAATTAAAAAGAAAATTAATCTGACGTCTAACATTTTGAAGATCTCTATACAACATGTTTAATTTTGAAATAGATTTTTTTTTTAAAATATCGCATTTAGGCAACATGGCAGAGTATAATAGCAGGCTTCGCTCGCTATCAGACCGGTTCAGATTTTCGAAAAAATGAGAAAAATAGACCCGTAAATTTTTATAAAAAACATGACTTTTTTTTTGGGGGGGGGGGGGGGGGGGATTTATTAAAGAAAGGATCAAGTGTTTCGAAAGGAATATTAAACAAAACCCTTTGTGCGATCTTCGATCACACTTACCCACTTGTTTATAATATGTGTAGATTAAAATTTTTGATAAAAAAATTTCTTTAAGTTTGTGTTATATTTATTTGTTATTAAATTATTTAAAAATGAACCATAAGTGTAATATATCGAGCCATCATACTGATCTCAAGAAACAAGTACTGCCTTGCAAGAGTGATCCTCATGTTCTGCGGAAAGCAAGGCACAAGCACTGATATTAGGGCGAATTTAGATTTTCATATCCTCTGGCTAACGAGCAAAATTGTAATGTTGTTTTCTTTTTCTTTTATTTTAAATGCTAAAAAGAATTGATTTTTCTAACATAAAAAAAAAAATGATTACTTATATGAATGTAATCATTAAGAGATTAATCATTAGTTCAGTCATAAATATTGCATTATATCTTTAGAATTACATTAATTGAAATAATGCTTGTATTGCTATGAAAACTGGAGCTTAGTGAACGTATTAACACGGGCTTGTCAGTCAGGACTTATAAAAGTGGAAACAATCAGATTGCTAATAATAAAATATATATCTTCATTATTTATTATGTTTTTAAAACTTTTATTTCATGTTTGTGTGATAGTACGTAAGAATACTGTTATTAAATTATCAATACTAGAATATATTTTATAACTGATGTCCTATTTAGGGGGGGGGGGGGGGGGGTTCAAAGTTAATGTATGAAGATTTTTGGGGGGGAATTTGCATCATTGGGTTTGGGGGGGATGGTCACCACTGCTCATCAGCAGATTTAATTAGTGTCTCTGTAGTATGTTAGTAGGCCGATTAAACAAAACAATTAGGAAAAATTCTGGTTGGCAGGACTTTAAGTCTTCAGAATGCATTTCACTACACCCTTACAATCATATGGCAAAAGCTAGTCGGTCTGTCAATAGATAGGTTATTAGTAAAAAAAGTAATGGTTTCAATAGATCTATCTGGTCACCCTTTTATGAAAGTCACGTGTTCTGTCACAGTTTCGAATCACATAAATAGCTAGTCTGCCTACACACTGAAAAAAAATTATCATGCATAAATCTTGTCTGCAGAGCCGGAAATGTTGGACATATACTATACCTTACCCACACATGGAAAAGCTAAGTCGGCCGTCGATACATAGGCCAATAAGGGAAAAAAATGAATCTGATCTATTGATTTGAAAATATCAGAAATTTGTCCTACAGTAACACTCGCAACTTACATAGATAAAAACTATCAATATATAAACTAGGTTGACTGAATGCGAAAGGCTCTTAAGAAATTTTATACTTGATACATAGTAGGTTCTAGCAACGATATGTTTACGCCCTTTGGAACTGTTTTAGGAACATTTGGAAAATAAAAATCAGGAATTTTTAAAACTATTTAAAAAATATCCGTGCATTTAACATTTAATACCTAAAAAACTTCTTACTTTTTTTTTTTTTTTTTTTTTTTTGATAAAACTAAAACTAAAGTTATATGCTTGTGCCAACATAACATAATTACATAATTTTCACTGATTTTTCACTTGTTATTATAAAAATTAGAATTAGAGCCTTTATTAATTACTTAATATTTATTGTATACCCTGATTACCATAATTTCCGGCGTACAATCTGCAGATCAAACAATTATGTTTCGACCCAGAAATTTTATTTTATATAATGGAACATACTAGATCGCTGTAAATATTTTACTTCAATTATTAAATAAAATTTCTGGGTCTAAACATAATTGTTTGATCCGCGGATTATATGCCGGAAATTACGGAACATGTTAGCGATTACTTTTTTTAAAAACTAAATCATACATAAGAGGAATTATTTTTTTAATAAAGAATTCAGAAAATAGAGGATTTCAGGAAAAATCAAATTATTAAAAGTAGCTTTATGGTAAAAAAAAAAATTGAAGCGATTCCGGAACATTAACACGTTTGCACTTTAAACAATATAAATAGTTCAGCATTTCAGGCCCCTAACTACCGCCGGGGCACAGCCCCGGGTCCTCAAACTGATGGTTAAAAGATTATTGTATTTTAATATCTAATCTAACTACCCAGGACCTAGCTAAAAGTTAATAATAAAAAAAAATGCATCAACGTGCTAGAGTAAATGTTTTTGCTTGTCCGTTCAAATATTCCATACACTTCACATGCAAAAGCATCTCTAGAGCAGACAGCAGAATGTCGAGTCGAATGTGTGATGTCGCGCCAGGTGCCTGTCGAGTGATGAGTCAAGTGCAGGCTAGGACGTGCAGTGAGCTAGTGCTATTCATGATGAGTCATTCGTATACTAACTGCTCATCAATATCGGACTGTCAGAGCAGTTGAGAGTTGCATAGTAGTGATAGTACGATAGTTTATTACTTAATCTTAATTTGCTGTGTTGAGATAATAGTTTATATTATGAAACAAATTTGGCACCAGCTAAGTGGAAATCAAAAAAGACACTCTAAAAAGAAGAAACTTGGAGGCTGCAAAAGTTCGAAGAAGTTATCAACATGACTGCACAGTGGAAACCACTCGACAGGGAATGGTGATAAGAAAGGTATGAATGGTTTGCTTTATTCAGTGTGATGTGTAATTCATGTAAAAAGAGTACAGTCAAACTTGAATAATTTGAACGTGTATAATTCGAAATCGTGCATAATTCAAATGTTTCTGTCAGTCCCTTGACATTCCTATAACACACAATCAGCGGTGAATTAAGCACTCAAGAGGCCCCAGGCGCAATTAAATTTTGAGGCCCCTTCAAATATTTTCAGTACCCCTATAGTGTGCATTTTTTAGTTTTACAACTAGAATTACTGAAAGTGTATGTTGTTAATTCCATACGATATTATCTCTAATTGGAATAAAGTTCAAATTATTTTCTATCGCATGCTAATAAATATGGAAAGTACTTCCAATTCATTATATTATCATAATTTTTAGAACTAAGAGATCACATTTTTATTTAGCTTTTATTTTGAAAATCACTATGTTCTATTTACTAAACTATCACTTCATTCTATCATTCTAAACAAATGTGTTTTTCACAAATATAACTGTAGGATTTTTTCTTATCAATACATATTCTTTTTTTTCCAGTAAAGTTCTTGGTAAATCTTTTAAATAATTACTGAGTTATATCTATGATATCAAAGAAACATTTTAGTATTACAAAATCATATTTTATTTTTAACTATCAATTATAATTAATCAGTTAAAATTAATTATAAAAACTTCTAATTAAGAAATAATGCGACAAATTGACTATTTTACATTAGTCAGATTTGAAACATTTTTGAGTCGGCCAATCTTGCCTTTTGCCCCCCCCCCCCCCCACCCAAAAAAAAAAAAATTTCTTTCGCTACGGCCCTGCCAATGACTATGTATAAGGGAAAAGGTTCTTTTAATATTTGTATTATGTGCTGAAACTACTACACAAAATCTAACAATCTTCAACAATTCAGGATGATTTGAAGCATTATTACATAATGTAAAATAAATGGCGAAATT
Organism: Maratus michaelseni; assembly: GCA_963931845.1. NCBI lineage: Eukaryota > Metazoa > Arthropoda > Arachnida > Araneae > Salticidae > Maratus > Maratus michaelseni. The sequence continues at coordinate 259,534,927 of OZ007598.1, forward strand.
TGTGCACTTTTCGCACCTGATTGGCAAAATTCGTGATTTTTAAGCACCCAATCGGTAAAATTCATGACGTTTACACACCCGTTCGGTAAAATGTATGATTTTTACGCAACCGATCGGCAAAGTTCGTGTTTTTTATGTGTAATTGGTGAAAATTGTGATTTTTACGCGCCCGATTGGCAAAATTCGCGATTTTTATGCATCCGATCGGTAAAACTCATGATTTTTACATTCCCGATCAGCAAAATTCATGATTTTTACGTGTCTAATCGGCAAAAAATGTGTTTTTCACACACCCGATCGGCAAAATTTGTGATTTTTACAGGCCTAATAGGCAAAATTCGCGATTTTTACGCAGATGATCGGCGAAATTTGCGATCTATACGCAACCGATCGCCAAATTTGCGATTTATATGCACAAGATCGTCAAAATTTGCAATTTATACGGGCCCAATCAACAAAATTTGTCATTTTTACGTGCCTGATCGGAAAAATTCACGATTTTTATGCATGCGAAATTTATACGCATATGATGATCGGCGAAATTTATGATCTATATGCAACCGATCGCCAAATTTGCGATTTATATGCACATGATCGGCAAAATTTGCAATTTATACGCACCTGATCGACAAATTTCGTAATTTATATGCACCCGATCGGCAAAATTTGTGATTTTTGCATACCTGATACTACGAAATTGATCCGCGGCCACCAGTAATCCGATCGTGGGCCACAGGTTGTGCATCCCTATTCTAAGATATCCTCACCTGTATTTATGGCAAGGTTCGAAGAAAACCCCGAACGGTTAGGTCGACAAGTGCGACAGGGGTTGCCAAAAGTTGAAGGGCGCAGAATTCATTCTGCCATCTCGTTTTTTTAGTCTGTTAAATTATTCCGAGAGCTATTTTCTTTCACCAGTTATCAAACGTCTCACTTAAATTTGGCTTAACCTAGTTAATGAAACTTTGTAACAACATGTATACAAATAATATATATATATATATATAAACAATAAAAGCTCGATTATCCGGCATCCAACTAACCGGTCACTTGTTGAGAACTCCTTTATTTTTCTCTTCCCATAAACAGGTGAAAATTTTTACTGCTATTTTAGGAACTTTACTGTTAGCATTCTCGAATTATCACAGCGGCTGATTTTGCTTAAAACTAATCTATGTATGCTCATGACAATGAATGTTATAAAATATAAATATGTAATGTAAATAAAAAGTACAGCTGGATGGTACAGAATAATTGTTCACAATCATGTTGCCTCATCCATACGCAGCTGTTTTTTGTGGCAAAAAAAAGGAGGAGGAGAAGGGAAAAAATGACGTGAGGAGAGACGAGAGACTAATTAATCCTTCGGCACAAAGAGAACTTTCTTTCAGACAGACAGACATTAGACATACGTTTCGTAGTATTCCTGGCACATCAAAAGGAATGCAATCAAATGCACAGTAACTGCTGAGAAATTATTTATCCCAAACTATTTTCTTTTTATTGTTTTACTTACTCAAGAATAAGAAATCATTATTTTTAAAGAATTATTTACAAAGGTCTTTATACTATATTATATTTTAAATACTATATTTAATCAAGAATATTATATTTTATAACTGAATGTGTTTAGAAAATATACACTTAACTGGAAAATTAAAAAAAAGATACTGCAGGGTAAGTTAGTTTCTCTTTTGTTTTTGCTTTATTGTTGTATTTTTATCATTTCAAACATTTTCTTTCCGCCATCTGCCGAGAAACTATTTTCTGCAGAATAAACAACAAACAGAAGTAACGAAATGATCCCCTTTTCTTTTCCTTGCTTATTATTAAAAAAATAATTGATATCTCTGTTTATAATCGTCCAATTGTACTTAAATTTTCAGCAAATTCAAATAATAATAAATTAGGCCGTTTACCAAATTTCTATTTAAATACAATAAGTTTTCAGAAAATTAGACACCCCCCCTCCCCTCAAAAAAAGCCCACTGTCTGAGCCCAGTCAATCAAAAAAAAAAAAATCGTGATCTGAGAGGAGGCGAAATCGGACGTTACAGCTTGTATCTGATAACATTCTTAGCTATGCAGAAAGGACTCATTTTTATGGTTACTTGTTGCACCTTTTCTTGCTGGAGTAAGTTTTGTTATTTCCTATGTTGATGCTTACTTTTTAGCACATGAAGTAAGAGAAGCATCTGTTAATCATCTTTGTCCTAAATTAAAATCTTTGAAATGTCTAATTATAAATAAAGTAGCGTTATAAAAGATTTAATAAATAAATTTGAAATAATATCCTAACACAAAATATTGTTTATCTTTATCTTTAATTTGTCAAAATTAACTTTATCAAATGCAAATTTAATAATACTAAAAGAATTATTTGATCGACTTCCCAATGACAAGAAAATAGGACAAAAAATCATTTTCCTTTTTCACTGTTACATCGATGCACCCTTCCCCCCCACATTGTTTAAAGGTGTATTTAGCAAAAGTGCCTTTCAAATAAGACCAAATCAGTTACTGATTTCTGCAGATATTTCTTTAGTCAGCTCAGCTGTTACATGAATGTATTAGTTTTAAAATGTAAATTACTCCACTGATATTAGCATTTAGTTGTTCCTGTTGCTTACCTAAAGTTATTATTTTAATATACATCATGCAAATCACATAAAACTTGTTAAATCACAATTTAAAGCATTTAAAATTTGATAATTCATTAAAACAACTATATGTAATTTCTTTAATGAGCTTAACTATGAAAGTAGGATTTCCATTGTTTACATTTGAAAATTGATGGCAGATTATACTTCGGCAGATTTCACAGAGTCGACTGTATTTTATTTTTTGTGGTGAATTGTATTAAAAAATTGTTAACGAATCAAAATGAAGAATATTCATGGGAAGATCCACCACTCCATTTAGCAGACTATTGTGTGTCTTTTTTCTTGGGGAAGGGGGGGGGGGGGGTTGTCAAACTTTTTTATGAGCCATTTTTATATCTGTTCTCAAATATAACCTGCTATTTTCTGACACTTTCATAAAATAATTTTCATTCGTAAATATACAAATTTCCAATAATATATTTTAATATGTAAAAATTGCTGGTTTCATTCAGGTACCAAGAAATTGAATAGCGTATAAATTATTTTCATAAATGTAAAGAATCATAGAGGCTTAACAAGCTTCGAAAAAAAAAAAAAATCTACATAAAATACTACTCAACACATCAAAATTTTCTGGCACATTCATGGGACATTATTATACATAAAAGCACACAATTGGTGAGTATGACTATTAAAGTGATTTTGAATCGAATAGTTTCCTTCCTTTTTCTATAAATGTCTTACATCTTGAGTTATAATCAATTACTCTTTCATGACGACCTTTTCTTGGTTTCCACAAGCAGAAATTGTTTCAAAATGCCAAATTTGATAGTATTTTCGGCACAAATCTACTATCCTTAATTTATTCATCAGTTTTCCATGCTATTCATATATATCTTATTAAAAAGAATAATACTTTAAAAAATTATTATTATTTTATTTTTTTGAAATATCAGCGTAATTCGGCATGAAGTATGCAACGCGATGTTTGACATTACAAGAGACATTAAAAGTTAAAAGAATGAAATAGTTATATGTGTATAGAAAGTACACACGACTTTTTTTTTTCATTCCAAAATTTACTTTTTATGGGTTGATCCAGGCAAAATTTGCATCTTATTTAGGGTGCCTTCACAAAAATCCATTTAATAAAACAGAATCCCTTCACAAAATTACTTTCCATAAAAACATACTCTTCATTAATTATTTTTATTTTGTTAGGTTTTAAAATGTGTAATTTGTAAACAAAAGAAGTTCACCAAAAAGGAAAACTTTAGCAGAAGGACTTATTAAGAAGTTATTATTAAAAAATTCTTGGTTTGAATTTGAGTAACTGGATTTAATTTAATTTTTTACAAAAATATAATAAATTTCATAAACATAATTTACTTTTAACAAAATGGGTATCAAGAAAAAAAAACGCATTGATCCCTGATTTTTGTCTTTATTCAACAGAATGCAAGATATTTTAGACTGCTTTCAAATAGAAACTTTCGGACACATTCCTGCAGATATTTTCATTGGGAAATACATAAAATTGTCAGGTTATTTTATTCATATAAAGTGAAATCAAATAGGCTTTTCCTTTTTTCTATGAAGTAAAGCTATCTTTCAGAAAGAGCTCCCAAATTTGACATTTTGTACTGCTTTTTCGGATAAAATAGCATTAAATTGCAAAAATTCAATAATACTGAAAATTTTGTTAATCAGTTAAAATCATTATTTAATTATGTATAATTCACAAATGAAATGGAAAAATTAAATGGAAAAAAGTTCAAAGTAAATACAGAAATCTACACGTTTTACATTTGTTTATTTCAACCATACTCAAAAAAAAAATTCTAAAAACGAACAAGAATGTGGTATTCTCTGTTACTCATAAAAAATTAAATATTCTATAATTGTATTACAGAATGTATATTTTTCAAATAAACATGTAATTGGTTTTTACAAATAAACAAAGATTGAAAAATCTCCCTCCTCACAAAAAGATGTATAAATTTTAATGAAAGACTCATCTTAAAATGTTGCTTTCTTGTTTAGATCTAACTGTTTCAAATACCATATACTTTATATCATTAAACTTTTAATAAGGGATATATTATGCAAATAATGAAAGATGTCATTATGAGTAAAAATAATACAATTTTTCCCTAGGCAATATGCGATTTTATTTAATTTATGCAAATACAAATAATAAAAATTTTAAATAATACATTTGATATATATATCCCAGGGCTTGAGGGCGGGATTCGTGCCGAAAATTTTGAAATCCTGCCCAAAAAAAGATCGTGGGCGGGAGCCTCCCCCCAAAAATTTCAACATTTTCCAGAGAAATTTGCGTTATTTAATTTACCTGCAACCGAACGATAAATTTCGTGATTTTTTTTCCCGCAATCAATCGACGAACTTTGCGTTTTATAAGTGACTGATCGACGAACGTTGCGTTTTTTCTGCGATCGATAGGCGAACTTTGCGCTTTTTCCGCGACTGATCGACGAATTTTGTAGTTTTTTGGCAACAGATCAACGAACTTTGCGTTTTTTCCACGACAGATCGACAAACTTTGTGTTTTCTCCGCAACAGATCAACAAACTTTGTGTTTTTTCCGTGACAGATCGACGAACTTTGCGTTTTTTCCGTGACAGATCGACGAACTTTGCGTTTTTTAACGATCGATCGACGAACTTTGCTTTTTTCCACGATCGATCGACGAACTTTGCTTTTTTTTCGCGATCGATGGGCGAACTTCGCGTTTCTTCCATGATCGATTGGCGAAATTTGCGTTTTTTCACGATCGATCGGCAAAATTCGCATTTTCCCCGCGATCGATCGGCAAAATTCGCATAATTTTTCCTTTTTTTCTTTCGACAGATTGACAAAATTCGCGATTTTTTTTTTTTCCTGTGTCTGACTGACAAATTTAGATCTTTTTCTCTGCGTTCAACTGATGAATTTCACGATTTTTCCCCGCCACCGACTGATGAATTTCACAATATTATCCTGCGACTGATTGACGAATTTCGCAATATTTTCTGGTGAACAATCAACGAACTTCGTTTTTTTTTCTTGAGCGACTGACCAACTTTGCGAATTTTTCCGTAACCGATTGGTGAATTATTCGGTTTCTTATGGTGACAGATTGATGAAATTCACTATCTTTTTTCCTCGCGCCTCACTGAAAAATTTCAAGATTTTTTACCGCAACTGACTGATGAATTTTGCGTTATTTTCTTGCGACCAATAACTTTGCCATTTTTTCGTGCGACTGATCGACGAATTTAACAATTTTTTTTTCTATGAACATAGATATAGATAAGGACTTCTAATAAAATAGCCTTTCGAAGAAGAAAATCGTTTCTCGAAAAATGTTTCAAATACATTGTCTGTGTAGAACAGTTGTATTAGTTCATCTACCTCTTCAAATCGTCTGCTTGACAGCCATCGTCTGGTAGGTATAATAGATTTATTCTATGGTATTTATCTCTATTGTTGTTTGTAGGTGGCGTTACTTTAGCACAGTTGTACACTGGCTGCCATGTAGTCCCAAATCGATATAAACACTATTTTGTTAGAAGTTCTTATCCATTTCTGTTCATGCGTTAAGATGAATTTCGTTATGTTATTCCCTCAACCAATTGACTAAATTCACAATTTTTCCAACAACAAATAGACGTATTTAAAGATTTTTTTTTTTCCTGTGACCGAAAAGAGGGAAAAGAACAAAAAAGGGCAGTAAGAGCCACCGGTCACTGCACCCTGTTAAATTGGCCTACAGTCAGCACTAAACAAAAATGAGATTAGAAGAGCTGCAAAGATCTTATTACTTTTACTCCTTGAGGTAAAGGAGTAAACCTTTTTAATCCTTATGAAGGAGAAAAGTGTACCTTGTGAAAGAGGCTTCAGTACCCCTAAATCAAATAAAATCTAAATTCAGAAATTAATTTAACAACCTAATTGTTAAGGGTCCCTAACATTTGATAGAGCTTGAAAAATACACTGCATATATAAAATTTAACTTTCTTCCCTTTTCTATAATAAAAATAAACATTTTACATAATCATTTTGAATTGATTTAATTTTTTCAATGGTATTTTGTCATGTCTGCATTAATGTAATTCTTTAAATAGCATGTAAAATAATAGTGGGGTTTAAAGATTTTTTTTTCTCCCTCCCAAACATTACAACTCCCCTCCATTTAAAAATGTTGGGAGGGAGACTCCCCTCCTTGGAAAAATTGAATTTCAAGCCCTATATCCCTTATAAACTAATTAAACTACGTGCTAGATTTTGTAACTGTAAAAAACTTCATATATAATTTAAAATATTCATTTGAATCTGTATGTTTAAACCTACAGCACAACTTCAATACAAAATCATAATTCCCTGTATTTTGATCTCAACTTCAGTATGAAAAGAGAGTTTTGACATATTCACTGCAATAAGATAATCCTTCCCTGTACAAACAGCCATTGTATTTGTACCTGCCTACCAAACAAAGCATACAAGCTATGCATACATCCCAAGTTGGAGGGATGAAAAAGTTGTTTTGAACAGTTAGTTGAAACCTGAAAATCTTAGGACAGACCTTAGCGAAAGAGCTAGCAGTGATTTACAAGAATTCTTTTCAGGAAGAAAAGTAAAACAGTTTGAAATGGTGAAAGGGTTAAATATCCTTGATTTTTATTTAAAGAAATGTGTACGAACCTGACTGTCAGCTGCATTCTGCATAATGAAATCTCCAGCTCAGTGTTGTTTAGATATGAATTTTAATTTCCAGCACTTCTCATCATATATTACTGAAATCAAAGTAAATCTGTTGAAAATATTGTTACAATATCTTCATTACTGTTAAAGTAACAAACAAAAATCCAAGTTCGTCCTGGAGTGAGGTACATTGTAGTTTTGACTAAATAAGTAGATTGCAATCCTTTTTTTCTGTACAAAAATTGTTGGTTTTGAGGTCTATTATCATTCTTGAAAGTATGTTCTATTTTGTTTGCAAAAAAACAAATAACAGATTACAATATTCAGAAACTGTCATTTGTACATCATTAATTCCTAGGACCACCATCATTGATGATTAATTTTCTTAAGTGTCACTTTTCAAACAACAATTAAATAAAATAAATAGGCATTATCTCTTATTTAAATATGATTATAAAGCTATTCTTAAATCCAAACTGGCTACTTTATGACAGATTTTTTAATTCAATTTTGTTCAGAAATGCATGGAATTGACAGGTGTTCTTATTCAGAAACTTTGTAATCGAAAGCAGTTTTCCATTTTTTCGTAAAGGCAAGAAGACATTTCAGGAAGTATTATCAAAGTCAACGTTTTGAAGCAAATTCCCGCATAGCGCTGCGTATAAGGAGAAAAGAGAGTTGTCACGTGACACGAATCGCTTATACCTCGAAAAGTAATTTATTTATCAAAAAATGGAAAGTGGGAAAACTCATTTCGATTCCAAATTGCTTCAGCAGTCAGGCCTACCAATTTTATACCTTTATGTTTAAAAATGTGTCGGAAGTTTTGCATTGTTCAGCAGATCATTTTTGAACCACCACCTTAATTATTTGGAATATCTTTATTAATTCACAGTTAAAAGTAGAAATTGTGTAAGGATTTAAAATTATTTTAAAAATAACTTATTGATTTTTATATATTTTTTAAATATGACAACAAGTTATTTGTATCAAAACATATGGTTTATGTTTTAGCATTGTATCTTACAGTCTGCCATAATAGGCTGCTGAACAATAAAAATTTGTTTTTAGAAATTCAAGTAAATATTAAATGTGATTTTATTGATATTTATACTTACAAAACTGCACAAAAGAATTAGGGTACATTTTCGCTAATTGACAGAAATTGCTGAAGGGGAATTTTTAACTGATGTTATGCATTTCCCAACTGAACTAAATTTTAGCATACTATGTAATGTATACTTACTCAATATCTATAGATCCCAGGGTTGGCTTTTTGCTGGCAAAATGCATTTTTGCCAGGCAAAAAGTGGAAAAAATCACACAAAAACAGAAAAATGTGGAAGAATGGAAAAATAAAATTAGAATGGCACTATATATTTCAATTTTCACCTTTTACATTTTGAAACTTAATAATTTTTTGATTTTTTAATCTAAAAAGTATTTATAATTAATCAATTAATAAATGACATAACCATAAAAATAAAACTACAAATTTACATTTTTATTTTGTTAAAGTAAAACATTTAAAGAAAGACATATTTCAAAGTCAAACAGAGCCCAATATTACTGCATTAGTCTTTTTTTAACATTGCATAGCAAATTTAAAGTTTTGTGGTAGTTTCCAGAGAAAGTTTGTTTCTGATATCAGAATGAATAAAAGAAAAATTGAAAATGTTCTTTCAACAGCAGCAGAACTTCGGCAACAAATGTGCAAATGAGTACAGTCCACTCCCTCTAATCCGCAACTCTATAATCCGCAAACACCTATAATCCGCACACTGTTTCAGATGTAAACAGTGAAAATTTAGTTACCATTAACTTTGCAAGAGAAAAAGTCAAAAGGCAGCAATTTGATTGACAATCGGTAGTCAGTTCCCTCATCTAAATTTTTGCATTTTAATGAAGTAAAATTTTATTTTTCAACTGAAAATAAAAAGTCATAATCAGATTTTCTTCCTGTCTGTTACATATTGTAACAATAAAATATCATGGTGTCACCCAGCAAGTTTTCACAGAATGGTTTGAAAACCGTTTGTAAAAGCCTGTATTCATTAGAGTACAAAAGTCAGTTTACCTGTAAACTGTAAAATATCACTGCTCTTAGACAATTGTGCTGCACATACAAAAATATTACAAAGACATCTCTACATTACTTTTTCCTCTGAATACAAATTCTCTTATTCAGTTAATGGATCAAGGAATTATTCATAACATGAAATGCCAATACAGAATGGAATTTATGCGCAGAATTATAACCTATGATTTATCGGCTAATATGGAGAAGTATATAAGGGAATTTACAATTAAGGGATGAATTTTTCTCTTGTCTGATGCATGGGTCTCTACATGCAAAGACACTTTAGTAGGTGCAAGGCATAATTTGAGGTTAGCATCATTATTTATAGACAGTAATGGTGATGATGTTGACTTTAGTGGTTTTGGTTTGGTGTTTGGATAGTGCTAAACAGAAATCTGCAGAAAAATTCACTAACACAAAACTAAACCCAAAAAATTCACTAACTGTTGTGCCTGATTTCTTTTTTCTTGAAAGGATAAAATACAATTAAATGAATATCCTCCCAAGATGAAGCTCCAATTAGTTTCACAGATGGTGACATTATAAATACTACTCTAATGAATTCTACTGAAAATAGGATAATTGTGACTCAGAGTATAATGACGAAGGTGAAAAAGTAACTCTTGAGCAAGGCTTAGATATGGGTTATAAATATCTGGATTTTCTTCCGAAACAGAGTTTTGTTTCAGAACAAGAAATAACGACTATACATAGACTTAAAAAAAAAGGACTAGACCAAAAGTTCACAAACAAATGACAATTGATAATGTGTTTGAAAGTTGTAAAAACAAACAAGAGAAATTGTAAAATAAAATTGAAATAATGTTTCCTTAAATATAATGTGATTTTTCTTTAAATAACCCAATGTTTTACAATATCTTTCTTTTTTACCAATTTATGCATTAATAATTAATTTATGGTAAAATTACAGGAGAAAAAAAAATGTAAACAAAGTAATGATCTATAATCTGCAAAATTCTATAATCTGCACAACCTTTGGTCCCAAGCTGTGCGGATTAGAGGGAGTTGACTGTAATTAGTTCACAAAAATTCTTTGATTTGTCACCAACAGATGAAAAACTTTCCCACCATTTGTGAGCTGTAACTGATTCAACAACATTATCAGTAAAGTATGTTTGTAGGACAATTCTTTCATGTCAAATTTTATAGCAAGAGGTACGTAGTCAGGATCTATTTCTTGTAACCACTTTTGAGCTTTCTCCTTTTGTTCATAATTCAATAATTCCCCTCTGTATTTTGGGTGTAATAAATATATGGCTAAATGATATGGTAGAACTGCTTGGTTGAAACGGTTTTTTTTACTATGGCAATATGTCTTTCCAAAACAGGATTCTGTATTAAAGAACAACACAACTGACAAGCATCTGCTAACGTTGAAATATTTTTAGAAGTTCAAAAATGTTACGTTAATTGTTGATGTTAAAAATTTCATTTAAAGAAATTTTAGAATGCATTTTTTAATAATTTACAAAAGAAACAGTTGATCAAGATTGTAATTACTGATTTTAATCATGTAATTAAAATAAAATCCTTAAAACCCTGTTTTAAAATATTATTAGTTTTTGAACGCAGCAAAAATTGTGGCAAAAGCATTTTTGCCGGGACAGTTTTTTCCAAATAGGTGAAAATTAACCAATCCTGATAGATTCTATAGAGGGTTCAGGGCTGCCCAAAAGGATTCAGGTACTTTTTTGACTGTAGATGACATTTTTGGGTATTCAAATGTTATACATTTCCCAAATTGTTTACTTAGCTATCATGTTTCACCTTATTAAGTGGTGATTTTATTACAATATTCTGCATGTGTTGGAAAGTGTTTCATAATGTATGCTTGTCGCATGACTTTTCTTTATTGTTTTCAACTGATTTTGTTTTACCCAAGTTAACTTATTTTATAGAATCTGTATATATTTAAAACGAAAAGTGCATTCTGTCAAATTTTCCACATGAATATTGTGTCTTTCCACATACGTAACTTCTTTTTAAGGCTTCTCCCCTCAAAAATGGGAAACCCGATTGATTAGCCTGTTTAGCCTAGGAGGATTGAAAACGGATGGAGATGTACCATGGCATTGAAAGGATAGACTTATATATTTTTGCTCTGAGGATGAAAGTTAAAGCCTTTTTTTTAAAGAACTCATGTTTTCACTACTAAATATGCAAATTTTTTCACAAAATTTTTAAGAGAGCTTGGATACAGTTATATTTATAAGTGATTGAAATGTCAAAGAATTTGGAAGCTGAGAACTATTTTTTTATTGCTATGTTAAAGGATCTGACACAAAAACTAACAAACAATTTATTTTACAACTGGATAACAATATTTTTCACGAAATTTTTACACGGGCTGTAAAATTATTTTGTTTATCACCATTAAAGATTTTAAAAAGCTCAGACATAAAGAACTTTTTATTTTAAAACTATAAAACGACCCTAAGTAAAAAAACAAGAAAATGAGTGTTTTTATCATTAAATATCAATATTTTTTCGCAAATTTTTCATCTTAAAATATAATTTTATACAAAATCGGGTTAAAGATATAAAATAATAATAACTTGATGTTCTTTTTTATTATTTTTAATTTTATAGAAAGTTACTCTGTTTTCCCTCCCATTGAATTAATCGATTTTTCAATTTTATCCTTACTTCTCTCAGAAATGAAACATAAATTAAAGCATAACTAGCTGACTGCCGCCCGGCATTACCCGTGTCCATGATAATAAATTTAAAAAGAAACCTCAAGTTTTTATTATTTTATATCTTTAACCGGATTTTGTGTGAAATTATATTTTTAAAGGAAAAATTCGCGAAAAAATATTGATATTTAGTGATAAAAGCACTCATTTTCTTATTTTTTTACGTATGGTCGTTTTATAGTTTTAAAATAAAAAGTTCTTTTTGTCCAAACTCTTTGAAATCTTTATTGGTGATAAATAAAACAATTTTACAGCCTGTGTAAAAATTATGTGAAAAAATATTGTTATCTAGTTGTAAAAGAAATGTTTTCTTCTTGTTGTTTTGTTTGTTTTCACGTCGGCTCCTTTAACATAGCATTAAAAAAATAGTTCTCATCTTCTGAACTCTCTGACATTCAATCAGTTATAAATATAGCTGTATCCAAGCTCTCTTTAAAATCTTGTATGAAATTATATTTTTAAATGAAAAATTCGGAAAAAAAATATTTATATTTAGTGATAAAAGTGCTCATTTTCTTGTTTACGTAGGGTTGTTTCATATTTTTGAAATAAAAAGTTCTTTTTGTCCGAACTCTTTGAAGTCTTTAATGTCGATAAATAAAATGGTTTCACAGCACGTGTAAAAATTTCATGAAAAAAATACTGTTATCTATGAAGGAAAGACATTAAGTAAGTCACAAAAGATAATTAAATAATAACTTACTCAGAGTCAGATAATATAGACGAACACGTGAACGCCGTTTGCAGAAAATTTTCAAAGTTTGCAGACAGTTTTGATGTTTTTTACAAATTTCTTTTTTTTTTTAAATTATCAAGACCCCGGGCAGAGAATCGTTGCGACGCACGTTGCAGACTCTTGAGAAGGTCTGCAGACTATTTTTCAACTGGAGAAAAAAAAAAAGTTTGCTGGAAATTATTTGCCATGTACCATGGTACAGTATTTTTTGGAAAAAGCACCGTGGCGCATACGAGTTTAAAATTTAAAAATATTGTAAGTGTGACGCTTATGCCGGAACGGCCAATTCTTTGTTAAGCAGAGTGACTGGCATTTTATAAAAAAGAGTCGCAATATTAAGAGCCTACGCTAGTCACGCGAAGAAACGCTCCAGCTAATGTTAAGTCTATGGGAAGGTTATCGCACGATTTCTCGCTCGCATTTTAATATTTTTAAATGATTTTTTTTGCATAGGATAGCTGAGGTCGATCTCTAACATTGTTAGTTTTTACTTTTTTGATTTTGGTTACGGTTTTTTTATAAGCGGACATTTTCAATTTTGGAACCGGTTGTAACCGGTTCTGAAAGTGAAATTACCCTTCTATAAAAAAAAACTGGAACCAAAATCGAAAAAGTAAAAACTAACAACGTTAGAGATCGACCTCAGCTATCCTATGCAAAAAAATCATTTAAAAATATTAAAATGCGAGCGAGAAATCGCGCGATAACCTTCCCATAGACTTAACATTAGCTGGAGCGTTTTTTCGCATGACTGATGAGTGACTGATGCATGAGTAAGAGTTCATCACTTCCATTCATAGACTAATAACTTTTTTTATTTTAACATTCATTTATTCATATTTCAGTTATTTTATAGATTAATAAAATAAGTTTTATTGAGCAATCATAAATTGATATATTTATATAAGTTAATGATTAAAATATTTCACATTTTAATAAAGAATTTTTTTTTTAAATTTTCATTAGTTTTTCTTTCTTTTATTAGTTGTCTGTATGAAGTATTGTATGTAGTATTCCATTCAATACATTACATTTCTTGACTGAGTTTTAACCCTCACTAGATTTCTTGTCACACCAGAACTTAATACTTTATTCTTAGTCTTAATACTTTATTCACAAAAAGATGTAAAATGATAAAAATAAAGTTTCTAAAATTTAATTTAAAATGAAAAAAAGGGTTTAAATAAGAGTCTTATTGCAACAGCTGGGACAAAAAAAAAGTTATGATGGTGAGAGAAAATCTCACGTGCGAGTTCTCCCGTGTTAATAATGCTTGTAAATTAATATTTTTCTTTTAGTGGTGTGGCTTAGTGGCACTCCACTCGCATATAACTTTTCATGTTTGCTGTTAGCACTGATATAGGACTCAGGAGGGGTGCAGTGTTTTTTTGCAGAAAATTTTTAAGAAATTATTTGAGTTCGCAGACAGTTTTACACTTTATCTAAGTCTGAACTTACTATGATATTCACTTCAAAACTATTTTTATTTCTCAACATTTTCTGCACCAATATTTATGCACTTATATCGCTGTTTTATCAGTGCCCCAACACCAGCTGCATAAGATTCTTTGGATTGCTGTCTCAGCCACATTAGGAGAACCTTTTCATCATCTGTGAACATCATCTTGCAACTTTTTCAACATCCACCATACAGCTTCGACTTAGCCCCAAGCAATTTTCATCTGTTTAATCCACTAAAAAGACATCTTGAAAGCAAGATGATGTCCACAGATAATGAAAAGGTTCAACTTGAAGTCCTAATGTGGCTGAGACAGCAACCCAAAGAATCTTATGCAGCTGGTGTTGGGGCACTGATAAAATGGTGATATAAGTGCATAAATATTGGTAAAGAATATATTGAGAAATAAAAATAGTTTTGAAGTGAATATCATTGTAAGTTATTATTTAATTATATTTTGTGACTTACTTAATGACTTTCCCTCATAGTTGTAAAAGAAATGTTTTCTTCTTGCTTTTTTGTGTGCTTGTTTTCGCGTCAGCTCCTTTAGCATAGCAATAAAAAAATTGTTCTCATCTTCCAAATTCTCTGACATTTCAATCCGTTATAAATATATAACTGTATCCAAGCTCTCTTTAAAATTTTGCGAAAAAATATGCATATTTAGTATTGAAATCATGAGTTCTTAAACAAAAGTTTTAGCTTTCAATCTCAGAGCAAAAATATATTAGGTCTATGCTTTCAATGTAATGGTGACTCCATCCGATTTCAATCTCCTAGGCTAGACAGGTAAGGGCTACTCCATCAGGTTTCTCTTTTCTGAGAGGAGAACCTTAAAAAAATATTGGTGCAAGTGCAAAGAGGGGATATTCGTCTGGAAATTTGACAATGTATTTTTCATTTTAAATATATAGATTAATAGTTCTAAAAAAAACTTTTTATCAAAGCAGTCTTTAATTTTTGGACAAGAAATTACATTTGTGCATAAATTTTGTGATCAATAGGGCTGGACGATATCAGAAATTTAATATCGCAATATATCAACGAATTAATATTGATATTGGTGATATATCGCGATAACTACCTTAAAGTGTATGGGAATAGAAAAATTGTTAATTTCCATAGATAAATGATATGGTAGCAGCAATTTAAGTACAAACATCTGTAGAAAGCAACGAATCAATTCTGTATACCTATTTGCTCACACAGCATCCTTTAAATATTATAGTTTCATATTTATACAAAACAGAAATATTTTAGGGAAAAAACGCGTTATTCGATATCTATTTGTGTTTATACCATTGATTGGATAGTGTTTTTTTTTTTTTTTTAAATAGTATGTTGCCTATTCTTCCTATTTTATGCACTATTTTCACAATTGCCTCTTTATAACTGAGGATATTAAGAAAAAGAAACTAAAATAAAAGTTCTTAAATTTAGGATGTTGCTCATTTTAATATGATTAAAATAAGTAAAAAGCAACAGCAAAAACTGAAATTGGTTTATTACCATATGTAATGCTAATATATTTGTGAATAACAAGCTTTCAATGGATGACAGATGCAGCAGAAATGTTGGTTTTCAATCTTTCTCTAAGGTATCAATGCATTCTTAATAGAATTTCTAAAATGTAAAAATTCACCTTCCTATCTATTTACTATACATAAATACAAAATTGAGATCTTTTTTGAAATATAGATATTCAAATCACATTTTGAAATAGTTTTATAGTACTTATTTTTTTCTTTTTTAGTTTATTTTAAGCTGAAATAACAATACAACATATATTAAATTCACTGGGATTCATGCTCTCACTACCGATAAAACACAGAGGGAAGCAGGAATGAGTCTCTTGGCCGATATTCAGCGTACGCACTACTAGACGTTAATAGCTAGGAAGCCCCGCTCAAAGATAACCAATCACAGTGAAAAAGTGGCGAGGCTTCCCTTCACGAACGTGGCGAAATGCAAAATTTTACCCGCACTGTGATTGGTTGCTCGCGAACCGAGCTTCCCAGCTGCTAATCTCTAGTAATATTATCGTCTACACAATAACTCGTACATATTTGAGCGCTTATTTATTCGTCATGACTTATCAATATATGTGAACTATTGCAATATGTCTAGTCTAGAGGAATAGCAGCGACGGTAGTGAAACACAGACGATAGGTTCAGTAAGGAACAGAGAGTGGAAAATGCGGTTGGGTGGAAATAAAAAGTGAAGCGAAGAATGTATGGGGATATATTGAGATAACAACGAAAAAGAGATAATCGTTGGAAGGGATAGCCGGCTTTGAATAAATGCGTGGGGAGAAATGATTATTCAGATATTAGTACAGGATTTTCAGCGCTTTTTCTAGGATTTCGAGGTTGCACTGCGGGGAAAAAAATGATACTGGCATATATCGGTAGAGTTAGAACTTAGCTATCGTTATTGGGATATATTGTCAAAATCGAAGCTTTGTTATCGTTATTGCGATAATTAAAAAATATCAATATTTGATCGATTTATTGATAAATAATCCAGCCCTAGTGATCAAATTTAAAGTTTAAAATATTGAAACAAATAACAATTACATCAATATTCCAGAAAATTTAAACTAATCAATGATGAATGCTTATTTGGTTTTGTTTAATTAAACATGCATACTTTTTATTTGTTTGTTTGTTAAGTATTTGATTATGCTTACATTATTTACTTTTATGAAGTTGATAAGCTTTTTTAATGTTACAGAGAGATTGTAATTGCAAAATTTATTTGAATTCATTATTTTTCCATTTTAACATTCATTCATGCTTTGATAAAGATAACTCATTTTATATCTGCAATAGGAAAATATTAACAATGACCTATAATCTACACAATCTTTGCAGATTACAGTGAGTTGGTTGTATCAGTAGATTCTAATATTTTATATCCTTATGAATATGTATTTTTCTTGTAGGTGAGTCAGCCTCCATTTGATACTCCAGGAAGCCAAAAAAAAAAAGGAGAAAAAAATGGAATGAAGATTGCGTGAAAAGATTTTCTTGGTCTCATATTGAACATTAGTTGAAGATGAATTTTATTCTAAAACCAACACTTATGCATATTGCTTTCGTTAAGGTGGCTGCTTCACTATGGAACCATCATGATGTTAGGCTTTTAATAAAAGAAATCCCAAAGTCTCAGTCGTTTTCAGAAGTAGGTTTTCAGTATTTTTTTGATGAAATACAACCACAATGGCTGAAGATTGAAGAAAAAGTGTTGGAAAAAGTGTCACAGCTTACAATACCAAATTCTTTAAAAGAGAAACTGTTAGGTTATATTCGACCAATAGGCTTACAAATATTAAGATGGCTAGAATACCATTGCAAATACTACAATTTTTCTTTAAATCTACCAAATCAGTTTTGTTGGACGCCACAGGGCACTGTAGATAAACAAAAAACAGTAAAAAAGTTAGTTAAAGATCACAGTATTGACATCACCACACGTTACAAATTGGCATGTGTGTACTGCTTAGAGAATGATGTTACAGAACTATGGAATAGATTACCTGAAAGCACCCAGAAAACTTTACTTTATGAAGATATCACAGAAGAATATACACAAAGAAAATTGCAGTTTTTTTGGTGGATGTATTTAAACAGAGAAATGGCAGAACTGCGCAGAATTATTAGACAAAAATTGAATCGTAAATGTTCTACCTACAGATATATGTTTCGTTCTACAGCTGCTAATGGTAATAAATCAGCAACTGAATATTTTTTGCAAAAAATATTCCCAAGGGAAAAGTCTTTGTTTAACACAGCATTGTACATAGCAAAGGTACGTCTTGAAATATCAATTGATATTGATATTAATGTCCCGCCTAAAGAATATTATAGTGAAGTTTTGTGTTTTTTACTTTCACGTATGAGTGAAGATCAGCAAGTAAAAGTATTTAAAAGGATACATTTTCTAGTATTAGATTGTTTATTGGATTGGCCATATCAAAGTTTCTTCACAGAAACAGCAAGTCGTATGTGGGATTTTTGTGGTGAAAGCGCCTGTTTCAAGATATTGAAAGCAGTCATCCTTAAAGTAAAAGCTGGATATAAGGATTATGATTATGGAAATATGTTTCGAGAAGTTTGGCAACAAATGCCTCTTTCCTATAAAAGATATATTATAGAGAACTCTATTAGTGATCTACTCCTTTTGCTGTTGGAAATTAAAGATAGGGAAAGCATCCAATTAATCGTTCAAAGTGCAACTCCTACAGAGAAAAAAGAGTTAATTTTCAGCTGTAAGGGGCACAGTCTTTTAGAAAATATTGTTATTCGTGATGAGTGGAGTTTACTCAAATTCTTCATTCATGTGTTTATATCATCAAAGGACGAAATGATAAAATTTAAACAGAAATATGAAGAGTCAATGAACAGGATATCACTCAGTAAATACATGATAGATAAAATGCCTGAATTTGTCAAATTTTTAGATGACTTTATTCATGGATATGATAAAAGAAAAAATACTGATGAAGATAACTGTAGTCCACCTAAGAGACTTTGTAATATTGAATTAAAAGATATGACATAGTAAATGAAAGAGAAAATAAATGAGTAATAACTCAACACTATCCTAGTGAGATAGGGCCTACTACCAGACTTTAAGATTAAAGAGAATGTTAAATTAATGTTTTTTTTTAATATTACTGTTAAAGAAAAGAAGAAATCATCATTAGTTATACAGAAAAATATCCTGAGAGTTCAAATTACAGCAAAAGTTGTGGTTAATGGTAAATCTCATTCATGATTGCATATTACACCAAAATATTGTTTGGAAATATTTTGCTCATACTGTTTACTTTAAAGTCCACATATGCAGGCAAAGATTTGGAGGAAACCCCAAATTTGAATATGTTTGAAAGATGCCTTAATGTTAATCAATTTAATTGTTTTTACATTTTTGGAAACCATATTACAAATGAAACATGCATTTCCTACCATTGATGATTCCATTTTTAATGTTTTTGTTAAGTACATATTGAATAAAATTTTCTTAATCACACTTTGACTCTGTTATTATGATTAATACTTATTTTGTAGTGTAACTAGAGACATTTATTTTTAAAAAAAGAAAGTGAAAATTATTGATTTTCTACAAAGCATTTTTGAAGATCATTTTTGACCAAGTATTTTTTAATAAGTTCCATAAACTTAAAATGAGCTAAATTTAATACACTTCTAATTTTTTTTTCTTTTTATTCGACTTTTGTGTATTGGCAGTAATAGGGTGTCAACGATTTTAATCAGTGATTAAATCATGATTTTAATCTCCTTTAAACTCACTGATTAAAATCATAAATTTTCTAAATGCTTAAAATTACATAAAAATGTATTAAAAATAAAAAGAGATGAACATAATTTGGAAAGTTTCTATTGAGATTCTGACTTATAAATAAACAAAATAACAAAAAATCTTTAAATTGTTTCTAAGCTTGTATTTTAGGCTTGTAAAAAATTAAGTGGTATAAGTTTGT
The DNA here is from genome assembly GCA_963931845.1 of Maratus michaelseni. Lineage (NCBI taxonomy): Eukaryota > Metazoa > Arthropoda > Arachnida > Araneae > Salticidae > Maratus > Maratus michaelseni. Next base: position 259,554,736 of record OZ007598.1, read on the forward strand.
AAAAAGTGAGATTTTATATGGCATAAAGAGCATTTCATTTAAAAATGATACTTTAATATAATTTGCAATGTCATAATTTCCTTTTAGTAATCCAATTATTCATTATTTTATATAAAATAAGTATAGAAAGTATTAAAAAAATCTGCAAGTAAAAGAATAAGTAGCCAGTATCTTATTTTCTCATTCAATCAGAACTAAAGAAGATTGAAACAAATAACAATTACATCAATGTTTCAGAAAATTGAAACTAATCAATGATGAATGCTTATTTGGTTTTGTTTAATTAAACATGCATACTTTTTATTTGTTTGTTTGTTAAGTATTTGATTATGCTTACATTATTTACTTTTATGAAGTTGATAAGCTTTTTTAATGTTACAGAGAGATTGTAATTGCAAAATTTATTTGATTTCATTATTTTTCCATTTTAACATTCATTCATGCATTGATAAAGATAACTCATTTTATATTTGCAATAGGAAAATACAATGACATATAATCTACACAATCTTTGCAGATTACAGTGAGTTGATTGTATCAGTAGATTCTAATATTTTATATCCTTATGCGTATGTATTTTTCTTGTAGGTCAGTCAGCCTCCATTTGATATTCCAGGAAGCAAAAAAAGAGAAACAATGGAATGAAGATTGTGTGAAAAGATTTTCTTGATCTCATATTGAACATTAATTGAAGATGCATTTTATTCTAAAACCAACACTTATGCATATTGCTCTTATTAAGGTGGCTGTTTCGCTATGGAACCACCATGACATTAGGCTTTTAATAAAAGAAATCCCAGAGTCTCAGTGGCTTTCAAAAAGGGGTGTTCAGTTTTTTCTTAGTGCATATGTTTGTGAAAGATATCCACAATGGTGGAAGATTGAAGAAAAAGTGTTAGGAAAAGTGTCGCTGCTTAAAATACCAAAATCTTTAAAAGAGAAACTGTTAGGTTATATTCAACCAGTAGGCTTACAAATATTAAGATGGATAGAATACCATCACAAAAACTACAATTTTTCTTTAAAACTACCGAGTCAGTTTTGTTGGACGCCGCAGGGCACTGTAGATAAACGAAAAACAGCAGAAGAGCTAGTTAAAGATCACAGTATTGACATCATTAAACGCTATAAATTGGCATGTGTGTACTGCTTAGAGAATGATGTTCCAGAATTATGGAATAGATTACCGGAAAGCATCCAGAAAACTTTAATTTATGAAAATTTCACTGAAGAACATCCGAATACAGAATTGCAGATTTTTTGGTGCATGTATTTAAAAAGAGATGTGGCAGAGCTGGGCAGAATTATTAGACAAAAAATGAATCGTAAATGTTCTGCCATCAGATATTTGTTTCGTTCTGCAGCTGATAATGGTAATAAATCAGCAACTGAATATTTTTTGCAAAAAATGTTCCCAAGGAAAAAGTCTTTGCTTAAGACAGCACTGTACATAGCAGAGGCACGTCTTGAAATATCAACTGATATTATGGACCCTCCTAAAGAATATTATAGTGAAGTTTTGTGTTTTTTACTTTCACGTATGAGTGAAGATCAGCAAGTAAAAGTATTTAAAAGGATACCTTTACTAGTGTTGGATTGTTTATTGGATTGGCCATATCAAAGTTTCTTTGTAGAAGCAGCAAGTCGTATATGGGATTTTTGTGATGAAAGTTCCTGTTACAAGATATTGAAAGCAATCATCCTTAAAATAAAAGCTGGCTATAAGGATTACGATTATGGAAATATGTTTCGGGAAGTTTGGCAACACATGCCTCATTCCCATAAAAGATACATTATAGAGAACTCTATTAGTGATCTACTCCTTTTGCTGTTGGAAATTAAAGATAGGGAAAGCATCCAATTAATTATTCAAAGTGCAACTCCTACAGAGAAAAAAGAGTTTATTTTCAGCTGTAAGGGGCAGAGTCTTTTAGAAAATATAGTTATTCGTGATGAATGGAGTTTACTCAAATTCTTCATTCATCTGTTTATATCATCAAAGGACGAAATGATAAAATTTAAACAGAAATATGAAGAGTCAATGAACAGGATATCACTCAGTAAATACATGATAGATAAAATGCCTGAATTTGTCAAGTTTTTAGATGACTTTATTCATGGATATGAAAAAAGAAAAAATAGAGATGAAGATAACTATAGTCCACCTAAGAGACTTTGTAATATTGAATTAAAAGATATGACATAGTAAATGAAAGAGAAAATAAATGAGTAATAACTCAACAGTTTCCTAGTGAGATAGGCCCTTCCAGACTTTAAAGAGAATGTTAAATTAATGTTTGTTTTTTTAAATATTACTGTTAAAGGAAAGAGGAAATCATCATTAGTTATACAGAAAAGTATCCTGAGAGTTCAACTTACAGCAAAAGCTGTGGTTAATGAAAAATCTCATTCATGCTTGCATAATTACACCAAAATATTGTTTGGAAATATTTTGCTCATACTGCTTACTTTAAAGACCACATATGCAGGCAAAGGTTTGGAGAGAACCCCAAATTTGAATATGTTTGAAAGATACCTTAATGTTAATCAATTTAATTGTTTTTACATTTTTGGAAAACCATATTACAAATGAAACATGCACATCCTACCATTGATGATTCCATTTTTAATATTTTTGTTAAGTGCATATTGAATAAAATCTTCTTAATCACATTTTGACACTGTTATTATTATTAATACTTATTTTGTAGTGCAATTAGTGGCATTTATTTTTAAAAAAGAAAGTCAAAATTATTGATTTTCTACAAAGCATTTTTGAAGATCATTTTTGGCCAAGTATTTTTTAATGAGTTCCATAAACTTAAAAAGAGCTAAATTTAATACACTTCTGAAAAAAAAAAAAAATTAATTCGACTTGTGTGTACTGGCAGTAGTAGGATGTCAACGATTTTAATCAGTGATTAAACCATGATTTTAAACTCATTGATTAAAATCATTTATTTTCTAAATTTTAAAATGTATTAAAATCTAAGATGGACATAATTTGGAAAGTTTCTATAGGTTATTAATATGATTAATTGTCATGATTAATGATGATAATCATTCATGATTAATGATCATGAATGATTAAGGATATGAATAATTGCCTTATGAATGAACAAAAACAAAAAGCTTTAAATTGTTTCTAAGCTTGTCTTTAGGCTTGTAAAAAATTAAGAACAATAAGTTTCTAAAAAGAAAGATTTTATCTGTCATAAAGAGCATTTCATGTAAGAATGATACTATACTATAATTTGCAATGTCATAATTTCCTTTTAGTAATCAAATTATTCATTCTTTTATATAAAAGAAGTATAGCAAGTATAAAAAAAATTGCAGGTGAAAGAAATAAGTAGCCAATATCTTATTTTCTCATTCTACTATCTCTCGTTCAATAAATTTATAGCAAATCGGAGCTAAAGAAGAATGAAAGAATGACACCTCCTCAACAGCTATTGTAAAAGAATATAAAGAGGAATCTAATTGTATAAAAGTATTAAGCACAGCAAGAACTTCTCTGGTAGATGTTGAATATATATATATTTTTTCTTTTTTACTTTTGAATTCATGTGCACCAAATAAAAAAAATTAGTTAGAGATTGAAAAGGCGTCAACACTTTTTTTTCTATTTGTAATATTAATGCTAATAATCCCCACTAAATGGTAATAATAGTACTATTTAATATTTTGAGGATTTCAGGTATAACTGACAATTCTTATATTTACTCTGCATGTGTGCATGAATGGATGTAACTCATTTTCATAATTCTTTTGGTTAGCATAGGTTTTTTTTGTTTTCATATATTTTTTTTGTGGAAGTTTAGATTATGTTGATTAACAGTAATTCTTCTGCTTTTTTAAAGGAAATTTACCTTTAATTCTACCCACAGATTTCCTGTAGAAAACTTCCCCATACCACAGTATTTCTAAAATTATATTTCTTTAGGCAAAACGGGATTTTAGTAAACCACGTTGTAATTTAAATATATTTTTCAATTTGTAATTCATAAATCATTAAAAATTAATGTCCCTTTATCATATTAAAAAATTATATACTTTTTTTCTTTATATCCTTACTAATATATTCCCTCATGAAATAATGCTCTTTTCTACTGAACTAGTACCTGTTTTGGAAACTAGTGCCTTGCTCCTATTTCTTTCTAGAATGAATACTTCTAAATTACTTAATTATCATTTTAGTAATTGAAGCATAAAATTTATGTTAGTTTTTTAATTAGAGAGTTATTTGTTTAATAATTATTAATTTTAAGCAGTGTTAATAATTTAATATTAATTGCAGTTATTAACGATTTTAATAAATATAAATATCAATGGTATTTAAAATAGTTTTACATAATTATTACAAAATATTAATGTACATAACATTGTTGTATGCTACTAACTAATGAAATTGCTAATTTGCTGTTTTATAATTTCTGTATTTACTAACTAATAATTTTATTAATTAAAGCATAAAAATATAGATTATGTTAGCAGTTAGAGGTTTAATTGTTTTGGATATTTAAAATTCTTGATTGCTATTCTGTATTGTAATACAGGAGAAAAATTCAATTTAAATTTTTAAAAAAAATCTGATTTTAATAAAGAAAAACCCAATTCTTATAAGAAAAAAAAAATTGCACCCTAGACAGTAGCACAAAAATTCAACTACATTGAAGACCACTAACCCGCAGAGCTTGGTTTCCACATGTGTTTCGGATTTGAGACATTTTGCAGATTATATGTCATTTGTATTTAATCGTTTTTTTCTTTTTTATTCATCTTTTGGACAAATTTATATTGTTATTATTGAAAAATAAATAAATTACACACAAATATATGAATTTATTTAAAGTGTTACTGTGAATTAAGCAAGGTAATGTTATGCTTTTAATCATCTTTTGGACAAATTTAGATTGTTAATACTTAGAAATAAATAAATTACACACTTAATTATATGAATTAAGCAAATCGTCTAGCAGCCAGGAAAAGTCAGAAAAATGTTTATGGACTGGATATTTCAGGGAAATTTACCATTCCTGGGGAAAAATTAGGGAAATTTACCATTCCTGAGGATAAGTCAAGGAAATTTACCATTCCTGAGGATAAGTCAAGGAAATTTACCATTCCTGAGGAAAAATCAGGGAAATTTACCATTCCTGAGGAAAAGGCAAGGAAATTTTAAACTTCCAAGAAAAATTTAGCAAAAGTTTTTTAATTATAAAACTAATGTTTGGAAACTGTAGCATCTAGAAAATTTAATTTTGCTCTTCATAAGTATTGTAAAGAGTAGTTCAACCTCTCATGCAATTGTATTTATCTTTCCTTTTTCAGTCCTTCCATGTAACTCAATGAGTTTCAATACCAGCTTCTATGAAATCGACTGGAAAAAACTGGTATTCGTCTTTCTAGCCGAAATATGTATGCAGCACCTGTCCCTTAAGCCCCCAGCTGACTATCCTTAATTCCAATCTGTCCTTTGTAAGCCTGTATGGGCTTAAAATACATGGATAAAAGGGCATATTCAACCATTCTTTAGGCGATATTAAGCGTATTTGGTCATTAGTTCCCATCTAGATGGGAGTATGACGTCATTGGCAAGACGCCAGTATTTACTTCCATCTAGGTGGGAGCATGACATCATTGACAAAATGCCAGTATGTAGTTCCATCTAGATGGGAGCATCATTGGCAAAACGCCAGTTTTAATCCCATCTATATGGGAACATCATTAGCAAGACACCAATTTTACTCCCATCTAGATGGGAGCATCATTGGCAAGATGCCAGTTTTGTTCCATCTAGATGGGAGCATCATTGGCAAAACGCCAGTTTTACTCCCATTTGTATGGGAACATCATTAGCAAGACACCAATTTTACTCCCATCTAGATGGGAGCATCATTGCCAAGATGCCAGTTTTATTCCTTTCTAGATACTCCCCCGCTCAAGGATATCCAGAAGCCAGTGGAACGTTCCAGACTCCCCAGAATTTTTAACACCACTGCACTTCCAGACCTGGGGTTTCGCCAGCGCATGGACCTTTTTTAAAGTGCTGCGCTGGACTCCCCCAGCCCGGAGCGCTGAAAGCTTCAGGATCTCTACCCCCAGCTTAAGACGGGCACGCAGTTCCAAGAAAATCTAAGGACCTCACCCCAGTATGTGCAGTCGATATATGGGCACACGCGGGGGGAGACTGGCCACTGCTACCACAGGGCCGAAATCCCTCAGATCCAGAATTTTAACATAATGGCCGCTTGGCCCATCCCTGGTTCATAATATGCATTTATACTCTACTATCGGATTTTTTATTATTATTCTGCGGAAAAGAATACTGTTACAAATCTAGATACTAAGATAAAATATTTTTCCAGTTCCTATAGCTATTCTGTTTTTAGAGGTTTTTCTGTATTTTGCTTAGTAAAACCTGTGAAAACGGAACTTATCTATATTGGAATCCTGTCTTAAATGTAAAAAAATTGACAATTCCTACAAAAGAAATGCCACACAATTATAACTGTTCAATTGGAAATCTCTCCAAAAAGGGATTTTTGTTTCGGTCCCTGGCGATTTCTCTTTCAGAAATTTTACTGTACAAGATTATTGTGTGTATTAAAGTACAATAAAATCTACTAAGACGGAACTGAAATGAACGGAGAAATATTCTTTTTTAAACAGATTTCTGGGTGCTTTTCCGTTATACCAACATCATTCCAAAATCTATGCTAATGTGCCATTTATTTCAACCCTGGCCGGATTTTCATTGCAACGCACTATTTATTGAATGGAAATAATTTTTTATTTAATCATTACCAAGCAAATACCTTAATTTGCTGTTTTTGAATCGAAGATATTTTTATTAACACTTTTCAACATATTCGGAAAGTGTTTATACATTCCTAACATCAGCAATTACTCTTTAACAATCCTATCTCACAGAGTTCATGTGGCATCGTCATTATTTAAAGTATGAAATGTTTACTGTAATGCTTTCCAAGGGACATTTACAATTTCATGCGGTTTAAATCCATATATTTAAAGCGAAAAGCGCATTCTGTTAAATTCCATTTCCACACGAAAATGGTCTCATTGCGCATGCTTCAACCTTTTTTTTGAAGGTTCCCTCCTGAACAGAAAACCGGTTTAGCCTGGGGCAATTGAAAAGGGTTGGTTGAAAACGGATGCAGGCGAACCATTGTATTGCACCTTCTAATATATCTTTGCTTTGAGGTTGAAAGTTAAAGCTTTTTTTTAAGAACTCGTGTTTTCACTACTAAATATGCATATTTTTTGCAAAATTTTAAAGAGAGCTTGGATACAGTTATATTTATAACCGATTGAAACGTCAGAGATTTCGGAAGATGAGAACTATTTTGTTATTGTTGTGTTAAAAGAGCCGACGCGAAAACAAACAAACAAAAAAGCGAGAAGAAAACATTTCTTTTACAACTAGATAACAATATTTTTTCACGAAATTTTTACACGGGCTGTAAAACCGTTTTATTTATAACCAATAAAGATTTCAAAAAGTTCGGAGAAAAAGAAGTTTTTACTTTACAGCTATGAAACGACCCTATGTGAAAAAACAAGAAAATGAGCGCTTTTATCGCTAAATATCAATCTTTTTTCGCGAATTTTTCATTTTAAAATACAATTTCATACAAAATCAGGTTAAAGATATAAAATAATAATAACTTACTTTTTTTTTTACAATTTATTATCACGGGCCCGGGCAACGCCGGGCGGGTCAGCTCGTTGAGTTTTATTTTATTGCAGAATATTAATTTTTTCTTTTATTTCAAGCATATATTTGCATTCATATAATAAAATAGAAATAAATGAAATAGAAATTCGTGAAAGTCTTTTCAAAGTTATAATTTTTAAATGAACTCTTTCGCAATGCTAATTTTTTTTTTTTTTTTTGAGATGTTTTCATTGGCGCTGAGTATTATGTTAGGCGACAATGATGTTGGTATAACGGAAAAGTCGTGAATTCCATCTTAACAGATATAATTGTATGGTATTCCTTCTGTAGGGATCATACATTTTTCACTTTTAACGTAGAATTCCATTTTAGACAGGTTCTGTTTCTAAAGGAAACTCCTTCTTCAATTCCTACTATTAGCTCACACTCTCTCTCTATATATATATCTTGTTCAAATTTTCAATCGTTAATAAAATATTTTCTATTCATCCACTCAAGTTCAAATACATTATTTTAAACTTGTAGTGGACACTTCATGTTAATACGGTTTTTTCAAATATTAATTGATTAATTAAATTTAATTAATTAATTTTAGTTTTATATAGGAGAAAAAATTTTCTCCCATTTTTTTCATAAATGAAATGAAAGATTTTCCTCAAATGAGTGATGCCACAAAAATAAAATACCGCAACGATGATTATAAAAAAATGTTCAATAAAGATAACGTGGGACATGAATGCTGCACGGGTTTATTTTATATATTTATGATTAAAAAGTAGGAACTGACTTTAAAAATTTTTTTATATTACTTGTTTATGTTACGAAAGTCCTTTGGGGAAGAGTTCCGTACCCTGTGCCGATTGGTGCGATTGGCGAAAAAATCCAGAATGGTGCCAAAAGTCAGTTTTAGCATCTTACCAAATTTTTCAATATGGCAGAAAAACATGGATTTTAATTATTTATAAACAGAAGTTTATTAAACCATGTTTGTGCACCATCTTAAAAAAATAAGTATGATGCTAAAACAAAATTTTACCACCATTTTTTATATTTGAGCAATTAATGAAAATACATAAACAAACATATTTAATAAACCTAAGAGGCCTTTTTGTGATAAATAATTATTATTTTCAGGGTACAAATTGTAAACAATAACTAAACAAACGAAATACACTGCTCAAAACAATTAAAGGATATTGCAGTTTTAGGTGGATTTTGTATCTGGGAAGCTTTTTAGCTGATTGATACATGGTCGACAGACATAGTAGGTTATATGAGAATAAATTACACATGTTTGGCAGAAAAAAATGCATTTTATTGTGAATTTGTGTACAAAAGGAAAAAAACACAATTTGTGCATATGAGAAAAAAAGAATAAGAAAAGGTGTTTTCTTCAAAGAAAATCATTTTCAGTAGGGGGTATGGTTTCCACGGGCGGCCAGCAACGTTGAACACCTTTGAGGCATGGACTCAATGAGGCTATTAATGACGAGTTGTGGTATTCTGCCCCACTCTTCCAGAAGAGCTCTTTCCAGTTGTTGGAGAGTTTGTGGGGGTTGTTGGTGGCCAGAAACTCGTCTTCCTAGAGCGTCCCAAACGTGCTCGATTGGATTCATGTCTGGAGAACACGCTGGCCATTCCATTCGAACGATTCCTTCCTTGAAAAGGAAATCCTCCACCAGGTTTGCACGATGTGGCCTGCAGTTATCGTCCATTAAAATGAAGTTATCTCCGATTGCTGCAGCGTAAGGGACTACAATAGGTCTGAGGATCTCATCCCTATATCGGCGACCAGTCAGAGCTCCATCTCGAATGATGTAGAGGTCAGTGCGCCCGTCAATGGAGATGCCACCATACACCAACACTCCTCCACCGCCAAATCTGACACTTTCGTGCACGAACGCAGGATTATTCCTACTGCCACGGTCCCTCCAGATGAAAATACGCCTATTATCCGGATGCACAGAAAAGCGGGACTCGTCAGAAAACAGAATATTGCTCCATTCATTTCTCCTCCAGTTGACATGCTCGGTTGCCCACTCCCTGCGGTCGCGACGATGCCTTGATGTTAATCTAACACATACCATCGGTCGGCGAGAATACAGACCTACAGCATGGAGCCGGTTTCGGACAGTCTGAGTTGAAATCGTGGTGCCTGTAGCCGAGCGAAGGTGTTGTTGGAGAAGAGTAGCGTTCATGTTTCGGTGTCTCCGAGCTGTTAACGCTAAATACCGATCTTCATTGGGCGTTGTTGCCCGTCTACGACCTTGCCCTGGTCTTCGGTCTGCACATCCACTCTCCAAAAAACGGTTCCAGATCCTGGAAATGACACTTTGTGACACTCCAATGGCTTGCGCTACTTCGGCTTGAGTTTGGCCCCCTTCTAACCTACCAACAATTCTCCAAGCTTCTGAATCTGTCAAATGACTTCGCTGAGACATCGTACTCATCGAAACAAAGCAATCACTGAATGCCGATCATCCTTGTCTTCATTCTCTTTTATCCAGTTGAAAGTCAAATTTCATTCGCTGCCGCTGAAGCGACGTTTTTGACGTCGAACTCAAAATTTGCATACTCCACAGTTTGAAAACCAGAAAAATTTGCATTTGTGATTCTCTTCTTCTATTTTCGGCAAAAAAAATTTCGTTTATATATTTTATATAAAACTTCAAATATCCTTTAATTGTTTTGAGCAGTGTAATTTACGAAAATAAGTTGTGGGAATCTCAGGAAAGATATAAATCATATACAGGTAAAGTTCTTTAATCCTCACAAGTTGGGACCAAAGGTTGTGCAGATTATAGAATATTGTGGATTATGGAGTATTATGGATTATGCGTCATTTTCTTATTTCTGGACAACTTTTTAATTCCACATTCAGTATAATATAAAAAGATAAATATGAAATCTAATAATTAGAATAAAAAAGGAAACAATTAAAAATGGAACAGTTAAAAAAGGAAATATTCAGTGAGCTATGATGAAATATAAAAAATAGCATCTTGGAATATTGAATAATATTTATAAAGTTTTTTGTTTTTCAAAAATAGAACTAAGTGTTGTCTGTTTTAAAACTTCAAATTTTCTTTAAAAAGTTTATCTTGCATTCTATGAACAGTCATTAACTCTTGTTGAGAAATAAAATTCTTGCTCTAAAAAGTTCAAATATTATCTACCCAAAGCTAGTCCCTAAATGTCCAGTTAGTCTAGGTGTGTTCTGTAATACATACATATGTAATACAAGTTTTTACTAGTAATATAAAAAAAAATGTTTTATTAGAAACTTTTTCTACATTTATTATTTTTTGAAAAACATTTTTGGACCAAGAATCTGTAAATTTGTTTAATTGTTTATATTTGGTAAGCAGTGCGGATTATAGATCCTTGACTGTAAATAGCACATAAAATATGAAGAAGTGGTCCGTATAAAAATGCAAAAAAAAATTATACGTTTTATAATAAATCTTTTTTGTGCTTTAATATTTACAAAGGCACTGTTAAAAAGATAAAAATATCGTTCACAATTGCCATCACAGTTTAAATATATATATATATATATATATGTAACGCAGAAAGCCCCTTCCAAAAAAGTAGACTCTTCCCGGCGAAACGCGCCACGCATCACGTGATCTAGAAATACTTTCGTTGAGTTGACATGTGAGCTTTGTCGAAGGATGTATGTTATTCGAAGAGCGGTGTTGTAAATAGAATATTGTTATGTCATGGGTTATTTTGTTCTCCGGAAATGTGAAAGTGAAGTTCTATATATTCGTGTAATGTGCCGTTCATGTGTCGTAATGTGTGTGCTTTGTGTCAACCTGTAATAAAAATTTTGAAAATACCAGCAATCTTTTACTTCTGGTCTTATTAAAGAAATATTCTTTCAGCCCCGAGATACGAAAAGTATAATTATTCTACAGTGAGTGCTACAAAAATTGGCTCCCCAACTCGGGCACGAATCCGCAGTAAAAAAATGCAAAGTGCTATGTTTTTACAACTATAAATCCGCAGTGATTTAGTTTTAAAATAAAGAAGGAAGCTTTCAGAGCTTCTTCTGATTTCATAAGCTACAATCAAGAAATGGCGCGAAGGATCGTCGCCATTGCATCGTATGATATGTGTTATTCGTTTCATAGTTCTAAAAAGTGTTTTGTGTACGCCCAAGAAAATTGTGCATTATATGTGTTTACAGAATTCTACAAATTGTATAACTCATGTGTGACTTGGTAAAAAAAACGGATCCGTAATTTCTTCTTATAAAAAACAAAGAATGCATTCTTATTCTTTTCATCAGTTGGATTATTCTTTTCATCAGTTGGGATATTCTTATTATTTTCATCAGTTGGGATATTCTTAACTTAAATTTGATTGATCTTAATATTATTCTCATTCTTATCATCATTTGAATTATTCTTAACTTTATTTTAATTATTCATAACATTATTTTGGTGCATTATTTTGTTCTTACATTATTTCCCCTTCCCCCCTCCCCTACTTTTGATTATATTCTTGAATGCTTATCGTGACTGTGTAACATTTTATTGATTCATAAAAAGAAAGAAAGTAAAACTGATATCAGTTTCAAGTAAAATTATTTTATTATTGGTTTGAGGTCAAATTAATATAAAGTATTCGTAATTTTATCGCAGTTATCATAAAGATGTTTTGTTTTTCTTTTATTATTGATTTTAAAAGAATTGATTACTTTTGTTTTTTTCTTTTATTATTGATTTTAAAATAACTGAGTACAGTTTCGATATAAATGTTTGTTCTTATTTATTATTGAACGTAAGTATTTAATTCTGAGTTCTCGATTGAGAAAAGAAGCATTATTGTGGAATTTAAAATTGAATGAGTAAGTTATGCAAGTTTTGTTCTTTTGAGAAAGTTTTTTTTTAATTGTACTGAACAAAACCGATATTAAGCTGTCTTAGTAATTTAAAAATAATATTGGTTGAGAATTTAATTATTTAGTTATGTGTTTTGATTTCATTTAGAATATTATTTAAGTGACAATTATTCAGTTATGTGTTTTGTTTTCATTTAGAATATTACTTAAGTGACAACTATTCAGTTACAGTTTATTTCATTTGGAATATTGTTTTGAATGTGTCGCGTTATGAAATCCAGTTTATTTTTAATGTTTGTTCTGTTTTGTAGTAAGAGTTCATATTATGGTTAAAGCTCACTGTTTTGTTTTATAAAAGTTATATGATTTGTAACGGCGAAGCTCACGTTTGGGGTACGGTTTAAACGAAATTTTTGGCATTTATAGGGTTTTCGACTGGTTATTTTGCTAAAATTTAAAATGTCTGAACTTAATAAAGCTCGCAAAGAGGATTTGTTCCAGGTTGCGTTAGAAATGAATTTAGATGTGCAAACCAGTATGACCGTTGTCACATTGCGGGAAAAAATTAAATCCTCCCCCTCGTTCGATGTTGATTTTGTGAATTCATTAGTCAGGAATCAAATTGCAACTCGAGAAGAAGAACAACGTAGGCGGGAATCAGAGGATAAACAAAAAGAAGCAGAGTTAGAAAAGCATAAGCTGGAATTAGAAGAGAAGCGTAGGGCAGAAGAGATGGAGTTTAAAAAGCTTGAGATGAATTTTGAGCTTGAGAAGCTTAAGCTACAGGTTCAGAGCCAAAGTGTTTCCAGTGGAGTGGTAGGTGGTAATGCGACAGGTATACTATCTCACGCGGAAAGTAAGGTAGATGTCTAAAGGTTGTTGCCTACATTCAGCCCAGAAACTGATGATGTAACCTTGTTTTTGGTACTACTGGAACGCCAGTTAAAGCTCTCGAAGGTACCTGAGTATCTATGGGTATCGTATTTACTCAGTGTTGTCTCATCTTCTATTTCTACGCTTGTCGCTCGTGAATCGGAAGAAAACGCTTCGAATTTTTCGCACGTTAAAGATTTACTTCTAAAACGGTTTAAAATTAGTGCCAAAAAATTCAGGCAACTGTTCTTTGTTCATCGAAGGTAAAAGAAATCTCTTGGCGAGATTATTACTTCGAACTTCGAGATTATTTTGAAAACTGGCTTAAAGAGTTAACTGTAACGTCTTTTGAAGCACTCCAGGATCTGATCATAGCTGATCAAATGAAAAGGCGCGTGCCTGTTGAATGCAAACAGCATATGTTAGATGACTGGGAAAATTTAAATTCGCCAGTCGACCTCGCCGAAAAACTAGATGCCTATGAAATTATACGAAGTACGTTCCCAAAAAGAGATCCGGTTGTACCCCAAGTGAAAAAAGAATTTCCTCGTCGAGATAATAATTGGAAGCAGAATAACCCTCGAAAAGAAGACAGATCTCCTCCTAAGTTTGGTAATCGACGCTTAGAATCGGATATTGTTTGCTATGGTTGTGGTAAAGTGGGATTTATAAAGGAGAAATGCCCAAATTGTAGCCCTTCGGTTAAAAAGGAAAATGTGCAAGCACATCGTCTTAAGTTGTATAGTTTAAATACTTCAACAGTTTCAGCTCCAAATGTGCCTATCACGATATGCAATAAGAAAGTGTTAGTCTGTGCAGATACGGGAGCAAATCGTTCCATTGCGGGAGAACGTATGTATGAGCTATTTTTAAAAACTGGTGTTGCACTGAAACCTCATACTCATGATGTCACGTTGGCTGACGGAATTACAGTAGCCAGAGAAACTTTGTCTGCTACAGTTCCAGTAGAGATTGAAGGTCAAGTCTTCAAAACGGAGTTCATTGTATTACCAAATGCTAAGGGTAATAGAACGCTTTTAGGCATGGATTTTTTGCACAATGCTAACATGGTGTTAGATACTGCCAACAAAACGTGGTATTTCAGTAATAAACCTCAGAAAAAGTTTCATTTTGTAGATGAATACGTCGAAGAAAATAATTCATCAGCTGGTGCGGTCGAAGTCAGTCCATACGCCTTACGTGAAGATGAAGGCAAAAATTTAACTTCTGACGAAAGAGAAAAACTGAATGGTCTTCTAAAAAGGTATGAAAAATGCTTTCAACCAGGGGGAGAGACAACCCCGTATGTAGAGCATCGTATCAATACAGGTGATAGTGCTCCTATTGCTGTGCCACCTTATCGGATGACTCCTGCTAAGAAAGAAATTCTTAAGAAAGAAATAGATAATCTTCTAGCTCAGGGAATCATAGAGGAATGTGAATCACCTTATGCTTCACCGGTGGTTCTCGTACCAAAGCCGGATGGTAGTATGAGGTTATGCATTGATTACAGAAAATTAAATGCAGTTACAGTGGCAGATAAATATCCATTACCTCGAATGGACGACATTTTACATCAAGCCAAGCATACTTCTTATATGTCAACTTTAGATCTTCGTTCAGGATATCACCAAGTCCGAGTCTACCCACCAGATCAAGATAAAACTGCATTTGTCTGTCCTTTCGGTACTTTTCGTTTTTTAAAAATGCCTTTTGGACTCAAGAACGCTCCTGCTACGTTTCAGAGAATGATAGATCAATTTAGAAGTGGTCTTAAGGATGTCCTTGCTTTGTCATACCTAGACGACATCATCGTTTTATCAGGCACCTTTGAGAAACATCTCTCAGATCTTACGGCTGTGTTCGAGAGACTGATAGAACTTAAATTAGATGCCAAGCGCGAAAAATGTCATTTCTCTTGCGAAAAGGTCAAGTACCTAGGGCACTGGATAACACCAAATGGTCTAGAAGTAGATCCAGGCAAAGTATTTGCAATTAAAGCGCTACCTCCTCCTAAAAATGTGAAAGAGATCCAGTCTTTCTTACAAACCTGTTCTTGGTACAGAAGATTTATACCAAATTTTGCTGATATCTCAAGACCCCTTAGTAATCTCACGAAAAAGAAAGTTATTTGGAAATGGGGAAACGAAGAGCAAACAGCCTTTGAAACTCTAAAACAATGTCTTATAACACCTCCTGTGCTTAAGCAAGCTGATGGGACTAAACCATTTATTCTGCGTACTGACGCTAGTAACTATGCTCTTGGCGCTGTTCTTCTACAGGGTGATGACAAGAGCTCTGAACATCCCATAAAATACGCTAGCCGTCTTCTTACAAGTGCTGAAAGAAATTATTCCACTACGGAACGCGAGGCATTAGCTGTAGTCTGGGCCTTAGGAAAATTTCGTGGCTATGTGGGAGGACAAGAAGTAGTTGTGGCTACGGACCACCAACCTTTAAAATGGCTTCTGAGCCTTAAGTCACCATCGGGGAGATTAGCCCGTTGGGCACTACAAGTGCAATCGTTCTTATTAAAAATAGAATATGAACCTGGAAAATCTAATGTTGTGGCTGACATGCTATCACGTCCTGTCTGTAGTCATCAGTCTGCTTTCTGTGAGACATGCAACTTTGTCAGCATAGACATGCCAACAAGAAGCCCAAAGGATATCAGAGAAGCTCAGTTGCAAGATGAAAATCTTAAAAAGATTATGGATTGTTTTGAAGACGAACAGAAAAGTGAAGACTTCGCCAATTGGACTGATAGAGGATTCCTGATGAATCAAGGTGTGCTTTACCGGTATGCTCCTGAATCAGACGCCAAGGAAGCGCAACTGGTTATTCCAGTACAAGAAAGACAAAACATTTTGAAACTTCATGATGACGACCCCTCAGCCGGACATTATGGTGAAGCAGGTACTTATCAGAGAATTGCTAAGAGATATTATTGGACAGGCATGAGATCCTATATTTCTGAATACGTGAAGAAGTGTCCAGAATGCGCTCGTTATAAATCAACAAATCAGAAACCGGCTGGTTTATTGCGAACACCTGCTTATGCTCAGCGGTTTGAGACCCTCAGCATTGATCTCTTTGGACCATTGCCTCGTAGTAAAGATGGGCACCGATGGATTTTTATAGTAGAAGATTGTGCCACTAAATGGGTAGAACTGTTTGCCTTAACAACTGCCACTGCCCAAGAATGTGCAACTACGCTGATTGAAGAGATTTTTCTTCGTTATGGTATCCCAACAAGACTCTTAAGTGATAACGGCCCTCAGTTCCTGAGCGCTGTTCTACAACAAGTTTGTTACATTCTCGGAATTGACCAATCATTGACACCTTTGTACCACCCTCAGGCCAACCCAGTCGAACGGAAAAATAGAGACTTGAAACCTCGAATAGCAATCCTTGTTGGGGATGAACACGATTCCTGGATTGATAAACTTCCTTTTATTAGATTTGCTATGAACTCTGCCAAATCTGATACAACAGGCCAAACTGCCGCCTATCTGCATTTTGGTCGAGAACTAAGAACAATCGATGATGTGGTGAACGATTTTAGAGCAGTTGTGGAAAATGACAATTTTGTTCCTGAAATAACTCCATATCTTAAACGTCTTGCAGATGTCTCAAAGAGAGTGAAAGAGCGAATTGAAATAAAACAAGATCAGCGTAAGAAATATTATGATAAAAATCGTAGAAGAGTTTATTTTGCACCTGGTGAAAAAGTATGGGTTACCTTACACCCTGTGAGCAAGGCAAGTAACCAGAAAACAGCAAAATTTATGCCTAAGAGAGATGGGCCATATGTAGTTTTGACTCAAAAATCACTGGTGACATATGACATTGCCAATCTAGACAATCCTACTCAGCGAATTGGATCTTATCATGTTTCAGCCTTGACACCATTCCAAGAAACTGAAACTACTCCAGTTGCACCTCTGAGAAAAAGAGGGAGTCCCAGAAAACATCCTGTTTCCTCTCCGAGACGTATGTCGGAAACAGAGGGGGAGGATGTAACGCAGAAAGCCCCTTCCAAAAAAGTAGACTCTTCCCGGCGAAACGCGCCACGCATCACGTGATCTAGAAATACTTTCGTTGAGTTGACATGTGAGCTTTGTCGAAGGATGTATGTTATTCGAAGAGCGGTGTTTTAAATAGAATATTGTTATGTCATGGGTTATTTTGTTCTCCGGAAATGTGAAAGTGAAGTTCTATATATTCGTGTAATGTGCGTGCTTTGTGTCAACCTGTAATAAAAATTTTGAAAATGCCAGCAATCTTTTACTTCTGGTCTTATTAAAGAAATATTCTTTCAGCCCCAAGATACGAAAAGTATAATTATTCTACAGTGAGTGCTACATATATATATTTATATATATATGTAATAATAAAAAATTTTCGCCATTTTTCCTTAGTTAAATTATTCCAAATTCTTACAATTCTAAATTTTTCCCTCTCTTTTTAAATTATCTCTTAAATCTATTTATATTTTATTCCATAACTTAATCAAAATATTCTTTAAACATTCTAAAAATCTTAATCTGTTAAAAGCTACACTTATTTATTAAAACTTTATTCTATTAAATCCAACACTGCTTCTAAAAGTACCTGCTTAATTTCTTCTTATTTTGAGACATTGAATTTTTATTCTTTTTGGAACATTTTGTAATACCATATTTATTTCTATTTAATTATTATTCGGCGTCCCATGATTCCTCGCGTTTTCCCGCTCAAGGCATTTACCTTTTTAAAATACCGCTTCTAAAAAAGAGTTTTGACAATACGTCAGGTACACACACTCTTCGCCTCATTTTTTCAACCTTTAGCGAGCAGACCCTGCCTTTTCTTTGCCCCTTGCTTTCCTCCGAACATTGCTGTCAGTGGGCTAGCTCTTTCGCGCTTCTGTAACCTTGAGCAAAATTTTGGAATATTTATACGATTGCACTGGCTTCGGAGACAGATTTTACACGAATTAATTGTTGTAACTAGAAGCTGTCGCTGAGAGAGTCCAAATTGGTTCATCAGTAGTTGTTCTTCAATTTCTTCAATAGCTTTAATGTGTTTCAAGTTTTTAATGAAGTGAAATTAGGTGGAGTTGATTTTCATATCTGCTGTCAAATAAAAGTCATTGCTCGTCTTTTACGCCTTCCTTAATACTTAGAGAAATTCTTCTGGAGTTCATTACCTCTACTCAGCTCTAACACAATTGTACTGACACTACTTTTTTCAGATGTGACTCGTACTCCGAGATTTGTCTTCATATTTTGAGTAAATCGGGGTAATACCCTCTGCAGATGTCATGAATGGATTTCAGTGACTTCGACTGCGCCTACATCGAACTCATTATCCAGTAAAATTTCGTGGGGTTCGGGGACTGAGATGTCGTCCCGGGTGTATCATGGAACGAACGTTTCATATATACAAAATTAAAAAAAATATCTATAGAAACTGCATAAAAAATATAAGGTGGGTGAGCCAAAGGTGGCCAGTGTTCCTAAGGTAGCCCACCCGTCAAAAGTAGAATTAATTTAATTTTTAACCACAAAATGGTGCCACTGCATTGTCAATCATGTATCTGCAGTGCACGTGGCTGAATTTAAAGAGATCACCTTGATCTGTGACATTTTATGCATAGATTTTACTTTTGAGGAGTAGTCGTTCTACACTGGTGTGCAAAACTTAAGCAACAAACACAAAATGCTAGTTTCTGAACACGTGAGTACTCAAAAAAATTCTATAAAGAGCAAGTGTAGAAAAGAGGTACTACCCTAACAGCACGGCTAGTCGATGTGAAGTCCCCTTGACGTCACACATGGTTAGAAGTGTCACAATCGCTACGGTGAATCAAAATATGGGATATTTCACTGTCTCATTATTACCCTCAAATGATTGTTAACACTGAAAAGTCCCTGTGACTGTCGCTTTGTGATGGGTCACCAGGTGACATTATAATGAAGTCACATTGTGATTCTCAAGTCACTGTCAGTTGAAGACTGAACTTTGAAGTCATTGTGAACATTGCATTGTGATGAGTCGCAAAATAATGTCACAATGAAGTCGCATGGTGACTTTCCAGTGATCGACACTCCTTTGTGAAAAGTCACCAGATAATTTCATTTTCTGTCACTTGGGAACTCGTCACAGAACAGCTATCATGATGACTTTACAATGGAGTGTCAAAATGACAGTCACATGAGAGTCACAAGATGACTTCATTGTAAAGTCACCTGGTGACTCGTCAAAAAGTATTAGTCACTGTTCAGTGGAGTGACCAAATGAGAGTAAAAATAAGACGAATGAAATATATCACATTTCTGTTCATTGTAGTGACTGTGACAATTGTGATGTCAATAAGAATTCACATCGACTGTCTGTGCTGTTAGGGTAGTACCTATTTTCTACACTTGCTGTTTATAGAACTTCCTTTTGAGTACTCACGTGTTCAGAAATTAGCATTTTGTGTTTGTTGCTTAAGTTTTGCACACTAGTGTAATTTACACATGTTTAAATTTTTAGAGCTTTCAGTTATGATACGTTTTCTGAAAGCTTATTTCTTTCTCTTTAACTACATTTACTTCAATTCTAAGAAATTTATCAGATTAATACTTTTATGTTGTGCAAATGGCGATTATACACATGTTCCCAAGGTGGAAAGCTTAGAAAACAGATGTGGAGATCAGTGTAGTTAGGGTGATTTTCAAAATTTCTTCATAAATATCTGAAAAAACTTATTACCATTTATTGTTAGCACCAGATATCCCTCAAAAGAAGTCAGTAACTCCGAGAAGAAAATTTCTGAACTACCGTGCACAAAAAGTGCCTCAAGGTCTTTTAATGTCATAAGATAAGTAGCAAAACTCGAAAGATATCAAACAAAAGAAAGGATCATCAGAGCATAATAGTAAGCAAATAGTTTGCCAAATATTTTTTCACATTTTAGAAGTGATTTCAATACATGGACCAACTTTGAAAAACTACGCCCCAAAGATGGCCCACAAGCTACAATTTTAAAAATGCATTATAAAAGTAAATAATTTTATTTTACAAAGAAAAGTATATTTGATTTGTGTTAGAGATAAGTGTAAAATTTTACAAAAAAAATTCAGTCACACTAAAAATTATAAAAAATCCTCAACCTTTGGCTCACCTACCTTATAATATTACATCTGCAGAAAAATATCATTTTAAAAAAAGCAACCCCAAAAGCTTAAGATATCAATAACCACATCAAAACTGCTCAAAATGATAAAAATTGCACAAAATGCTTAAAATATCTTTTAATATAAAGATGACGTTTCATACACTGAAACAGTGATATCTTCATGGTCAATGTGCTCACGTGATTTATGTTTATCATTTTCAAAAATTTTTTGAAAATAGTTTATTTATGATCATGATGATGCCGCTGTTTGAGCACATGAAATATTTCATCTTTACATTAAAAGATATGGTAAGCCTTTTTGTGTAATTTTTTATCACTTTAAGCATTAATTATTCATCTTTAGTTAACCGGAGATACGTCTTATGAGCCTACGCTAGTCACGCGAAGAAACGCTCAAGCTAATGTTAAGTGTATGGGAAGGTTCTTGCGCGATTTCTCGCTCGCATTTTAATATTTTTAAATGCTTTTTTTTGCATAGGATAGCTGAGGTCGATCTCTAACGTTGTTAGTTTTTACTTGTTTGATTTTGGTTACAGTTTTTTATAAACATACATTTTCAATTTTGGAACTGGTTGGAACCGGTTCTGAAAGTGAAGGTACCCTTATATAAACAAAACTGTAACCAAAAAAGTAAAAAATAACAACGTTAGAGATCGACCTCAACTATCCTATACAAAAAAAAAAATCCTTCAAAAATATTAAAATGCGAGCGAGAACCTTCCCATAGACTTAACATTAGCTTGAGCATTTCTTTGCGTGACTAGCGTAGGCTCTTAAGAGGAGACATGTTAACAAGACTTCGCTGTATTCCCTAATCAAGTATGCCGTAAAACAAAAAAGCGTGAAAAACATTACACTAGGGAAATGGTTCTCAAACTTTTATGCTTGCATATCCTAGAACGATTGCATGTTCATGTCATATCACCAGTGTTGCTAAGTCCACGATCTCAGAAAGGTGGGACAGGGAGACCAAAAAAGTGGGACAGTGGTTTCTAAATCGGGACATAAAAATGAAGTATATCCTATGAAAACAGAACCTGTTTATAACAGAATTCTTTTTTAAATGTAAAAAATGTGTCTCACTAAAGGAATATCATACAATTTTACCTGTTAAGACGGAAACCTCTCTAAAATGGAATCGTTCTCCGGTCATAAGAGTTTCCGTCTTAGTGGAATTTACTGTATTATGAAGTAAAATCTGTGAAGGCGGAATCGCTGAGAATCGAAACAAAATTTGTTTTTGGAGAGTATTTAGATTGAACAGTTGTAATATTCTGTTTTAGATAGGTTTCAATCATATTAGCAGGTAGATTTGTAAGGCATTTTTCTCTGTGGAATGATATAAGAAAAGGACACCTGACGTCACTGTTGGTTCAATTACGGTTGGTTAGCGAGAAAAACCTGTTTGTACTTTATGGCTCCTACTGCACACATGAAATGAGGAAATTTGATTGGTCTACATGAAACTCGTCTATAATATGATTGGCCTATGTCACCATGACAATTCCTGCAATAATAGCTATGACAAAAATATAGTGGTAGATTGGTTAATGGAACTGTTTGTTTGTAAACATGCCCTTTCCTTATAAGTTTTCCGTTATAGACATGTTTCGCTTTCACAGGTTTGGCTGTATTAAATTCCACTCAATTCAGACTAACAAATAGGTACCGAAAAAAATTTAAAGGAATTTGTGCGTCATGAAAAAGCGGGACTTTCGGCATCCCATGCAGTGGTTGAGTGTGACTGGTCCTGAAACCCTTGAAAATCGGGACACCTGGTAACAATAGATATCCCCCACTTTATTATTATTATCTTTTACTTCTTAAAATGATGAACAGCAAACAAAGAAAACAGCAAATAGATACAAATAAACATTTTTATTTTACACATGTAACATGAATAAAAACTAGTACGTTGTAGCCACCACAGAACTTTCTTCTATACAAATTAAATCATCTGCAACCAGAATTAAATGGCAATTTATAAGGAAAGGACAGCTCACGTCACTGTTGTCCGAATTAGTGTTGGATGGCAAGAAACATCTGTCCGTTCTTTATGGCTCCTACTGTACACATAAATACGGGTCATTTGATTAGTCTACGTTTAACATAGATGCATGAACATAGAAGTAGATAAGGACTTCTAACGAAATAGCCTTTCAAAGAAGAAAACCGTTCTTTGAAAAATGTTTCAAATAGGTGGTGTCTGTGTAGGACAGTTGCTCTATATGTCACCTATAAGGAAAAGACAGCTGACGTCACTGTTGGTTAAATTACTGTTGGTTCACAAGAAAAACCTGTTCTTTCTTTCTGACTCCTACTGTACACATAAGATGGGGCAATTTGATTGGTCTATGTTAAACTGGTCTATGATATGATTGGCCTACGTCGCCATAATGATTCCTGCAATGATCGCTACAACAAAAATGTAGTGGTAGATTGGTTGACGGAACTGTTTGTTTGTAAACATACCCTTTCCTTATTCGTCTGCTTCTTCAAATTGTCTGCTTGATACAGTCTGGTGAGTATCTGATATACAGTTTCAGTTTGTTGTTGTAGGTGGTGCTACCTTATAAGAGGTGCTTGCCGGCTGCTCAGAACTGTGCACATAGCTGTGCCCAGAGCCTGACTAATGCAGAGGCATGCAGGGCAGCTGTCCTGTGCCCCCATTTGAAGGGGCCCCAAGGGAATAATTAGGATTTTTGTTATGATGGTGCCTTATGATTAAAATAGGTGAAAAGTGACTAAAATTCTTACATTTTCAAAGATTTTAAAAAGGAAGTGCGTTCCTAATCTTCTCTGTTTCTCGTACCCCATCCCCCCCCAAAAAAAGAACGAACTATGTAATTAAAAAATTAATGATTAAAATTTTCTAATTACATGCAAATAAAATGCAGCTGTCTTGTGCCCCCATTTGAAGGGGCCCCAAGGGAAGAATTAGGATTTTTGTTATGATGGTGCCTTATGGTTAAAATAGGTGAAAAGTGACTAAAATTCTTACATTTTCAAAGATTTTAAGAAGGAAGTGCGTTCCTAATCTTCTCTGTTTCCCGTACCCCATCCCCCCCCAAAAAAAAAGAACCAATTATGTAATTAGAAAATTAATGATTAAAATTTTATTCTAACAACTTAGTATTCCATTATTTTCAAGAAAGATTCATTATTAATCTTTTCCTCATCATGAGTCAAGTTAAAACCAGTAAGTATGACCCAGTGGGGCCATTTTTTTAGATATCTTATGATATACAGAGATGATAAAAA
Source organism: Maratus michaelseni (assembly GCA_963931845.1). Classification (NCBI taxonomy): domain Eukaryota; kingdom Metazoa; phylum Arthropoda; class Arachnida; order Araneae; family Salticidae; genus Maratus; species Maratus michaelseni. Next base: position 259,578,589 of record OZ007598.1, read on the forward strand.
GGAGAGATTGCAAATACTCTTATCAACCAGTCCATCATTTTTTCTACAATTTTCCGACTAGTTTCCCTAATAGTATTTTTTTAAAGCTTACTTGGGATACCCTGTATACAGATGTGAATCGTACCTGGTACGAAATTTATATATACATATAATAGGTTTGAAGTTTAGTACTAGTCACTTCAGCATAATCCATGAACAATTTTTATGAATAGATAAAAGGGGGCCCCAGAATGGTGCATGCCCCGAGCCCCCAGATAGTTTAAGTCGGGCCCTGAGCTGTGCAGCTAACATTAAGTTCCAAAGTTATGACACGATATTAACACTATTTCGTTAGAAGTCCCTATCTATTTCTATGTTTATACGAGATGATTGGCCTGCATCGTCATATCAATTCCTGCAATGATCACTATGACAAAAATGCAGTTTTGGATTGGCTGACGGAAGTGTTAGTTTGTAAACATGCTTTTCCTTATTGAAATATAGCTATTGCGGAAATCAGCAAAAACAGAGTATAGCAGCGACAACTATTGGGCAGTATACACCCACATATAATAAGGAACTATTTACGTCATAGTGTAACAGAATATGAAGTTTGGTAAAATTCCAAGCATTAGTTTTTCAGACATAGCTATCATGGAAATCGTGAAAAATGCAACACAGCAGCACCACCTGTTGGGTGATTTACATCAAAACCTAATCAGCACCAATCTTTCAATGTCTAACTGAATCTGAAGTTTGATTAAAGTGCATTAAATATTATTGTTTGAATTAAAGTGCCAAAAAATTTTGTGTCAGATACAGACAATTTCTAAAAACAGTCAAATCACATTCAAGAGCTTCTAAAATGTATAAATCAGTCGAAAAACTGGAAGTTGAAATTTTTCACGAATCCATTTCTTCGTGTAAAGATACAAGAAAGTAATAAAAAGGGGGTTACTAACAGGGTTGACAAACAAGACCATCATAAATTTGTAAAATACTACAGGAGATTTTGGTGATTAAAAATTAAAATTAAGAATGATTAATGTAGTTGATTTTCTAATTGTTCTCATGAGTAGATCTTCTCTAAAAAAATTATCTAATGGAGTTCTCCATGATATAGGCAACATCAGCAATAACCAAATTGTTTTCTATCCAGTTCCTCTGAGATTCTTGAAGCAATACATCTCATGTGGAACCACAGTTATGAAGTATGACATGGAGTTTCTTCTCTCAACTCGGGGTTTTGACATTTCCTATAGCCGTTTCGTAACAGAGAAAAAGCACCAATAGTCATGACAAAATGTCGTTATTTTACAAAAAAAAAAAAAAATGTTAAATGCATTACTGAAAAAATGTTTGATATTTTTGAGTTAGAAAAAAATTATATAAGTGAACAACATTGCAATTCTACAATCGGATTTCATTTAATCCTCTGATCGCCGAGCAAAATTGTAATGTTGTTTTCTATGTTATTTTTTAAAAATTCTATAAAAACAAACAAACATATTTTAAACATGATATAAAAAACTTAATTGTGTATATAAATATAATATTTGAGAGTATTAATCATTACTTAACGTTTTAAAATTACATTATATTTGTAGAATTATATTAATTTGAATAATGCTAATTTTGCAGTGAAACCTACAGTATAGTGAATGAATATATCAGTTCACGGCAGTGAGAAGGTTAACCCTTTAGCGGGCGGTGTTCACAAAAAAGGACACCTAATTTTAATTCCAAAACTGACAAACGGCACCAAGAATATTTAATTAGAATTTTTCTTTTATAAAGTTAAGGAAAATCAGCAAGTTATTCTTTTCTAAGGAAATCGTTTGTAAAATCTGGTGTCAGTCCATTATTTCATTATTTTACAAACAGATTTATTCCGCGCCGGAAAGGGTTAAAGAGTGTACAATTAGAAGAAGATTTTTTGGAAATACGTTTTCTGCTCAAATTATACAATTATTAAACATGTTGTGAATATATTCTTGATATGAATCAATGTACTTATGTGAATTGACAAAAATAACAACTGCGTAAATTAACAAAACTAACACAGACGCAACATCATTCTTTACATACTCATACATATATTGATTATACTCTTCATCACGCTTGATGTAGATCCGATAACTTTTGATCAGGAAATAACATAAAACGACTCACTGGCACATTTAAATACGTTTAATATATGACGAACACATTGACAATGATGACATTACACAACACATAGAATAATAGTTAACACGATTCACGACTACATCTTTCGTACGGAATCTTCCACCGCGCGACACAGCACGCTTCCGAACGCTCTCTCTTCTCGCAGGCCGTTGCCATTCGACAGTTTCTAAAAAGTTCTTGCATCATGGAGTAGAGGCGACCTTCACACCTTCCCTCCAGTTTCCACATGTTGGACGGTGTCCCACACTGTGAAACTACTTTTAAAAGTCCTACCAAAAGTCTTACTTAAAAAAAAGTCTTACTGAAAAGTCCTACTTAAAAGTCTTATTTCTTTACCCGTCCCATCGAGAGCATTTACTTAAACTACTTACATATATAAATTCTTATACACTATATACTAAAAAATTACATATTACAAGTACACATTATACAATATATAATAATGAAATAATACAAGATATATATATTTGTTTACTCATAAATGCGAGATAAAGCATCTGCCACTGTATTAGCACTACCCGGTTTAGGGGCAATAGATACCTGATAGCGAGATAGTGCCAACGACCATCTTTGCAATCGGGCGTTCTTAGGAGTTCCCTCTGTTAAGTACTTTAGGGGATTATGATTCGTATGCAATATTATGGTGGTTCCATAAGTCCACATTTCGAATCTCCCAAGTGCCCAGATTGCAGCATACGCTTCCCTTTCAATTGTGCTCCACTTTGATTGAGCTGGAGTAAGTTTTTGACTGGCAAAGGTTATGGGCTTTAACATACCGTCTTTGTCCCTTTGCATTAAGCAGGCACCAATACCCGATATGGAAGCATCAGTGTTTATTTCGAACGGTTTGGACATGTCTGGTGTATAAAGGTTTGTAACTTCACATAAGCTTTCCTTCAACTTATTGAACGACTTTTCAGCATCTTCCGACCATGGAATATCATTTGGAACAGTTTTTCTGGTCAGATCTGTGAAAGGCTTTGCAAGGTTGGCATAATGTGGAACGTATTCTCTCTAATAGTTAAATAGACCTAATATGGATCTCAGTCCTTTCTTCGTCTTGGGAGCTTTGAGATGTTTAATTACTTCTAGCTTCTCTGGAATAGGTCCATGTTTGCCTGAACCCACAATATGTCCTAAATATCGGACTTCAGATGCTGCAAAGGAGCATTTCCTCAAGTTAGCAGAAAAATTCAGAGATTTCAAAGTTTCCAAAATATCTCTTATATGTTGCAGATGGTCTTCCCAGTTAGAAGAGAAAATTATAATATCATCAAGAAAACTTTCTGCATAATCACTATGCGGTCTCAAGGTCTGATTCATCACTCTTTGAAAAGTAGTCGGAGCTCCAGACAGTCCGAAAGGCATAACTTTCCATTGGTACTGGCCTTTTGGGGACACAAAACTGGTCAATTTTCGACTATTCCCTTCGAGCGGGATTTCCTAATATCCCTTTAAAATATCTAGCGAAGTCAAATATCTTGCTGAAACAACTTTAAATTTTAAGTAGTCAGAATTCTGCATAGGAAAAGGGGAGATCTTGGTGGCGGCGTTTAGCTCTCTATAATCTACACATAGTCTGATTGTACCGTCCTTTTAATCTACGCACACCAATGGGTAGACTATCTCCGCAGAAGAAGGTTCTATGAGATCTTTCCTTAGTAATTCCTGTATTTGCTTTTCTACATTAGCTTTCAAAGTTTCTGGTACTTCATAAAGATGTGGTTGTTTTCTTACCACCAGGTTTTAAATTTATACTATGCGAACCAACTTTGGCTCTCTTTAGTTCCCCATCAAAAACCAGTCCATATTCTTGGATAAGTGCTATTAGTTCTTTTTGTTGTTCTGGCGATAAATTGTCGAATTAATATTTTTCTGCAGTTCTTCATCAACGACCCTGTGTTGTTCTACCGGAGCATGTTGTACTTCTCCGAACTCTTCATCCACTTCATAAATAACACCAATAGCTCTAATCGGTTGAATATACTTTCTTAATTTGTTCTAATGTAGATGTCGGATGCTTCCGTCAGGTAGTTTGACTGCATAGGAATGAACCGATTTTTGTTGAACTATCTCTCCTGGTCCCTTCCATTTTGAACACAATTTATTAGTGGGATCGGGGATTAGTACTACCACTTCATCTCCGACGGAGAATGTTGTATCTTTCGACCTTAAATTATGATGATGAACGTATCGCTGTTGTTGGGTTTCAGCCACGGTCTTTGAATATTCTGCCGCATCTTTTAAACGTTCTCGTAGTTTCTGCATATAATCTGCTACCGACTTTCCAATTCCTTGAGGAAGCACCACTTCATCTTCCCAACTTGATTTTAATATTGCTAATGGTCCTACAGGTGGACGTCCGTACACCAACAAGAATGGTGCAACACCAGTTGTGGCATTCGGTACTTCACAATATGCCCATAATAGAAATGGTAGTTGTTTGTCCAAACCTTTACCATGAGAGTTTATGGCATGGTGAAGCATCGATTTGATTGTTCCCACCCACCGTTCAACCAATCCATTTGATTGTGGGTATCCTGGAGTAGAAAACTTAGGGACACACCCCAATCGTTTCCAAAGTTCATTTGTTAGTTTTGAAGCAAAGTTCCCTCCATTGTCCATGGCAATCATTCTAGGAATTCTAGTTCTAACAAATATTTCAATAAACGCTTCACAAGCTGCTTTTGCTGTCAATGATTTAATAGGGATTGCTTCAGGCCAACGACAATGTTGATCCATAAGAGCAAGAACGTACCGATGGCCTCGAGAGGACTTTGGCTCAATTGGTCCCAAAATATCAGCATTTACTACTTGAAATGGGAGTTCTGGTCTTCCAACCGCTTCAATAGGTGCTCTGTCCTTTACTTTTCTTTTTCCGCGCATTTGACAATCATGACATGCAGCGCATAGTTGTTTTACTTCTTTTGGCATTCCATCCCACCAAAACGACATAGCAATTCTATCCCTTGTTTTCTTAGTAGCTAAGTGTCCACCAGTTGGTGTTTCATGTGCTAATCTCAAAATTTCTTGTCTTCTACAAGCAGGTACAACAAGCTGAACATATTTTTGTCCTCCAACCTTGCCTCTATGATACAATAAACCGGATTCGACCCAATAATTATTTTTCTGCCGCTTTGCATCTTCAAAACCTTTTCCTAATGTAGAACAAGCCAATTGCTCCCTTTTCAACAGTTGCGCTTGTGAAACTGAAGGACTTTCCTTCTGGTCCTCGTTACAAACCTTTTCGGACAAAACAGTTGCCTCGACCGGAGTAGGAATCAGCTCCAAATCTGAAACTTCTGGGTCTTCGTCTTCGTTATCTATATTTGTTTCCAGTTTTCCTGCTGGGCACCTTCCCTCCACATTGAACACAGATTTTTCTTTGTTTTCTTCAACCGGGGTGATATCTACCTCATCCCCTAAATACAATTTCTGTTGTTCTTTTAATAGAGCGAAAACTTTGGGAGTGATCAAAGCTTCCTCATGTAATCCTTCCACTACCGCAACCTGTACTCGTATATACGGAATGACCTCATCTTCTGTCCGAAGAGTGAGTGGAACGGAAACAAGCTTTGCCTCTACAGGATTTCCTATTGCAGGTCTCAAGAATACCTTTCCACATGACTGCAAATATTCTTCCGGCACCACCGACTCCCGCATCTCCGCGCCACTGTCGATGATTCCCTGAAACTTCTGGTTACCGATTCCTAGATTTACCTTAAGGAGTCTCCCACCTGTTTCTTCTACCGGAATATTCATATTCAAACAAATTTCATTTAGACCCTTTTTCTCAAGATCGACTTTGGAAGTTTTTCCTCCACTTTGACCTACTGTATTCAATTTGGGACAGGCCTTCTTCAAATGCCCTTCCTTGCCACACGCGAAACAGGCATATTTTTTGTGCGTAATTCTTTTTTATCTCGTTGCACTCCAAGAGATGCTTCAGTCTTGAGTTCAAATTTCGGTTTAAAATCTCTCATATCTTTTTTTGAATCCGAAGTATAATTATTCCAGCTTTGATTCCGAGAGTTAGACAAATTTTTCTTTGGTAGTTCTTTTCTTTTAAAACTGTCTGTAATGCTCTTGTAATCATCAAGTTTTTCTGCTAGTTCTAACGGCGTTGTAAATGTGAGCCAGTTTTCCGAGAAATGTTCTCTTATTTCTACAGGAACACGAAATTTTAGTTGTTCGGTTACTTATTAAGTCTTTTAATTGTTGGAAAGTGTTAATATTTAATTCGGTGATCCATTCAGTGAAGTAACTTAAAAGCTTTTGTGTATAATTTCTCCATGATTTTTCAGGTGTCTTGTGGTGTCTGTAGAAACACTGTTTTAAATTTTCACTGTTTAACTTGTATCGCTTTAAAATAAGAGATTTTACAAAATCATAATTAACTGCATCTTCCAGGGATTCTCTAGCTAGCATATTTGAAATTTCTACCGGTAAAACTGCCAACAGGTAGGCTACCCAGTCTTTCTTTGGTACTTGTGCCATTTCCGCTCTTCTTTCAAAATTTATCAGAAATAATCACATTTCATCACGTTTTTCATCAAACTTCGGGACAATCTGTGCTAACTAAATTTTTGGAGCTATCTCAACTCTTGATTCATCTCTTTGTTCCGGAAATTTCTGTAATTGTTAAAGTTTTTTCATTTCCAATTCATGTGCTTTCGCTTCCCTGGCTATTCTCTCCTCCCTCTCTTCTTGACGTCTCTTTTCATCCCTCTCTTCTTGACGTATTCTTTCTTCCCTCTCTTCTTGACGTTTTCTTTCTTCCCTCTCTCTTTCTTCATTCTTTTTTCTATCCTCAATTACAGAACTCAAAAATCCTTTCACAAATTCTTCATCATATCCCTCAACTTCTAATATAGCCTTTTTCAGATCTACAACTTTTAAATTTTCGACATCCTCCACTCCAAGCTCAATCGCCACTAGCTGTAAATCTTCTTTCTTACTACCTTTGCTTAAATAAGCCATATCTGATAAACCAACTTTAAAAATCCAAACAATTCAACAGTACTCAAACAATGTCTCTATCCTAATTAGAACTTTCCCTAAGAACGCCTTAAACCAAACTAAATTTAAACCTGAATCTTCTTTTGTTTGTAACCCATTAAATTGAATGAAACTTATATCATTTAAATATTTATACTAGTATTACTGAATAAATTCGAACACATTTGCACAACAATAAAAATATATCCACAAAACAATTCTTGGAATAATTAAACACTTTTACCAAAATGTCAATTAAAAAAATAAATAAAACCTTTATGTTCTAACAAAACAAGAATTTATAAATAATTTTTCATATTACCTTTTAAATACATCCTTCAAAATACGTAATACATTATCTTGTTTTCCTTTTAACAATTTAATTTCCTATTAAATTATATTTCATAACGAAACCAAATATTTATAAATCACAGTCTTAAATTAACACCTTTTAATTAAATTAAATTGTATTTAAGATATGAAAATCTTTTCTTTATTTTGATTTGAAACGCAAATCAAATCTTCATGCTTTCACTTTGTAAATCGAAAATAAAACAACAACAAAACAAAAAAAATGCTAAACATTCAGTCCCAATTAAAAAAAAAAAAAAAAAAAAATCCGTAATAATCCAATAAAGAACAAATTTATACATTTCCGGTTTCACTCAGGCAGAGATTACTCAACTTTTGTTTTAGAATTTAATCTGAATTCGTAACAAACATTTCAATAATCACAGAATTCCAAAAATAATATGTAACCAAAAAAAAAAAAAAAAAAACTATTTACGTCCTATACATACTTTAAAAATAGTACTTTTAATCTAATCATAAACCTAAAAAAAAAAATAAAAACATTTGCAAATAGATCTTTTCCTTTTTTTTCGTCAAATAATCCGTAACTTAGCTAATAAAATTTGTTTTTCTCCTTTCCCACAACAAGTAGCTTCACAAAGTTATTATGAAATTAAAATACAACTGAAACTCGTTTTTTTTATTTATTTTTATTTTTTTAAACAACCACCCTACAGTAATAATATATGACTGCAGAATATTTATTAACGAACAAAATTTTATTTTTCGCGCCAAATATAATTGTTTATGTATAACTGTTCTATTTGTACATTTTATCGATTTTATCAATCGTAATAAACAAAATACTCTGCATTCATATTACACAAGTTAAATAAGCAACAAAAACTACAGTTCTTAGCATTACGAAACAATGTAACATCAATTAATTATTTACCTTTAAAACTTAATCAATTACTGAATTAAATATCATATTTTGTTCTCTTCATAGAATTAATATTAAACTTATTTCGATATATTTATATTAAACCAGTATCATAATATCAAGCATATATACACCTTAAACAGTTAACAATCCTAACAATATACTTTTAAACTTTATATATTCTTTTAAACCAGCTCTCGATGGAACATACAAAAAAAATGAATACCTGATACCTTGACGATAACCAGAATAGTTATCAGACTCTGTCCGATGTCAAAGTAAATATGATTCGCTGAGCACAAACTTATCTGCTTAATGTCCACGATGCTATAATACTTAACGATGTAACATTTTATGATGTAACATTCCGATATGTTGTACAACACGACATGCTGTCGGCTGCGCCAAATTATCATGCTTGATGTAGATCCAATAACTTTTGATCAGGAAATAACATAAAACGACTCACTGGCACATTTAAATATGTTTAATATATGACGAACACATTGACAATGAAGACATTACACAACACATAGAATAATAGTTAACATGACTCACGACTACATCTTTCGTACGGAATCTTCCACCGTGCGACACTGCACGCTTCCGAACGCTCTCTCTTCTCGCAGGCCGTTGCCATTCGACAGTTTCTAAAAAGTTCTTGCATCATGGAGTAGAGGCGACCTTCACACTCTTCATCCACATATTTTTTTTTTACCATAAATGTTTCATAGAAGAGATAAAATTATAAACTTCATATTAATAAATCTTTCACTACACACATAGTTTAATGTATTTGTTTAATGGTGTATTCAAATCCAAACTGCTTATTTTGACACACATTTGTAAATTCATTTTTGCTCTAAAATGCATCCAATTGGCAGGTTCTCTTATTCAGAAACTTTATAATGTCCGTATTGTCTCGATTTTTTGATAAAGGTAGAATATATTTCAAAAAATGCTGTCAAAGTGGACATTTTGAACCGAATTCCCCGAAGCGATAGCGCTGGAAACAGAAAAAAATGATCGTACTGTGAAAATAATTGTTTGTAAATCAATTTCTAATTAACTGAACGAAAAATAAAAACATGGGGCCCTTATAAATCTCTTCATAAATCACGCCGCCAAGTTTCATGTTTTTATTTTTAAAAATGAGTCTGTAAATGTGTCTCAAAATTTTGAGTTGTTGAGCGTGGAAAAATATTTTTTTTGAATACCGCCTTAATAAATATTTATATTGTTTAAACATTACTTCATTTATCTTTCAGAAACTTTACATGAATTTCATGCAGAAAATCATTGCTGTCCATCAAAGCCAAGGAGGTTTATTTTTTTATTGTCATCTTGACAGATGTAATCCATTCATTGCTTGTGATCAATTCTTAAAATTTAAAATATTGACTGAAGTGGTCGTACGAATTGTTTGAGACAAGAACCCCATAGGCTCCAATCCTGAAAAGGCCATATAATGAAATAATAATGCACATGAAATAATAGACACAGAAATTCTCCGTGAAATAAATTCTATATTACCAGATGACATGTAGAGGTGGTCCTATCATAGACTATGATCTTTACTCTATAAAGCTTAGAAGAGAAGTAATCCTTATATAGGCAAAATAATTTATTTTTTTATCGAGACAGGCCACCAAGATAAAATTCTGTTAACCTCATGCAGATGTTAAATTTGAAAGGGAAACTTGCTAACAATATCACTATTTTTGGTGATTTAGCAAATAACACAATGTACCAGGTAATCTTTAACGTTCTCACCACTGTGAACTGATATATCCATTCACTATGCTGCAAGTTTCACTGCAATAGTAGTGTCAGGTTTCTTAGAATCAGCTGCAAGAGTTGAAAGCTATTCTTAAGGGATTAGCATATTGTATGTATTGTATATGTATCTATTGTGTACCGTTAAAGGCGTCCTTTAGAAAATCTTAATCCGAAGGGTGGCGAGTGGAACAGAATGAAGGAAGTATTTCCATTGCAATGTAGTCTTTCATAGATAAGAAAAACTATTGCACCCTTTTGTTTAGGAAGACAGATCCGTCAAGAGGGAGGAGGGGTGGTCAAGGACCCTTGGAAACAGAGGAGAAACCCCGTAGAGGGGAGAGTGCTCTGGAATTTACAAGAGAGAGAGTGTGGAGTTCTAGCGTGGTGGCAAAGGGTGAAGGTTGCTCGAGAAATGAGCGCTGAGACCGGAGTGAGTTCGAACGCAGGATTGGAGTGTGTGAGATTAATAGAAATCTCGGTTCTGAATAAATGAACGTAGTCTAGCGGTACACGTAGAGCGTTTTCTGTAATTGTTTTGATTTAGTGTTAAACCGGATAATTTACATCCGAGTTTAAATGTAAATAGTGTTAATAAATTGTTACTTTAACTTTAATTGAAAGAGTTAGGTTTTTCTTGAATTATACATCAAGTATTGTGCCCGATATCATGTTTTCATATCGGTGGTGGCAGCATATCAAAAGACCGGATTTATTTCGAAGTTGTGTGGACGGAGGAGTGGAATCCGACAATGTTGGCAGCGACGGGATCTGAATCACCGAAGACCAGTGCCAGTTAATCGTGTTACAGAGAGTTTGTGCCGGATCGCCCAGAGGAAGTGTTTGTGCCCTATCGTCGTAGACAACCAGTGCCAGTTAGCCGTGTTACAGTCAGTTTATGCCGGATCGTCTAGCGGAAGTGTGTGTGCCCTATCATCGTAGACCAGTGCCAGCTAGCCTTGTTACAGAGTGCCTTGCCGGATCGTCCAGTGGAAGGGTTGGTGCGGTGTGTAGTGTTAGTTCCAGTGTTTGTGCGTAGTGTTTTTTGTGCATTGTGAAGCAAGGTACAGTGATTGTGGCCCGAGAGTGCAAGATTTACCCTGTGGAAAAGTGAGCAGAGAATTGCCCAGCGAATAAAGTACGAGGTAAGGTGTTTTGATCATTTTACTCTACTGACATTCTCGAACCTACTGTTTTTTATTGTGTATAATTTATGTTAATTTATGTGCAATATAATAATTGGTCTAAATCAAATGAGATATTAACAATCATTTTACACTATTGTTTTAAGAAAAGGATCTTATATTAATTACTAGAAGTGATTTTCTAATTGTTTTAAACGGATAAGATTAATGATTAAAATTAATGCATTGTGTTAATAGTGGGAAGGAATAATTGAAATTTCTTAAATTGAAATTATTATTAAAGTAATATTTAAATTAAGTGATATTGTTTGCTTTAAGTTTGAAATATTGATAGTAAATGAGGAAAGCAAATTTGTGTAGAATTTAAATTAAATTAAAATAACCTTCAAGGAAGAACTGAAGGCCCAGAGAAAAAAAAAGTGCTGTGATTTACTTTTTAATGTGAGAACTAATTTTGAAATTGAAATATTTTATTGAGATTAAATTTAGGAATTTATGTGTATTTCATGCAAATTTTTGTTAGGTGGATATTTTTATGTAGTGATTGGCATCAGTGTTTTATTCAAATTGCAACGTATCAGTATTATTGTGTAAATTGTATTTTATTATTTAATGGTATAAATTTAAAATCTGTATCGCATAATAGTAAAATTGAGATTATTGTTACTTTGTTATTGGAAGCAAATTGTGGGGTATCATTGTTTAAGGAAATTTATTATTGTATTATTACTTATTTGAAATATGTTAAATAGTATAACATGTGGAGGTAACTTATGAGGGTAGGATTTGAGGAAGTATTAATTTGATATTGTGATTAAGTATTATTGTAGGGTGGTAATAGTTATCAGTAGAAAGTATGGCTTTCTTACTAAAATTAAAAAGGGTGGATCTTCAGGCGATATGTGGAGAGTTAGGAATTGAGGTCTCGGAAGATGATACCAGGTTTAAGCTTAAGAAAAAGATAGTGGAGAGCGACGAATATGAAGAGGGAGCCGTTATGGAATTATCTAGCACTATTGTTACGGAACGCTTAGAACAAGAAGCGTTAGTAGTAGAACAGGAAAAGTTAGAAAGGGAGGAAAAGTTACAACGAGAAAAGTTAGAAAGGGAGTTAGAATGAGAAAAGTTAGAAAGGGAGGAAAAGTTACAACGAGAAACTTTAGAAAGGGAGGAAAAGTTACAACGAGAAAAGTTAGATAGAGAAGAAAGGGCTGAAAAATTGAGATTGGAACATGAGTTAGAGTTGGAAAGGATAAAGATTCAAAGTTCGGCTAATAACGCTAATGGGACTAGAGAATCTAATCATGAGAGTAGCCTAGAGAAATTGATTAAAAGTGTTAAAACTTTGTCTATCAAGGTTCCAGAAGGGACTGAGGGATGGAATCTGTTTTTTAGCAGTTTAGAACGGGCATTCCAAACAAAAAATGTACCGGAAACCCAGCAGGCCGAAATTCTGCTAAATATGTTAGGAGATAAGGCCGATAACTTGCTAATATACACTACTAGGGAACAAATTGAGAGTTATGAGAAATTAAAGGAATTGGTTCTAAGAGAACATGAGCCGACACCGAAGGCGTGTTTGGAAAATTTCAAGAAGGCTAGAAGGAATCAAAATGAAACTCATGTATTATTTGTGTCACGTTTAATAGCAACGTGGGAAAATTACTGTAAGATTAGAGGTGCAGATACGTATGAGAAGGTTAATCAGTTGATTGTCACGGATAAGTTGTTAACTACTCTAGATGAGGAAACCGCGACGCATGTTGGATTAACTCAGCACAGTAATTGGTTAGAAGTTTCTAAAATTGCCAAGGAATGTGATAATTTCTTTGATGCTAAACAAAAATCTTATGCGGTAACTTATAAGAGTTATAAAGGTAAAGAAAGGTATGTTAATAATGAAGATTCTAGAAGGGCAAAAGATGAGGGATTTAGTAGTAATTGGAGACAAAATGGGAATAATGAGGTTAGTCCATTTTCGGGTAGAAAACTGGAATATAGGAAACCTAACGAGGCGACGCCTACCTGTTTCAAGTGTGGTCAACGAGGACATGTTCAACGATTTTGTACAAAAGGAAATAATGAGGGAAGCAATCAAATTAATAACCGACAAGAACCAAGGGCTAGTATCAATAATGTCTCAGTGCGAGGAATTAAAGAATTACCAAGGGGAGCGAGTATGGCAAGAATCGGAGCAAGGGGGAATTGGAGAGCTAAAGTTATTGGAGATAAGTTAAATAATCTCGAGAAAGTGGAAGTTAGTGTAAATGGGAAGATAACAAAAGGATTGGTGGATTCTGGTTGTCAAATTAGCGTCGTTCATAAAGATTTAGTACCAGCAGAAAAATTAAGAGGGGCTGGGAGCATCTATTTACAAGGGATATTTGGTAAGGCAGTTAAATCGCCGCTAATTCAATTACCTTTAGCTATTCCAAAACGTGGTCAAACTAATGTAATTCATCAGGATGTACTTTGTGCAATAATTGATAATAGTAAGGAACAGGTAATTTTACATCCTGACGTGGCTAATGAATTGTCAGGGTTAAACAACGAGAAATCATTAAGAGAATCGGTAGAAAGGGAATGTAAGGAAGATAGTAGGAATAAAGTGAAAGAAGGGGAAAGGATTAGAAATGGTAATAATAATCGTTATGTCGTAGACGCGAGATTGGAAAATTTACAAAGTCAGGAGAAGGAAAAAGCCGAGGTAGAGAAAAGTAAGATTAATCAAGTTACGGAAAGTAGTTTAAATGTATTTCAGGAATCCCAAATGAGTTGTAAGGATTTAGAGAAAGCTTGGGAATTGGCTGAAAATGAGAGAGAGTCTTATTATATTGTGAATGGGTTATTGTATCATAAAGAGAAATTGGTAGATGAAACGGTAGCTCAATTAGTAATACCTAAAATTAGAAGGGAGGAAATTCTAAAACTAGCGCATACCTCCTTATATGGAGAACATCAGACGGTTAAGAAAACGTTAGAAAGAATCGAGCATTCATTTTATTGGGAAAATATGGCGAAGGAAGCTAAAATATATTGTGAATCATGTGTAGAATGTCGATTAACGAGGGAAATGAATGTGAGTAATAAGGAGAAAGAGGAAATATGTCGACCTGCAGTTATAGTTGAGTTAGGGGACGGGAGTAAGAAACTGGTGTATCAAGATGAAATGAGAGCATTTATGGCTAAAAATAAAGTAGTCGATATTGTCTTGGATAGTGACGGGGAGTTTGAAGACTGTAGGAAAGATCTGTTGTTAGACCGAGAACAACCGGAAAATAAAGACAAGAAGGGATTTGAGATAAAAGGGTTAACAAATATTCAAGTTGGGGACATAAAATCAATCTTAAGGAAAAATAAGGAATTATTTATGGGTCCTATCGAACTGTTAGAAATGGAGAAAAATCGGATTGGTCGTAAACCGGAGAGGGGTAAGATAAGGCAGAAATTGTACAATGTCTTTATTACGTACAAAGAGGACTTGGACAGGCAAGTGCCTGATTGGTTAGAGGACGATTTAATTGGGACATCAGAGGCAGAAGTTAGCCATTCAAGCGGGTGCATTGCGGAAAGGGATGTACCAATTAAGTTAACGAGGAAGCACTGGAAGGAAAAAGTTCCGCCTCCAGCAATCTCAGCCTAAGGACTGACCAATCTCAGCCTAAGGACTGACATTGAAATGACATAATACTAGTGTAACTTTATTTTTTTGTGTGTATTTATAATTGTATTTGCATCTTGTGTTTATAACAGTGTATTGGCATATTGTGTATTTTTTTCTATAGTTATCACATTAGTATATGGTTCATTAGAGATGTCAGTAGTTAAATTTTCAGACACCTTGAAATATTCATGTAATTGTAGTAATGAAGAAACCTATCAAGGAACTGTTGAACTCTTCTCAGACATTACATAGTTTGAGGAAAATTAGCCCCTAAAAGGCATATTTTCCGCTAAGGTGGGGGGTGTCAGGTTTCTTAGAATCAGCTGCAAGAGTTGAAAGCTATTCTTAAGGGATTAGCATATTGTATGTATTGTATATGTATCTATTGTGTACCGTTAAAGGCGTCCTTTAGAAAATCTTAATCCGAAGGGTGGCGAGTGGAACAGAATGAAGGAAGTATTTCCATTGCAATGTAGTCTTTCATAGATAAGAAAAACTATTGCACCCTTTTGTTTAGGAAGACAGATCCGTCAAGAGGGAGGAGGGGTGGTCAAGGACACTTGGAAACAGAGGAGAAACCCCGTAGACGGGAGAGTGCTCTGGAATTTACAAGAGAGAGAGTGTGGAGTTCTAGCGTGGTGGCAAAGGGTGAAGGTTGCTCGAGAAATGAGCGCTGAGACCGGAGTGAGTTCGAACGCAGGATTGGAGTGTGTGAGATTAATAGAAATCTCGGTTCTGAATAAATGAACGTAGTCTAGCGGTACACGTAGAGCGTTTTCTGTAATTGTTTTGATTTAGTGTTAAACCGGATAATTTACATCCGAGTTTAAATGTAAATAGTGTTAATAAATTGTTACTTTAACTTTAATTGAAAGAGTTAGGTTTTTCTTGAATATACATCAAGTATCGTGCCCGATATCACGTTTTCATATCGGTGGTGGCAGCATATCAAAAGACCGGATTTATTTCGAAGTTGTGTGGACGGAGGAGTGGAATCCGACAAGTAGCATTATTTAAATTAATATAATTCTATAAATACAATGTAGTTTTAAAACATTAAGTAATGATTAATACTCTTAAGGATTATATTCATATATGTAATTAAGTTTTTTATATCCTGTTTGAAATATCATGGTTTTTTAGCATTTAAAAAAATTGCAGAGAAAACAACATTACAATTTTGACCTTTTCTTTGGTGGTCAGAGGGTTAAAATAATGGATGTGAGTGTCAGATAATAATTATAAGCAAATGATTTATTATCCTTTGATTATATTGATTACATTGCAATAGAAAACAGATTTAAAAATATTGAACTAAAACGATTACCCACATTTATTAAATCTGTCAACAGATAAAAATTAAAGATTGTGAAACCAAGCTAAAAATTACATAATGCATAAAAGCATATTAGCTGAAGATTGACTTTGAAAGAAATATATCATTAAGATTAATTTACATTATCAATAAATGTCAGTTGTAAAATGATGTATTATTTATATTTGATTGAAAAGCATTTTGAACAATTCAAAGAAAGAATCCAATTGTGTATAGACAGAAACTGAAATACAGGGTGATCCCAAATTCATGGTACAAACTTTAAATGTTGGTACAGGACACTGTAACAATCATTTATTGTGTAGGAAACTAGGTTCAGAAATTAATTTATTTAGTCAAAAATTACAGGATTTCTCACTCTAATCCGAAGTCATGTTTTTGTTCATAACTTTAACAGTAGTGAAGACATTTTAACAAAATTTGTAACAGAGTCATCTTTGCATGAATTGTAAGTATCTATCATCTAACGTACACTACTATTAAAGTTATGAACGAAAACACGACTTAGGATTGCAGTGAGATGCTCTGTAATTTTGATTAAATAAATAGATTTCTGATCCTGGTTTCCCATACAATAAATAATTGTTACAGTGTACTGTACCAACATTTAAAGTTTGTACCATGACTTCGGACTTAGATTTATGACCACTTAATTGAAATAATGAAACATAATTTAGTTACTAAATTAATTTTGAGTACTTAAATTACAAACATATGATTTATTATCATAATGAAGCATTAATAATTTTACAAGTACATCATGATCACTTTCTATGCAGGAAAGTCTACCTGATAAGCTATCTCTGAAGTGAAAAATGCTTTTGTGTAGTATTCTCTATTAAGACATTCTTTGTTGTTTAGTATGAATGACAGAACGCTTTCTTAATTGCTGTTTTGAGAAAATATTTTATTGCATATTTTACAAGCAGAAGGTTTTTTAGCACTATGAGCTTGAAGCTGAACAGTTAAATCATAGTTAATATGTATAGTTAGTAATATTACAATTTGTTAATATTATAGTTAATATAGTTATATTATAATTAGTTAAAAGGATTTCAAGAAATCCTTTCCAGCAGAACTGACATGCAAAAGATTTTCCACTAATATAAGTGCAATAATGACCATTTAATTCATGATTTTTAGAAAATTGTTTGTTGCATATCATACAAACAACAGATTTCTCATGTGTAAGAGTAAGAAAATGTTTACATAGGTTAAACTTTGTGGAATATTGTTTATTGCAAAACACACACACACTTCTCTCCAGCATGGAAAAGTGAATGACTTTTTGCTGATATTTCTATTATGAAAATCTTTTACTGCATTTTCTAGAAGCAAACAATTTCCACAAGTGTATGGTACTTATTCAAACTAAGTTTTCTAGAAAATCATTTCTTGCATATTTCACAAGAGAATGACTTCTTACCAGTATGAGAACTAAGAAGAATGTTTAACTGACCTGACTGAGAAAATCCTTTGTTGCATATTTCATAAAGAAAATATTTTTCACCAGTATGCACTAACAGATGTGTATATAGAGTTACTTTTATCAGAAAATCTTTTGCTGTATGTCTAACAAAAGAATGGCTTATCATCAGTATGAGAGCGAAGATGGATCTTCAATTGACGCAATTGAGAAAATCCTTTGTTGCATAATTCACAAACATGAGGTTTTTCACCAGTATGAATTAATTGATGTCTTTTTAAGTTTGATCTGTGAGAAAATCGTTTGCTGCATGCCTCACAAACAAATGGCTTCTCACCAGTATGAGAGTGAAGATGGATCTTCAATTGACCCGATTGGGAAAATCTCTTGTTGCATAAATCACAAATATGAGGTTTTTCACCAGTATGAATTAATTGATGTCTTTCCAAGTTGGTTTTGTTAGAAAATCTCTTGCTGCATGCCTCACAAACAAATGGCTTCTCAGGTTTTTCACGAGTATGAATTAATTGATGTCTTTTAAAGTTAGTTCTGTCAGAAAATCTCTTGCTGCATGTCTCACAAACAAATGGCTTCTCACCAGTATGAGAGCGAAGATGAATATTTAACAGACCTGACTGTGAAAATCTTTTGCTACATATCTCACAAATAAATGACCTCTCAGGTTTTTCACCAGTATGAGTTAATTGATGTCTTTTCAAGTGGCTTCTGTGAGAAAATCTGTTGCTGCATACCTCACAAACAAACGGCTTCTCACCAGTATGAGAGTGAAGATGGATCTTCAATTGACCTGATTGACAAAATCCTTTGTTGCATAATTCACAAACATAAGGTTTCTCACCAGTATGAATTAAACGATGTTTTTTTAAGTTTCTTTTGTCAGAAAATCTCTTGCTGCATGTATCACAAACAAATGGCTTCTCGCCAGTATGAGAGCGCAGATGGATCTTCAATGAACCCGATTGAGAAAATCCTTTATTGCATAACTCACAAACATAAGGTTTTTCACTGATGTGAATTAAATTATGTATTTTTAATTTACTCTTGCTAGAAAATTTCTCACTGCATGTCTGACAAACGAAACCTTTTTCTTTGGTGTGAATTAGACGATGTCTTTCCAAATACCTTTTGTAAAGAAATATTTCGCTGCATATATCACACTTTAAACATTCCTGTTTTTTATCAGTGGTATGATGCTTATTTGTGTGACCGTTTTTCTTTATGTATCTGTAAAGAAAATTATGTTAATATATCCCTTTTTCACTACTAATCAAAATCATACTTAAGAATAAATGAGCTTCAACTGGGAAATTAAAATGTTTGTAAAAAATGGACATTTAAATAAAAGTTCTGCCATAATATTCAAAATTATATTAACCTCAAAAAATTATGGGGTGGGGTGGGGCAGGTTATCATATAAACAGCAATGATGCATACAGAAAAAAATGGTCAATCAGAAATTTAAGTATGCTTTAAAAAACACAATATAGCAATACTTAAAATAATGGTGTTGCTCCTAAAAGCATTATCTGTACATGGCATAAAAATGCATGTTTAAGAATAAGAAAAATACTGTAGAATTCACTGTCATAGTGTGAAAAGAAATCTGGAGTAGAAAGATTATTAACCTCATCAGACCCAAGGTATACAAATCTGTACCTCTATCTTTACCTCATAAAAACTAAACTGTTTGATTTTTTTTACATTTTGACTTTAACTTTTTCGCTTTAACACCAAACCAATAAAAGGTAGCATCAATGCTGATCTTCTCATAAAATAAATTCTAGTTTCATATAAGTTTGCAAAATGCTTTCAAAACAGTGTGGCCAAAGTAAGTAATTTTCATAATTATTAAACTTATATACTTAACAAAATTTTTTTGGAGAACTTGTAGCTCATTCACTTGTTGAAAGTCCTTAAACTTTTATTGTGTGAATCTAGGTTATTGATAGTTAAATTGATATTTCAAGGGATTTAGTAATTTTAGATCGATATTTGGGAAGCTAAATTACCAGTCCCCTAAAGTAGCAATTTCACAAAAAAGTTTTTTTTCCTGTCCTCTATGATGTCATCTTGTTTGTACAAAAGAAATGAATGAATATTTGTAGTATTATTTTAGCCTCAGGTCTGAAGAAGTTGCGACACTGAAGCAGGGTTCTTGCTGCCGATCGCCACTGCTCTAAATCAAAATAAAATGTTTCATTTGTCTAGGAAGGAAATGATCAAAATCGCCAAATTACGAGTGCTGAAAACTTTTTATTTTGTGTACACACAGGCAAAACTCTCATTTACGTTACTAAAAATTGACAATGTTTATCATGTTTAATTGTATCATGCCCACTAAGCTCAATATATAACAAGAGTTCTGAATCGGCAGTCAGAAGCTTGTAAGGCAGAAGTTAAAAAAAAGTCCACATTGTCAATATTATATATTAGTGTTCTCATTTACTATTATCTTAATTTATGCTTGTCTAACTAAGCTATGCTTATCTAATTAATAAATGTTTCTCTAATCATGTAAGGGAATGCGATAAACAGCATATTTTGTCATGAATGTGAACTAAAATTATCGTCACTGTATCCTTATGCTGAAAATCATGTTGGGGAATAGCAAGACAGGTCTCCTGTTATATATGGAGCACAATGATCGTACCATCACTGATTAGATAAATGATTCTCTAATTATGTAAGGGAAAGTGATAAACAGCATATTTTGCCATGAATGTGAACTAAAATTGTCGTCACTGTATCATTACGCTGAAAATCATGTTGGTAAATAGGAAGATAGATCTCCTGGGAAGCCATAAACAGCATATTTTGCCATGAATGTCAACTAAACTTATTGTCACTGTATCCTTATGCTGAAAATCATGTTGGAGAATAGGAAGACAGGTCTCCTGTTATAATATATGGAGTTCAATGATCATACCATCACTCTATTTTTGGAGAAAATGTTAATATTTTACGTTTAAACACATTTTCTATTTTTTAAAAAGTTTATAGAAATCCCCATCCTTCCTCCAAAATGTCCCTTTTGTCCATGCTTAGTACACAAAGTTAAAAAATTTTAGCTTTCAAAATTTTTATATTTTTTGTCATTATTTTTTTCTTTTTTGTAGCAACAAATAATCAATGTCCCCCCCTCTCCCCCACAAAATCAATTAATGCTGTTCCTTTGCCAAGCACTGACACATAGTTTAACATCAATTTTTCAATTTTTCCGGCTTTAGTTGTACTCTATAGTAAAAAACAACCATTTAAATAACCCTCTTCCGAAATTTCGATTTCTCCCCCCCCCCATTGGCCCCTCCCACTTTCCAATTTTAAAACGTTTTATTTATTCATTTATTTTTTGCTGTATTTGTTACTTAGTTGTAACAATAAATAATGAATTGTCTAAATTTTTGCCTTGATTCTCAGAACAAAAAGTTTAAAATCTTTAAAACTTCTATTTTTTGTTAATTTTTCTTTCCTATTTGTTATGTTCTAACAACAAATAATCAATTATCCCCTTCCTGAATTATTCCCTCTCTCCTAAAAAGGGAGAAATTTCTATGTATGGGAGGGACACAAAATAAAAATTTAACTTTTTTGTAGTTTGGCTGATTTTAATTCCTATTTAGAGATGAATTGCTCAACATCACTTCGCTTAAAAGTGCTATTATACGAGGCGTCGAGTCGCCGCCACTTCCAGGCGACACCCATGTAAACCTATGGCTTCAGAAGAGTTGCTTGGTAGCAAGCAACTTTTTTCTGTCGGAGCAATTTTGTCGCTTCGAAGCGGGCGATATCGCGACTAACAGCCAATCAAATGCTTAGGAACCTGACGTCACGAATTGACTCTCTTGTTTAGTTAAAACATGGCGGCTACCGAAGATCAGTCTCGAAACGATGGAGAACATTTTTTTTTATTTATTTCGTCATACAATGTCTTTTAAAGGTGAAATAAACGTAAATTTCTTCAAAATGAAAAATAGGATGAAAGGATTACTTGAAATAAGCCGAGAATTACAAGAAACATCGCTGAATTTTGCTTCCCTCTTTAGAATTGGTAAGTGTGACTTTTGTATTTATCTTTTTTTATTCTAAACTTTCTTGTATCTAATGTTAAATACGATAACAGTTAATTTCTTTAATTCATTCTCGTGTTCATTAAAACTATTTCATTGTTTTTATTCTTATTAATGTCGGGCTTATTAATATCGTAATTTCCGTAATGATATTTTGGCGCTATTTCAAAACTTTCTCGCCAAACTGTTTACATTTCATCAGCGATATACGTCAATGTAATGTTAAAAAGGAAATTTTACGGTATTTTGACAGGTTGAAAATAAAATAGTCTAATTACATTTTCTGATATTAAACTTAAAATAAAAAGAAATTAATATCTCCTGCTAATGAATATTGACATCGAGTGTTAGCAAACTTTCAATTAAATAGATATAATATATTTCTTTGTCATCCAACTGCCTAAAAAAAAATAAAAAAATTGAGAAACTAGCAAAAGTATTCACATACGCACCACATCACTGGTAATTAATTAATTATAATTTTATAGCAATTATTAGAATGTAAATTCAAACATTTAAAATTAGATGGAGAAATTGTAATTTGAAGTCATAACTTTCTTGCTAATATTCTGTACGAAATCTTTTAACATTAGTTACTACTGTGTCATTTGATTTGGCAATGATTGTACCTAATTTTTGTCCATTTCTTTCAATTTTGGGGGAAGGATAATATGGAGAAGGCAAGAATTTGTTTGCATATTGGTAAAAAGTGAAATAACTCTATAAGCGTTTTATTGGTATAACTGATTTTATAATCTACCCCAAAAATTCATTCATTACCCCAAAAATTCACTGGCGTGCATTAATGATGTTTCAAAAAAGTAATAATTATGTAAAAAGAGATAATCAGATGTAAGATTTTCTTTCTGTGTATGTTTGCAAATGTTTTTAACTATTTTCTCCAGTTTTATTGTATTTTAAAATAATGAAAAGCAAATTTAATTTGCGAAGGTGTTTCAGAAAGATTTTCAGTATTTCATCACAGTCACCTTTTTTTTTTTTTTTTTCGTTAAATTGGAATGTTGCTTTTCATGATTCAACTTTTTGAAAAAAAAAAAAAAAAATCTTTTAATTTTCTTACAAATATTTACTTCTTTCTTGTTCATATTGAATAAGTATGTATATATGCTCAGATATATTTTTCGGTACATTTATGTTAGCCGGTCGTCAGTGATATATATTATATATAGGTACATATGTATGTGTATTATACATATGTATGTTGGGGAGACCGGTACACAGTCTACCACCCCCTAATATTTTATTTATTTAAAAAAAATTAAGCTTCTCTTCTATTCTAATAGACAACAGCAGTGAATTGATTAGCCATCAGAGAACATGTTTAGCTCAGAATGTACCATTTTATCCTGATTGATTGTTTTGAGATTCTAAAAGTAAAATTTTTCATCATCATATTTTTATTTTTTTAGTAATTAAAAGTTGTAGATAAATAAGATAAAACATAATTTTTGCAAAGGTAAGATACTTGTTTTTATTTAACTTTAAAGTTAATATGTTCAAAAGAAAGCTATAAACAATATTAATATGATTATTTATTGAACTTCGACATGGGGCACAGTGAACCAACCACTGTGCCCTGTAATGCCCTGTAAACTCTGCTCCTGTAATGAAGAATGTTCAAAATATTGAATAATTGCTTATTTTCTATAAATAAATATTGTTTTAAAGTAGTTATTTAGCTGTAAAATAAAGTAAAGAAAAATAACAATTTATTTAACATAGTAAGAAATATTTTGTTTTGTATTCACTGCTTTGCTTTGGAAAAAATGTAACTGTAGCCTAATTGATGATGATTCTATTCAAGTAAGATTCATGAGATGCAAATTGAATGGAAATCAGTTTATTTTTCCAGAGACTGTAGGTGAATCTGTTGTTGATGTTAATAATTTCATAATGTTGGTCCCAGACCCAAAAAGTATTTCAGGAAAATTCCAGGCTCAATCTTACTCATAAGTATTTTGGAATTTCATTTGCAAATTTTAATAGGCGCTTATTTTTTTGTATTTAATAACTTCGTTTAAATTACAATTGTTCCTGTATTAATCTGTTATTACTTTCAAAATATAATTAATTTTTTATTTTTTTCAAAATGTTACTTGCAAATTTATAATACTATGTTATTTTGGAGGTAAAGGCAAAACAAGGAAGAATTAGATTAATGAAAAATAGATATATATTGCATTTCAGATAATACCTAATAGCGGTCCACTTTATGCGTGTACATAAATATATATTTTTGAAAAATGTATTGAAAGTTATGTTCTGAAAAAATTATGATGAATGTAAAATGGTTTAAGGAATATACAAAAATATTTTCAGGTAGATCAGTCTGTCTGTTAAAGAGAAAAAAATAACTGAAAAAGTGGTCCACTGTGTACCAGTCTCCCTGTATCACTGGCACCTGGCTAACATAAAAGTACCTATTTTATTTTTCTTATTTAAAGGGTAAAAGCAAAATGGTTCACTGTGGTCCACTGTGTACCAGTCTCCCCTATATCACTGGCACCTGGCTAACATAAAAGTTCCTATTTTATTTTTCTTATTTAAAGGGTAAAAGCAAAATTAACAATAATATAAATATTAAATATGTAATTTTTTTTCAAGGTCGGGAAAATTTTTACTGAAAAAAAAAAATTTAATTTTTGGAATTTTTTTTTAATTTAGACAATTACCCGATATTTGTAAGACCGAATGTATATCAGAAAATCAAAATTACTGGATAATTGGTAGCACATATTACCTGTATTTTATATGCACAAACATTAATTTCTAAGTAAACATACTATAAATAAAATAAATATGCACTAACAAATAAAAATTTTAAAAGTAAGATGTATTTAAAGACCTAATTCTAAATGTACCTAGAAGAGAGGAACGCACAATGGGAAAAATTTAAACTCTTACAATTTAGAAGGGAAAACATACATATTCAAAAAATATTTCCACTCCTTCATTTTAAATAATGAAAAAATGTTCTAATGAGAAATACCTAAATCAAAAATATTTTATTTCAACATTTACATTGTTTCTAATTTTCTTATGGAAAGATTAAAACTACTGTTTTTCTTTAATTAGGTGCAAAAATATTTTAAAAACAAGTTGGAAATTGTATGACAAACGTGACAAATGAGGTGCGTTCGTACTATAGCTAGTTACATAAATATTCAGATCTTTTCTGATTTTTAATTCTGTGAAATGAATTATGTCGTCTGCAGATTAATTTCTGTCATAAAATAAGTATCTCGGTCACTTGATCATTAAACTTCGGAAGCTCTCCTATAACAAAAAAGCACCGATTTAAAAAAAAAAATTCAATATTACTTTTAAATGCTAAAGGTGTAAAATTAACAACTATAATATAAATTAAAATAACTTTTATTAGTTGTTTTACATGTTTCGACTCTTCTGAGTCATTTTCAAAAACAAAATGAGAATATTCAAAAGCTGCACGGGCTTTGAAGTTATTATTTACATGTACTTTTTAAAAAAATTACGCACGTTATCTATTATTTTTACTTGATTGTTTATTTTCATATCTTTGAGCATGGAGTAATTCTAGCCACAGTTTCGGTAAATTAAAAGATGCCGCATCGTTACATATTGTATTTTTGCGCGTGAGTATCTCTATGGTTTCTCTTATTATGGATGGATAGTGTAGACTGGAGGGAAATATTATTTTACTTTCATTGAAATTTATTTGGATGGTTTACCACTATAAAAAACGGACCAGTGGACGCCATACCTCCGACCACTATAAAAAACGGACCAGTGCACGCCATACCTTGGAACACTATAAAAAACGGACACCAGTGGACGCCTTACCTCCGACCACTATAAAAAACGGACCAGTGGACACCTTACCTCCGACCACTATAAAAAACGGACCAGTGGACACCAAACCATCCAAAAAATTTCAATGAAAGTAAAATAATATTTCCCTCCAGTCTACACTATCCATCCATAATAAGAGAAACCATAGAGATACTCACGCGCAAAAATACAATATGTAACGATGCGGCATCTTTTAATTTACCGAAACTGTGGCTAGAATTACTCCATGCTCAAAGATATGAAAATAAACAATCAAGTAAAAATAATAGATAACGTGCGTAATTTTTTTTAAAAAGTACATGTAAATAATAACTTCAAAGCCCGTGCAGCTTTTGAATATTCTCATTTTGTTTTTGAAAATGACTCAGAAGAGTCGAAACATGTAAAACAACTAATAAAAGTTATTTTAATTTATATTATAGTTGTTAATTTTACACCTTTAGCATTTAAAAGTAATATACTATTACAAGGTGTTATATTTTATTATATTGTTAAAAAAATTCAAATTTCTTAATAAATATTTTTATTAATATCTCCTGAAGTTTTGATTCGATTTTAATAAAATTTGAAATGTCTCGACAAAATTCTGCAAAGATAATATATTTTAAATTGCAAACCATTCGGTTGGGTAGTTTTTGCGTTGTTGTATGCGGACGGACGGACAGACAGACAGACGGACGGACCAAGCGACGACAATAGGTGCTACGTATTTATATAATTACGAACGCATCTAACAATAGATATATTTTTAAATATTTATAAAAGGGATAAATTTAAGAGCATTTGACAAAAATTGAGATTTGTGATCATAGGATCGATATTATCTAATATGATCATAAAAAAATTTCCGCCTGGAACATTGTTCATTATTATATAGCACAGTTATATTTGAAAAATAAATTATGATGACGATAGAAACCTTAGTAGTTATTATAAAAACATACCAGTTGTTCTATAAACAAAGTTTTTTTTTTTTAAATCTAAAATGTAAAAGGCAAAAATCTGTTAAAAATTTAAAATAGTTATGCAAAAATCATGACAAAGTATGTAAACACGAATATATCAGTACAGTAGAAAAACCATTGATCTTCCTTAAAATCCGATCATATGATAAATAGGCTTAATCACTGCATTAACAATGTCAGTAATGGCGATTTAAGCAATATTTGGTGATCTGGCTAACAGAAAAAGTACTCAATATCATCCACAAAGAGAGTGTAGTATAAAATTTGAGTGACATGGTTTCTAGTTGAGTTACATTGTGAATGTCATTTTTACATTAGCATGTTTAATAGCCAAGGTTGATTAATCTGATTTAAACTTCATACCCAAACTCACATTGTTCTGTATCCATAATATAAGTTTTGTTTTTTATTAACTAACCCATCCGGCGTTGCCCGAGCCTTGATAATAACCTCAAATTTGTATAAATTTATATCTTTAATCTGATTTTAAATGAATTTATATTTTTAAAATGAAAAATTCACATATAGATAAACAATGAAGATAAGACCATTTACTTGATTTAATTTTGATATTTTTATCTAATTACTCATAATTCATTTTCCTTTTAGGTTCAAGAAAGCTCAGTGGTAAATAATACTGATGAAGAGATAATAATCCCGAGGGTCAGTTAAGAAAAACCAAACAAATTAAGCTGCAGTGCAGAAGAGGCAACTGAATTGCTGAAAAATTTCTGCTTCAGTAGAGAAGATATATTAATTTAGGAAAAGCAGAAAATTCTTTCGCGTTGTATATATTCTGAAAAGATTAGATAGAGGGCATTTTCAGCTATAGTCTTATATCTCCTTACTATCGTTTTATACTCGTCGTCAGCTAGATAGCTCTTGAAAAGCGATTTGATTATCATTTACATTTCTTCCAGAGAAATGCTTCATGATTTTTTGAGTTAATGGGAATGCATCGTTGGCTACAATTATATAGGGAACTTTTACATTTATTCCTGGCAAGTAATTGGTCTGAGATATATTAGAAACATTTAATGCTATAAACTGGAATTTCAGTTAATTTTGACTTTCGCATAAAAGATAAAATTCAATTATTCTTATTTGTATTTAATTAAATATTCTATAAATGTATATATAGTATATAACAGTGCTAAAGTTATATATTTTTTTATAAAGTTATATATTGAAATTACTCTTTGTAAATGATATTAAAATTTATTTTAGCCAATATCTTTTTTAATTATTTTTAGTACCATTATATTGTTTTAATAAATTTATTTTGTGTTATTTACTGTGCAAGAGATTAGTTTTATTGTTAAGGCTGTTAGTCGGTCAATTTCCCTCGCTAATGTTAAACCAATGGGTGTAGAATATGTGAGTATATTTAAAATATCTCCTCGGGAAATTTATATTTTTAACTTATTTTTTATTTGTACTTTTCTTAAAAGATGTCCTTTTTTTTTTTCTTAGTTCTCAAAATATTTCTAAAATCTATGCTTAATTTAATATTTTATGTGTTAAAAGCTGACGAACTGTGGGTAAGATTTTAACATCTCATATAAAATTAAGTGTTTATTTTAGAAATATTTTGACAACTAAGAAAAAAAAAGATACATCCTTTAAGAACAACAGGAATATATACAGAAAAAAGAAGTTAAAAATATTAATTACCTTAAATATATGAATGTATTTTATGTCCAAAACTTTTACATTAGCGAGGAGAATTAGGAAGTTGACTAACAGCCTTAATTTTTGTTTTATGTTTATATCATTCTGACTTATTTTTCCTTTTCATCAAAATTATATTGGTAAAAGTGTGCAATATCAGATGCACAATTTTTTAACAGACATAAAATTTTAAAAAAAAAGAAAAAGACAGCACAATTTGTTGATGTAAGAGTCATTCAGAACCAAAGAAGATCAAGTCGATTTTCTCATTAAACCAAGATTCTTGCTCTAGGCAATAATTTCATTGTCTTCAGGGCCCCGTGACCAACCCTTCCCGCTTTTCGAGGCATTAAACTTCTCATATCGGACTTTTACATTTTACCAGTGACATCTTTATTTCGCATCTGGATGCTGGTCAAGTATGTCGTGGTAAAGGGAGACGCCCTTTCCTGACACTCTACCGGACTCAAAAAGCCGAATTCAATATTGGAAAAATTTAAACTGTAAATTGCACAAATTTAATGCACCGAAAGGGGGAACGATTGGGATCGGGGCTCTGAGATCATTGGACGATCGCAGCAGCTTCGAGCTTAATGTTCGTCTTCATAATAATATTCTGTCATTGTTAGCAGTCTACAGGAAATTTTGATTAACTGCCAACAATGTGTGTTTACCTAAGCTAACAACTTGGATATTCTTATAATTTTATATGCTGAAAGTTTGATTATTCTCAAAAAATAAATAAATTATTGGATATAAATAATTTTTACTTTTAACACTATTCTTTTAAAATTGCAGATTATTTATGACAAGTAATAACATAAGGTGATCTTTAAAATTTTGGTCAAGCTGTAAAATGAAATTTTCTTGATTGGGAAGATTATCCGGTACTTTTCGGTTAGCCGGGCGCCAGTGTTATACGTACATATATAAATATATATGTATATACATGTATATATTTATATATATTCATATATATGTATGTATATGTGTAGATATATGTATATATATACATAAGTATGTGTGTGTATATGTATATGTATATATATCATTGGTGCCCGGCTAACCAAAAAGTACCAATTATCCTTTAAGAATTAAACAAAGAAACTAAAGATATGAAGTCGAATAAGAATGTATTAAAAAATTGGGTGCTAGTTACAGCATTTCAATAATACCAATCTATCTTTTTTGTTACTTGCTGAATCTGATAGACAAAAATCTAGACTTGGAGTTATCCCTCAAAAAACAAAATCACATGAAGTATTTTAATATAAAAAATTCTTTAACAATCTCAGATACCGATAATTATATTAAACAAAGTTAGCCATTTTGAAGATGAATTTGTTTATAATTGTGAAGTAATAATTAGGTGAAGAAGAAAATATTAAAATGTTCAGTGAGCTAGTTTTCACTGCAAAAATATACTACTGTCAAGGTAGAAAAATCTTTTATTGGCGTGGTCTCCTATAATCTAAATCGCACAATTAAAAAAAAAAAAAAAAACTAGAAAAAAGTTTGTTTTTTCTTTTATATTTTTAAACCAAAATTCTGTTGATAAAGCTCCTGTTTACTTTTAACTAAAATATAAAACATGATATATTTAAATGCCCAATCAAACCCACTATTTTGAACCTAACAAGAAAATGGAGGGGAAATCAAGATACGGTTTCTTTTAGACATCATTTTATAAAATATGTTATTAATATATTTTTTCATTTAAAAGTTATGTGTATTACAACATAGCTTAAAAAAAGAAGCCTGTTTTTAAAGTCTGATGGCTGTTTAAATCGTTCAATGGATGACAGTTTTTGTAAAACTACTGTGCATTTTAAGAACAATATTTTTAATAGTTTAAAAAGTTGGTAAATGTTTTTCTTTTCTCTGCTAATTTTACTGTCGCTTTTTTTCCCTCCTCCATATTTATAGAAGAACATGTTGAGGCTGATGAGGAAAGTATATTTTTTAGATTCATAAGAGCAGTTTTCAGATTCTTAAGACTATTCCAAGCAGGTTACTTTATGACAAATTTTTTAATGAATTTTTGTTCGCAAATGCATGAAATTGGCAGGTGTTCTTTTTCAGAAACTGTGTAATCTAAACACGTTTTCCATTTTTTGGTAAATGTAGATCTTACAGAAAATACTGCCAAAGTTGGCGTTTTGAACCAAATTCCCGACGCGGCAGCCAGAAAAGTGCGAAAAACGTGTTGTCACGTAACCAGAATCGCTTATAACTCGATAAGTAATCTATTTATCATAAAATGTAAATCTCATTTTGATTCCAAATCGCTTCCATAGTTAGGCCTTCCAATTTTATACCTTTGTGTTTAAAAATGAGTCTGAAGTTGTGTCAGGAAGTTTCGCATTGTTGAACAGGTCATTTAAGGACGACCTTAACTGCACATTTTGAATTCTGAAGGACACTCTCTTCAAGATAAGAATGAATCAGTTGTTACTATGCAAGTAAATTTTTTAATACAAAGGCATTATGGGCAGAATTTTTTTAACTGAGGTGCAAGAAGGGTGCTTTTTTTATACCAAAGGGAAGGCAGGATGCAGCATCCTCCTGAAACTTGAGGGGGGGGCGGGGAGGGAACTGTAGTATAGGATATAACTTAGCACCAGGTTTACATCATGGTAATACAGGTTTCATACACTTTTAACACAATTTTTTAATAGAATTGTTTGCCTTATGTAAATGCAGAGAAGTATTACGAATGCTGTAATTAAACAAGGTGTCTACAATTTCTGCTATTTAAATAGTAAATAAAAAAAAAAATATTAAAACATTGTTGTAAAAGCGTACGAACCCTGTAATATGCAAAATATGATTATTAAATAAAGTTTTTGGCACATCTTCTATAGCTAGCAGTTTTTAAAGGACTTCCATTCGCCGTGTTAGAAAATCCACTTATCTAGTGGGGAGTAAAATGATGTAATCCCTACACTTGGTAAATAATTAAAACTCTTAATATCAAGTTTCAGATAAACATCTTATCAACGTCGCAGAATTGCAGCGACAATGTCGCAGAATAGGGAAGATTTATTGCAGAAATCATTCTCATTTGAAAAAAAAAAAAACATTTTTGGGAGAGAGAGAAGATTTACGCAACAGCAAAAAGATATTCTGTATGTGTTTCGCTTCTGCAGGACAATATTGGTAATAGGTGAAAATCTTCTGAGTTTCGGCAGATTTTTATCCCTCCACCCCCGAAATTTTGGTTTGTTCCTTCCCACACTCCCTAAACCTTAAAGTTTAAAATATTTATAATTGTTAAGCTCTAAGTTCTGCTCAGTTTCTTAAAAGGGTTTTGCTGTAGTTGCTTTATTTGTTACAAAATTTTAGTTTTCCCTTTTTTTTGCAACCCCCCCCCCCCACTTCTCTCTCCAGCATTAACCTTTAACTGCTGTGACAAACACTGTTGCATAAGATATTGTGAGCGATCTTTGAGACTGCTTGATCGAAAGGCGAAAAAAAAAAAAAAACTTGATTTACTCATAGGATACTGTTTATGTACTAAACTTTAGTTCAGGACCATTATCATTAAAATCCACTTATTCAGAATTCTCTAGCAATAGAGCTAAGGCTTCAAACGAAATATCATTTCACTATAGTTAAATCATAGTATCTATAGTTAAACAATGAAAATCGAAAAAAAAAATATATATATATAGCTGCCTGTGAGACAGCTAACAACGTTAAGTGTTAACGTTGTTAATATTAAAAAGTCTCTATTTTTAAAATTGTGTCCCTTCTTTTAATGTTGTTTTGCCTTAGTTCTTTTATTTTAAACTCGTTACTTCTGCTTTAGTTCTTGTTACTTTAAATACTAATACATAAATATCCATCTTATCCCCCCTCCCCCCCACTTTGCTCCATCATCACAATTTAAAATCTTTAAAAAAAATTAACAAAAAATGACAATCTGCCGTATTATTACTTTGAAATAAATTATCACCCCCCCCCCCCAAATTTGTAGCTTCCCTTCCCCTTAATAAACAAAGTTTACAGTATTTAAAATTATTTTTTTATGTTTTTTAAGTTTTCTTGTGTTACGTTACATAAACGATTCACAAATGTATTTTTTTAATTGTTCCCTGAAATGTCTACTGCTTGTTTACCCCACCCCCACCCCCGCCCAGCATACAAAGTAAAAAATATTTTTGGCAACAAATCATTCTATATTTTCCAAGGGCGATTTTCTAAATATGGGGGAGGTGCAAAGTATTTAATTTTTTTTGTAGTTTGGCCTAATATAACTCTTGTTTAACTTCAGGACTGTTTCTGCAGAAAGATTTTGCGGTTAATAAAGTTTGTCGCAGAAAACACGGTACTTTTCTGCCACAGGGCATCTTATATTATAACAGGTGTGCTAAAGGTAAAGTTAAAATAATCATGACTTTACATATTTTGTTACATTATATACTTTCATAACTTTACATATTTTATATGTAAAGTTTATTAGGATAAAAGTTCTTTAATGATGCTATGAATTATTGAAAAATATTGAATTAATATTCTCATAAAGTAATTTTGATACTTTTTGAAAAGAAATGATAGTAGCTTGCACTATTGCATTACTGTGATCTGACATGGCTTTTATAAATATTAAAATCACCCTATAAATTATTTTAAACATCTTGTGTTTTTTATTTATTTATTTATTTATTTATTTAAAGTGTTGGGTATGCGAGTTGATCTTTTCAGAGGTCTATCTGGTTACTATCCTAGGTGGGACAACTTAGTTTGTGAATTGTACATTTGGTTGCATTGTTCTAAGAATATATAAATAAAATTAAACTTCGATAAGTGGGAACTGAAGTATCGACCAATCCAGCCATAATTAAAATGGTTTCTCTGTTATATAGGTTCAACAAGTGCTTATTTTACCAATAGAGATTATTAAAGTAATAGTAACTACTATAACTAGTAAAGGTGTATCTGTGTTCTCAATTTTAACTGTCAATCACGTGGGACTTTAATAACAAGTAAAAACCATCTCAGTTATGAAAATAATAATCACTTAATACAGAAATAAAATAATTTCAAGTAGAGGTTTCATTGGCTCAATAACAAAGCTTTTTCTTTCTAAAAATGCAGTGGAAAATAAATAGCAGTAATAAAAGTTTCTCATTTATCCAGGTTTGCCTATATTAAATTAATACTGTTTATGATTCTTTTTAAAAGGAGCTTTCCATGATGGTTTGGAAAAGGATACAAAATTATATCTTATCTGTACACTATGGATTATTTTAAAATCTAATTTATAAAATTTAATTTGGGTGTAGGGCTAATGATTTATAGTTTTATGAATATTATAGAAATTGGTGCTGATACACACACACACACACACATATATAATACAATTTTTCTATTCAAACTTCCTCAGTATCGCTAAAAATTTAAAATCTCAGAGGTCAAAATTTATTATACTGAGTTAAAAGATTGAAACAGGATTCTTTTTACGAATGTCGAAAAAATTGTCGCAAAAAAACCCGCCTCTAAAAATAGCATGTAAAATTTCGTGAAAATTCAAAAATCAAGGTACGAATTCGGAATAAATTTTACTTAAAAGAGTTATATTGCCCTAGAAAATTTAAACTGGATTCCTTTAACGAATGTCAAAAATTTGCCGCGAAAAAAAGCTAAATATTCCCCTGTATTAATGGTACCCTTATCCTAATCTCATCTCATCTCTTAATTTCGTGTATATATCAGCATTTTTAACAATAAACACAACCAGCGGACTTATAAATCATATCTTTAAACTTTGTTATACAAGTATTTTTACTAAAGTTCGAAGAAATGTCTGTTTTATACAATGTGCTATTAAAATTTAACCGAAAATCTTGTTAAAAGCCGCAAAATAGGTTTGAAAACCATCATATTGGCACGGTCGCTCGCTTGGCTGCCAATTTAGAGCGATGAGTCAAGGAGCGCGGGAGCGGGTTCAGATATTATTTTGGCAACCCCGGCTGAATGATCTGGTGGGAGGAGTTTGTGGAGGCGATTTTTTGTCGCTCCCAATTCACGTGTAATAGGGCTATTAGAATTAGCCAAAGCCACAATAAAGGTTGTGTAGGAGATTTTGTGATACCAGGTGGCGTCTAAGGGGTTAACTGCTTGCATGCATTGCTAGATACTACTTCCCCTTCCAAAATATAATTAGAATAACAAGAAAATAGATAATCATATATTTCAATGTGTATTTGAAGAGAACGGTAACTGAATTTGGCCTTTATATAAACAAATCAATTGCTCCAGAAATCAAATTGCAGTCGATTAAATCTCAAATAATGCAATTTTCAACTGCCTGAAACTGACTTTGGTCGTCACAGGTAAGGATTTAAATAATGGTTGGTGTTTCCTGATGAAACTATTTTCCTAATAGTTTTGTTTTCAGTATGACTACAGTTTTTTCTTACTGATTAGTCAAACTGCTAAGGCTGTTTAAAAGTCAGCGAGAATCTGCATTGAAGCATTACAAGAGATCTGAAATAGGAACTATTGGGAAAAACAATTGCATGGGCCGGTCTTAGGCATTAAAATTTTGGCCTGTTTAGAGCAGAATTCTTGGTGACTTGTGACAAACCTTAGTAATTCTGCTAATAAGCAAAAAAAAAGTTAGTAAAATAAGTTTGTCATGAAACATTGACTTTAAGATCATTCTTTAGCTCTCTTTTTCAATGGGACTTCACACTTGGTATTGGGATAACACCCAAACAAACATTGTTGTGGTTTTGGCTAATGCTAATGTGAAATGGCGTTGAGCAATGAATCTCTAAAAAGAAATATCAGAATAGCCAAGCTACAAAATTGAGGAAAATTGTTGCATTGCTGTCCAATACCTAGAAATTCCTTTTTTTTTTTAGAAAATGTTCTTCCCCCTCCGAAGTATAAATAATAGAATAACAAGAAAATAGATAATTGTATATTACAATGTGTATTCGAAGAGAACAGTAACTGAATTTGGCCTTTATATAAATGAATCAATTGCTGTGTCAAATAATCTCAAGTAGTGCAATTTTCAACTGCCCAAAACTGGACTCGGTTGACACAGGTAAAGGTGATAGTGGTTGGTGTCTCTTGATGAATCTATTTTCTTAATAGTTTTGTTTTCAGTTTGGCTACAGTTTTTTTTAATGATTAGTCAAATTGCCCAGGTTGGTTAAAAGTCAGCGAGAACGTTGCATTGAAGCATTACAAAAGATCTGTGATAGAGAACTATTGGGGAAAACAATTGCATGGGCTGGTCTTAGGCATTGAAATTTTGACCTGTTTAGAGCAGGATTCTTGGTGACTTATGACAAACCTCAGTAATTTGGCTAATAAGCAAAAAAAGTCAGTAAAATAAGTTTGTCATGAAACATTGACTTTAAAACCATTCTTTAACTCTCCCTTTCAACAGGGCTTCACACCTGGAAGTGCGATAACACCCACACAAACATTGCTGTAGCTTTGGCTAATGCTAATGTGAAATTGTGTTGAGAAATGCATCGCTAAAAAGAAATATCAGAATAGCCAGGCTACAAAAAAGAGGAAAATTGTTGCTTTGCTCTCCAATACCTAGAAATTCCTTGTTTTTTTTTTTCATGGAAGAAATATTTCAGGGAAGGATTAGGGAAATGATTATTTATTTTTGCTAAAACATAACAAACAGGACATAAAAAATTAATATTTTTTTTAGCTTTAAAAATTTTAAGCACTGTATGTGCAGAGGTGGTAAAAATGGGAATGCAAAAGTGTTAGTTGTAGGGGCAGGAAATTTAGTTGATTGATTGGGGTTACAACAAAGTAACAAGTATAGCAAATTTTAAAAAATGTAAACAGTTTTAAATATTCTAAAATTGGAGAGCTGGGGAAGGAGGGAGCAGAAATGGAGGCAAAGTGGTATTTTTTAAGGGAGAGGTTAGGGCCACAGAGAGGCTACACCCCCTCCCCCATAAGTAAGATACAGTAAAATCTATTAAGACAGAATCACAAGGGATCTGACAAAAATCTGTTTTACTAGGACTGTGAAATTTTTCTGTTTTAAGCAGGATTTTGTTATAGACAGTGATGTGGGTAGGGTAAATACCCAGCAGGTAGGTATTTATTTTTGGGTATATACCTGGGTATTTACTCAAGCCTGGGGTAAAACCCCAAAAATTGTGTATTTTAATTTTTCACAGTAAAAAGTCATAATCTTGAAAATTTTCATGAACTCATTGGTTACAATTCTTCACATATGACAGCAGCCTTCACATTAGTTAAAGAAAAAAACTGGCATGTTCTCCAATTGAGTAGCCTTGACCATCTTTTACATTTATTATGCACAGATACTTTAAGATGCCAGTCAATAAAGCATTTTTTTATATAAATGTAACTGATATAGAGAGGATGAAGATGAAGTAAATGTTTACATAAAATTTTCAATCGAATTCAAGACAGAGGTAAAAAAAACTGATTTCTTGAAATTGCCAGTAATAATTAAATGGGGAAGTTATTTGCTTTAAACTTTTAATGCTCAAGCTATTTTAATGTTTGTTTTAAGATTTCTTTTCTTTTTCCGAACATAAAAAAAAAATAAGGATTTCTAAAGTTTGATATCATAATACCAAGAAAGACACTCCTTAAATCTATACTGATAAAAGAAAGTTGTTAGTCTATCTGTGTGTGTGTGATGGCTAGCAAAATCTATCACACTTAGAAGTCTGAAAATTTAGGTGAGGATAGTCCAAAACCTGTCCTGGTGCACATGAGAATCAGAGTTTTATTATTTTGAAAATTAGCCTAGATATTGATTAAAAACTCCTCAAAAATTAAGTGCAAAAGGAAAATCATTAAAAATTTTCATTTTTGATTACATCTGCATCCTGGAGAGAGGCTAGCAGGGTTGCTGAAAACAGCCAGGTTTCCACATTGAAATACGACTCCCTTT
Source organism: Maratus michaelseni (assembly GCA_963931845.1). Taxonomy (NCBI): domain Eukaryota; kingdom Metazoa; phylum Arthropoda; class Arachnida; order Araneae; family Salticidae; genus Maratus; species Maratus michaelseni. Next base: position 259,615,830 of record OZ007598.1, read on the forward strand.
TTTGAAAACACATCGCAATAATGGCTCTATCAACATGAAATTTAGGGTACAGGGGTAAAAAAAAAATTAAATTTCAAAAATCCAAATAAAAAAAAATTAATCCATGCACAACTTTTCTAGATATCAATTAAAAAAATTTCACTTTTCATTCAAAAAGGAACATTTTTTATTTATTGATAGCTGCACGTGTTCGATGAAAATTATTTCAACACTTGAAGCAGGCAGATGTCTCCATAAAATGGCAGACTTTTCAGCCTGTTTCAAAAAACATCCAAATAATGGGTCTATCAATACAAAAATTTGCAAATGGACATAAAAAAAATCAAAATTTCAAAAAAACCAAAATTTATAAAAATACATCAATTAAAACCCAAGATATTAATTAAAAATTTAAATTTTTCAAGTGATTTTATCTCAGACATGTTTGTTTTAGTACAGAGACAGGTGATTGGTTGGAAAGAAGTATAATTTTTATACAGTGCAGATCTGAGGGACTATACAATTTTTTGATATATTGTATTTATAGATTTGAAAATTATGCATCTATGCATATTTTTTAATGCTCATTCAAAATATGTAATTTTCATAAATATCCATTAATTAGAACCACAGATTTTAATTATTTTTTAACTAATTTGATTGAATAAAAATAATTTTTTTGAACAGGACGTTTCTCAGCCTGATATAGTGAGACACTTTGTCTCTCATCTGTTGAAGGGAGGAAGATATAAAATAATGAATTAAAAATTGAGTGGGATTTTTATTGGCTATATAAAATTACAAAAAATATTTAATTTTTGGATTGGGAAATTACGCATCCTTGTTTAAACTGGGATAGGGATTAAAATTTTCTAAAAATTTTACAAATTGGACAGTAATTTTTCATTTTAGAAAAATCCTGGTTTTTAAAAAGAAATAAAATGCTAATGGACAACGGTGTAATTAATAAAGAAACATTGCAGAATGCAAATAGGGATTATTAGTACAGAGTATAGGTGCAAGAAGTCTGTTGAAGCCAAGACTGAAAACTTTTCTGAATATTAGGAATAACCAAATGAAATAGACTAGAAGATTTCTAGTTCTTGCATTATGGCTAAAAATTGATATCTAACAATAGATGAAAGTGATTAAAAGTTGCTATTATTTCAGTACATAAAGTAGAATTTACTATCAGTCAAAAATCTATCCAAGACTGAAATTAGTCCTGAGACTGACGGTCTTGCACCAATGGTACAGAGAGAAAGATAGGGGGGGGGGGACTAATCTATATATTTAAAATGAAAAGCACATTTTGTCAAATTTTCCACAGGAATATCATCTCTTTGCACATGCACCAACCTTTTTTGTAGGCTTCTCCCCCCAGAAAGGGGAAACCTGATGGATTAGCCCTCATCTGTTTAGCCTAGGGGGATTGTAAAAGGTATTGAAAATGAATGGAGTCACCATTGCAATGAAAGCATAGACCTTCTAATATATTTTTTCTCTGAGATTGAAAGCTAAAGCTTTTTTTAAGAACTCATGTTTCCACTACCAAATATCCATATTTTGTTGCAAAATTTTACAGAGAGCTTGGATACAATTAATACTAGATAACAATATTTTTTCACGAAATTTTTACACGGGCTGTAAAACAATTTTATTTATCACCAATAAAGATTTCAAAGAGTTTGGACAAAAATAATTTTTAGTTTAAAACTATGAAACGACCCTATGTAAACAAGAAAATGAGCGTTTTTATCACTAAATATCAATATTTTTCCGTGAATTTTTCATTTTAAAATATAATTTTATACAAAATTTTAAAGAGGGCTTGGATACAGTCATATTTATAACCGATTGAAATGTCAGAGAGTTCAGAAGATGAGAACTATATTTTTATTGCTATGTTAAAGAAGCCGATGCGAAAACAAATAAACAAAAAAAAAAAACAGCAAGAAGAAAACGATTTCTTTTACAACTAGATGACAATATTTGTTCACGAAATTTTTACATGGGCTGTAAAACAGTTTTATTTATCACCACTAAAGATTTCAAAGAGTTAGGACTTTAAGAACCTTTTATTTTAAAACTATGAAACGACCTTATGTAAAAAAAACAAGAAAATAAGCACTTTTATCACTAAATATCAATATTTTTTCGTTTAAAAATATAATTTCATACAAAATCTGGTTAAAGATATAAAATAATAAAAATTTATTATCACGGGCCCGGGCAACCTCGGGCGGGGGCCAGCTAGATTTTATTAAATGTCACATTTATTTTACTTGACAGTGTGTCCAGTTGTGACGTTTTAATCGTTATTTGACAACCTTTTTTTAATAAATACACATCTACTGCTCTTACTTGGACAGAACTAATTCCACTTAACAAATTTAACATTTTTAGTTTCATTTGTAGCATTTAATTGCTGTTATGTATAGATAATTACCACTATTTTTGAATAGTAACTTCAGAAATTTTTTTTTTCAGTTCCAAACTTTTCTACTATTTATAAGCTTTCAACAAGTACTCCAATAGTCTTTATTAGTTGTTTGACAAAAGGAAGTCTCATATCCCCTTCCTCTCTCTTTCACTGATTTTTTCTTAACTGAGGCTTATTTTAATAAATTGACTTCTCTTACTCCGATTTCTTCAAAACTGATTCCAAATTACATAAATATTTTAATTACGACTTCCCACAGTCTTAAAAATTGGGTTAAAGATATAAAATCATAAAAAGTTGAGATTTGTTTTAATATATTATCATGGGCCCGGGCAATGCTGGACGGGTCAGCTGGTACATAATAAAAAGAAGCTAATGCAATGAGTTTCAAAAATCTTTCTTTGTCAGTCATTAAAAGGCTGACCAGTATGAGAGCAGAAGAATTTTTTTTTTCATTCTCATAGTGGCAGTGTATAATACAGGTAGGATGTACAGTCATGGGGAAAAAAGTAAATACCCCCAACTAGCTCTGCAGCAAATTATCATATAAGAAAGTTACTGGTACCAAATAATTAGAAATAAAGTCTACATTTAAATGCTGCATATAAAATTTGCTTAGGGCTATCTACATATCAAACCCAACCAATTTTTTTTGCTTTTTTAATTGCAACACCCAATTTTGACGTCATGAATAAATTTTACACCCTTAGCCTAAATACAAGTTTTCATGAAATTCCTACAATTAGTTTCAGATAAATTAATTATTTTAAAATGAGCATATTTTAGGGGCTGTATCCAAATCGAAGTTCGGTACTTGATTGTTTAAATGCTATGGAAAGACCAAGTCATCTCTATTAATGTATTATTTCCTAGGTACATAGTTTTTGAGAAAAATGCATTTTTCTGTTACACACAAAGTTTACTTTTTGGACGGTCAGCAGGGAAGTTGACGGGCACTCGAGGTATCTATCAATGCAGAATAATCCAGTTATATTTGATAATGATTTTCGAGAACAATTGTCTGTAATTAGCCGAGATATTAATTTACTTGAAAAAAAAACTTTCTTTTTATATATCATGTAGGCTATCGTTAGAAAAGATTTCGTAACATCAAACTCAAAAATATATTTGTTTTAATTTTAGGTATAATATTTTCAGAGATATTGTCGAAAGTACTGGAAACATAAGCTCCTCACCCCCACCCTTCCTTTTTCGGAAAAATTATGAAAAAATTAGGGATAGTAGGACTTTATTAATTAATAAATTGTACAAATAATATAATAAAATCACTTGCTAACTTTAAATTAAACTGTTATTACTTCTTAAGGTGATAAAAACATAACACAAAAGGCTTAAAAGTATCTTTTAATATAGATGACATATGTTTCATGCGCTCAAACGGCGTCTTCTTCAGATCAAAATGATAAAGAAAATATTCTCGGAAAGTTATATTATCATATTCTCCTAAACCTTCCAAAAAACATAGTATGTAGAAAAATAGACCCAATAGAACCTGATCAATTTTTCCGGTGTTTATGAAATCCCATTCACCATGGCAGATGGAACATTACAATTACAATACTATATAGGAATGACAAACAGAAAATTTAAAACGAGAATAAAAGAACATATGGCAGATATCAAATATGACAGAAGAAGTACTGCCTTAGCTAAACTACATAGAATAGAGCCGCTGCAGATTGATTTCAAGAATAGCAAAATAATTTTTCCATCAAGAGTTTATTTCCCATCCATTATTCATGAATCAATAGAAATATATTTGTAAAACAATAACATTTGCAATGAATAAGCTTCCTTTGAATTACCTAATATTTGGCACGTGATGCTTTATAAATTAAAAAAGGCAATAAAAATAAAGATAAAATAATAATTTTCACGTTTTCCAGTTTGACCAATTTAAGCACCTGCTTACATTGGACACGTGATCTCGTGATTTATGTTTATCATTTTCAAAAACTTTATGAGACTATTTTATTTATCATTTTGATCTGAAGATGTTGCCGTTTGAGCGAAGGAAACATATGTCATCTATATAAAAAGGTATTTTTAAACCTTTTGTGTTTTGTTTTTATCACTTTAAGCAATAATTACACTTTCATTTAAAGTTAACAAGTGATTTTATTATACTATTTGAAACAAAGATTAATTAACAAAAAAATATTGTTATGGAAATCTCACAGTTCTTATAAATAATAAAGGCATTGTGATCCTATCTGTAGATGGAAAGGTTTTTGTAATTGCAAATTTTCTATATATATATTTTAATATGAGAAAAGTTATACCTATTTAAATGATTGAGAAAATAGACATTTAAAAAAATATTCAGCTTCAATTGTTTTGCTGTGCATTCTAAATGGGATTGGGGAAAGTATTTTGCATGAAAAGTAAATTATACTTTTATTAAAAGATGAAATAAATAAATATCATAATAAATTTTCTTTAATGGCACTTAAAAGGGATATCAGAGCAAAAAAGGTTAGCTGAATAATGAAATTATACACATTTTTAGATGCAGCAGGTATAACATGAAAAATTTACACGATGCAAGTTGCAGACCACTTTGCCATTGGGGGAGGGGAAGGGGAGGCAACAGCTAAAAGGAAAGTGGCAATTCTGAGAATAATTCAACTTACTAATAATGGTAATGACAATAACAATGACTTGAGTTTTAGTCATTAGCTATACATTAGGATGGGCAAAAAAAGCCGAAATTTATATAATCGAAACATAATACTGCAGGTAAGTAGCCAATGGTAATAAGGAATAAATTCACAAAATATTGCACCAAATGGTTGATATCTTTTACCACCGCAAGAGAGTGAAAATTGCAAAAAATTGCAAAAAAAATATAAAAAATAAATTAAAAATAAATAAATAAATAAATAAAATTATCCAACCATAGCAATACAATTTCTAATAGAATGCAATCAGCTACATCAAGATGTTAGTAATGTTCCAATAAAATTTCATTATATTGAAATCATTTCTATTACCGCTGCAAGGGAAAACAAAATTTTGAAAAAAAAAAACTAGCAAAAATTTCAATTTTCCATTTCTTTTAATTTTTACCATTTTTATTATATGTCTAGAATTAAATACATTTACATTATATCTAGTAATAACTTATAAATGACTAGTAATTTTGATAATGGGCATAGCCAACCAAGGGCGAGAGGGGCTGCCCCTTCTTAAATGTGAGAGTAAGGGAATATTTCAAGGTATTTTGGGGATTTTCTGGGAATTTATTGGGATTTTTTAGTAAGGGGAGGGGGTCTAGAAAGTAGAAAATGAGGGGGAATTTATGTATGGAGCCCCCCTACAAAAAGGAAATCCCCAAACTGTTCCGGAAAAAAAGTTGTTTTGATTACATAAATTTCTGGTTTTTTCGACCTACCCTACTGTACATTTTGAAACTTGGAGTTCTAAATACAAAAAAAAGCCTTTAAGATAAAACCAAATGGGACCAAAAAATGAATTAATATGAAAGAATTCTTTATCTTTAGATGTACACTATTTCTTATTGTATTCAAATAACAACAACAACAACAACAAAAATCCATTTAAGGTAAGTTTATGTTATACGTAGGTTCCATTTTCAAAGGTATCTGGGTTTTTTTTTTCAATATTAAAGTTAAAAGGAAATTTTGATGAAATTTTTTTTAAAGTGGAAATCTGCCGAAATCTGGGAGATTCTTACCTGAAATTAAGTTATGTAAATGGTACAATATGACTAAACATGATAAACAAGATTAATCATATATAGAAATTTGGCAATTTTGATTGATTTTTTTCTCATCAAATGAAACATTATGCCTCGATTGGTAGCAAGAACTCTACATCTGAGTAATGGATTCCAGGACTTTTGAAAAATTGTGACAAAATACTAACTGCATATTATAAAGGCCTTTAAATAACATAGAACTGATGCAATATGCTTGAGGATAGTAAATCAATTTTTAACTAAGTGAATTTTATTCACATTGTTTACAAGGTGTAAAATCAACAGAGTGAAAGAGAATCCAGACCAGGGTTCAAACCTGGTTCACTGGTTCAGCACCTGAAATATTTTTTACTCTGTTGGTTTTATGCCTTGTAAGCAATGTGAATAAAATTCATGGAGTTAAGAGATGATTTACTATTTCTCGGGTGTATTGCATCACTTCAATTATATATATATATATATATATATATATAATTGAACATATATATATTACATATATATATATATATGTAAGTAAATGATATATAAATAGGCACTTTACTGAACCAATATGACAAATAATCGATGAACAACAAAATATGCACTTTAATTTCAACTAATAACACTTTTGGCCAAAACTATACAACAAATTTACATTACGATAATCCAACCAGGCCTAACGGCTATATCCATTTTACATATCTTGCTTCATAACAAAATTTTAGAAGACTGGCTTTTAGCCAAATCTCGCGATTCAAACCATTTATAACTCGCGCATGTCTAACCATGGATAATAATAGTAGTTAATTCATTTGGTGAAGTGAAGTGTCTAATCATGGATAATAACAGTAGTTAGTTTATTTGATGAAGTGAAGTGTTCACACTGAAATCCTACATATATATATATAAAGGTATACACAGTATGCCCACTAAAGTCCCTTGCCACGCTCTTAACTTCGGAACGGCTGCTGCTATATTCATAAAAGTGGTGTCTAGATATAGTAAAGTAGCCATGCGCTACTCAATGAAACCGCCTACAGTGCCACCTGGTGGAATGCTGCGGAGTTAGCATTCCTATCTTGAAAACGGAATGAGACAGAGAAAAAAAGTGATTTACAAAGTTGTAGAGCATAATCGATTTAGTACGAAAAGACACCTTGTGGACATTAGTGAGACGAATAGAATGGTTAAAACGTGCATTTGTATTTTGTGATTTCCTACACTGTGACGTGACAAAATGATCTTAGAAAGAAAAAACAACTAGTTATAATAATATATCTTTATTTTAGATGTTCAAACTTCTCACCGTCAGCTGCAATGCATATTTGGATTCTTGTTTGAATTTCACGTTGCACACGCTGGAGCATAGCTGGTGACATGTTGACACAAGCGTCCGTAATGCGTTGCTTAAGGTCCTGTAATGTTTGTGAAGGGGTCGCATACACCTGCTGTTTCATAAATGGTTGTTTATTTCTTTCTAAGATCGGTTTGTCACATCACAGTGTAGGAAATCACGAAAAAACAGATGTACGTTTTAACCATTCCATTCTTTGTATTAATGTCCACAAGGTGATTTTTTGTACTAAATCGATGATATTCTACAACTTTGTAAATCACTTGTTTTCCCTATCTCTTTCCGTTTTTGAGATAGGAATGCTAACTCCGCAGTTTTGCACCAGGTGGCATCATAGGCAGTTTCATTTAGTAGAGCATGACTACTTTACTATACCTAGACACCACTTTTATGAATATAGCAGCAGCCGTTCAAAAGCTAAGAGGGTGGCAAGGGACTTTAGTGGGCATACTGTATATAGATAGATATTTACTGTTGCCCAAATAATTTTGTCTCATGTTTGCTGCAACTGTGGCAGTTTATTCAGTTATCGCATCTTGTTCTGCCGTTACAGCCGTACCAACATATAAGAGTGAGAGGTAGCTCAGCTGGTAGAGCATTTGTGTGCAGAACCCCAGGTTCGAACCCTGGTTTGGATTCTTTTTCACTATGTTGGTTTTACACCTTGTCGGCAATGTGAATTTTAATCACATAATTAAAAATTGATTTTAAAATAATGATAATTACCTCTTAGGTGATTCTATACTATTATCCTGATCATCATTTTGTTTCTTTTTAGGCCTTAAGCTCTGAGCTAAGATAGAATCAGGGCATGCTGCAAGCAGCATTGATAAAGTATCTTCTGTATTGATAGTTTCAGCAAGGTCATTTGGTTCATATTTCACGCAACAAAAGTCAGTGATTGGGACAGCCATCTCCTGAATATGTTTATTTTTACTGGCCATCAGTGAAAGATAATATATGGATTTCACTTAAATCATCCCTGCAAGATAAATAAATATTAATAAACAAAATTACTAATACAGTAGACTCCTTTAAATCTCCACAGCTTGGGGACCAGACGTTGTACAGATTTTAGAATTTTGCAGATTTCTGGTCACTGTTTTGTTTACATTTTTTAGAGAGTAATTTGAATATAATAATGCACTGTAAATTACAGTGAATGCTTACAACAATGTTACAATACATTGAAATAATTAGGTAAAATATTAAAATAATTAAAGTAAATTATTAATAATAAAAATTAAAAAAATTATTAAAAATAAAGGTCAATTAAATAATAATTAATGATGCAGTACTAAATAGGCATAATGATGAAATATCAATTTTTCTTGTTTCATTCAGCCCTATTAGTGAGCATTTAAGTATGAAATCACAAAAAAATAAAAATGATTACAGATTAAAACTGAAATTAAATACTGACAAAAAAGTAAACATAAACAATATGGCTGCAACAGTTGCAGTTGCAGATATTGTGAATAAGCTGCTGTTGTACTGTATTTTTATCTTAGATACAAATATAATTTGCATCAGAATCATAAAATAATGAAATTTATTTCATATTTATACAGATTTAATAAACAAAAAGTTTGATTAATTAAAAAAATGCCTTAGAAAAACATCGTGATCGCCACTGATATTAGCACCATCTTGAATTTTTCCGGAAGAAAACTCATATTTTCTTCATAAAAAAAATTTGAGTTCAGCTATATTAACACATCTTAAAATGTGGACATAATAATGAAGAAATAAAAATAAATATTGAAAAATGGGGAAATGAATGCATGAAAAATAAAAAAATTGGTTACAGTTTACATTTGCGAATATTGTGCAGGGTACAATACAGTGAATTGTTGCTTTAGATATGTTAATTTACATCAAAATCATAAGTAATGAAAATTTATTTAGTAATTAACCAACTGCAATATCAAAAAGGGCATGATTAACAAAAAAATTAGTGAAAAGAAAAAAACCCATTGAGATTGAAAACCATTGAGACCAAAACCAATTTCAGTGCTATCTTGAATTCAACTTAACTGACATGCAGATTTTAGGCGTTTGTGGATTTTAAGGTCATGGATTTGTGGGAGTCTACAGGAATAAATGTTTTATAGAACAGATATGAATTAGACTTATTTTATTAAAATTTTAACGCTTTCAGATCTGATTATTATTACCAATTTTGAAAAAATACTTTTTAGTTTAGTAAAACATAGCTATCCAAATAGCAAAAATTAAGTTTTACAGAAATCTAATGTCTGTAGTTATTTTAATATGACAATAGGTTATATGGAAGAATTTTAGAAAATGTCATATTGCAACAAGATTAAATAGACATAACCAACTTCAACTTTCTAGTATTATTTCTTATTCAATCACAAAAAATTTTGTTCTGACACAAATAACCCCTATCTTTAAATTTAAAGAATGAAACACATGTTTGAAAAAAAAAGTCTCAACAATAGTGTATAAAGCTTTGAGCAACTTCAATGTCATTCTATTACTAAATACTGAAATATAAATAAAGCGATAATAATGAATCTACATTTACTATTATCTAATGAAATTAATTAATGAATGTACAAATGCAAGTTCCTGAATATTGTCTAGTAATAATCTGTTTCTTGCTTTTGCATAAACAGGGTGTTTCTAAATGAAATGTAGCAAATTTTCAGGGGTAAATATAGGCATCAACACAGACATGTATTATATAGGGATGCATCGAATTTTCAGTATGTGTTTGCTAATCGTCCACAGTGATGAATATTCAGTAACGACAAATAGTAAACTATTCAGTCTGCTGAATATTTTGATATTCAACCAAACCAAATACTAAAAAAAAAACTTTAAAAAATATTTTTTTTAAACTTACACAGCTACTTTTTTAAACTGTCAATTAATAAAGACATTCAGAATAATTAAGAAATAGAGTCATTTAAATGAAAGAGTTTGCTTTTACATTATTTATTTACTGTTAGAAAAGTCACAGTTAAGAAAATTTACAATTAAGGACAACCTTCATAGAAATTTATGCTGTACAAATGCAAAATCCTGAATATTGCCTGGTAATATTCTGATTCTTGCTTTTTCATAAACAAAGTATTTCTAAATTTCTAAAAGTATTTTACTTAATTATTTCAATGTATTTTAAAATTTGGCAACAAATTTGCTGTTTCCTCATAAATCAAATGGTAGGTTGTTGCAAAATAAGGGTTACCATGACAATTCCTCACATTCTGTAAAATAAATATATTTAAATGTAAAAATGATAATAATAAATCTTTAAATGTACAAATGATAATAAATATTTAAATGCAAATTTGAAATGAACAATTTTCAAAGAAAAGGGAATAAGCAATTAAAATATTCAGATCAGCGTTGAAAGAAAACATGTGTTTTATTAAACCCTTCCTCTCCCCCATTTAAAAGAGTACATAACAAAAACAATAATAATAACACACCACCTAGTCTTGTACTGTGTGGCTCTCATTAGAAAAACCCTGAGTAAGTTTTCTGTTTTTGAAGGCTCCAAAACTTGTAGGGAGGGAACTTCGTCCGCCGGAGCAGAAGGACAAAAGACTGTGATAATTCTGGGAATGACCGACTGAACGAGAGAAACTTGGCATCAAAAGAAAATGACGGACTTCCCTAAAATAAAGTCGACTGACCAGTTAACCTGGCAACAGGACTGGACAGAGACCGGTTCCAGAGTCTTTCTTAAGTGTTAACTCAGTAACACAGTACACTTTTTTATGGTCACAAGCAGTGTTGAATTCAGACACTTTTCTCCGGGAGGGATTTCTGTGGCTACAGGGAGGACAATATTAAGTTCCAGGGGGGGGGGGGGGGAGAATTACACTTTTTGACCATTAAAAGCATGCAATCTCAAATCTTCCGGGGGGGGGGATCTCAAATCTTCCGGGGGGGGGGATTTCCCCCCCCCTCTAAATTCAACACTGGTTGCAAGATCAGTAAATAACAAACTGCTTTCACATGAAATTGAACATTAAATCTAATAAATCTGTATAACAGGATAATATTAGGTACCTTTAATATTTTTATGATACATGTTTATCAGTTTTAAAGTTTAATTTTATGAGGAAATAGTTTATTATTTAACAAACTTTGACAATGTCACCATTAAAAAATGTACAAAACTAGTCAATATGTTATTTAAAGATTTTAAGGACATTATATATATATATACAGGGTGATTCTAAATTCATGGTACAAACAATTTTTGTATAGGAAAGCAGTTTCGGAAATCCATTTATATAGTAAAAAATACAGGGCATCTCACTCTAATCTTAAGTCGCGTTTTCGTTCATAAATTTAACAGTAGTGAAGATATTTTAACGAAATACTTACAATATGCTTAAGATTCATACAAAGATGATGTTTGTTGCAAATTTTGTTAAGATATCTTCACTACTGTTAAAGTTATGAACGAAAACGCGACTTCAGATTAGAGTGAGACGGCCTGTATTTTTACTAAATAAATGGATTTTTGACCCTGGTTTCCTGTACAGTAAATGTTTTTTACTGTGTTCTGTACCAACATAGTGTAAAAGTCATTTATTAAAAAGTGTTAAATAACAGTGAGTAAAAACACTAAATACTTTTCAAGAAAAAAGTCTTCATTTTTAGGACATGAAATGTGCATGCAAAATTGAAATGACCCACGTGTAGTCAAAAATTTTAGAGAAAAATGACTAATTTTACAAACAAGACCCATTATAAACATCAATATTATACTAACAATATTCCAGACAACTTGTGTAACTTATAGGTCTCAAAGCAATCTTTACTAACAATTTCCAAGATTAAATGAAAACGGTATCAACCAAATCTTTCGATTAAGGATAGTTGGATGTTTTGAATGCAAAGTTTTAAAAAAATGAACTTATATATTATTAAAAAATAACAATACGTAAAAAAAAAACACACTTTATACATTAAAAAATGCTAGTGTTGGAGTAAACTGTACCGCTGAATAATAGACCAGAATTACATCTACCCAATATTATCATCTCCATGGTTTATACAGATTCAATATCGATAATCGATTCTATTATCGAAGGTTCGATTTTATAAAGGGGAAACTGAAACTAGTGTCATGAAATTTGTTATGGTAGTAATAGGAAGAATGTAACTTGCAAGTTGTACTGAAATTAGTTTTTAAAATTTTTGCAGATTTTCTTTAAAACATCTCTTTTATTCTCAGGTATGTATTGGATCGTTAATTTGTTTTAAATAATATCAATTTTAGTGGCGTAGGAATACTGAGTGTGTAAGGAAAAATCACTCATAGGCACATAGGTAACATTAAGAGATATGAAAAACGTTACAATCGCACTTGCTAGGTAGGAGTTGCCCTTCAGGTACTCTTCTACAACATCTCGTCCAAGTCCCATTATATAAATTTAGACACAAAAAGATCGATGCAAAAGTCCTGCACTGCTTGAGAATACGTATTTTGAGAATGCAACTATATTTTTTAAGAACTAAGATAACTTCTTAAAACACCATCAAAGCGTTAAAATGCGCTAGGCCTTTCGAAAGATCTGAGTCTTTCTTCGTCAGGCGCAAAAAAGACGTGCGTCTACTATGAAAGCAGCAGCAAGACTGAAATGAGAGGTAAGGGAGAGGAAACACAAGCGTCTACACCGCACAGATTAAATATAGTCATACAGATTTGACAGTGAAGCGAAAACCCGAACCGGCGCGATACAAGCGCCACTACTGAGCACAGTCAAGAACTAACGCACACGCGCGCGATCTATAAACTGTCAGATTGTCACGGTCACATGTACCTGTTGGCAGTTTTGTTTATTTAATATCGACACGACAGTTTCTCAGTTTAAATTATTAAGAAAAAGGTGTAAATCTGTAAGAAACTCGTGTAAATATGTATCTTTGTAAGTATTTGTATGATAAAATAAAATATGTTTGATGTTTTAAACAATAACAAACTGTGGCGACGCATTTACATAAAAAAAAAAGATAGATACTATACAAATAAAATAAGTAATACCTACCGTTAGCGACACGCCCGGAACGTTTGCGACTGTTGTCACTAGGGTCTCTGAAGTTGCGATTCGGTTACCATTGAGCTTATGGAAGTGTCCTATCTGGTGGAATATATTTAATCTGTGCTACACCGCGCCCCATCACAACGGCTCTTATCACAAATGCTCCTGAGAAATTCCCTTTGCTCCGAGAACTTCCCTTTTTGAAAGGAAAATACGGTAGCTTGCTCAGCTGTTTTCCCCTATTCCATATTTTGTGCACACTACACTACACGTGGTCTAAAGTTTAAAATTAAAAAAACGAGTTTAAATAAAGAATCCCGACGATAGTACAAATAAATCCAAAAGAAAAAATAAACTTATTTTATTCTAAGATTCCTCCGGATTTTTCAATTTTTAAGGATTTTTAACGATTTTATAGCGTTTTAAAGCAAATTTTTAACATCCAAAAAACAATTTTTAACATTAAAAAAAACATCACTAGACACATGAAACTCGCTTTGCAGCAATCTCTAGAATGCACGAAATTCATTCAAGCCGCGGTCAATAACTTGTGTATGCACGCTTCGCGTACATTAACAAAAAAAAAACATCACTGGACGCATGAAACTCGCTGTACAGCATTCTCTAGAATGTACGAAATTCATTTATAACCAAATTTCATATTTATTTCCATTTTGTTTCAAACTTTCCATTGCTTATATGTTGAAAAATGGAAACTTTACATTTTTCTTATTCAAATTATTTTTTATAACTCAAATAAATACTGAAAAATAAAATGGAAACTTTAAATTTTTTTTATTCAAATTATTTTTTATAACTCAAATAAATACTGAAAAATAAAACTTTCCGCCGCTGGGATTCGAACTCAAGATCACAGAACTGAAGAGAAATGACATACCACAGAGCTATACGCACTCATTTTGAAATGGCTTAGAACAGAATTTTAAAGTATCAGACAAGCACGCATGTGCGCAGAGTGATCCGTTTTTTGAAATCGAGACTGCGCGCTGTGCTAGGGAATTTCTCGGGAGCATTTGTGATAAGAGCCGTTGTGATGGGGCGCGGTGTAGACGCTAGTAGAAGAAACAAGCTGATGCAACAGCCAATAGGAAAGTAGAAATCAACAGCCAATAGGAAAACAGAAGACAACAGCCAATCACAGAAGAGTAAAATCAAAACAATAGAGAATACAAAATAGAAGGGGAATAAGGAAATGAAAAAATAAATAAATAAATGATATTATTGTTAATGATAAATCTGATTCCACAATGCTCTCTGCTGCTTGGAAAAACCTCTTCAGTACATTTCCATATAATTTATTTTGTATTAATTCATTTTAGTCTGTTTTTTATATATATTTATATATTTTGGTTACTTATTTAATTCTTAATTTTCATCTGTTTCCATTTTTTTATATATTTGTGTGCTTTATTTATTTTTTTTTTCATTTCCTTATTCCCCTTCTATTTTGTATTCTCTATTGTTTTGATTTTACTCTTCTGTGATTGGCTGTTGTCTTCTGTTTTCCTATTGGCTGTTGATTTCTACTTTCCTATTGGCTGTTGCATCAGCTTGTTTCCTCTCCCTTACCTCTCATTTCAGTCTTGCTGCTACTTTCATAGTAGACGCACGTCTTTTTGCGCCTGACGAAGAAAGACTCAGATCTTTCGAAAGGCCTAGCGCATTTTAACGCTTTGATGGTGTTTTAAGAAGTTATTTTAGTTCTTAGTGTTTCACACCAGTTTCAACTTATTTTATTTATATTTTTTAAATTAACATTAATTCCAAATTTAATAAATCATTAAAACTTTTAAAGAAATTTTATGTAGAATAAGAGTTTTTCAGTAATGGTCACACAAAATAATAATCAATAAAGATTCAGCGTTTATTATTTTTTACTTAACTCTCCTTTCCATATTGAGAGGATTTTTAAACTGGATTATTGTTGACAACCTTAATCAAACCAATCAGGAAGCAGAAAATAATCTTTCACAGTTCCACTTTCACTGAAAATCTTAATGAACAGGCTGAGAACTGGCTTCAAAAAATTATATATTCTTTATTTTCTTCCAAAAATTGCATGTTCTTGTTTTGATAGTAATAGAAAACTTTGAATTTTACATATACTTACGTATTATCAGACCCAGATCATATACAACTGCGCCAAGCATGGTACCAATTATACCTAATACTAATTACATTAACCCTTATTTTTTAACAACTACCTATATAAGTTATTTATTTATTAGTATAATTTATTTTTTTATCATAATTTATAGTGTATTTTTTTATTATAGTTTATAGTTTTTTGTTATTTATTTACTATTGTTAATTTATTATATTTATTTTATGTTTTTTAAAAATTTCAACAATGCTATGTATTTAATAAAGTTAAAGTACTGTTTTGAACATGATTGATAATGATAAACAAGGTTGGTAACCATTTTTGGCAATCTATCTCCTGGCCCGGCTAATACATAAGCACCAAATTTGATATACTAATGGCCATTTACAAAATTTCATTTCTTTTTAAGGTTGTTTTAGGACCAATGTTCATTACTGGAATGCTTAATTTCCATTTATTCATTCTTTTCCGTTATATCAACAATATTCAATTATATCAACAATATATATTCCGCTTTTCCATTATATCAACACCTTGCCAAAATGCCAAGTGCAGCAATTTGTTTTGACTCTGACCATGCAAAGGATTTATATTAAAAACCATGCCAAACATTGTGACTTGCTATTTATTGAATGGAAATCCTTTATTATTATTTGTAGTCATAACCATGTAAAACATCTTAATTTGTCATTTTTTTAATCAGAAATATTTTTTTATGAAGTAGGGCAGACTGGAGTAATTTTCAGACAAAAACAAAACTTTTGTAATTACTCGGGAATTGATAACTATTTTTTTTTAACTTTCTCTTGGTAAAATCATCCCATGCCTGGTGATTATTCTGTAGCATTTTCAGATAATTAGCATTAATAATAAAAATAAATAAATAAATAAATTTCTGTCTGAAAATTACCTTGTGGTTTGGAGTAATTTCCAGACACCCAAGAGGTAATTTTTCAAGTAGCTATTTATAGAGCTATTTAAGGGGCTGATTTGAATACCAACTACGGTAATTTAGATAAGCCATTGTAAAATGTTATGACCAAATAACGAGGGTTTTTTTTTACCCTTCTGAATACATTTAAAAGACATGAAAATGTAATTGTAACTGTACACCCGAAGTCATTTTATATTTTCATGAATAAAAGTATGTTTTATGGTACTTTTTCACACAAATAGTTTAGTTACAGTATGAACCCAAAATAAAACAACAATCGACTGTCTGGGTGTTTCCAGATGACCGTAGACCAACAAAAGTTGTTTGTGCAAGGAGTGCTTCCAGAAAAATTATTGCTCCATTTTTCCGTAAATCAATATTGCAACCGTTCCTTTGGGCGATTATAAAACAGTCAATACTCCTTAGGATACCACAATTTGTTTGCCAAAAATAGTTGCAGAGCTAAGAAAAAAAACAGGCTTTATGTTTAAACCAGGATTTTAAAATGCCAAAAGAATAATCATGTGTGACAAAATTAACTTAAAAAAGCCGTTGCAGGATAAACTGCATAATTTAGATATTCAATTATTTATAGTTTCATTAAAAGGAATCTTCTGATCTGGTGGTAGTTCTGTTTAAACTGCACAACAGTTTAGGGAATGAAAAAGTAGAGAAGCTTACATTTATGTTCAAAATTTTCAAAAAAAGGTATTTTGAATTTAAAATTTTGTTGTATAAAATACAAATTTTACTTGATACTGAAATCATTTGTGTTTTGATGAATGTATAAAGCAAATTGTTCCTGATGAATGTAAAAAGCAAATTGTTTCTGTTTTTAATTAGTTGATCGTCATTCAATTTTGTGTTTTGTTATGTAAGTGAAAAAAGATATTTAGAATAATGTTTAAGTTTTCATGTTAGATATAATATTTTAGTTTTTTATATATGCTCTGTTGAAAATAATTCTAATCAGCAGTAATTTGACTATTTTGAAAATATAGGATATATATATACATATAGATATTAAATATCAGACATTTAAAATAAAATACCATGATATTTATGAACCCTATACATATCTGTATGTATGTCAATGCAAACACTTTAAGAGAGGTTTCCATTTACTGACAGAACACAGATTAATAATATACAATTGTGATTATCTGACATTTATGGCTCACAAAATGCATTTGGATACACTATATTAACAAAAGGGTCATCAAATCAGTAGGTGGAGAAGTGTGTAGTGTATGATTTATCAGAGTTGTGTCAGTAAATAGAAAAGCATTAGATGAAAGAAATTCTTTGTGTGCATGTGTAACTCTAACATTTTGTTGGTTCTCACATCCCCAGCTTAGATTTAAATCAAGGTAAGTTTTTATTTATTTAAATTATTCTGCAAAAATTCCAAACATCTTAAAGTGGTTATGAACTTTTTTTAATGATACCATCAAATTTGCCATCAAATTTATAGGGGTTCTATCTAGTTTTCATTAAAAATACAATTACAAAAAGATATTGAAAAACTTTAAAACCTTCTCAAAAAAATTTGCCAATCTTTCAAATCAATATTTTCAATAATAATGTTGAGAAAATGCATAAATGGATCCATGTCAAAATTATCAAAAATTAACTTAAAATATCTAATATGAATCATCTCAATTTGATGAAAAATCATTCGTAGAGAGAACTGAAAGATTTTTTTAAAAAAAACATTATATGGGGAAATGTACTGATAGAATATTTGAACATTCCAGAAGTAAAATAGTTTAAATGCACAGATGCCTAAGAAACAAAACTACACAGGTTCGTCATAGCATGAATTCGATATATTGTGACATCATCAATGAAATAAACTCCTTTCACCCCGTGCTCCAGCTGGAAAACTGGCTATGGTTGCCATAAATGTGGGCTATATCTGGGTTACCAGAAATAAAAAATTGTCACCAAAATATTTCTTTCTTTTCTTTTCTTTTTCTTTTTTTTTTGCCGGTCACAGACACATCCATACTCTAATATATTAAAGGCTATTTACAAAATTTCATTTATTTTTAAAATTTTAGGGTCAGTGTCAATTACTGGAATGCTTAATTAGTCAATTTCAGTAATGTTCATAGTGTGTGTATATAACATTTTGGTTTTATTGAAAAGCTCAGTAAGCAAATTTAGTTTTTTAATTGTACTTACCAGAATGTAATAAGAACAAAATATTTATAAATAGTTGTTACTAATTAATTTCATGTGATGAAAAAAATGTTTAATATTAAACCAATTTAGCTTTTTTATATAACTCTGTCCTGCATATTTTATAATCTCACAATCAATCCAACCAATCAGGAAGCAAATAATAATGTTTAAGTGCATTGGAAAAGAAGGGGCTCAATGTCTCGCCATTTAAATAAAGTCCTTTTATAAAGTTGTACAAGTTGTTAAAAATCTATTATTTTCTGTCTTCAATGTTTAAGGGCAATTTTCTGTCTTCAATGTTAAGGGAAGAATGTTCAAGGGCATAGAAGAAGGAGGGGTTTATGGTCAGGGCTGTGGAGTCAGAGTCAGGCTGATTTTGGGGCAAAAGAGTCAGAGTTGGAGTCATTTAAAAACAGGTCAACTCTGATTACAACTTGTTTTTTGGACAGTTTGAAGTGAAATTAAAACAATTATATGTAATTTTAAATTTATAAACTGAATTATAATGTTTATTTTTGGAATATATGTAGCAGGCAACCAAGGTTAAAGAGGCCCAATATACTGTCCAGTGTACAGCATAGATAAAAACTGTTTTTAATTGAAAATTCTAGTTGATATTTAATATATAGCCCTTTCTCTCAGTTTTTTGGAGTTTGCAGTACCGAGGTAATGCAAAAATTGGAAATTTCTGCTGTTTTTGGAGTCCATAGAATCCAAAATATCACTGTAATAGAAACCTCCCCCCCCCTTTTTCTTGTTTTCCCTTAGATTCTTTGGGTATGTGAGACCAGGAGTAATGCCGAAATTTAAAATTTTCTCACCCAAAAAAAATGTGAAATTGTAATTTTTTTCTGAGTCTGTGGTACCTGAAATAATGATGAAAAATGAAATTTCCATTATCTTCCTCCTTTTAATTTTTGAATATTGGAGAAATAAAGCCAAAATTATAAAATTAATGCAAAAAATATAAAATTCTCACCTTTTCTTTCAAATCCACAGAACCCAAATTATTTTCTAAATAGTAAATTTTCATATTTATTTGTCTTGCCTTACATCAGAATTTTATAGGTCTGGAGGACACTAAATAACTCCAAAATGCTACTTTTTGCATTTTATTTTCCAAGTCAGTGGTAAATTTGATTTACAAAACCACATGCTATAAAGAAAAATCATGCAAAAATTTCTTGATTTAAAAAAAAAAATCATTAGATCTCCATGATATTTATCCACATATTAGTCTTATACATACTTTTTATTTTACAGGGTGATCCAAATATGTTTTTCTTCAGTTTGGTGTTGGTCCTCTAATTGCTTTTGTAATCAGATCTTTATTGAAAAATATGCGTTCAAACATATTCTTTATATTCCTAAAGTTCTAAGAAATTTTTTTTAAATATTTCTCTAGATATTCCATAAAATGTCTAAAATTGAAAGTGTCTGGTGATTTTTGGCTATATAGTGGGTATATATATAGATATAAAACTTGTGCATACTTAAAAAAGATATGATACTATACAGGGTTTTGAATTACTTAATATGATAAAATACATGCAGAAGTTATTAATCATAGATTTTTAATACACTTCAAAAAAAAATTTTTTAATTGTATGTAGTAAAAAAAAGCTATACTGGAATTTCTGAAATATTTAATTTCATAAAATAACTTATTAACATAAAATAACTATTTTTCATATGTTTTAATTTATTTCAGGTATGATTGTCCCTGAATTCCATTCTGGTGAAAAATTTAATAGTCAACAGGCTTTTGAAAAGAAGGTTTGAAGAGATTATATCACTTGACTCTTCCCTTCTCTCAAAATATAAAGAAAATATATGAAGAACTTTAAATAAGTTATTTGTGAAACAACTTATTGGAAAGTATCTTACAATTCAAACATTATTTACAGCATTTTTGAAGAAACATTTAGTGAATGAAAATGTTTATTACATGATAATGCAAATTAAAAATAGTGTTTATATTTAATATATTTCTCAGTATGATAAAGCTCTTCATATATCAAATGCACAAAGTGTAAAACACTCAAAAGTTTCCAATTTTCTTTCAGCAATTGTAAATTGAATTTTCTGTACAAACTGTAATAAACGTGAAATTTTTCTACAGTAAACTATGAGTTTAAAAAGTGATGAATTTTCTGAATCTGATTTTAATAAGGATCTGGCTCAGGTAGATATTAAAAATGAACCTTTCATTTGCAAAGAATGCAGTAAAGAATTTCATAATAGTTGTGATTTAAATGAGCATATTCGTGTTCACTCTGAAGATAACTTAAATAAGCATGCCTATATCGATCATTGCCATATAAAAGAAAAATATTTTCGATGCAAAATTTGCAATAAAGGCTTTTCTCAAAATTCTGATTTTAAAAGTCACTTTATTATACATACTGGTGAAAAACCTTTTGCATGTGAGATTTGCAATAAAAGATTTTCTCGAAAATCTGATTTAAGAAGACACTGTTTGACTCATACTGGTGAAAAACCTTTTGAATGTGAAATTTGCAATAAAAGATTTTCTCGAAAATCTGATTTACGAAAACACTTTAATATTAATACACATACTAATGAAAAACCTTTTGTATGTGAAATTTGCAATAAAATATTTTCTCAAAAATGTGGTTTAAGAAATCACTTTATTACTCATAAGCATACTGGTAAAAAACCTTTTGTATGCAAAATTTGCAATAAAAGATTTTCTCAAAAATATGAATTAAGAAGTCACTGTGTTACTCATACTGATGAAAAACCTTTTGTATGCGAAATTTGCAATAAAAGATTTTCTCAAAAATCTGGCTTAAAAAATCACTGTGTTACTCATACTGGTGAGAAACCTTTCATGTGTGAGATTTGCAACAAAAATTTTTCTAAAAAATCTAATTTTAAAATGCACTATCGCTACATCCATACTAAAGAACGGTCTTTCATTTGTGAGATTTGCAATAAAGGCTTTATTAGAAATCGTGATTTAGAACAGCACCATCGCATTCATACTGGTGAGAAACCTTTTGTTTGTTATATTTGCAAAAAAGGATTTTCTCAAAAAGGTCTGCTATGTAAGCATCATCATATTCATAATGGTGAAAAATCCTTCACTTGCAAAATTTGTAACAAAGAATTATCTACGAAGGATAACTTAAGTAGGCATTTTCAAATTCATACTGGTGAAAAACCCTTCACTTGTGAAATTTGTAACAAAAAGTTTTCTGAGGAACGTCACTTAAATAGGCATTTTCGAATTCATACTAAAGATAAACCATTCATTTGTGAAATTTGCAATAAAGGCTTTTGTGAAAATTCTGCATTAAGAAATCACTATCTTACTCATACGGGTGAAAAACCTTTTGTTTGTGAAATTTGTCAGAAAGGGTTTTCTCAGAGAAGTATTTTAACTGTACACTATCGTATCCATTCTGAAAAAAATGTATTCACTTGTAAGATTTGCAATAAATGCTTTTCTCGTGAAAGTAATTTAAATGTGCATGTTGCTTTGCATCATATTGATGAGAAATCTCTCATTCCTGGAATTTACACCAAAAGTAAGGGTGAATAAATAAATAGGTACATTTTGGTAACTTTTTCTTTTCTCAAGTCATTTTTAATTTGAAAACAAAGAAGAGGTTTGTTTGTGGTACATTTGGAAATCAGATTTTCACAAAAAGGGGACTTATACAAGCACTTTTAGTGAAAAGTTTTTCACTTGTGAAATTTAAAACAAACCACTTTCTCAGAAACGAGATATAAATGCACATTTATGATTTCTTACTAATGAAAAAACTTTTTATTTGTGTGATACAATAAAGGATTTCTTCAGGGTTGTAAGTTAAATGCCATATTTGTATTCATCAAGAAGATAGATGTTTTTATTAAAAAAAGATATGTAGCAAAGCATGTTGTATGTTGTGATAATTCTAATTTCATGCTACAATGTTGTATTGTTGCCAATGTTAGTGATTTTTTTAAAGTATATAAAATGGAGGATTTACTGAGAATATCAATTTTAAAAAGTACCATTGTATGTAATCTATATTTCAGTACATCACTAAACTCTTACTGCATAGATTATAGTGGTTAGTTCACAGATTTGACCAAAGACTGCTATGTATGCCCTTGTGCTTGTAAAATCTGACACAAGTGAAAAATCCTCATTAATAGTTAGGCTTATTTATCAAGTGAAGGCATCACATGAGACAGAGGTTGAAATTTATGAGGCTAATTCCAAGTCTGGTAAATGCTTTACACCATAAAATTGGTTAAGTAATAAATGCTTTCTTTACCCCTCAGCATAAAATCATCATTGCATTTTATACTAATGACAAAACTCATTTGTGTTTGCAGTTCACTAATTCTTGAAAACTGTAGTGGAGACCTTTATTTATTTTTATTTTTACATAGTACTGCAGAATAATTTTTGCCTAATCAATATAATGGACTAAGTGATGAAAACAATCCCAGAACTAAAAATTTTCTTATGAAAATACACTGGATGTTTAACCCCTTGGGGACAAGTGACACGTATATGTGCCGCATAAGATGCTCAGATTCCTCGATTATTCCCACCAGTTATTTTTTATTGTAAGCTTTGCCTTATTTAATCATAGCATTTCTGCTATTCAATTACGCAAAATTTTCTGTTTTGAAAACCTGGTGGTAAAAGATTAAAAATTCTGTAAAGGACGCTCATCGTAAAGGAGTTACTGAGCATTTTCTCACCTCTGCACTTTGAAAAACATTCAAGGTTTACTAATTATCATTCTGAAAATTTTATTTTAAGAATGTTTCTCAATTCTGTTATATCAAAACGGTTCTCATCGCATCACAAAGTAAGCATATGCATGCTGTTTTGGTTTGACACCATATATTTTAAAATGCTTACCCAAATGTCTGAATCATGCTAAACATTAAACAACACTATGTGATAAAATATAGCAGAGAGCAAAAAAATTTGCAAACATATAATTTAACACAACTTACAAGGGAACCACTTTTGGTAAAGCTTGCACCTAGCAATGAGACCTGATGTATTTTATAACCTTATAGGCCAAAGTTAGAGAACTGATAAAATTTGTTTGCAAAAATCATATTTATTTTATTGATTTTACAGCAGCATAACTTTCTGTAAATATAATTTTTGAGACCTCATATTGGACTATTAACATTGAAGTATATTTTTTAATACTTTAAAATACAAATCAGTTAATAATTAGAATAAAATATTGAAAAAAAGTTAAAAAAATTCCTTCTAGAAAATACAAATTTTGTTTTGAAAAATATGTAATATAATAATTGCAAGTTTGACAAGATGAAATCGACTTTATTCTACACCATAGAATTTTCCCCAGCAACCCTAGTCATATATCGCAATCAGCTGCTGTGTGTGAGTAGTGGTTTGGATTCTTAACACAATATTTGGCAAATTAACTCGTTTTTGGCATGACACTAACAACTAAAAATTCCTTACTACTTTAAATTTAAGTGTATACAACAATATATATATAATACGATTTTTGCAGACAAATTTTATTGGTTCTCTAACTTTGGCCTATAGGGCTATAAAATACACAAGTTCTTCAGACTAGGTGCAAGCTTCAACTAAAGTGGTACCCTTGTTAGTTTTGTTAGTTATGAAAACATTTAATGTAACAGTGTCTCTAAGATGTAATGTGGCATATTGGCCCATTAATCCACAGCAATGAATTTGTTTCTCATAATACTGTTTAAATCCTGTTTAGAAAAGTCATTTTGACTGATTACTCGCTAAATTTTTTACAAGATGGAAGTCAAGGGAAAGTAATTGACCATTAAAATGTTGAATTCTATGATCTTACAGATTTTTTACTATTTGGGATTTTGTTAAAAACACATATAAAATATACTCAGCCCAGCATCTTTCAAAATTCTACAAATAATCTACCAAAAGGCAGATAAATATATGCCATATTATTAAGTAATTGACAGCATTATGTTTTGCATTTTCTACCTCAGCAATAACTTTCAGCCTCTGTTTCCTATGAAAAGCTATAAATTGTGTCAGATGAATTTGATCATTATTAAGAAGAAAAATGCTCTTTCATCATGATCTGGTATTTGACTATGTGTCTTCATACTATTCAAAACTTTTCATCACCCAATTATTAAATGGATATACCCTTAGTACACATTCTCACGGCATCTCTGATTTCAGAAATCTTTTTCCTACTCTTTTTTTTTTCATAACATTTTGAGTGTGATTGTATTTTTATTAACAAAAAATCCTGTACTTACGAAAAGAAAATTATTCCAGGCTATAATTAAGTTTTCTTATGTATTGTGCTTCAATATTAAAAGGTATGTGGTAATTGCAATATTTATTTACCAATTTTGATTTTTACATTAAAAGAAGTTTTGGTGATTTTTATTACTTCATACTGTCAGACATAACATATATGTAATGATTTAGCTTATTGTTAATCTATGGACTTCACATTAGAAGTTCACATGGCATAAATTTTCAGTTCTGGGTTGGGCCGAATAAAGTGTATCTTGGCCCAGCCTAATGTAAAAACAGAAAGTTTGATCTGAGCTTGGCTCGGTCAGTTTTGTTTTTTGCAATTCAAGACCCAGCCCAGTCAAAATTAAATTAAATCAGGCCTAGACTAGACCAAGTTTTTATGAAAGAGCTAATATTTATTAACCAGCATTATCCTACCATTAAAACTCTTTTAAAATAATATTTACACATTTATGCAAAATGCACAACTATTTTCACTTTATATTAAGGTGACCAGATGTTCTTGAAATTAGAGTACATTCTCAAATTTGGGAGCTGTATTTCCCACAGTTTTCCATTTAAGCCACTTATTACATTTTTAAAAGGCAATAAATTCGTCACACAATATATGTAGATAGATAAATATAGATATATATATACTGATAAAAGACAGAAATTTGTTTGTGTGCGATAGCTAGGTAAATCTACAGCTCATAGAGATCTGAAAATTTGGAAGAGGATAGCCTAAGGCAGGCTCTAATGCACCTAAAACTAAGATTTTTCATTTTTTTTAAATAATTAGCCGAGATATTAATTAAAAAGCAGTTTCAATAAAAACACAGCCAGGTGCGTCTGAAGCCCCATTTACGCAAAAGCAGAGAAGAACCAAAAGTGTTCGAGCGGCTTTTCATTTTGACTTGTTTTAAAGCACACATATCAGCAAAAGAATTGGAAATTGTGAAAACATATTCTTAAATTTCATACGCTTATGTTTAAAATGCCACAATTGATTTGAAAAATATTACTATTAACCCTTTCAAAACAAATTTTCAACAAAGTTCGATTTTGAGATATTTTTTCCACCCTTTTCTTGAAGCTCACATCAAGCTCAATTTCAGAGATACAGATTAAGGAAAAATACCCACTTAAAGCAGGCACCTTTTTCTCTATGGCAGCATAATTCTTTTTAAAATATGCATAATAACCCTTAAAAAATAATTCAGGACTGCAGGTCACTTCGGGCCTCCCAGAGGCACTCTTTTTATTTCTGTGCTAAAAATAATTATAATACATAATACAGATATATACACTCAAGATGAACAGACAAACATGAAATGTATGTGTTTGCATGATCGATTGATAAAATTTAAATATTTATTTTATTTTATTAATTATTTACTTTGGAAAATTAAAACTTCATTTGTTAAAATGAATGCATTCATTTTATTCACGGACATTTATTAGTTCGCACAAATTACCACAATAGTTAATTTATGATGCAAATTTTAAAAAGAATAATACTTTTTAATTTCAAGTCCTGTAAATGTTATCTTGGATATTACATGCTGCACACACACACACATATATGTATATATTAAAGAACATTCCTTACAACAGGCTCTTCCTATGCTGACTTCTTTTATAACTTCAGTATAGGAAAATCGGCCATTTCAAATATTGGTAAAAGTACATGTGAAATTGAATAGGTTGTTTTGAAAAGGGAGAAAGTACTTTTTTCAGGAAAAACTGATGCAATTTTTAAAATTTCAAAGAGTGATAGTGTTTTTATATGTTAATACAGTATTAAACCTTACTAAATATTAATACATATAGTAAATACTGATAATTGGTAACATAGAAAAAAAAATTAAGTTACAGACCTGTACCCTTTTCAAAATTAAATGAAGAGAAATTAAATAAAAAATTCCTATTTAAATGGTTTATTGAGTCTTTACTCTAAGAAATTTCACGTTTCTTACAATTAAACTTTAACTTATTTATTACACATCTTCTTCAATGTCATGAGAAGTTTTAGTATTCCAATTTATTATTAAATTATAAAAATCCAAGTAATCACTAGGCATGGGTTTCAACAACTTTAAACTCTGTAACAGATATGTTGTAGCTACCAAATGGATTGGTGAACAAGTGCTATCTTTGCTGAAAATGTGGAGGTACTATAGATATACATAACTCCTTTAGTCAAAATGTGTTTCTGCCCTTTTCAAAATAACCAATTCAATTATATTAATGTTTTGAAACCATTGTATGTGGAAATAAATGGCATAATTTACCTGTCCACTGCGGATAGACGATTGCGATTGTCAGGCTTTCTGATTGGTTGTTAAACCGAATGCTTTTTAAGTCATTTCTGGTTGAAACTTGGTTTCTTATATAATATCTATTAATTTCTATATAATCTAATACATTTCTAAATATAATATAATAAATAACATATTATAATTTAATATATAAAATAATATATTATATTAATATATAATATTATATATAATATAATATAATAAATTATATAATCTAATATTTCTGTATAATAATATCTATTAATTTCGTATAATATCTTCATAATCCTCTCAAATACCAGAAATAACTTGAGAAGCGTTCACTTTTACAACCAATCAGAAAGTGTAACAATCCCAATCGTCGATCAGCGGTGGAGACGGAAATTATGCTTGGAAATGCCTACAGCAGCATCTGAATGGCAAGACATCGCTACACAATTTGAATACAAGTGGAATTTCCCATATTGTGTTTGTGCTGTTGATGGTAAATAATTTTTTTTAATATTTTGTTTAAAGCTCTTATTATCCCTAAATTTGTGTTTTTTTTTCCATTTTTGTGAAAGTCTGAAATTAAGAGTGTGATAATACAAAATATAGTGGCAATGGATGTCCTAAGAAGATCATGCAGGATATCAAGAATAGAAAGAATAAGAAATCAAAGAACCAATGAAATGATGAAAATAAAGGGAACCATATTAGACAGTCTCCAAAAGAAGTAATTAATCTGGTATGGTCATGTTGAAAGAATGAGTGACGAGAGACTACCCAAAATCGCATCTAATTATAGAACAAACCAAAAGAGGAAATGAGGAAGACCACGAAAGACCTGGATGGATGGTATAAAAAAAGCCATGAGGGATACGATAGATGAAGCCATATCTGGAGGAGGAGTGGACCCTTGACCAGAAGAAATGAAGTGGTCTCTTGTAAATTTTTTGGATGGCGGCACCTGACACCATAAACCAAATTTATGTATATGTATAATATAAAACCTGATAAATGAACTAAAACAAATATACTAAGATACAAATTAATAGTCTTGAAAAGTCATTGGAACCAATTTAAGTTTTCTTTATATGCTTCTGTAAACCAGACTAAACATATTTATTGTTTAAACTGATTTAAAGAAAAGATATTTCCAGCATTTAAAACAGTAAAAAAATCTTATTATAAAATTTAAATTAAAAAAAGAAATGCCTATCTCTGTGCATATAGTTAAACCTGTTATATATAAAAACTATTTTACTTTAAGGTTTTTTTTTTTTTTTTTAAATATTACATCTATCAATAAATGAACTTATTATTTTCTTGATAACAAAAAATTATTATTATCATTTTTATGGTAGTCTTTTTGAAAGAGTAAAACTGTGACTTATTTATTTTTCTTTTTAATGATAAAGATTCTAGTCAAAGGTAGAATTTAACAAATATTTTGTTCATACAGTGGATTTTGAAGAAGTTTTTATTTTTTGTAGATAAAATATATAGATTTTATTTTTGTAGGTTCGTCAACCAAATATAAAGTGTTGTTAACACTTAGGCTGTTGAGTTTTCTTCTTTTGGTTCTTTCATCAGTTGTTTTGTATTTGATGTATTCGAATGCCATTTAGTGTTGACATCTACTGAGGAAAGAAGCAATCACTTTAGAACATGTTTAATGTATTCCTAACATTCAAAACCTTGAAAAAATTATATAAGAAAAGGGTATGTAATGTTTACAAACAAACACTTCCATCAACCAATCTACCTACTACATTTTTGCTTCAGCAATCATTGCAAGAATTGTCATGGTGACATAGACTAATCATATCATAGAACTGTTAAACATAGACCAATCAGATCACCTGAACTCATGTGTATAGTAGAAGTCATAAAGATGCACAAGTATTTCTTTTTCCCCAAAGTAATTTATCCTACAGTGACATCAGCTGCCCTTTCCTTATAGCCATATGCAGAGCATCCATAACATTGGAGAATAGACTCAGAGGTGAACATGCTGAGCGCTTTAATAAGGGCCTAAGTGTTAAAGTGATTGATAGAGATCGACTAAAACAGGTTTTTTAAGACCGAAACTGAATTTTGGTGATCTTCCCATTTTCGGCCGAAACCAAAAGTGTCAAAAAATTTAAAAACTGATTAATACATATATAACTGCATATAATTATTAATTAATTAATAAATAATTAATACTTCGTGCCTCTATCCATAACTAATTATTTTCATATAAGATAAAACGTAATTAATTTATCACTAAGAAAAAAATAGTTTCCAATTATACGAATTTCATCTAATAAAAAAATACTTTTAGTATGCATACCTCGATATACCTTTTGTAATGAATTTTGTAAATCTTCATATGTTTTAATGACACCTTTCTCACAAAGCATTCAAAACAATCTGGAGTTTCAAAGTAAAAATTTTCTATTACTGTTAAGTTTGCAGCTTTTAAAGATCACGTGATAACCGTCTTTTAAGTTTAGTCATATATGCATTGCTTGTTTTATAATTTACACTAGCATCATAAATTAGTCATGGCAAATAATGATAAACAGTGGAGTTCACAGCAATAAGCAGTGTCTCATTTGAGCCGATACAACTCCAATGAGTAAAGTTGAAAATTTCTGAAAAAAGAACAAGATTTTGAAATACAGATAGTTTTGGTCAGGCTGAAATTTTGGCAGCAGTTCTGTCGAAAACGAATATTCAGCAAAACTACGATTTTGTGCCGAAACCGAAATTTCGGTCTATCTCTAGTGATTGATAAATTTTATCTTTGCAAATGGGTCCTTTCATTTCTCCACATATAAAGTCATGTGTATGATCAAAGTTCTAGAAACTGGAAGAAATCTGGTAACCAGAAAAAATTGCTGGTCGCCTATAAAAATTACAGGGTGATTCAAAACTTATTCAGCCACTAAATTGATTTTGAGTTATTCTAACATAATTAAAAGCTACTCACATATATATAACAAAAATATATCAGTCTGGCATAAACTCATGCATTTCAAATAAACAGACCTTTATTTATCTCTTTGTAATGATTTTTCTATTATCCACTTTTCTTTTTCTGGATATTTTTTCTTAATCTCTGAGATTTCTTAAGTTTTTACTTTTAGAAGTCTATTATTTTTTTTAAATGATCATAATGAAAACTGTAGGTTGTATTAATGTAATTTCTTTATTAGAATTTGAAAGAAATTTTCACAAAAGCAAAAATTTGCATCTAGAATATACAATAATTCATATTAGTGAGACAGTATTTCATGTTAATCAGTGATGACATGATTTTTCTTCCATTTTTTTTTTTTTTTTCTTTTTTTTTTTTTTTTTTTTTTTTTTAATATGCCTCAAAATGAAATTTCAGTTAGGTTATGTGAATGAAAACAAATAATCTGTTATTTGTTTTTTCAACATTTTGTCCATTGCATTGAAAAAAGAAGAGATTTTTGAAACTATTTATAGTAGTCTATCATCAATCATATAATTTTATTAGCTCTGTTTGTTAAAAACTTTGTTTCACTTAAACAACTATATCAAATGTATGTTCTAAGAAATAAATTTGCTCAACATGCCTAATATATTTATAAAGTACAGCAAATTTTAAATTTAAAGTTTTGCTGGGAATAAATAGCCAAGGTGCAGGCATACAAAGTAAATAAAAGTACTATAAAGTAGAATCTAGTTGTTTAGGACACTGCTTAAATGGGACTGCTGTTTAGTTGAAATAAAATTGCAAGAACAGTGCAAAATTCACAAATTTTGCACTGTTCTTGCAATTTTATTCTATAAAGTAGAATCTAGTTGTTTAGGACACTGCTTAAATGGGACTGCTGTTTAGTTGAAATAAAATTGCAAGAACAGTGCAAAATTCACAAATTTTGATTATATATAATAGATCAATGAGGCAATTCACTTTATTGGCTCAAATATGCAAAGCAATTTTGGAGTCTGCTGTATTTGTTTATTGAAATATTATATTTATTCTAGAACGTGTTTTTTCCTAACTTTTATTTGGTATGCCAAGTGTTTATTAAAAAAAAAAAAAAAAAAAAAAAAAAATTGCAATCAGATTTTTTTTTTAATGCACATGTTCTGCATTTTTTTTTCTTTCTGTACTAAAGAAGTGACTACAAAAGTGTAAAAATATACCAGTAAATGTGGTAGTAAAGCTACAAGTACTGGCAACCTAATTTTTATTTTTACTATTTTCCACCATTTGTATTGTTAATCACATACATGGATTTAATGTTTAAAAGAAATTGTGGCTTTATATCTGTTTCTGATCATTTCTAAATCAATTTTCCCACCTTTTTCTCGAAAATAAAAAATAAGTATTTTTTAAAGCAAAATTAATTTTTTAAGTGGTATAAAGTAAAGTAATTCAAAGTACAATAAATTTATTAGGTAAAAAATGACACTGGTGCATCAGCATTTATTGCGGGTACTTTGATTTATTCAATAATTTTGATTTTTTTTTTTTTTTTTTTTTTTTACAACATTGTGCCATTTCTTTCATACAATGGTCAAAAAGCATTGTTGCCAAAAAACATACACTATTTATTATTACATCTGCCTTTGTATGCTATCAATCACTTCTGCAGATTTAAAATCAAGACTTTTTTGTTGATTGGAAACAATTAAAGACTACATCTACCAGGCTTCATGTACAGATTTTATTACCAAATTTTGTTATATATCTTTAAAAAGAAAAGTATTCCTTAATAATTAATCAATCTAGCAGGTTTAATAAAATGTGCCAATAAGGTAACACTTTTTTCTTTTTCTAACCAAGTCACTGTATTTTCATATAAGAATAGTTTCCAATGAAATAATCAAGATTTTTAAAAATTGTTTATAAGAATTGGCCCAAATATTATTTCAATAATCAAAACACATTTATAAAGTATGGACACTTTATGGAAATAGTTTTTATTTTATTACATTAGTCTCTCATTAGATCCTGCTTGCCAAAAGACAAGAAAATAGTGAGATACAATTGAAGCCATTAAAAAATAAATTAAAAAAAAAGACTTCTTTCTACAGTAAAAGTTTTATATTTTCACCTTAATCCTCTAATGCCCATGATAGCATATATGCTACCATAAGTGTTGCCAATTTAGTCGATTTTTCAATTCAGATATTCAGAATTCATATTAGAAAATTGGAATAAAAATATTTTCTTTATTTAATGACAGACATTCCGTCATTAAAAATAAACAAAAATTAATAGTTGTTATTTTTGGTGTGAATTTCGAGTTTTCTAATTTTTGAATTTCTAGAATTCATTCTACCGTGGGCATTAGAGGGTTAATGTTAGCTTGTATGCATATTACAAATTTTAAAATTAAAAATAGAGAATTATATTTATTGTAATCAGTGTACATAAAAAGTTACTAAAATTTGTAATTAAAGAGTTTTTTTTTCTCTTAAGTAGTCCTGAAGAAAAAAATATAGTGTATGTAACATTTATGAAATAAATAAAAATTTCAATGGCTGATCAAACTTTATTTTTTCATAATAGATATAAAAAACAAACAAACAAACGCACACACACACAATGTAGTTTGTATAATGCAATATACACATCATGGGGTATATTTAGAACATCCATTCATATACATTAAAATTTCTAAAACGGAAATTCATTTTTATTAATTTAAAATTACAAAATGGCTGCTTATATGTTCAAGTAAAAAAAAAAAAAAAAAAAAAATAGAGAAAGAGAGAGATACTTCATATATTTTAATCGTTAACTTGTCGCAAAAAAAAAAAAAAAAAAAAAAAAAAAAAAAAAAAACGGAAGTAGCTATTCTATTGAGAATTATTTCTTCTTTCAATATATGTTTTTTTTTTTTTTTTTTTTTTTTTCTTTAAAGGCTTAGAGAGCTGTTTTCATACTAAAATTGTACCAAATTTTTAAAATCTCCATTTTGCAGCATATTTGGATTTTTCAGTAAATGTTATCTTCAGATATCAAATGGAAAGTCTTTCAGTCAATCAGTTTAACAATTATAAAGGTTTAAAGTTTGAAACTCCTACTCATTAAATTCATTTTTAAGTATTTAAAAACCGATTGCAATAAATATAACTCAAAAATTACTTTGATTAATAAGCTCTGATTTTGTATTCCATAATTGAATCTCCTAGAAATCGATTTATGTTTTTAAAAAATCATAGGTAATATTTATATACAGTATGGAACCGTTTATCCGGAATCCAGTTATCCAGAATGATATTTCCAATTGATTGATTTCAGAATTTCTCCAGAAAAAAAAGTGTCACAGTGCTAGCCTGACATGTTCATTGTTTGATACATTACTCACATGCATGGTATAATTTAATGCCAATATCTAGGATTTTAAATGGAAGAATATATAGTTAGATATTGGGAGTTTTGATTTTTATGCAGAAATGTTGTTGGGGAAGAGTTATACAGAAACAAGGGATTCCAATAAATTGTCTTTTCTCAAACCCTGAATAAATCTTTGACCTTGATTGGATCCGTTTCTTAATCTGTGTAATCTAATAATTAATGTGAAATCAGAAACAATACCACAGCCACATATATTCTACAAATAGATGTTGCTTTAATGCCCAGCCAGTTAACCAGAAAAACCAGTTATCTGGAATACATGGGACTCCAACCATTCCGGATAAATAGTTCTTTACTGTATATATTTTTTCTTCAAACTAATTAAAAAAAAATTTTTTTTTCAAGAAAACACAAAACAAGGATTGTTTAAGAGAAATCAAATATGCAAATCTAAAATTACAGCTCGCTCTGCTAAATTGATTTTGAGTTATGCTAACATAATTAAAAGCTACCCACATTGCAATCTGTTCTACAATGATTAAAAAAGAATTTAGCATTAGCGGTTCCTAAGCTACTTCACCAAATGACTTATTGTTTGATATCTGAAGGTAAAATGTACCAAAGAATCTAAATATACTGTTAAAATTGGGTATTTGCATTGGAAATTTCAAAGTTTGGTATGATAGCAGTATAGAGATGACCCCCTTAGCTTATTTTTTTAAATATAAATTGAAACAAGATATAATTTCCAATTGAATATCTATTTCTATTTTTCTCTGTGACAATTTGTCATTAAAAACTATGGGGCATGGTTTTTTTCCCTTTTTTTTACATAAACTTTACCTTTACATATATATTTTTGTAACAACACTCAATTAATTTTACTTTATTTTTCTAAATACACTTAATTACGTGAAAGCTGTAAAACATGATAAATGAAATAGATACTTTAAAAAGCCAAATAGATTTTTCCCCATTCACTATGAAAGTTATGGAAAAGATTAGATACATATAATAAAATGTATTACCTGCATATGACAACGGAAATGGGAAATGAGTTTTTTCTAAGAATCATAATTCGTATCTCTATTCAGATTTCCTGCTAACATTTGAAAGTATGTATGAAAGGATAAAAGCTAAACCCCTTTTTAAAATGCAAAATCCCTTTTTGCCCCTTTTAAAATTTTAAATTACCGTTTTAAAAAATAGAAATTTAAATCAAAACTTTTAAATGCTTTAATAATTGTGTTTCAATTGACTGAAAATGCCGTCGCCCCTGTTAAATTAGTTTTCCTGCATCGCATCTTATAACTTTCAAAGATCGTTTTCTGACTCTTCATAAGAATATTTGTGCTGACGCTAACGCAATTTTAAAGTCTTGCGGCATCCGATCGGCCGATGGAGCCAACGCCTTTATTCCACACAATCAATCACTCAGCTCGCGGCCAATTAAAATTAAAAATACGCCTCTTTTGACTTAGACGACCTCTAGCAGAAATAATGCAAAAACCTCATATTTATACCATTACACGGCTATCAGGAGCGAACTTTTTACGATTTCCCTCATCTAAACAAATCCACGCCAATCTGCTCTCTCGGAATTGCCTCGCGATGGACGAACCTTCGATGTCCAGACAGACTTAAAAAGCAGCTCTCACGCCAATATGGGCCTGGTTTAAAAGGATGCATGTAAGAAAAAGAAATAAACCAGGTTCCGTAATAGACGGTGTCTTCCTTTAAACAGACATACATTCACTCGGAATTTAACCGAATCCCGCTCACGGCCCAGGACTACAAGAGCATGCAAGGGAATCAGAATGAGCGCTTTGACGTAAATACGGAGCCGCCATCAGTCCGCGCAGCCACCGGCCCGGCGATCAAGGACCCACCGACGGAGCAACACGCTTCGTTTCAGAAGTCGAGTAGGACAGTTCATCTCAACGGGAAAATCCCAAAAACTAAACAGTTACGTAATCTACACCCGTCAATCACAGCGATTACCTCCGTGAAAAATTCTTACAGCATACGGTGAAAGACTTACGGAATTTATCCCAAGAACTCAAAAGTACTTAATCTCCCTTCGTCAAAAGGAAAGTGAATCATTAACTTTTCTCTTCATTCTCAATCTTGTGCAGTATTTCATTCTGCCGGCAAGAATCGAAGTGTTTTATCGGATGAAAAGTAGGTCAACTACACAGCTGTTTTCAATTTTCAAGAGCGCGCCGGTAAAGAAATGAACTCGTGACTCAGATGTTTCGGTTTCTGGTTTCTGGACTATTTAGAAAAATAAATCAGAACTGCGCTCAGCAAAAACAAAAACCACGTGACTACGGGAAAAAGTATTTTTGTGGGCAGTGCAAGAAGATATAGAGATAAATATTTCAGTGAAATTAATTTATTATTGTTTCGCGTCGCGGTGAAAAAAAAAAAAAGTAAGAGGTAAATTTTTCATGGATTTATTTAAAGCAAAGCCGTATAAAGGTATGTACTTTTGATATTAACGTACAGAAAAAAAAAAAAAAAAAAAAAAAAAAAAAAAAAAATTTTTAAAGATCTTTTTAGTGAGAGGCAGTGGTTCTCAAACTTTTTATTTAATTTTTTATGCATGCCAAAAATAAATTAAAGAGGATTATTTTATTATGCTATTACTTGTGTGAAAATTTTAATTATTTTTAAGTCAGCTATTTAAGTTCAAATATATAATTGTTTATGTATTGTGTTTAACGTAATTTTAAAGAGATGAAAGAGTAAGAATGGTGATTTTTATGAAAATTCTTTAGTTGTGTTGAACTGATAATTACGATTTTAATGAAAAATAACATTAACTAAACCTCATATTAAAATCATTTTTCTAGACAGTTTGAAAATATTTTAGCAGAAGTGAAAATTTTATTATTATTATAATATTTTTATTATTAAGTGTTAAACTTTTTAAAGATGATTTATATGCAACGTACTTTATAGTTAGTGAGGTTATTTAAATTTTTTTTTATTGAATTCAAGTTATTGAAAAAAAAAAAATTATTAAGGTGGATTTTAATTTTAAAAAGATGATTTTAACAGATATTTACAGATATAGTGTTACAAATTTTAAATAGTTTGAAAGATTTTTTCATTTTTATTCTTATGTGCTTTAATTGTGTATTATATTTCTGTGTAATTCAGTGATATTTATTATTTATATCTATCATGAGTAACCCAACACCTCCCAAAGAAGTAGAGGATTTAACAGACAAATCAGGTGACCCCGAAAAAGAAAAAAATCAAATTTCGAGCAAAGATGATAATCCCGTTAATAATCCTGAAGAGAAAAATAATCAGAAGTCTAGTCAGGAATCTGGAGGTGCACCAGAGACATCTGGTGTAACAATGTTAGGTGGACAGACCCTGTCAGTTCAAGCTGGGTCTGGTCACACTTCAGTATCCGCCAACCCAAAAATGTCAGTAGACCCCGATATCGTTGCGTTTTCTCCGCAAGATGGAATGTCTTGGATACCATGGTTAGCCTATTTCGAGAGTGTCTGTATAGGACAGGGAAAAGACGAGTGCTGGAAAATTAGGCACATACAGAAGTATTTAAAGGACAGTGCACTTACGTTGTACATTAATAATTGTCTAAATGTACTTCATTGGTCCGAATTTGTCACTTTGTTTAATGAACACTACGAAATTCCAGATACCCTTTCTCTCACTGATTTTTCACGTATTAGATATAAAGTTGGAGAGGACTTGAACGAATATTATCAAAAAAAGACTAAAGTAGGCCGAACCTTAGGTTTAGAGCAGAAACTTATCCTGGAAGGGTTAACGGAGGGCTTGCCATTAGAAATGCAGAAGTTAGTTATTGCAGGCAACCCCTCAACTACACATGCATGGCGTGAATTAGTTTTCAGAATTAGCAAACTGCAACTGGACAGAAAGGGAAATGAGGGCAAATTTGAAGCAAGCCCCCAAAACCCCAATCAGTATCGCCAATGGCGACCAAACCGACCTCCATATGAGAATGGACAGAATTTTAACAGGCAGTGGAACTACAGAGTTCCCTATCAAACACACCCCATTCGACCTTTTCCATCAAATCAAGCCAGAAATCCCCAAAATACGTTTAGACCGACTTCAAATGTTCCACCACGACCTAATGTACACCACCAGACCACTTTGCCGCCCTATCCATGCAAAGTTTGTCTTAATATCGGAATACCAAATGCGTATCATTGGGTGGGAAACTGCCCTTTTCGACAACAAGTGTTAGCAGTACCAACCCCTAGTCACAATATGACTTTGCCGAACCCCAACCAAGATCATAGCGCTAATGAGTCATCCCAAAATACATCTAGTAATCAATGACGATTTCTTATGTCCGGACATATACAAAAAGAAAAAGCTAGCTATAAAAAATCAAATAGAGATTGTCATAAAGTTACTTATGTAAAAAATGAAGACTCACTACCTTGTTTGATCGATACTGGGAGTTCGATTAGTGTTATTCCTTGTCATTTAGCCCATAAACTTAACCTAAAAATATGTAAAGTTCAGCAGAGTATACCAGTCACCCAAACACAAGGTGTTCTTGCTTTGAAAGAAAAATGCCTTGTTAGTTTGCAATTAGGACGTATCTCTAAGAGAATTGAACTTTTTATAATTAACAATCAGTTACCTTATGCTTTGATTGGGCTACCCCATTGCAAACTGTTTAGATTAAATATTGACTGTGTTAAAATGCAAATAACTCAAGATAATAAGAAAGTACCTCTCATGGACCATATTCCAACAAATGCGTCTCACCATACTTTACATTTATCAGAAGTATATACTAACCAGCCAGCAATTGAAAATGCAGAGATATTCGAAGAAAATTTTGAGCCGGAGTTGTTCGAGACCACTGACCATGTGCAAAATGTTCAGTCTGTCAGAGAACAATTACCTGCTCTTCTAGCCAAATATGTCTGTATTTTCGCCAAAGATAAATATGATATAGGCTGTGTAAACATGGAACCCCAGAGAATACAGTTAACATCAGATCTCCCCGTTTCTTTAAGAGCATATCGCACTTCCCCTAAGGAAGAAGAGGAAATTAAAGAACAAATTCAAAATTTATTGCGAGCCGGTATCATTAAAGAAAGCTATTCCCCTTATTCATCACCCGTAACTTTGGTGTATAAACTTGAAGAAGGGAAGAAAACCCGGTTATGTATTGACTTCCGAAAATTAAATGCCATTACAAAAACAGATGCAGAACCCTTACCTCGAATCGACACCCTGTTAGATAATTTGGCGCATGCTAAAATTTTTTCCACTCTTGATTTAGCTAGTGGATATTGGCACATTCCTATCCACCCTCGAGACACTGAGAAGCTGGCATTTGCCACCACCTTTGGATTATATGAGTGGAATCGTTTACCGTTTGGATGGAAAAACTCACCTGCTTGGTTTAACCGTACCCTCCGTAGAATTCTTAATAAATACAAAATTGACTTTGCCTGTAGTTACTTTGATGATGTTATTGTATTCTCCCAAAATGAAGAGGAACATTTATGTCATTTAGAGACATTATTTAATATATGTGTTCAAGAAAACCTTAAACTCAAATTGTCAAAGTGTAATTTTGTGAAATCCAAAATTAATTTTCTAGGATATGAAGTTTCGAACGGTTGTATCACACCTGACAACCCTAATATAGAGACGATTAAGAAATTAACACCACCAACGAATGTAAAAGAATTACAACGTTTTTTGGGATCTATAAATGTTTATCACAAATTTATTCCAAAGTATGCTAACATTCGATACCCTCTCAACAATTTGTTGAAGAAAAATGTCCCTTATGTGTGGGACCAAAATTGTCAAAATTCTTTTGAAAAATTAAAAAATGCTTTAATTGAAAAACCAATCTTAAAGTTGTTTGATCCCAAAACACCTTGTCATTTGTTTGTAGACGCATCAAGTCATGGAGTGGGATGTGTAGTGAAACAAGTTGATGAAAAAGGAACATTACATCCTATAGCATATCACTCTAGAAATCTTCGCGATTATGAAAAAAATTATGCAATTACGGAGTTAGAATGTTTGGCGATTGTGGATGCTTTAGATAAATTTTATCATTATTTACACGGTCAAAAATTTGTCATACATACAGATCATGCGGCACTTACCTGGCTCAAAAGTGTTAAAAATTTAAGAGGACGTCTTTTCCGCTGGTCCCTAAAACTTAGTATGTTTGACTATGAAATTAAATACCAGAAAGGCTCCACTAATGTTGAAGCTGATATGCTATCTAGACAACCTGTTTCAGAAAATTTACCCCATATTATACATCTCCTTGACTTGAATGAAGTAAGAGACAATCAGAAGAAAGAAAATGTAACAATTGATGGTAAAAAGTACACTGAGATAAATGATGTTGTTGTTATTAAAAAGAAAGGTTTGTATAAGATTGTGGTCCCCATGTCTTTACGTTTACCCCTATTAGAAAAAACCCACACACAATTTGGCCACCCTGGAATTTATAAAATGATAAATTTAATCTCTCCGCAATATTATTGGCCTAACTTTAATCAGGACATTGAAAATTTTGTAAAACACTGCCACACTTGTCAGATAAACAAAAAATGTAGACAAAAAAGATTTGGCTTATTGCAATTAATGCCCCCAACAGAGATACCTTTTGAATGTTTGGCAGTAGACTCTGTTGGCGGATTTAATTATTACAATTCTACAAAAAAATATTTGCATTTAGTCGTTGACCATGCAACTCGCTATGTGTGGGGTTTTCCTTCAAAAAGTGTAACTACCGAAACTTATACAAACATTTTGAAACAATTATTTCAGATACAAGTACCAGATAGATTGTTAACCGACAGAAATGGAGCATTTACAGCTTCCAGGTTTAGGAGATTTCTTCGTAATTACAATATAAAACACAGATTGACGAGCAGCCATCACCCGGAAACGAATGGGAAAATTGAACGACTAAATCAGACTATTGTCACTAGATTAAAATGTAAAGTCAATTCCACATCCAAGAAAATACCCTGGACTAAGCTTTTAGATGAAGTCTTATATGAATATAATAACACCCCTCATTCTGTAACCCAATTCACCCCTAGCTATTTATTTTTAGGAAATTTACCATATGATCCCCCTTTACCAAATAATAGTTACTATCCCCCTGTGGAAGAAGCTAGAAAATTGGCTAAAGAGAGAACAATTGCTTACCATAAAAAGAATAAAGTCCGTTATGATGCTCGTTTCCTTCCTGTAAAGTTTAAAGTTGGTGACATTGTGATGTATGAAGAATTTCACTATCCGAATACCCGTAAATTGACTGCACCATATTCTGGCCCATACACCATTTTAAAACAACTTTCTGATGTATCCTTTGAAATTGATAAACCCAGCCCACATTTTAAGAGAAATTCCGAAATTGTCTTTTCCTCCAAGTTAAGATACTACCACCCTCCTCAAAATCTTAAACTCAGCCATGAATAAACCCCATCTATCTCTTTCAGCTGTCAATTTTTTTTAATTTTTGCTTTCCTATCGTCCCCCTTACTCGTAGCATTTGGATGAGGACCCAGCTGGGCGTGTAACCTATCTCCCCAGCAGTGTAGAATGATGGTGACAGTTTAAAAGTACTGTTAGAATTTTTATTATTTTTTTTAAAAATATTATAATGACGAATTGATGACACATGAAGGGGTCCTCCGCTCCGTGGCCACCCATCTTTAGCCGGACTGTTTTCCCAGATTCTCTTTCCAGGTTGAACGGAGAATCTGGCAAAACTGCTTCGCTTCCCCTCTGCAGGTGAATATCGATTACCCACTTTTCTTTTTCTGTCGTGCGAGTGGCACATTTTTGGGTGATATTCCCCTCAGAGTATTAAAACCCATATCGCACTGACCCTGCGCATGGTGAAAATTATAGCAAGTGTATATTTAGTTTTTATTAGCTGTAGTTTTCTTTTTTTTTTAAACAACTTAGTGTTGTTTTTTCATGGATATAAACCTAAGGCTGCATCATAGAAGTAGCTAAGTCCCGAACAAAACGGAAAGGTATACGAAGAAATATAATTTGTTTTTGTTATTAGTATTTTAGGATATTTTACTGTTATTTTATCTCAGTGTGAAAATTCAATATTTCTAGAAATGCAAGCTTTTCAAATTGCATTTGAGATACAATATATTTTGTTGATAGTATTAGTGCATATTTTGTATTATTGAATATTTTATATTTTTGAATAATTTGTATTTGTGAATATATTTTACATTTTAATATTTTGTATTTGTGAATATTTTTTTTTACATTTGAACATTGTCTATTATTGAATATTTTTTACATTTGCATATGTTGTATAGTTTTCAGTATGTTTACCTGTGAATATTTTAATATATTATATAGTTTATGGTTGCAATTTGCAATTATACACAAGAGGATGTTTCCCAACAAACTATATCAAAAACTTTAAAACAAAAACTGGAAAGAAAGGGAAACACTACAAACACAGTTATGTTATGACAACTGTTATAATCAAGATATGTCGTCTCGAGACACATTATTGTTTTGCTGCAGCACCATTGAAAGAATTCCAATATTTTAGTGTAACCAATATTTTTATGTAAATTTGATATATAAATGTAAAAATAGGTCCAATTGACTTGAGAGCTGAAGTAAATACTGAAGAGCTGGAGAAATTACTTGAGAGCTGGAGAAAATAAGAATCTAAAAAAAAAAAAAAAAAAAAAAAAAAAAAACATGGGTTAAATTTACGAGATAAGACCCACAGGTCTTGCAGGCGAGCCCTGTGGCTCTTGTTTTAGTGGGGGGGGGATATGAAAGGATAAAAGCTAAACCCCTTTTTAAAATGCAAAATCCCTTTTTGCCCCTTTTAAAATTTTAAATTACCGTTTTAAAAAATAGAAATTTAAATCAAAACTTTTAAATGCTTTAATAATTGTGTTTCAATTGATTGAAAATGCCGTCGCCCCTGTTAAATTAGTTTTCCTGCATCGCATCTTATAACTTTCAAAGATCGTTTTCTGACTCTTCATAAGAATATTTGTGCTGACGCTAACGCAATTTTAAAGTCTTGCGGCATCCGATCGGCCGATGGAGCCAACGCCTTTATTCCGCACAATCAATCACTCAGCTCGCGGCCAATTAAAATTAAAAATACGCCTCTTTTGACTTAGACGACCTCTAGCAGAAATAATGCAAAAACCTCATATTTATACCATTACACGGCTATCAGGAGCGAACTTTTTACGATTTCCCTCATCTAAACAAATCCACGCCAATCTGCTCTCTCGGAATTGCCTCGCGATGGACGAACCTTCGATGTCCAGACAGACTTAAAAAGCAGCTCTCACGCCAATATGGGCCTGGTTTAAAAGGATGCATGTAAGAAAAAGAAATAAACCAGGTTCCGTAATAGACGGTGTCTTCCTTTAAACAGACATACATTCACTCGGAATTTAACCGAATCCCGCTCACGGCCCAGGACTACAAGAGCATGCAAGGGAATCAGAATGAGCGCTTTGACGTAAATACGGAGCCGCCATCAGTCCGCGCAGCCACCGGCCCGGCGATCAAGGACCCACCGACGGAGCAACACGCTTCGTTTCATGTATACAAAGAATGACTGTGGATTTGTTCCATCATCATTTGCAAGTTTTTAGCTGATATTTGTAAACATTGCACAAATATATATTTTTTAAGTTAAAATAAAATGTAAAATATAGTAAAAATACTTATTTATATGTGAAAAAAAAATCTGGATTATAGTAAAGAAAAGAAACGAAATTGCATCTTGATTGTTTATTTGATGGAAAAAAAAAAATGAAATTGTGAAAAGCATATTCAAGATATGAAATAAAACTCAAAATTTCAAGAAGAACTAATATAGTGTGTTATAAAATTAACTTAGAAAGTATATTTATCTATTGTTATATTGTGATGTTTTTCCTGATTAATAAAAAAATTAGAAAATTTAATACACTTGTTTTTTCTTTTCACAAACATACATTACAATATTAAATCACATTTTCCCAACATGATAAAAAAGAAATATATCACATTACTTGGTGTGTGTAGTAAATACAGTACTTTTATGTTAGCTGGGCACAGGTGATAAATCCCCAAATATTGTTCCCGTAATTCATATTTCATTTAAAAATATGTCTTTCTCTCATTTAATTTAAAATACACGCCTTTCATAGGTTTAATTTAAAATTAAAAAATAATTAAATAAATAAAAAATAATGCAATAAACCAAACCATTTTATTTCAAAATCAAAGCATTGTTTCCAATTTACACACATGAAAAATAAAATATTCATGCACATAATTAAATTTTTTTGTGATTAAAATACTATATCTGCACGCATTATATATTATCTGCTATTGGAGAGAAAAGAAATAATGCTACTGGCATGATTTA
Source organism: Maratus michaelseni (assembly GCA_963931845.1). Classification (NCBI taxonomy): domain Eukaryota; kingdom Metazoa; phylum Arthropoda; class Arachnida; order Araneae; family Salticidae; genus Maratus; species Maratus michaelseni. The sequence goes on from OZ007598.1 coordinate 259,659,918, forward strand.
CTCCTGGTATCTCTCTCAAAAGAAATTTCGAATGTTTTTTATTATATGGCATGGATCAAAGCTTAAAAACAGTTTTTTTTCACTACACAAAGAATGGGGAATCTCATGGGTTAATTTCCCACCTGCTAGAATGCACACATTTATTTTGTGGTTATCAGCAAGTATGCGAAAAACCAAAAAAACCAATGCCTTCAACTTATTTTAACACACACAGAGTAAGTGCATGCAAATCCCAACCACATAACTGTTTGCTAAAAAAAATATGCCACAGGTATTCTGTAATTTGTTGAAAGACCTTGCATCATAAAAAACAACATGCTGTTTGCAAGCTGAACTTTTTTCCTAGAAGATTGTACATCACATGGCTTTTGCACATGCTTGGAAACATCTTCTTGTCCCAAGAAAACATTCAGTTTACTATCATACTGCATTTGAGATTTTATTGCCATTTCATCAACAATAATTGAGACATATCTCTCATGGGGATTTAAATTGTTTATTTCATTTTTTAGCCTCTCTTTAATTAATTGTCAGATTCCAGTATCACACGAAACATTTCCAATAAATGTAGCCAATGTTGATTTGTATGGCAGTTTCAAAATTTTATTATGCTGAATAAATGCATATGCCTTTGGGGAGCAAAATCATAAACCTATAGCTTTTGTCAAAGTTTTAGGATTCCACTGTTGAACTTTTTTTTTCCAAAATTCAAAATTTGCTCAGTAAGTATTAATGCATGATCATTATTTTCACCTGATGCTTTCATTACTTTGTCAAGACACGAATATACTTTATTATTTTCAAACACATTTAATTTTTCACAAGTCTCGTTTAAATGTGACTGTAATTTTTTTAACTTTGCATTTAACCGAAAGTTTTTACAAATTAATGAATTGTTTTGCTGTTTCAACTTGTAAATGTAATCATCCATATTCCATGATGTTTGAGAAGAATTGTTGGTACTACATCTCACATATGGAAAATCAGAAGGAAATGAAGCTTCAAGACATTCAACGTTTGTAATAGAACCTGGTGCTGATTCCAAGCTGAGGGCAGAAGCTGATTCTTGTGGTTGAATTGAATCCTTTACATTACTCTTTTTAAGACTGGTTTCTAAACTTTTTCTTTCTGGTAACCTTGCAGGTACTAACTTAGGAATTTTGTAAGATTGGTAGCCAGGGAAAATAGAAGAAATACTATGTGGCTTCAAACAATGCTTTTTCAGCCCACTTTTGTAATCTGAGTCCTGGAAATGTAAACTGCAAACAGCTTGACTAACTGAATTTGCATTATTATTTGGTTTAAAATTTTCTCTTGAAATTGCTTTCAGCCATTTTTGTTCAAGTGATGAATCACAAGGGAAATAATGGAAACTTATACCTTTAGATTTTCCACTTCTTGATGTACAAGGTGGAACAGAACAGTAAACCATTTTCAAAGATTTTTGCAGAATTTTTCCAAGCTGAAAAATTTATGAAAAGAAAAATAAATTATAATAAAAATCCACTTTTTAGAAGATTCAATAACAATTATGAAAGTTTACAAGAATTTAAAAAAAGAATTGCATGTCAAGAAGTTTTAAAAACTTAATAGAAAATTATAAAAACAAACAACAACTACAAAAAGTAAGAAGAAAACATTACTTTTACAACTAGATAACAATATTTTTACATGGGCAGTAAAATCGCTATATTTATAACAGATAGAAATTTCAAAGAGTTCAGGCAACAAGAACTTTTTTTAAACTATGAAACGACACTATGTGAAAAATCAAGAAAATGTTTTCTTACAAGCACTTTTATGACTAAATATCAAGATTTTTTTGCACATTTTTCTTTTAAAAAATCATTTTATACAAAATCAGGTTAAAGATATGAAATCATACAAATTTGAGGTTTGTTTTAATTTATTATCACAGACCTGGGCAACACCAGGCAGGTCAGCTAGTAAATAATATTTGACATTTCCACAAGTATGGTTGCTAGCTTGTCAACATTCATTCATTAATAATTTAAATTTCAAAATAATAAAAATGAATTATGTTTTCCCTATATGCTTGATACTATACATTAAATATATATTTACGTTATGCGAAAAATAGAATATATAAGGATAATGACATTTCTAGATTTTTTTTTTTTTTTGGGGGGGGGGGGGGGGGAAGAGGCATAACGAAAAAAAAAAACACAGAGTCATAAAAACTCTTATTTATATGTGAAGCATTCAGAGAAGCCAACTCGACTAACTCCATCAAATAAAAATGCTCAGTATAAACAGTTAAAGTTATGTATCTATATAAAAAATTTTTTTTTTTTTTCAGTATATTTTGATTTTACTCTTTAATTTTCTTAAATTCAAGGATAATTTTTCAGCACTGTATAAATATATAGAAAAATTTCAACCCAATAATGTTACTACCCGAACTTCTAAAAAAATGGAATTATTCCGATTGACTTCTGAATGCCTGATATAGAATTTGTTTTATTAACACAAGAAAACACAAATGGAACGTTAATATTACTTATAAGCTTTCAATTTAATAGGCCGTACTTTCTTTCTAATAAAAAATGTGAAATATTTCCATAAATATCTATTAATTTTTTTTGCGCTGATTTTTTTTGGGGGGGAGGGGGGGGCGTTGTCCCTCAACCCTCACTCTGAGTCTGCCCCTGTACAAGGACTGTGTCTATCAAATTAAATTAATTCTTTATAATTTTAAGGTACTTTTTAATCCAATTTGTATGTTTTTTTTTTAAATATTGTAAGTAATGTTAACATCTTTGTTCCATTTGTGTTCATAAAACAAACTTCAAAACTGTTATGTAACAGCATTGTAAAAGTGACAATTCTATTGTCAGTCAATATTCCCCTTGAAAATGAATGCATGTGTGTTCAAAAGATCTCGGGATTAAATTATGTTATAACATCTTCTACATATGATTTATTTTAATGCGCTTTTTAAGTAATTTTAATAAGTATTTTATCTATTAAAACAAATTCTATTATTATAAATACTATATATATGCACTTGAAATAAGAATTATGTATTGCAAAAAGCTATTTCATGTTTACTATAAGTTCAATTTAGAATTTATTTTCCAATTATTAATTCTTACTGATTAACTTTAAGTAAGTGATCTGAATCATATGAAGTTCTTTTTATTTTTACTTTCTTCAGAAACAAAATAGTTAGACATAAGAATTATATGCAGAACTTTAAAATGATGAATGTTACACTGAAAATATACTAATTAAAAGATTGAAACATTCACATCAATTGCATTTTCTTTTTCAATACATGAATATGGCACCACTTTCTCTCAGCATATAGAGAGAGTATATTTGAAAAATTAAACTAATTTCATAAACTTGAAATCAATAAGAATAGAATGAATAAAAATAATACAGATATACAGCAGACTTAGCTATAAAAATTTGCCATCGACATTATATGTTTAATAGAAAATACTATTACATAATAATGTTTTGAACGAATTTCTCAAATTAAAAATTGTAAAAAAATTATATACCTCAGTATTTTTAATTCAATAATTTCACACACCCTCAAATAACATATCTAATCAACATATTTTTAAAGCATATATAATATTATGTAAAAGCAGTTCAAAATATAAGAAATTCATCACTTTTTATTATTCCTCAAAACAATTTTTTTTTTTTTTGTTAAACAGACATGGCAATTATATACAGTGGTGGCCAAAAGTTTGGACATTTTTTGAAAGTTTCATGTTTTTCAACTTTGTGTGCTTGTAGAATATATGAATTTTCACTTAAATACAAACGTTTATATATCAAATTGAAGGTAATTTAATGTAGAATTTAATAATAAAAACAGTATTACAATATCTGTATTGCAAAAAAAGTTATGCTCATTTTAGTAGAACAAACAAACACAAATCGTTTTGAATAAGAACGTGTTTTGTAATAAAAGTGCGTACTAGCCAATCACAAACACTGTTCTGAGGACCAATCAAATGTCTGTAACTATAGTTTAGGTTATTTGGATGGTAAAAGAGTTATTGTTGTGGAAATATTTTGCAGAATAATGCATACTAGTACAATTAAATAGAGTATTGCAGTATTTGAATATTTAAAGTCCTTTTTTTTTAATTAAACTAATTTTAAACAATGTCATCAACAAGAAGGACTAATTGGACATCTACAAAAAGAAGCCGAATTGTCATATTGAGAGAAAATGGCCTCTCTTATGCTGAAATTGCAAGACAAGTTGGTGGTTCAGTGACTTGTTCTGGTGTACGAAAGTTCTGTTTACGTTATGAAAAAACGAAATCAGTGGAAAATAAGGCCAAATCAGGCCGAAAAAAATGCACAAGTGCTACTGCCGATAGAAAAATTAAACGGCTATGCCTTCAAAATAGAAAAAATTCATCAGATGCCATTAGATGTGAAATGAATGCAGCGGGTATTGCAGTAAGTTCAAGAACAATAAGAAGAAGGTTATCAGGATTTGATCTACAAGCTAGAATTCCAAGGTAAAAACCATATTTAAATCAAAAGCAACGCGAAAAATGAGTTAAGTGGGCAAAACAACACATTAAATGGTCAGAAAATCAATGGAAGCAAGTAATCTGGAGTGATGAGAGTAAAATATCGATCTTTGGTAGTGATGGTAGAAAATACGTGAGACGTAGAGTAGGAGAAGAACTTCATCCTGATTGCATTGAAGCAACTACAAAAACCCAACAAATGTCATAATTTGGGCATGTATGTCTGCAGATGGTGTGGGCTGAATTCAAGTGATTGATGGCATCCTGAATGCCAAAAAATACATCGAAATTGTCCTGGAACCAAAATTGAAACCTTCCATCAGGGATCTCTTCCCCAACAACGCATCATTTATTTTTCAGCAGGATTCAGCTCCATGCCACACAGCAAAAGTATGCAAAGCATGGTTTCAAAATAAAGGCATATATATATTACCATGGCCAGGAAACAGCCCTGATCTCAATCCAATTGAAAATTTGTGGCGACGTTTGAAAATTCTTGTACGAAAAAAACGTCCATCCAATAAAAGACAACTTATTGAAGCTATAATGGATTCTTGGCACCATGTGATTACGAGAGATGAACTCCAAACACTCGTTCACTCGATGAAAAGACGCTTTGAAGCTGTCTTAAAAAATAAGGGTTATCCTACTAAGTATTGATTGTGTAAGTATCACTTTAAAAAAATGCAAATCTAAGATAGATCTAACTCTTAGTTGTATAACTTTTTTTGTAATACAGATATTGTAATACTGTTCTTATTATTAAATTCTATATTAAATTACCTTCAATTTGATATATAAACGTTTGTATTTAAGTGAAAATTAATATATTCTACAAGCACACAAAGTTGAAAAACATGAAAGTTTCAAAAAATGTCCACACTTTTGGCCACCACTGTATATATATAAAAAAAAAACATTAATGAATTCAAAAAAAGTATTTCTATTATTATTATATTTTAATTTAAATTTTTCTTACCAATCTAAGTGATCTGAATCATATTAAGATGTTTTATTTTTACATTCTACAGAAAGAAAATAAATACATATATAAGATTTTTTTATTTAAAACAGGGAATTTTAAACTCAGGAATATTACACTGGAAAAATATTAAATTAAAAGATTAAATTAAATTTATGTTACTTACAAGAAAATTAATATTCTACAGAATACCGAGTTCATTCAGAAATGTGTATGGCGAAAAATAAATCAGTATACAGTTATGTATTTTTTGATAGTATGCAAATTAAAGGTAATCAAAAAATTTGTTTCATAAAAACTTTTATTTTCTTACAAGTTTTTAATGAAAAATGTCGATGAAAATCTCGGCTATTCTCCATTTTACTCTTATCTGAAACAAATTCTAAAACACATTGTGGTGTCTGAATAGTGACATTGACTCTATGGTTTATATCGATGAACTGAATAAACTATATTATAAGATACTGTGAACGAGATTATGGAATACGAGTTGTTGTGTTTAATAAGATGGCTATGAGTAGTTGTATGCCGATTGAGCATAGATAGAAAATGTTGTACCTTTTGTGTATATAAATGTTTGTGTTGTTATAGTAAAGTATGTGCATCGTGTCCGATTTCAGTTTCCATTATTAAATGTATTTATACCCACGCAAACACGACAAAACAGCTGGCGACGAGGATGGGATCTTCATTTGTAAATACGCATGTTTGAAATCTAATTTTGAAAATTGTTTTCCCCCATTTAAACTAGAGAATATCTCCTCCAACTTTGGCAAGGGGTGTTGTGGCACGATTAAACTGGGATTTAAGGTTACTGAATAATCCGCACATAATCGTATACTGCCATCCGATTTTACGACCGGTACTACTGGCGTTGCCCATTCAGAGCTTTCAACTCTCTCTATAATACCTTCTTTTTCTAATCTTTCTATTTCATCTTCAACTCTGCTTTTTAAAGCAAATGGCACTGTTCTAACCCTACAAAATACAGGTTTAACATCTGGTTTAAGTTCGAGCTTAGCTTCATAATTATTTATTTCCCCGAGTTTATCATCAAAAATATCCTTATACTCTTCCAAAAGATCTTTTAAGTTTAATTTATTTGTAGCTCTTAATGCCTTGATAGCGTTCCAGTCTAGATTTATCTTATGGAGCCATTCACGGCCAAAAATGGTATCCAAGTCCTCCTTAACAATGTATAAGTTCAAATTCGAAATTTGATTTTTATATTCAACTTTAACTGTAACATACCCCATAGGTACTAATGCTTCACCATTGTAGGTTTTAAAAACTATATTAGTGGGTTGAATTTTCTTCCGTGAAATTTTCCTAAAATTCCTTATACTCATAACACTGACTGCCCTGCCAGTATCTAACTCCATTGAGCAATTTTTCCATCAATTTTTAAATTAACCATTATTGGAGGTCGTCTCGGTTCTTCCTCACGTAAAGTACCGTCATTGGAATTTAATCCAAATAATGGGACCTGGTTATTGTTTTCAACCACATCCTTAAAATTTACTTGTTTTTGCTAAACTGGTCTAGCATTTGCTTTTCTTGCTGCGAAACATGCTTTTTTTATGTGACCAATTTTTGAACAAAAATCACATTTACTGGAAATAAATCTACATTTAGCTTTGACATGGTCTGTGCCGGTGCATCGCGTGCAAAATAAAGATTTTCGCTGTTTTTCAGCATAATTTGATTTCCTGTTCCATTGTTTTTTTACTGCATGAACTGCATTTATTCCTCGACCCATAATATCATTTGCCCCCTTAAATGCTTTTTCCATGGCTAAAGCTATTTGCAAGGTTTTATCTAGATCTATGTTATCTTCTTCAAATAATCGATCCAGAATTGTTTTATCGCGTAATCCGCTAACAAAAACATCGCGTAACATGATATTTAACATATTGCTATCATAATCGCAATTAATTGCTAGTGCTCGGAGTTCCGCTATATATGTATTAATACTCTCCCCTTCCCGCTGTTTACGATTCAGAAATTTATGTCGAGAAGGTATAACCAATGGCTTTGGGGTTAAATGTGTTTTCAAAACATCTTTCAATTTTTCCAAGCTTTGCGCAGAAGGAATTTCTGGAGACAGCAAATTTTTTAATAACTGATACAATTTAGCACTTAAAGAAGAAATAAATACTTTAGCCCTAGCGTCTTCTGGGATTTTTTGTACATCTAAATATGTGAGAAATCTTTCAAAAAAACTATCGAAGTTTTCATATTCTTCATTAAACTTTTCAAATTGTACAGTTACTTTGTGAGAGCTACTCTCTTTATTCTGGAGAGCAAGAATCAGTTCTTGATTCTGCTTCAATAACTCTTGAATTTGTTTCTCCATAATTCAATATAGTAATTAAAAGATGAAAAAAAAAATCTTTTACCTTGAGCCGTCTTCAAACAGTTCAATTTTTAAATACTCGTCGCCAGCAATTTGGCAGCGGTACGTTGATGGATTATTCCAAGGTATGGAATGGGTAAAAGTGTTCATGGATGATGCTAGAATAACAGGAAATGACGAAATGTCACATCTTAAAGCTTTAGAGCAGTTTTTCAAAACGTGTAAAGAGCATGGCTTGAAACTTAATCTCAGTAAGAGTCAATTTTTTCAAAATGAAATTAATTTTCTAGGGCATAAAATTGATGCAAATGGAATACATAAAACTGACGAGAAGGTTTCAGCGATTTTAAATGCTCCTGTACCTAAAAGTGTACAAGAAATAAAGAGTTTCCTTGGATTAGTAACGTTTTATGGTAAATTTTGTAAAAATTTAGCGACTATTGCAAATCCTCTTAATAGTTTGACAAGAAAAGATGTGAAATTTAAATGGTCGAAGAATTGTCAAGTTGCCTTTGAGAAGATAAAACAAGAAATTTGTTCAGAAAAAGTCTTAGTTCATTATGATCCGAAACTTCCCTTAATCCTGGCAAGTGATGCATCTCCAGTTGGTATTGGTTGTGTCTTATCTCATCGATATCCAGATGGTTCTGAACGGCCAATAGCTTTTGCATCCAAAACCTTAACTAAGACTGAGCAGAAATATTCTCAAATCGACAAAGAGGCCTTAGCAATAGTATGGGCAGTAAAAAAGTTTTACTTATACCTAAAGGGAAGAAGGTTTACCTTAATAACTGACCACAAACCTCTAGTAGCGATTTTTGGATCAAAACGAGGGTTACCAGTATTAGCAGCTACAAGATTACTACATTATGCATTGATTTTACAATCATTCCAATTTGACATAGTATTCCGAAAAACTGATGACCATGGAAATGCAGACTTTTTGTCAAGATTGCCTAAAACTTCTGAAGAATTGGAAGTAAAAGATGACATTACAATATTCCAGATGTCACAAATTGAAACACTAGCAGTTACTTCAAGGGAATTACGGCAAGAAACGTGGAGAGATGAAGAATTGGGTCCACTATTAGAAGCCTTACGAAAAGGTCAGAATCTGCACGGAAGAGAAGCACAATATACTATTGAAGATGGATGCATTATGTACGGACAAAGAGTGTGTATTCCGAAGAAATATCAAAAAAGTGTTTTGGAAGAATTGCATGAAGGGCACTTGGGTATGGTTAAAATGAAAGCAATCGCAAGATCATTCGTCTATTGGAAAGGGATTGATAATGATATAGAAGAAGCAGCCAGAAATTGCGCTGACTGTGCCAGACACAAATCAGATCCTACAAAGGCAAAAGTTCATTATTGGGAATATCCCAGCATGCCTTGGGAACGTATACATGTTGATTTTGCCGGTCCTATATTTGAATATATGTTTTTGGTGATAGTTGATGCTCACTCGAAGTGGTTAGAAGTTTATCCAATGAAGGTGACCACAGCGAAGAAAACAATTGAATGTCTACGAGACAGTTTTGCGCGATTTGGATTGCCTTTAGTCCTGGTCAGTGACAACGGGCCACAATTCTCATCTGATGAATTTCGGAGATTCATGCGAAGAAACGGTATCAAGCACAAAACTAGCGCACCATTTAAACCATCAAGTAATGGACAAGCTGAACGTTATGTGCATACAGTAAAACAGTCGCTGCGAGCTATGCAGACTTATGAAGGAAGTATACAACAAAAATTGAGTACATTTTTGCTACAATACAGAAAAGCACCCAATGCAACAACAAGTTATAGCCCAGCGATGTTATTCTTAAAAAGAGATGTCCGAACCAGAATTGATTTACTAGTACCTCAACTGAAATCGAGGATTCAAGAAAAAATACGAAAAGGAGTATTTGAATTCGCAGACAGAAAATTTGACATCGGTGATTCTGTAGCGGTGAGAGATTATAGATCAGCCAATTCAAAATGGAAGTTTGGAAGAATCATTAATAAAGATGGTGCTCTACATTACACTATCAATGTTCAAGGCGCACTAGTAAGACGTCATGTTGATCAAATCCGTTCAGTGGGTGAGCAAGTGCAAGAGAACGATTCTATATCAAATGAATATCGAAGATTTCCAGCAACAAGATCTAAAGAGACTCCTTCAGAGCCGGAACATTCCAATGCCGAAGGTATTATTCCCCAGATCTCCAATGAGAAACCAGTAGCATCAGCTTCAACGGATGATCCGACTCCAGACTTGATTTCGCCAACTCAACAGCCAAGTAGTTTGTCAAGAGTTCCCGCTACGACAGATACTCCACCGGTTCAAGCAAACCCGACTGTAATACCCAGACGATCTCAGAGAGTTCGCCGACCACCCAAGAAGCTTGACCTGTAAAGGGGGAGGAGATGTGGTGTCTGAATAGTGACATTGACTCTATGGTTTATATCGATGAACTGAATAAACTATATTATAAGATACTGTGAACGAGATTATGGAATACGAGTTGTTGTGTTTAATAAGATGGCTATGAGTAGTTGTATGCCGATTGAGCATAGATAGAAAATGTTGTACCTTTTGTGTATATAAATGTTTGTGTTGTTATAGTAAAGTATGTGCATCGTGTCCGATTTCAGTTTCCATTATTAAATGTATTTATACCCACGCAAACACGACAAAACACACATAACACATTTTATCGTTTTTTTTTCCACTTTTGTTTTTTATTAAAAATAACTTTGAAGCTAACCTAAAGAAATTATTTCCTTTTTCCTCTTGGACTTGAACATTATTGTCCCTACATTTCGATTTCGAGTTGCAAATGTCGATATTGACACGTAATCGAATCTTTTATCGCTATCGTTACATTTTAATGGCGTCTACGTGTTTAGCGTTGCCCTATTTACATTTTAATATACTGGTTTATATTTGCGTTAGTTTCTTTTAAATATTCAAATTGAGTTTTTAACTGTAAGTTTCTTCATTATCATTCATCTCATGAATTGAAGCATAGTAGTTAAATGAATTTAGTTAATTTCTTAGTATTTATTTTCTATTTTCATGTTGATCTATGACTTAAATCACATTTTAAGTATCATATAATCCATAACAGGATATTTTCTTTTATATGAATCATTTACCTAATTATAATTTCAGTTGAATTACATAAATATCATTCACATTGCATTTAAGGTACTAAACGCATCGTAAGGAAACTTTTTCATATTAATTATAATGTAGTTGGGTGATTGAGTTATAAGAACTGGATTATGTACTTCTCAAATTTCTTTGATTTTTTTTATTGTACAATAATTTCTTACCATTTGCTGAGATAACGTTTCAGAAAACATGTATTAGTAGGGTGTATTTGGGCAGTGGCGTAGGAACTTTGAACAAGTAGGGGGAGCTGGGGCATATTATGGAAAGCTAGTGGCGGGGATGATTTCAATCATTTCGGAGGATTCCTTCATAGTGTTGAATTTTTAACAAACAGCAGTATTAAATAGAAGCATGTCAAAAGATCACCAACACTTTAATCCAATTAAATAATTTTTATTAGATATACTTGATACATAGAAACTTAATTTATGGAGAATTCCGAATACAATATTCTCCCATTTACCAAAAGTTAAAGTTCTTTCTGTTGTTTTGCTTACAAATTCTTTACAAATCTCTTCCAAATCCATTTTAAAGGCCTCCTCTTTATAAATATGCAGTAGCATCAAGTGGTTGAGTCTCTGTTGACCCATTGTTGTTTGGAGGCATGTTTGAAGCCACCAAAGAGTGATGAATGATCTCTCAGCTGTTGCTACTGATGTCAGAATCGTCGAAATAAATTCTGCCAAAAGGTAAACTTCAGAAGATAATTTCTTCATTAACTCCTCTGATGACATAACTTTAATTGCGACCGACAACACATTAACTTTTTCAGTTAAATTTTTTTCTTCTGTTTATTAGATAGACCAATCTGCATGAAAATATTTTTGATTATTCCTTAAACCTTTTTACATTCATCATAATTTTCTCAGAACATAGTTTCCAATACATTAAAAATATATATATTTATATACACCCGCAAAATCGACCAGTGTGTCTTGAAAGCAGGGACCAGTGGACTGCTATTAGGTATTATCTGAAATACAATATAAATCTATTTTTCATTAATTTAATTCTTCTTTGTTTCCCCTTTGCCTCCAAAATAACATAGTAATATAAATTTACAAGAAACATTTTGTAAAAAAAAAAAAAAAAAAAAAAAAAAAAGCACAAAACAAAACAAAAAATTAATTATATTTTGTAAATAATAACAAATTAATACAGGAGCAATTGCAATTTAGATGAAATTATTACTTAAGTACAAAAAAATCAGCGCACATTAAAATTTGCAAATGAAATTCCAAAATACTTATGAGTAAGATTGAGCTTGGAATTTTCCTGAAATACTTTTGTATCTGGGAGCAACATGGAATCATTGACATCAATAACAGATTCACCTACAGTTTCTGGAAAAATAAACTGATTTCCATTCAATTTGTGTCTCATGAATCTTACTTGAATAGAATCATCACCAATTAGGCTACAGTTATATTTTTCAAATGCAGTAAATACAAAACAAAATATTTCTTACTATATTAAATAAATTGTTATTTTTCTTTATTTACTTTATTTTACAGTTAAATAACTACATTAAAGCAATATTTCTTTATAGAAAATAATCAATTAAGTATTTTTAACATCCTGCATTACAGGAGCAGAGTGGATTGTGGACCACTGTGCCTCAGCAGTGGGGTAGTCAGGGCTGCCACTGGCGACTATTTTTTAATTATATCTCACACCACTTTCTCAAAACAAAATTTTTTCTCATATATTTTGACAATGTGCAAGAGAAATATACTACAAAATTTATTTTTTTTAAATAGTGGTGAGAATAGAATATAAAAATAGTCAGCAATGGCAGTCTGGGAGTGGTCCACTGTGCCCCATGTTGAAGTTCAATAAATAATCATATTAATATTGTTTATAGCTATCTTTTAAACATATTAAATGTAAAGTGAAATAAAAACAGGTATCTTACCTTTGCAAAATAGCTGTTTTATCCTACTTAATTACTAAAAAAAGAAAAATATGATGTTGAAAAATGTTACTTTTAAACGCTCAAAATAGCCAATCAGGATAAAGTGGTTCACTCTGAGCTAAACATGTTTTCTGAAGAATATAAATAATCAATCCAGTACTGTTGTCTATTAGGATAGAAGAGAAGCATAAAAAAAATACAAATAAATAATATATTAGGGGGTGGTCCACTGTGCTCATAGGTCCAGTGTATACCTGTCTCCCCTACCCTTTTTTTAATGCTGTTCCATCAGTAATACCTACAAAACTTCCCTGTATGAACCAACTGAAACACCTAACTGTGTGTAATACTGCAGCTTTCAAGCGATGCAATATTTGTTACTTTCTTGTTATCACAAGCCCCATAATGATTATGTCAAGGTTGGAGTTCAGATTTTGTCAAGGTCGTTACTAAACTTACATTATGTTGTTGGCTAATTTCAACATCCAGCTCTTTGCAAAGAGACAGGCTAATTGGAGAATCATTTCTCTTTTCCAATCAGTCTGATATTTTTCAGACTTATTGCAAACATATGAGTTGTAATTTTCCAACTGGATGAAAAATGTCCTGGCCTGGACATTTTTCATCCAGTTGGAAAATTACAACTCATAAGATTTCTTTACCAATTTGAATAATTGTGTTAAAATTAATCTAGTGTAATCACGTATCCAGTATTTACCGGAGTTTCAAATTACCTGTGATTTATTCTGTTGAGTTGATTCAGATATCAGACCAGATGCTATGATCAGTAAGGTTAACTGGATGAATTAGGTCTTCCAGATTCAACTGGGATGGCACAGTGGGTCGAGCACTGGCAGCTTCAGCGAAGAGGTCCCAGGTTCGAATCCTGGCATGGAAATTTTTCATCCAGTTGGAAAATTACAACTCATATGATTTCCTTACCAATTTGAATAATTGTATCAAAATTAATCTAGTTATTGCAAACAGCCTATGCAGCTTTACACTAATTGGAATATGACCATTTGTTTCTCAATCACTTTTTTTTTTTTTTTTTTTTTTTTTTTTAGGCTTATTGCAATGAGCCTATGATGTTTTAGGCTAATTAGAAAATGACTATCTGTTTGTCCAAACACCCAGGATTGTTACAAAAAGTCCAAGGTAGGATAAAAAACAGGAGCAGAAATTTTAAATGTTCATTAAAAAAAAGTACAAGAAAACTATCTTATTGACAGATTTCGATAATGTGACTGAGAGCCTAAGGTTAATGAATGAACATTTTTATGTTGGGGCTCTATTTTTCCCAAATACCCTCTTACAGAACTATCAATAAAGTCTGCAGATCAGGCACATTTTTAATGTTTTCCCAGCATAATGTAGAGAAGATGGGATACTGAGTGACAATACTTATAAAAAAAAATGCTAAATCAATCAAATCTGCAGGCGAGGCAGATTTTTAATATTTTCCAAACATTACATAGAAGACGGATTGTTAATGAAAATAATTTTAAAATGTATGTAAGGAAATTTCTGTTTTAATGAAATCTGCAGATGAAGCAGATTTTTAATGTTCTCCCAGTATTATGTAGAGAAGGTAGGAGGCTGAATGAAAATAATTATAAAAATATAAAAGAAAACTGTTATATAAATTAAATCTGCTGATGAGGCACATTTTTAATGTTTTCCCAGCATAATGTTGAGAAGATGGGATACTGAGTGACAATACTTATAAAAAAAATGCTAAATCAATCAAATCTGCTGGCGAGGCAGATTTTTAATATTTTCCAAACATTACATAGAAGACGGATTGTTAATGAAAATAATTTTAAAATGTATGTAAGGAAATTTCTGTTTTAATGAAATCTGCAGATGAAGCAGATTTTTAATGTTCTCCCAGTATTATGTGGAGAAGGTAGGAGGCTGAATGAAAATAATTATAAAAATATAAAAGAAAACTGTTATATAAATTAAATCTGCAGATGAGGCAGATTTTTAATGTTTTCCCAGTATGCTGGATGAAAATAATTATAAAACATATAAAGAGAAAAATTGCTATAGCAATAAAATCTAAAGTTGAGGCATATTTTTAAAGATTTAACAGCATTATGTAGAGAGAATAAATTACTGAATGAAAATTATAAAAAATATGTATAAAAATTTTTGTATTAATGAAATCTGCAGATGAGGTACATTTTTAATCCTTTCCCAGCAATATATAAAAGATGGGTGGCTAATGAAAATAATTATAAAAATGTATAAGAAAAGTTATATAAATGAAATATACAGATGTTTAATGTTTACTCAGCATTATGGAGAAGATGGGTTTCTAATGACAATAATGTAAAAATATATAAGAAAAATTGCTGTATTAATTAAATCTGCAGATGAGGCAGATTTTTAACGTTTTTCCAACATTACATTGAGAAGATGAGTTTCTAAATGAAACTAATTATAAAACACATATGTAAATATAAATTGTTGTATCAATAAAATCTGCAGATGAGGAAGATTTTAATATTTCCCCAGCATTATATAGAAATGATGCATTGCAGAATGAAAAATATTATAAAATATATGTAAAATATTAAAGATAGACTCTGAGTCACTGTTATGCTTGCAGATTTTTTGTACATCTTTACAAAAAGGTGGAGGACAAATTTTACCTACAAAATAAAAGTAGTGTATTAACTTTAACTATTGACTATGTACATAAATAAAATTTGTCTAAAAAGCAGTTTTTTCTTTGTAATTATTTTTATTCAGAAACTCACCTTATCTACATTGTACTGGGAAAATATTAACAAGTGGGTAAGTGTGATCAAAAAACACACAAAATGTTTTGTTTAATATTAATTTCAAAACACTTTATCCTTCCTTTAATAAATTCTAATAAATTTCATTTTCATAAAAAAAAGAAAGTCATGTTTTTTATAAAGTAAAAATTTACCGGTCTATTTTTCTTGTTTTTTTGAAAATCTGAACCAGCCTGATAGCAGGTGAAGCCCGCTATTATACTCTGTCATAATAATATCTCTCATGTGGACTAAATGCGATATTTAAAAAAATCAATTTCAAAATTAAACATGTTGTATAGAGAACTTCAAAATGTTAAAATATGCCAATATTTCCATAATCAGGTTTTTATCATGATTCAATATGTTCCTCAAATTCATATATTTACTATTCTCTACTACTCATACTATTGATACTTTCTTTGTATTATTCTCAAACATTTGAAAAATTCGTTAAACTTCCAATATGACGTCAGATTAATTTTCTTTTTAATTCTCTAATGACATCATATTAAGCTGCTGTCTGTATTTACACATTCTCATACTCCTTGTATTATTGAGAAATGTTTGAAAATTTCTGTTTTATTACCAATATGACATCTTATTAATCTTTTTTTCAATTGGTAAAACTTTTTATTTCATTTTTCACATGGAAATCTTTCAATAGAAAATTAATTATTGTAGAAAGAATTTTATTGTGGATTTTTAATTGTTGGCAACTGCTATAACAAAAAATGTTTACTAAATTTAACAGGAAAAGCCTGTTAGATTTTTGGTTTTTTTATCTCTCTATATTAAAATAATACAAATTTTTTTAATTTTATTATTTGGAGCTTCATAGTAGGTATTCAGCTATATATACACAAAATTTTATGCCTGTAAGTTATATAGATTCTAATAACTGGCTCTGTGACAGACAGACAACGAAGTGGGAGTAATAAGGTTTTGTGAGATGAATGAAACCCTAAAAATCAGCCTTATTTGCATATTACAAAAATTTTCTTATGCATGGTTTATAATTCTTTTTTTTAGCAACCTTTCTTTTCTAGATAACACTGGGAAAACATTAAAAATCTGCCTCATAATTATTTTGATTCAGAAACTCATCTTCTCCACATAATGCTGAGAAAACACTAAAAATTTGCCTCATCTACATATTTCATTGAGAAATTTTCGTATAAATTTTTGTAATAATTTTCATTCAACGATCCATATTTTCTACATAATGCTGAGAAAACATTAAAAATCTGCCTCATCTTCAGATTTCTTTGATATAGCACTTTTCTTAGATATTTTTATACAGAGAACCATAATATTTAGAGACTTACATTTTTCTGATGTCAGTAAAACACCTCAAATGCTACCAAAAGTCTGTCTCTTTCATCTGGGGATCTGCTTTTATATTCATAATTCCGACTTTTCCATCAGAAGGCAAAACAGTCTAAAGTGGAAGACACTTTCTTCTAATTGGATAAGCATCTCGATTAAAATGATCTTATGGCAGCAATAAGGTTTGGTTCTAGCCTGATTGCATCACCAACAATTATTTCTAAATTTGATGTTAATTGGTATTTAGGATCTAAACATAATTAATATATCAGATACAGAAAAGTTCATTAGGATTTAAAATCTTAATGTAATCCTCAATTTCTTATTTTGACATTAATTTTAATTTATAGCTTAAACATAATCAGTGTATTTGAATTTGTAATTTGAATCTAATAGCTGTCACATTGAAAAAAAAAGGTTTATTGGAATTTGTGGCTTTGAGTAATTATTTACTGTAAACATGTCAACAACTCATATTTTAGGAAATTTAACTTAACGAATATTAACTCAACATTAAAGATGTTTATGATGCTCAATTTCATTTCTTATCATTTCATAGCCCTACAAGGTTGCTGAGAGCTGCTCTTAAAGCTGATAGATGGGAGGTGCTGAGTTCAAACCCCTGTCGTGTTTTTGCAATATTTATACAATTTATTTAATATAAAGAAGCCATTTATCTATTTTCATACACAGATAGAACAGAATTGTATATATAAATAAACATAAAAGTTCATTAGGTTTGTTTTCAGTGCTGTGTATGTAATTAAAAAATATATCTAACTTTCTGAAGTTCGAATTGCGCCAAGCTTACAAAAAAGCGCCAAGTTCTCTATAGTTGAAAAATATCGATTTCTCTATTTAATGTGACATTTATTGTGTTTTGGTGGTTAAATTATGGTATGTAGTGGTAAAAGGGGGGGGGATGGGATTGATTTTGTAAAGTTTTTGGTAGATTTATTATATTTTTTGTACGTATATTTATTGTAAAATAATGTTTTTAGGAAAAGGTAAGTCAATGTGTTCAATCTGATCTATTAATCTTAGCAATTTTTTTAATTTAAAACTTTTAATTTCCTTTTATAAAACAAGTTTATTAACTCCCTTTTATTTCACGATTATGAAATTTAGTACTATTATTTATATAATGACAAATTTTAAGACAGGAAATTCAAAACATCTCTCTTTATTACATCTTTCTGCTGGGATACATTGACCAAACTGGATCACTCTTGTGACGTCACTAATACTTGTAGCAGGCCCGGTTGAGAAAACACACAGCGTGATCTCAGAGGCCCTGCTATATCCCTCGAGTAGATAATCGGCTATAAAAAATCAACCCACTTATCATTTCATAGGAGAAAATATGATAAAACTGGGTACCCTTTTTTCTTGCTGGTGGGTGCTGTCCTGAGGACAGCACCTATCTTAACCACATGCTATAGCGCCTCCTAGCAATGTGCTATTGTCTATTAAAGTGAGTTAATCCCTGTGTCCATGAAGTGTTATTAAAAACAAATTCCCCTCAAAAGTTTTAATTTTTTGCTGCCTTTTCTTCTCTCTAAATAAATCCAGCCTTACGGATCAATTTAGGTAAGTAAACAACTATTTTTCATATCTGTCGCATGATATTTTGATACCAAGTTGAAGCATGTACTCCATCTATCTGGGAGAATGACCATGTTGATTTTTGGTCGTCTGTTGAGGCAAAACAGGGAACACATGGTTTTGCATTAAATTCTGCAATGAATTATTTCTTCACTCAACAGATGGTGAAGGATGAATGCAATTTGGTTCAATCTGCAAAGAGTGGGCACATGAGGAGTGCAGCAGATACGAGAAGTAAAAGCTGAGAAAGCCTCTATATGACAATATTAAAAATTGCTTGAAAACTCTCCAAAAAATTACTGACCTTAAAAAATGTATATACAATAGAAGATCTTTATAACGCAAACCTAAAAACATGAGGTTGTGCGTTAAAATTTTGCATTATATAAATCACATTTCACACATCATTAAATTTAGCTTGTAAAACAAGGCCAAATGTGTGTGTAACATACCAAAATACATTAGAGTATCTTTATATTGCATTCTTTATTACCAGGAGTTGTGCAGATTATAAAATATAATTTTTTGCATAATATAGATCATTCCACACATTGTTAAATTTACTTTATAAACATTGTCCAAACATACCTGTACACAACTATATCAAATGATAGCAATTTTGTCAGCAATTAGCTCTGAATTAAGGAGATAAAGTTGAACTAATGTATCAAATTTAGTCCTCTAGAGAATAGCAACTATTTATAATGTGGGAATTCGGGTGTTTCTTAACTGAAAATTCATTGTTTACATCTGAGAAGTGGTGCGTTATATGGAGAATTGCATTATAAAGATCTTCTACTGTATGTTTTAAAGTTTGATTCAAAATTTATTACAAAAAAGCTTTTTGTTGCTGGAAGTGTAGAAATTTAATTTCTGATTAGTACCCGGTTTTACCCTACCACCAAAATTCAGAGTTGTTTCAAATGGTTCTAGAAAATGCCTTTTCCCAAGTAGAAAAGAATTTTCCTATGGCAACAGGTATGATTTTTCAATAGCCCAGATGTCCCCAAACACTTGTGGGGTAATCTGATTTTTCCACCCTTCTAGACATTGGTCAGCAAAGGTAAACCGTTACATACCCGGTTCTATCCTACTTTTCCCTATATATAAAACTTGTTTACAGCTAAAAAAGAAATGAGGGAGCAATTTGCTATACATCAGTCAGTTTTTGCCATGTTGCTGTAAGAGCGAGGAGTATCTCTAGGAAGGACTCTTGAAAGGAAACTGACACGAATAATCTTTATCATACAAGGAAAATCATCCCCAGTCAGCATGGCAGAGTGCAGGAGTTTCAAACTCATGAGCTTCGACCATTGCTTCTATTTTATTAGTAAGCTTGCCAACCACTGGATTGAGTGGTCTGTAAATAGACCGGTAGACGGCAGCACAGACAATCACCTCATCGAGTTCATGGCTGAAATTCCAGAATTAGTTAAAACTCAAATCGCATATTAAAACGCAATCGGTCTGCCAAGTCATATCTTGGTGGAAAACACCCAAAAACCCGATTTTAGCAGTTGACTCGTAGGTTTACCATTGTGTGTTCCTGCTCCTAGTCCTCCATGTTTTCATACCTTTGGACCAAAAGAAAAAAAAACATTTTTCATGAAAAAATTGAGGGGGTCGGGGCCAGAGAGTGCTAAGCCACATTTTTGAACTTCTGAGATATTTCAATTTGAAAATTTGATCAAATACTCAAATCAAGATAGATAAGAAAGTTTTCTCACCAATGTCTTAATAATATTTGAGATATTCTGAGTAACAATATGGCATTATTTTAATGATATTACTATTACCTTTTTTTGTAAATTAGGTATCTTCATTGGTGGTATAAACGAAACATGGGACATATGCTGCCAACAAATGACATAAGAACCATATTATATGTAGGATATTATAATTTACAATATTAAGCAACAGATTACAGTGTTAGGCTTATTTCACTAAAAATGTGACTTGGCACTTTCTTGCCCCAACCCCTTCAATTGTATTATAGTTAAAAAAGGTTATACTGGAATTTCTGTAAATTATTTAATTTGATAGAATGACTTACAAAAACATGTGTGTTCATATGCTTTATTATATTTCAGGTACAATTGCCCCTGAATTCCATTCAGGGGAAATACATGATTGTCAATAGATATATGAAAAGAAGGCTTCGAGATATTATATCACAAGACTCTTTCCGTCAGTCAAAAATTAAAGAAAATATATAAAGAATTTTAAATAGATTTCTCCTTCTTTCTAAAACATCCAAAAGTTTATTAGCAAGTATCTTACAACCAAGAATATCACTCAAACTTCATTTACAGTTTTTTTCAAGAATCATTTAGTGAATGAAAATTTTTATTACATGATAATGTAAATTAAAATTAATATATTTCTGAGTATGATAAAGCTCTTCATATATCAAATGCACAAAGTGTAATACACTCGAAAGTTTCCAATTTTCTTTCCTCAATTGTAAATTGAATTATATATGTGCATATCTGTTCAAATTGTAATAAACGAGAAATTTTTCTACAGTATGAGTTAACAAGAATTTTAACTATGAGTTTAAAAAGTGATGAATTTTCTGAATCTGATTTTAATAAGGATCTGGCTCAGGTAGATATTAAAAATGAACCTTTCATTTGCAAAGAATGCAGTAAAGAATTTCATAATAGTTGTGATTTAAATGAGCATAGTCATGTTCACTCTGAAAATAACTTAAATAAGCATGCCCATATAAAAGAAAGATCTTTTCTATGCAAAATTTGCAATAAAGGCTTTTCTCAAAATTCTGAATTAAAAAGTCACTTTATTACACATACTGGTGAAAAACCTTTTCCATGTGAGATTTGCAATAAAAGATTTTCTCGAAAATCTGATTTAAGGAGTCACTGTTTTACTCATACTGGTGAAAAACCTTTTGTATGCGAAATATGCAATAAAAGATTTTCTCGAAAATCTGAGTTAAGAAGTCACAATTTTAATCACAGTGGTGAAAAACCTTTCACATGTGAGATTTGCAATAAACAATTTTCTGGAAAATCTAATTTAAACGTGCACTATCTCTCCATCCATACTAATGAACGACCTTTCATTTGTGAGATTTGCAATAAAGGTTTTCCTGCGAAAAGTGATTTAGAAAAGCACCAACGCACTCATACTGGTGAAAAACCTTTCGTTTGTGATATTTGCAAAAAAGGATTTTCTCGAAAAAGTCAGCTACGTATGCATTATCATATTCATACTGGTAAAAAACCCTTCACTTGTGAAATTTGTAACAGAGAGTTTTCTACGAAATATCACTTAAATAGGCATTTTCAAATTCATACTGAAGATAAACCATACCTTTGTGAAATTTGCAATAAAGGTTTTAGTGAAAATTCTGAATTAAGAAAGCACTATTTTACTCATACTGGTGAGAAACCTTTCGTTTGCGAAATTTGCCAGAAAGGGTTTTCTCAAAAAAGTAATTTAAATGTTCATGCTGCTGTGCATCGTACTGATAAGAAATCTGTCTTTCTGGAATTTCCACCAAAAGAAATGGCAGATAAATAGGTCCATTTTTGATACCCTTTTCTTTTCTTAAATCATTTATAATGAGAAGAAAAAAAGAAGACTTATGGTTTGTGATGCATTTGAAACAGAATTTCATGGAAAGATGGTTTGTACAAGCACCATCAAACTATATTAGTGAAAAATCTTTCACTTACTTGTGAAATTTAAAACAAAGCATTTTCTCAGAAATGTGATATAAATGTATAATTTGTGATTTGATACTAATAATAATTTTTATTTGTAAAATTTACAATGAAGGATTTTTTAAGAAATATAATAAATAACTGTATTTGTATTCATTCAGAAGAAGATATTTTGTTTTAAATATACTATGTTGTAAAGCTTTTTATGTTAGTTAAAATTGGGTGCTACAATATTGTGTTGTTATCAATGGCAGTCTTTTACAGTATATAAACAAGAACGAGAATGCATGCATACGGCATGGATTCTGAAACACTTTCCAACACTAAAAGAATATTATTAAGAAATTTAAGTTTTTTATATGATGAAATGAGATATCTAAATAAGCAATTAAAAAAACATAAATCAGTAAAAATTCATTTTCAGCAATAGCTGTCCATATCTGAACTCTTTCATGCAGCTCTGTATACAAGGTTGATAAAAATCATGATATTTTAAAAAATAATAAAAAAATCTGATTTTTTTTTTAATTAAATCAGATTTTTAATTACCCATCATACGTAGTATAGGGTAAGTCTTGTAATCGTTTTGAAAATCGAAAATTTTTTTTTGATAGATTTACACGTTTCAGACACTGGAGAATTCTGAAAGACATTTTTAGAAAAAAAAAATTGCCGTCCGTGTGTGTCTATAAACTCTCTATCTCTTGAACAAATTGAGATAGAGATTTGAAATTTGGTATGTACTTAGTATGTTATAATGGGAAGAAGCTTATTGAATTTCAGTCACCTCGATTATCCGGAACTATTTTTTTCGGACTCTCGAAATATTCGTTCTGATAAAAGGTACATAAAAATTTTCGAAATTATTTATTTTAAGGAGTGAATATAAAAGACAATAAAAAAACATAAATTTTGCATAAAGAATGAAGTGGATCGGATAATTAATTGCCGAGATAGTTGTAATCCTATTTTCAACACTCTTCGGTTTTTCATGACCCTGTATTTCATCCAAATTTCAATTCAAAGACATATTTTAATTGGAAATGAGATGCTTAATCTGACGCAATAAACTATTAGTTAATATGATTAATATTTTTGGAGTTATAAGGATGTTTCTTTTACGCAATTCAGTAATAGAACATTTAAATTTTATGACGTCATCAGGCCACGATTTTATTCGAATTGCAATGCATTTTATAAGTAGTTTACACATGTTTTATTTTCATATTTTATATTATGCATATCCATGATGGATAAGTATTACGGTGGCCCCAACAACTAGTTTTGATTAATATTATTTGTGTATTGTGAATGCATTTATTTTATTTTCTGTGCATAGATTTACACATTTCTGTTAATTTTATTAAGTTCCTAGATAAAAATTCAAAATAATTTAAATTAAAAAAAAATCCTTGCAAACAAATTGAGATTTACTTAAAACTTAAAATCATATTATTCTACTATTAAATTGTTATAGATAAGATATACTTATGTGTGTTGTGTGTATAAATTTCAAGTTAATTTATTAAATTTTTCATTAAGGTATTACTCCAATAATATATATAACATCTAATCACATAGTAAATGCAGCAAAGAATACTAACTATATTATGTGTATTTCAACCAGGATTGGCCGATTATTGCCTAACTGGAAAAAACCGTTCTGGCAAAAATACTCTTTGCCACTGACAAAAAGTACTAGTATTTTAAAACAGGATTTTAAGTACTTTATTTTAATTATATGATTTCAATGTTTAATTCATAATTTTAACAGATTAAAATCAGTGGTTTAAATTATAATCTTAACCAATTTTTGTTTTTGCCATTTTTTCCACCGTTGTTTTGATTAAAATAAGCATTTTAAAACAGGATTTTAAGTACTTTATTTTAATTACATGATTTCAATGTTTAATTCATAATTTTAACAGATTAAAATCAGTGGTTTAAATTATAATCTTAACCAATTTCTGTTTTTGCCATTTTTTTCCCCCGTTGTTTTGAGTAAAATAAGCCAACCCTGATTTCAGCTGATTCAGATTCACTAATGTCTTCTTTATCACATAGATTGTAAGTTTCTTTGTGTTTTTTTATTATTTGTTTCTCCACAATCTCCACTATTTCCGCACTGCATGGTTTGTATATTGCTTTCACACATTTTCCAGAAATAGTTTTTTTTGTTTGTTTGTTTTTTCTCCCGTAAAATAAAGTCACATTTTATCTTCCTTTTTGCCAGCCATTTTTCTTATGTATCAATGTATCCAAAAGCTCTCTGTACTTATCCTAGTATTAGTAAAGATATTTTTGTCCCAACTTGTGTTTCACACTATACTATATTAACGATTACAAAACAGTTACAAGATGAAAGTTAATCACATAACAAAAAGCACGAAGCTATCAATTGTCAGTGCTATCCAGCCATTGACAATTTCAGCAATCAATCAGGCTTACTTAACAGTATAAATTACTGTTTAGCTTAGAAATAAGGTATAATAACATATCTTATATTTTCTATTTCAGTAAGCAATGAATTCTAGGAAAGGAAAGGGGTCACAGGGGTTAAATTATTTTCAGTTATAGAAGAAACATGAAACTGGAATTCTATAATTCTATGTTAGACAAACAGTCTAAATATTTATTATGTTACAATTTAGTCCATGTATTGATCGTATTATATGATCAATACATCACCAATCAACGTATGGGATATTAAAATTTGCAGGTCTAAGCAACTAAACATAAAACAAACTTGTGAATTGTGTATAATCTACTTTAGAGGAAGTAATTCCTCTCTGAAAATACTATTATATTAAATACTTTTATATTGAATATAATTAACTTTAGCTTCAGCATCTAACTTGCAAAAATGAATTGATCATCTAAGAAAGACAAAAGTTATACTACATCAGTATTTATTTTGGGATGCACTGGGGATAAATAATATTTTGAATGTAGTCTGCAACCCTGCAGACTCCCCAGTTATCATCTGACATGAATGATGACATTTATTTGAACACAAATTATTAATTTAATCCTTATTCAGCTTGTAAATATCAATGCTAAAAACACTGATTTTAAATCAAAGATTTTTTAAAAAATCATTTGATTTAAATCACTATTTAAATCAAACAACCTTGCCTGTATATGATCTATATAATTTGTACACAAATTATTAATTTAATCCTTATTCAGCTTGTAAATATCAATGTTAAAAACACTGATTTTAAATCAAAGATTTTTTTAAAAATCATTTGATTTAAATGACTATTTAAATCAAACAACCATGCCTGTATATGATCTATATAATTTGTACACAACATGTAATATACTAAAAATTAGATACAATTGCATACCACATCGGAAAGCACTTCCAGCAATTACTAACCATAGTCAGCTGTTTAACCGAATTATTTTGTGCATCTCTGTACATGAATGATAAATCCTATACACTCCATAATCTACAGAAAACAAGTTGTAGTGAGCCTTAGTGAACTTTTAGAATGCATCGCAAACGATTTTTCCCCATATATCATAATGTAAAGCAATTATTTTGTGCATCCCTGTAGTTGAATTATAAATGTACTAATTCTTACTCCTGTAAAAGCATGCTGTAGTCCACATCAGTAATGTATATAAGGAAAGGGCATGTTTACAAACAAACAGTTCCATCAACCAATCTATCACTTTATTTTTGTCATAGCTATCATTGCAGGAATCGTCATGGCGACATAGACCAATCAAATTTCCCCATTTCATGTATCTAGTAGGAGTCATAAGCAGGTTTTTCTTGCTAACCAACCGTAAATGAACTAACAGTGACATCAGGTGCCCTTTCCTTATTAATTCTATTATATTTGAAATATTGTAACTTCGATAAAATGCGCTGCAAACAATCTTTCCCCATAGATCATTATGAAATTGAATTCTTTTGTGTGTCACTGTAAATGAGCTATTAATGCTACACACTTCATTTTCGATACAGAATATACCATAGTAAAATTCAACAACATAAAAATTTCATGGCAATCCGAATATATTTACAGTTTCTGAGAATGAACTCTGTTGTGACAGGCAGAGAAGTGAGACCAGGGAGGAGGCTGAAGGCCATCCCTGAAAGTTTAAAAACACTTTGCAAAATTATAAAAAATTGACATTGTTTTTCTTGTTTTTATCTTCCATTACATTAAAACATACATTTTTAGTTGTAAAAATATAAATTTATTCAATTACAGTTACAGTAATCCCTCGTTATATCACTCATTCGGATATGTTGTTCTTTATTTGTATGTACAGTGATACCTCGGTTTTCGTTGATAATCCATCCAAAAACAATCGGCAAAATCCGAAACCGACAAAAACTGAGACAGTTCTTTCAATATGAATCTATGTAAATCCAATTAGCTCATTCTAAACACTCAAAAATACAAAATACACACTCCAAAAGCACATTTTATAGAGAAGAAGTATAGCGTTTAATACTAAAAACAATAAGAAAATTTCTTTCTGTATAGCGTCAAGGCACTATATCTGGGGCCAGTTCCCTTTATGGTCTTTTGGCAGTAGGACTAGCTTTCAGAATCAGAGGGCTTATGTCCAGGGATATAAAAACTGAACACCAGTGCCGATTGCCGCCACTAAATTTTTAGTATTCTTTGCCTAATAAGAATACTACTAATACAATTTATAGGCGAAGTATACTAATAAAATTTAGTCGAACAATACTAATAAAATTTAGTGGTGACAATCAGCCCATTGGCGCCCAGTTTTTACACTCCAGCCTAGGTCACTCAAAAAAGCTGTCTAAAGTGGTCTGTTTTTGCTGTCTTTTTAAAATTTGCCCAAAATGGGGTAAGACATTATCATTAAACAAGTTGCATACAAGAAATTTTTTTTGGTTCCATGCTAAAGCACTCGCAATAAATAAAAAGCACAAATATACACTAGAAATAAATGAAATCCGAGACAACTGACGAAAACCGAAACAAATTTTTCACAGATGAAATCAACGAAAACCTAAGAATTACTCTAAAAATATAAATTCTTCTTAAAAATCAATTTTAACTATCTTTACGCACAAAATTCGATAAGTGTAACACTGTAACATTAATTTGACTAAGAAAATGTAAATGTAATATGCGTATGGTGTGTAAGTTAACTGTAGGAGTCAAATATAAAACATTTACTTGCATGTGATCGTTTTCATTAATTTTCTCTATCCTTATAATATCATGCATATAATGAAAACTTAGACTGATGAATGTTAAAATGTTTTGTAGAGAAAGGATCCAAAAACTTTAATAGCTGCCTATAATGTAAAATCTATTTTAATACTTGGAAGTTTTTCCATAGAAAATTTCACATTCCTTGCATTCATAATATTTCAAATTTTAATTGCTTAAAAGGCATATAGCCAACATAGTGAAAAAGGCTCCAAGCCGGGACTCGAACCCGGGTCATCAGTATGGCGCACTGACGTTCTACCAACTGAACCACTTGGGAGTGATACCCAGCTTGTGGAAAAACTTAATTAAAATAGATTTATTCAATTATCGATGCTAGATTCTCTTTAGTTTTGTGTTTGCCCCAGGGTTGGTGGCTCATGGGAAAATATTCCATCTTGTGCTGCGATTGTAGCCTTACCAACATGTGATAGTGAGAAGTTCCATGCTGGGTATCGTTCCAAGTGGTTCAGTTGGTAGAACATCAGTGCGCTATACTGATGACTTGGGTTTGAGTCCCGGCTTGGATCCTTTTTCACTATGTTGGCTATATGCCTTTTAAGCAATTAAAATTTGAAATATTAATCATGTAACAGTTAATGATTTAAAAGAAAGTATCTTTGAAAATGGTGTTATAACTGTAAAACGCTTAAAAGAAAAAAAAACTAGTAGCAGGAATTTTTGAAAAGGAATGGATGGTGTAAAGAAAAACGATCAGATATCAACAAATGTCGATTGACAACAAAAATCCAATTTTTCACACGATAGAGACGAAATTCACGCTTTTCCACAATCCTTCAATGCAATTCCTGCAGCTCTTTAACAAAGAATTGCAAAAACACACAAATTTTGTCAAAGTTCAAATTTTCGTGCTATGAGTGGGCGAAAATTCCCCCTCCCTTCCAAGGGGGGGAGGGAGTTGACAATTTGCGGCAGAAATCCGCACTGAACTTTAGCCCCTGAAATTAGTTTTCTGCTTTGGTTTCTATGGGTTTTTTTTTTTGTTCAAGATGGGGAAGTATTTTTTAACATTGTTTGTTTCTTTTTTTCCTCAAAATTTCAGCATAAAATTCTTTTTTCTATTACTAAATTATTCAAGACTCACTTGTCACTACTATTTATTTATTTATTTATTATTGTTATTATTATTTGTAAGGAAAGAAAATTCTTGATGACTGAAATACCTTATGTAATATCTTTTTAAAAATAAAATAATTCTTAATTTTAAAAAGAAATAACTTATTGATTTGAAAATAAACCTTTTCTTTTCGGATTTAATTTTTAAAATATCGTAGTTTCCAGCATATATCATCCACGGCTCGAATAATTCAGATTAGACACAGAAATTTTATTTAGTAATTGAAGACAATCACATTCAGAGTTCAAGAAAGTAGTCTTTTTATCAAATACAATTTCTGGGTCTAAAATGAATTATTTTGAGCTACGGGTGATATTCTGGAAACAAAAGTGTTAAGGATTGTTAATGGAAGTTATTAATTAACTGGAAAATATCAGGATATGAAATAGCAAAAATAATTTTTCTGACGTGTAGCTTTTTTTTAATTTGCAGAATATAAACAGCTATACAACTTCCCAATGACTGATGGAAAGAAACAAAAGAGAATTTTTCAAGAGAAATGGATAAAAGATTGAGAAATAGGATTTCCTTTTCTTGTTTATTCCAAAAAGCGAGATGGTGTGTATTATAAACCTTGATTTTCCTTTTTCCACGAAAGGATAGGGGATAGGTAAATGAAGTCATGAAAAATGAGGAAGTCTAGTTTCTACAAAGTTTCAGAAACTGGAAAAAGGCTATATCTGTTTTCTTAAAACATTTACAATTGGATTATCACAAACAGTGTATTATGTTAGCAAACAAATTTCTTGAGGTTTCTTCAGGAAAACAGAGAGATTTATCTCACTGTGAAATTCCCAAAGAGCTGCAGAAAAAAAGAAAACAGAGCAGTTTTTAGACCAATAATTGAAACAATCTTATTTTGTGCAGAGCAAGAAAGGCTACTTACAAGTAAATGTGTCTGTGGCGGCGAATTTAGATTATAGCTCATTCTATTCGTCTCATTGAGATAAGTAATTTACTACCTCGCATATCGGCTATTGAGTTTTGATAAAGCAGGGGGCCGGGTTAAAGTTTAAAATTTCATTCATTGAAAACCAGTTGCTGTCAAAGAAATGAGTAAGATTTAAATTTATTTATGGTTCTTACACTGACATGCATTGATGATAGTAAATTTTTACGCATTGTTCATTCCGAAGAAGTGAATAAAACAAAAAAATTTCTCACAGTGAACACAATGAGCAAAGGCTTCTTCAGCTGACTCTACGACACATTCAATACATGCATCATAACTTGTGAAAACCTGCCTGTCAAGTACCATATGAATATTTTATCTGCAATTACAAATTCTTATAATAACAGCCATAATATAACCTCATAGTAGTTACTGGCAATGTATGGCACTGTAAAAACAATTAGTAAACTTAAATCGCACTTATTTCTTTGAAGGCATCTGTTTTTCACTGAACGGAATTTTGAAATTTGACCCACCTCCCTGTGGTGTCCCTTATGGTGTCAGATGGCAGGCATGGAATTTCATGTAGAGGAACATCTGCATTTAACATGATTGGTGAATAATGATGTCAAATTTGTATATTTGGAAGGACTTCTATATTTTAACGATATAAGAACTTCACCAAAATCTACTTCACAGTTTGTAGCTTTCGACATGTTGAAAATATTGTTTACCATTACTGCTTGTAAGCAGCTTACTAATTGTGAACAATCTGGATTCTCATCATTGCCTCTCTTTGCTCTTATAATAGAAAACGTATTTTCTAATGCATCTTGGTTAAAACATCTGGTTAATATGTATGCATAACCATGTTCTTGGAGTAAATTTTGATATAAATTTATGGCAGACTTTATAGTTACTATCCATCCTTTTTTGCAGTGTGTATGAACAGATTTGCCTTTGTCGTTTATGAAAGTCCAACTTTCAACAAAAGGTAGCATTTCTTCCCAAAATGCTAAATGAGGAGAATCGCTTTTTACAGCACAGAGCATTTTCTTTTCAGCATACTCTTCATGGCTATTAAAACTGTCAAACAGTTTGTCCATATTGTTTATAAAATATGCTGTGTGTTGTTCTGGTTCGTCAAATCGTCCAACTGATTTTAGTATGGAAATAGCAGCTGCAACAGATGTACTGAATACCTGCGCTGCATACTTGACCTGCATCTTTCCTCGGCCAACAGGTTCGATATGCTTTATTGTAAGTTTTGGAGCTACTCACAGATAATTTTTTTTTACAATTTGAAAGAAATCATTAATATATTTCCAGTGAGCAGTAACTTTTCCAAAATTCGGTCTTTCAAACTCCAATGTATATTTCAGCAAGTTATTTCTTAGCGATTTTAATACGTGCGGTGGATCAAACATGAAAAAGATATCTTGATTATTAACTTTGAAAGAAGTTTGATTTTCCGACAGGCCGAGTTCATTGAAGAGTGATATATTATTAGGCCCTTGATCACACACCACAGATACAACTTGGAGTCCGATTTCCTGCAGACTGGAAATGCAAGTGACTACCAGTTGTTTCAATGATGGTCCCAACATGCTGCGGTGCACTAAAAAATATCCTAGAATTTGCTTCCATTGAGTGGATAAGCCTCTCACCATAAAAACCAAAGCATTAGTTGCTATTTTGATATTTTTATTGTCAGTAACTGATAATTTGATCTTTTCTAGGTGAATAGTGAAGAGATGGTCTGATTGCCATTTCATCCAAACTCAGAACACAGAGTCGTTATTTTTCATTTAAATGGCTAACTTTCTTTTTCAGCACCATAAATATTTCATTACAAAACCCTGTATTTTCACAAACACTTTGTACAGAACGTTTCAATGTTCTTATACAAGGCAGTATAAGGAAACGTTTCAAGACTTTGTATGCTGCAGTAGATTTAAGAAAAATATTAAAAGCAAGTGCTTTGTCGGAAGCAGTCCAGTGCCTTCGTTTTGCAGGACCAGCATTCCTTAATTGTGCTTCAAGGATGTCATACAAAGCCGGCCGTAAGTTTTTCCGAAGCACGTTTAAGGCAGACATTTTTTATATGTTTGGAGAATTTTTAAAAAACAGTCGTTTTTTTAATCTGTAAATTAAAGATTTATATTTGTTTAGTTTTCGGCTTTTTGGTGTTAGTTTGAAAGGGAAACTTGATGTATTCTTAGCTGTTTTAAATTGTACTGCAGATGTTCGTGTATTTAGCTGTACTGGAGATGTTGTTAAATGCAGTTGGCCTGGAGATGTTAGTAAATGAAGCTAGACTGGAAAATCATCTCTAACAGAAACAGAGCAACTTGCCAAGGAAGCATTTTCATGCATGGGCGAATCTTCATAATCATTTAAAGAACATCTAAAAGATAAATAATATATTGTTGTAAAAGCACGTTTAAAAAAAAATTATATAGCGTACAAAATTTGGTACTTTTCAATTAGCCGGATGCCAGTGATATATTTACATGTATCTATACACATATATGTATAGATACACATACACATATATGTATATATATACATACATATATACACACATATATGTATCTAAGTATGTATATATATATATATGTGTGTATATATACATACATACTTATGTATGTACATATATCACTGGCGCCCGGCTAACCAAAAAGTACCCAAAAATTTTTAAAGTACTCTCTTTACTATTCCATTAAGTTCTGAAAATTTAAGTTATTTACTAGAAAATTTTCAATGAAAAATGTTTTATATTTATCCAAATACATACAACAACACACATGTATCTCATCAAATTTAAATCAAAGCATAAAATGTCATGCTATTCAAATGATTAGCTTTATCTAAAAGCTAAAGTGTATAGTAAAAAAACCATACATAAAAATATATTCCTTCTACACAGATATTGGTTATAATAATCAAGCATATATTTCAAGGGGTCGAACAGTGACCCACAGGTTATCACTATTTCTGAATAGTATTCTTCACATTGTTTAACTGCTTAATTCTGTGATTTAAAAGGCGACAGAAAAAGTGGAAGCCTGCAGGCTACGTCTTTACGCACCATGATATCTTTATTGACAACTTTAGTTGTTACTTTATCAACATAATAAACAGAAGTCTGCAATATTTAATATCAAATACTGTACTGTACTTCTATTGATTACTACTGGTTTAAAATAGTGTTACACATTGTATACATTATTACCACTAATAACTGTTTAAAGGTAGGAGCGCATTTCTATTATCCATCTATTCTCTCAACCATACCATCCCAAGATAAGGGATAATGAAGACTCCACTGTATA
Organism: Maratus michaelseni; assembly: GCA_963931845.1. Classification (NCBI taxonomy): domain Eukaryota; kingdom Metazoa; phylum Arthropoda; class Arachnida; order Araneae; family Salticidae; genus Maratus; species Maratus michaelseni. The sequence goes on from OZ007598.1 coordinate 259,692,856, forward strand.
AGACATAACATATAAAAACATTAGTTCATAATCATTATATGTAATGAATAGGTATTAAATAACTTACATTTTATTACTAATTACAGCATAACTTGCTTTTCTATGGAGATCAACATCAGGTACTTGAATAGTAGGCACAGATTCTGGCAGAAGCCGTTTTTTCAAAGTATTTGTGAATGTTTCCATTCGAAAGTGATTTGAGCATAAATATTGCCGAGTTCTAGAAATCGGCTCCATCTGGATATTAGACATCCACTTCTCCAATCTAGGAACATAAATGTATATAAATCTATAATAACAATATCTATTTTAAAATAATTCTATTAAACTTTAAGTTTTGTGATTTTTATGAAAAGTTGCAGAGCAGTGAATTTAGAAAATTGGTTAGTTTGTATTAGTTACAGTAAAGAATGGGGATGGGTTTGGGAAAGCAGTAATTCAAATGAATGATTATTTATTGTTTCTTGAGTTATAAATAGGGCACAGTGGAACTCCAGTTATACGTTTTGCCCACGACTAGACAACAAAACGTATAACTCATCATTGGAATCGCCTTGACATGTAAATAATTTATCAAAAGGTACTTCAGTAGTTTATTGAATCTTGTTGAAACTTAAAGATTTTGTGCAATGAGGGTGCAAAGTGAGAATTGGATATTATAAAGAAAGGGTGTGTATGGGGGGGGGGGGGAGGTGAACTTCAAAAAGTGGGAGAAATTTCATGGAAAGGGCTGAAATCAGATTGGTCATTTTATTATTTATCTCCTGTTACTGCAAAATAGCAAATGGTATATTTTTTTCTTAAGGTTTAAGGGTTTTAGACTTTATATATTTGGTATATGGAGAAGAGAGAAAGTAGAAATTTCAGGAGCAAGAATAATTTAGATACTTGATTATTTGGTACTTCTCCATTATCCCGTCGACCACTTTTCATAAGAAAAATCTATCGCCAAATTATAGGATTTAAGGCCAAAAATGCATGATCGTGGCGACACATTCATTTGACATTAGAAACATTATAAGTGTTTGCTACGTCAAGTGGCTTTTAATTCGACATTTACCTGTACTTTTCATTATGTTTTACTGATTTATCAGTTATTTCATTAATTAAAATAACAATTGTACCCAGGGTTGGCAAGTTTTTGCCGCAGATGGAAAAAAACAGTAAAAACCGTCCTGGCAAAAATAGGTTTTTGCCAGCAAAAATGGCAAAAACTGATTTTTTACATATAAATGCACGTTTCATTTCTTTTACTTATCTTAAATTAACAATCATAGAATAGTACCGTACAATGCATTATGATGATAACTTAATATACTCATCTTAATTACTGATAAATTATTAATTTCATCATAAAAAAATTCTTTAATTGAAAAAAAGCCATTGTTAGTCTGATTTTTATAATATTGCAAAATCTACAGAAATTATAAACACTTCTAGTTTTTAAATGAGATGTATCAACCTATCAATCAGCATAATGCAATAATTCAGAGATGCAAAATATAAGCAATAGTAGTAAGTACATGTATTAATATATTGTGTTCAAATAAGTGAAATCTTAAATTTCTTTTAAAAAATTAAATATTTTAATAACAATAACATAAAAAATTACACATTCAACATTTAGCGGCACTTTCATCACCATCATTACAAAATAATTCTTTTTTCAGCATTCCATAACAAAAAAACAAGTTTGGAAACATTACTTATTGACAACCTATTTCGAATTTTTGATTAGACAAAAGAGAAGCTGGAAAATATTCTCTTGATTGCAGCACTACTGGCTGGGCATGCTGGCAGGTGTGCTATTAACCCACAAAACTTTTTGAAAAATTTCACATGACTTCGCAACAATTCTCCACCACTTAGTGGCATCAATTGTCGTAATTACTTGTTCTGAAAACAATGTACTTTGGAAAGGTTTTTCTTTTAGTTCAAAGTTCACGGCATATGATAGGAAAGACGGATTTATTTTTTGTAGCCATTCTCTGGCCTGTTCTTTTTGTTCGTAACTAAGGTGCTCACCTTTATATTTTGGGTGTAACAAATAGGCAAGAAGATGCCAAGGCAAAATTGCTTTTTCAAACCTTTCTTTAACTTTTACAAAATGGAGTTTCAAATTATCATCTTTCAGCAAATTGCACCATAAATGGCAAGCATCTGCTATTGTTGTTGAATCAGCCTGCAAGATATCTAAAGCTGTTGAGACTGGTTTTAATTGCTTAATGAGATCTTTTACTTGTTGCAAAAGATTAAAATCGCTTATGCGAGCAATGATATTTTGGTCCATTTCTTGTAAATGGTCATTTGATACTTTTATATATGAATTATGATTTCGTTCAAAAGTTTCTAGGCAAGTCAACTGACTATTCCACCTAGTACTTCTTGGTAACTGAGGTAAAACATATTCACTACATTCTTTCAGCCATGCTGAAGGAGCATGGTGGTTTCGAAAATATTTATGGACCTCCACTACATGCTTAATGATAGTAGAAGGTGTAATGTCTTCCCCAAGGAAGTATAACCAATGAGCTGCACAACCATATGATATCAGACATGAATTTTCACTTTCATACTTTAGTTCCAGCTCCTGTCTCATTTTTTCCATATTTTTAGCATTGTCAGTTACTATGCTTTTTATTTGGCAATCATACTTTTTTCCAACAGTCTGAATAATATCACTGCATTTTTTTGACAAGAATTCTGCAGTCTTTTTGGTGGCACCTGTATCCTCTACGTCTACAATATATGATTTTCCATCAACTTGAACACATGAAGCAGTTATGGGTTCATTGTAGATGTTACTCCATCCGTCGATAACATGTATACCTTCTCTGCCTTTCAAACTTAATGTACTGATTCTTCCATTTGACTGTGAACAGAATCTAAAAGATTACCTGCCAATTCATTGCGTGAAGGCGGTTTGTAGCTTGGTCTCAAGATGTGGATTAAGTTTTTAATGCATCACTTTCCACAACATTAAAGGATATGTTGCAAGCATAAAAGATAAAAGAATTTTTCAACAATCAGATCAATCTTCCTTTTATCTTGATCTAAAGTTTTTGAAACAAATTTGTTTATACTACCTTATAAATATCTTGCCTTTTTTAAAAGAGGCTGCGACTTGTCCAGCTCTTCATCAATCACTGTATCACTATTATACTGATTTAAATCTGCTTGTCTTTCAGATGAAGAGGATGCTTCCACATTCACACATTCATTTGTAACAATTTTTACACAGCTTGAAACATTCATTCTGGCTGCTTTATTGCTCTGAATGTTTCCACATTTTTTACACTTAGCAACAGTTTTTCCATCTACATATAACTTATAAAAGGACTCCCAAATTGGATCTTGTCTTCTTCTTCCTTTATTCATTATTTCTTGCAATTGTTATTTCTTTATTTTCTGCAGCCAAGCTTAGAATCTAAGCTATCAAAAACAAAATGGCTAAAGTTACTTCTCAGATTAACTGTAAAACTGATAAGGTGAGAACTGAAAACAGGAATTTTGTGCACCTGCTGTTGTGCTGATTTCTGATTGGTAATTGGCCACCTGTGTAGGGAGGGAGGATCCACACTTGCTTAGCTCATGGAGAGCAGGTGGGAGACAGGTTTGTGGATGATGAATGTAAAGGCAGGTGCATGAAAATCTTTTTTTTTGGTCAGGTGGGGGGGGGGAGAGGGGTTGAGACAAGAGTAGTACAAGAAAACAGAACAAGAATATATTTTTGGTTTATACTTTTGTTTATTTTTACCTAGAAAACATTTGATTTTATTTGTTGTTATGATTCCTTTTCATATAAACTGCATCACTGCATTTAGTTATGCAAAATTGAATTTTTCCATTTTTACCGGTTTTTACCAGTTTTTGTCCTGTCCTGGCAAAAATACCTTTTTGCCGGCAAAATGACCAGCCCTGATTGTACCCTTAAATGGCAGTGCCATGATATTAAAAGAGAAAATGCATTGAAAAAATGTTGCAATATGTACAATAAATTCGTTTCAACTGACGCGACTTCACAAACACTTATTCACCAGCCGAGAGGAATAATTAAGAAAAATAATGTAAATGAATAAATATCCACCATTTTCTTTTCTGTTTTCAATAATATATTGCGAATTTTATTGCTTAAGCTTACTAAGTTGACACATTAGTGAGTGGTGTTTTTCAGAGTTTCTTGCATTTATTTATTTTTTAATTCCAATGGCAACATTCTTTCATTTGTTTATTTGGCTGTACAGTTTGAAGATAGTTTTTTGTTATGAAAAGGGGTTGACCGAATAATGGAGAAGTACCGATTATTTTAATGCAGGGTTGGCAAGTTCCTTCCAAAGCGGGGCACAGATGTCACATACGCACCATGTTGGCGAGATTTTTTTCCTAAGCCAATTTGGCAAAAACTTTGTTTTTGAATAGTAGTTACAAATAGCATGCAATAATAGCATGTGATTTTTTATTTCAATATAAAAATAAAATAACTTGTATTATTTTTAAAAAGGGAATAAAAATAAATAAATGATAGTTTGATATAAATAAATATTGATATACATAATAAAAATAATTTATAGAATTAAAATAAAAAATAAAAGCAAATAAACAACAATTTACATAACAAAGTTTTCGGCAAATTGGCGGGGAAAAAAATTCACGGCAACATGGTGCGTATTGCATATATGACATCTGTCAGGGCTACACTACATACCGGGCTTGCTCATTCATTATGATGACGTCACAAAAGGTGGCTAACTAGGAGGAAAGACATACAGCGATTGGCACAAAACGATGGGCGCGTTGCTTTGGACCAATCGCTGGTCGCGGTCAGCCACCATTTGTGACGTTTTGAGAGTGAATGAGCAAGCCCGGTATCTAGTGTTGCCTTGCATCTGTGCCAGAATTTACCATTTGTAACTTTGTAAGATACAATAAATGCATTTTTCTTATAGATAACCTAAGTAAATTTAATTAGATGTATAAAAATTTTATTAAATATATATTAACTAAAATTAATAATTACATCAGTTTTTTAGCCAAGGTCACAGACCTGTCCACAGGATTTCAATCATTGGGTATCTGAAGAAAATAAATTGTATCCAAAATCAATTAAAAGCTATCCATTTCAATTTAACAAGCATATTTCTTTGTTATTTAAATTTCTAAATCTAGTAGTAAATAGTGTGGATCATTTATCAGCTGTAGAATGAAACTCATTTATGTAAATAAAAGAGGGTGCTTTTAATTTACATCCATTGTATTATAGGAATTAATATACGATAATTAATGTATTAAAAATTTGATTAAAATCCTTAATTTTCTTAATACAGTGCAACATAGCATAACAAAACAAACTTTTTTAATAGTAGGATGACGAAAATATAAGAAACCTATAACATAAGACAATGAAACTCGAAATGCACATTAAAAACAAGTGTAAAAAAATTCATGTAAATGGATGAAAGATAAGGAAAATGAAAGATTGTTTACAAAGAAATTTACATAAAGGTAAAATAAAAATAGATATTTAATATTCATACATTTAAAATTTGTAAATACAGAAATCACTTACCTTCTTTGATTCCCTGAAGGAAAACAGAAGAATGAGAGTTTGCAATTCCTGTTAGTGTTTGCACATGATTGTGCTTGACAAAATACCATGTTTTTTGACATATTTCAATAATTAATTGCAAAGAAAACAGCCCTGGAAAGAGCACTTGGAAATTTAATTAATTTATATTCAAGAAAAATAGCTCTGAAAAGAACTTTTATGAAAATGAAATACTGTAAAATGAAATACTAAAATAGCTGTCGTGTTGATATTAAATAAACAAAACTGCCAACAGGTACATGTGACCGTGACAATCGGACAGTTGTGTGGACAGATCGCACGCGTGTGTGTTCTCAGTAGTGGCACTTGTTTCGTGCCGATTCGGGTTTTCGCTCTACTGTCAAATCTGTATGACTATATTTAATCTGTGTTTCTCGCGAACCAACCGTAATTTAACCAACAGTGACGTCATCTGCCCTTTCCTTATAGGAATTTCCCCTTTTTTAGAGAGAAAAGACAAAACAGAATGAAAAACTGCCCCAGCAAAGTAATGTGTTACTGCTGTTTCTCATTATCTTTTACATTGCATTTTGCATTCAAAGGGTTCCTCGTTATGAAGCATTTTCTCATTATCTTTTACATTGCATTTTGCATTCAAAGGGTTCCTCGTTATGAAGCATTGAAACAACTTCATGCAAATTTTTAAGCTATTTAGATAGCTTAAAAATTAACATGAAGTTCACTCTCTTGTTGCTTTTCTATTTGTTGCGTATACACGCCACTTATGTATCAAAGCATAACAGTTTGTACTTATCTTATCAGTTTTTAATTGGTCTTTTAACTCCCAAGCCCCAAATCCACCCCATCCTAAACCATAACTTCAGTTAGTATAATTACAGTTTACAGTCAAACTTCGTTAGTAAGTCACCTGGATAAAATGCCACTTCACGTATTACATCGTTTCATAAGTTGCATGTCATTTTGCATATTGCACTTCGCTTATAGCCTGGCTATTTTTTCAACCACTCCGCTTAAGCTGTCACTTTTAAGAGTGCAATAGGCAAAACTTGGTTCTATTTCTTTGCCAAGGTTATCTCCAAACACACTTAGTTTCTGTTGTGCATGACTATTAAGTTTAATAACATTCTAGATGACAGTATTTTTCCTTACAAAGATTGTCTGCCACATCAACAAATTCTCTGAATTTCCATCTGTGTGGCCTATTGTTTCTTGGCTATTATATTTTGGCTTACTATACTTTTCTTAATTTGTCATCCATTTCATGATTTCTAATTCTTATTCTACTCATTTATGTAATTTATAATGTAATTTAGTTATAGGTATATGTATTATATAAACATTTGGAATTTCATTTTACATTTAACATAAACTCAACTTAAGGAGTTACTCCACCTGGTGAATTATTTTTAGGTGGAGCCGACAGTGATGTATTAATGAGGTTTGACTGTACTATTTTTTTAGTTCTGATACATGTATTACGAGGGTGGTTTGATAAGATCTCGGCCTGACAGTTAAAACACAAGATTTTTGACATAATTTCATATTATTTTTCAATGTAGTCCTCTTGCAACTCAATACATTTAAGATATACTCTTGTGTTCTTTAGTACAGCCCTGTACGAGGGTGGTTCGAAAAGTTCCCAGCCTAAAAAAGAAAATACAACCTTTTTGGCAATATTTCATTTTATTTTTCAACTTGTAACACAATGCATTTTAGAAGACTTGAGAAATGTTCATTTTTTGGCGTTTTTGGACGACGTTCAACAAGCGCAGCATGCATTGAGTGGAAAGCTTTTTCATACCCGAAAACAAAATGTAAAATGTGGTGGATACGGTCTATCGAGATGTTTGCAATGTCAGCAAGTTTGCGTATCTCCAATCGGCGATCATTCAATACGGCATTGTGAATTTTTAAGACGATTTTGTCGGTCATAGCGGTTTTTGGGCGTCCTGAGAGTTCATCATCGTGAATTGATTTCCTACCATGTTTAAATTCAGCAGCCCACTTTTTTATAGTCGAATGTGAAGGACAAGAATCCTTTAAGAAAGACTGCAATTATTTTTGTATGTTCGTGGAGGTTAAATATTTTGTAACAAAGTATTTTATGACAGCTCGAACTTCAATTTTTTCCATTTTTCGAAAATGTCAAAACTTGTTTACTTTACTTTATCGTCCAGCAATAATCAATAAACTCACGCGTCTGAAACTTGGAGGCATGTCATCTAAAGGATCGTACTTTACAAACAACATTGTCATTTGGTCATACTTGTTCCATTTCTGTGTTAGGCCGAGAACTTATCAAACTGTCCTCGTACTGCAATTTTTTGAAAATTAAGATTATCCTAATGTTTGCTTTTAAATATTTTGAGAAATAGGTACTGTTAGTTCCATGCGTGAGTTCAAACATATTTTTTCTGCTTTTAAGGAACTAAAATTATTCTGAAAGTAATAAAATACAGTTAAGTTTCCTAAGGTGAAATCGTTAGAGACGAAAGAAAAGTTCCGTTTTAGGCAGGTTCCCTACTTAGCAGGTATATGGTACTCATTTCAATGCATCAGGATTTTTTTCATTTAATTCCGTCATAGACAGTTTACGTTTTCTTAGGTTTTACAACTCTGAAACGAAAAAACTTCATGATCCTGATGGCAGGAACACCCTGCAATTATGCCTGCAAAAAGGATTCAATTTCAGAAGTTTAACTGTACTTAAAAAAAAAAATCATTATAAAAACACATACTACAGTAAACCTTTGAAAACGGAAACTGTCTATAAAGGAGCAATAAACGGAAAAAAATTCAGGCAGAAATACCATAAAATTACACCTGCTAAGACAGATAACTATCTAAAACAGATCTTGCCTTTAGTTGCTATCGATTCAGCGTTAGCAGATTTTACTGTATTGGTTTCTGTTAATTTAACTGTCAATAATGAATTACAAAATATAGTAAATCATTTGAAAACGGAGTCGCGAAGGATCGAAAAAGAAATGTGTTTTAGACAGATTTCCGTTTTAGTTAGTCGATATGCATGGTATTCCCTCTGTTGGGACCGTGAAATTTTCCCATTTAAGACAGGATTTTGTCATAGACACGTACCATTTTCAAAGATTTTACTGTATGAATAACCAGTAAAAATTATAACTCATCGCAAACAATATAATCGTAAACTCACAATATCGTTTTACATGCACTGAAATCTGTGACAAACTGAATTTTATTCCGGTACTAGCGATTCCGTTAAAACAGGTTTCGTCTTAGCAGGAATAATTGCATGGTTTTACTTCCATCGAGACCATGCAAATTTTTCGTTTAAGACAGGATTTCATTATAGACAGGTTTCGTTTTCACAGGTAATACTTTACATTATAATGTCAATTGTATGTAACTCTGTATTGCCCCCTCCTCCAAACGGACTCTCTGAATTCGCCCCAACAGTTCGATGATTGTTATTATTGCTACAGCTACAAAAAAAAAAATTAGTGCAATTAAACAGAGAGTTTTAAGTATTTTAAATTTGTCTAATGAAGATGAGTGAGGGCGGAAGGAAAGAAATGGATGTACTTTTGAAGGAATTTAATTGTTGTGGGTAAAGAGGAGAAGAAAACATTTTTGGGAGGAAAGAGGTAATTTAAATATTTTTTTAATTATTGTCACAAATAAAATTACAGAAAAGCAGACATGTTTTTTTTAAATAAAATTCTTAAATATCATGAAATGAATAGAAGGAGGAGGGAAGAGCGTGAAGAAGAATTTTTGGGGGGAGGGGATAATTTAGATGATAAATTTATTTATAGATCAGTTTCAACCACGTGATCACCAGCCCACCAAAAGTTATCAACCAATTATAATCGTGGATTTGTAGCCTGTATTAAGAGCCAACCAATCACAATCCAATATCTTTGATGGGCAAACAAAAAGCAAACCTAGTTGCTAAGGTGGCTGTTAGGGTGTGACGCCAGTTGAAACTGATCTATTGTAACTATAGAGTAACAAATACATGATATATATATTTTTTTAAATTAGAGCCTAAAAGGTTAAACTTCACATGTTTGGTAGCAGGAAGGGGGGGGGGATAAGAAGAAGAAAAATAAAAAATGATTTTAAATTTTGGGTGCTAGGGGGATGAGGGGACAAAGAATTAAAAAGATTTTTAAAGCATAAATTTGACAAAATGCAGAAGATTAACCCTTGTTAATCTCTTTTGCTTATAAATTGATGATCATAACCCCACCCCTCGATCGTAAATTGATCTGTTTGCACTTTTGAAAAAAAGGAGAGTTATAATTGGGACTTCAGAGTATTTCTATTTAAATTTTCAATTGCACTTATTTTGTGGCTGAGTTTTGAACCATAAATTGATGCAAAGTATTTTTAAAGGTATTATTTAGGCATGTTCTTATTAACCTTGTCTTAGATTTCAATTATACTTATTTTTTGGACTTTCAATAATAAATGAACACAAATTATTTTTAGATACATTATTTATGCCTGTTTCTTATTTATTTCTGCTGAGTGTTTCAATTATAAATTAACAAAGTATTTTAAACAAATTATGTTTGTAAATATAAAATTAATTATACATTTTTTTCGATTAATTTCACATGCAGTTTTAAAATAGTTCGTTGAGGTATATTTACAAAAATCGTTGGCTTTTGCCAGAGTTTTCCATATTAATAAAATATTCTGATCCATTACCACCTGTTTGATTTCTTAATTTAGTAATTATTTTTAGTCACAATTGTTTCAGAATGCACTGTTTAAACCAGTTGAGGCAGCAAACATTGATTAATTTGTTGAAAAGAAGCTAAAGGAACCAACAGATAGATTTGATATGGCCCTGGATATTTAATAGATCAGGTGCTTAAGATAATCAGGGTGATAGGAGCATTTGTTGGCATAAGAAGTAAGCTCAGTATTTACTGGCACATTAAAGGGGGGTTAGACCACTTAAAAATGGATAAGGTGAAAACTGATCCCTTGTGTCAATGCATGATGTGTAAAAACCAATATAAAGAAAAGAATAAGAAGTCAGAAATATTTTAGCATACAATTGTTTTGACTTCAAAGAGGAGCCCCTTCATCAGAGCTACATGAATGGAAAAAAGTGAGACATTACCAGCAAGAAAGCTGTAAAATTACTGCTGCTAGATCTATTTTATACAGAAGTGTGAAAGGGGCTCATTTTATGATGCCTTAAAACAGTTGAATGCTAAATTTATTTTGTTTGCTTGGCTTTTTTATTACGTCACATATTTACTATAACTATTCTATGAACATGTAAAAGAAATAAATTGTTCATTTTATGAGCAATTATGGTTAAAAATCCTAAACTAGGTGATGATCTTGGGTGTGCCACTGTCAAAATTGAAGGTAACACTGTCGAAGAAGGAATCTGTTGGATCTGAAACTAATTAAAATTCATAAAGATACAAATAAATGTTGCTTGAAGGAGGAAAAGTAGATTTCAATGGATCCAAAATTATATTCCGCACAAGTAATCACCAGGAAGCTATCATAAGAGAGTCTCTGGAAATAATATCTAAAAAAGAAATAGTTTGTAACGATGTATTATCATATGATATCCATGCAATCTGGAATGAATTAATATATGATTGATTAACCTGTACTTGTTTTTAAAATGTTGAATGAACTTTTCCAATACCACCTTATATTCCATACCCTTGAAGTAAAACGGTTTGTTCTGGGCAAGCTAGAAGACGCGAAGAGACAACAACTCAACTTAACTATTAGTTTTTCACTGATGATGACCGAGTAAGTTCGGTTGAAAACGTTTCGATTTTAAAAGGACTTTAATGCGCTTTTAAATGTATTTATGTATGTTTTTACACACCTTCAAGCAATATATTTACATTTATTTGTATCTTTATGAATTTTAATTATTAAACAAGGTGAATTTGCACTGAAATTGTAACTTTTACTGAAACTAATGGTTAAGAAAGCGTTCTCAGCTTCAAAATGAAGCCTCTCCTCCCTCTCAGTTCAACAGAACAGGTTCTTTTTTGAGACTGAGGTTATTAACCCAATTATGAATATAAAGCATGATTCTGTGCTAGCCACTAAGCTTTGAAAAATATTTAACCATGTAACTTACTCCTAAGCCTGGATGGCTAAAGATCAGCTTCATATAGAATAACAGGCGAGCTGTATTAGATCTGAAATAATTCTTGCAGCAAAAAGCTTAACCCTACAACTTATTCAGATTACTGTCTGGCACAACATGATAAGTCTGTACAAAGTATTTCAGGATGGGACATATGAGTAAGATGTAATAGTCGTTAGGATGATTGCACCAGATCTGCAATCAATGTCAGAAATAAACTTTTATATGTTGAGTCTCTTTTTGCATCAAAATATCATGTTATCTACTATATGAGCATCGCTCAAAATCTCCAAGTCTTTGAGAAGAGATGAATTGCTGTTATCCTAAGAAGAACCAATCTTTGACTTAATACTCTAAACAACATCATCTGCATATAATACCATGCTGCAGCTTCTATTAAACATCTTCCAAACGCACACAAGAAAGAGAGAAAAATGCCATGTAGAATTTTTTTACTTAATATGTATCTTTAGAGAAGGAATCACTGTATTTTTATCTTTATAAATAAATTTTTTATGTTTTATAGGATTTTTTCAAACAAGTTATATTTTCAAAAGTTATACTGAGCTGTCAAAACATTTATGAGCCAACTCTACAGTTTTACTAATCATTCCTTTTAACTATTGTGTTTCGAGTTTCAAATCAGTTTATTTCCCATTGTGGGGAGGACTCTCTTTTTTGGCATGAGAATAATAGTGCTTATCTAACTGAGATTTTTGAAAAAATCCTTTATTGCAGATCTCACAACTGAAGGGATTTTCATTAGTATGGGTATGAATGTGCATAATTAAACTACTTTTCTGAGAAAATCCTTTATTGCAAATCTCACAAGTGAATGGTTTTTCATCAGTATGGGTACGGTTATGGGTAATTAAAATAGATTTATGAGAAAATCCTTTATTGCAAATCTCACATTTGAAGGGTTTTTCTTTAGTATGGGTACGAATATGCATAATTAAATGACTTTTATAAGAAAATCCTTTATTGCAAATTTCACAAATGAAGGATTTTTCATCAGTATGGGTACGGATATGCGTAATTAAATTACCTTGCTGAGAAAATTCTTTATTACAAATCTCACAATTGAAGGGTTTTTCTTTTTCTTTAGAATGGACATAGCTATGTCTAATTAAATGACTTTTACGAGAAAATCCTTTAATGCAAATTTCACAAGTATAAGGTTTTTCTTTAGTATGAGTAAGCAAATGTGAATTTAAATTCTGCTTAAAAGAAAATCTTTTATTGCAAAACTCACAAATGAAAGCTTTTTCTTCCGAATGCACACGTCGATGCAAGTTTAAATTACTTATTTGATGAAAATCTTTATTGCATATTTCACAAATGAAATTTTTTTCATTACCATGAATAAGTTGGTGTGTCTTTAAATCAGTTTTTCGGGAAAATCCTTTATTGCAAAACTCACAGACAAAAGGTTTTTCCCTGGAATGAATTACGAAGTGTCGTTTTAAAATGCATTTTTGATTAAATCCTGCATTGCATATCTCACAAACGAAATTTCTTTCATTAGTATGAGTATGTCGATGTGCCTTTAAACATTTTTTTTGAGAAAATCCTTTATTACAAATCTCACAAAGAAAAGCTTTCTCTGCAGCATGAATTACTAAATGACTTTTTAAACTGGTTTTCTCATTAAATCCGGCATTGCATATTTCACAAATGAAGCGTTTCTCACCAGTATGAATACGATAATGATCACGCAAAGCATATTTTTGAGAAAAACCTTTACTGCAAATCTCACAAATGAAAGGTTTTTCTTTAGTATGGCAGAGATAATGCTTATTTAAAGAAGATCTATAAGAAAAAGCTTTATTACATACATCACAAACAAAAGTTTTCTCATTAGTTTTGTTATGAAGATGTCCCTTTATTTTAACTTTTGAGTGCACATGAATATGCTCATTTAAATCACATCTGTGAGAAAATTCTTCACCACATTCTTCACAAATAAATAGTTCATCTTTAATATTTGTATGATTATATCTTATAAAACTAGAATGTGAAAGTTCTTCACTTAATACATTTAAAGTCATAGTTTATTTATACTTTTTCCTCCTTTATTTTAACTTGTGCACATGCAATACATGTCTATAATTTAAATCAGAGGTCTTTTTCATTGATGAAATAATCGGTTTTACACTTTTCATTTATGAAAGGAAAGGCCTTTATGAAATTATATTAAGGAATCTTTCAAATGCAAATATATATTAAAAAAATATATATATTTATAGGTTATACAATTTGAAAAATAGAGTTAACTTGTAAGATATCTTGGAATATGTTTTTGGATATTTTACAAATAAGAAAAATATTCATCAATCTAAAATTCTTTTTATTTTTCATTTTTTGGATAGAACATAGAAGCAAAGAGTCAACTGACATATTTCCTTGAAAATATTTTTCTTTTCAAATGTTTCACTAGAACTTTGGACAACCATACCTGAAATATAATAAAATGTATAAATAAACGATCTTTTAAAGCAGATGAAATAATACTCAATTACAAACATATATGTACAACACATATACAGGGTGTCTGAAAAGTCTGAAAATGGTCGAATAACTCGAGAAATATACATCGGATTGAAAAACGGAAAAATGCATGTTCAATATTTTTGAAAAATCTATTTAAGGATATCAAAGTTGCCCCCCCAACTCTGCACCCCCTGGGGAGAAAGGGGACAGCTTTCAAATCTTAAATAATACCCCCCCCCCTCCTATTTTTATTGCAGATTGAGATTCTATGGGGAAAAATACATAACTTTCGTATTGAACATTTTTTTCAGAAAATCGAAAAAGGCATGGTAATCAAGTACAATGCAGTGAGAATCATTTCCATTGAAAAGTCTGGAAACAGTCGAATAACTCAAATATACATTGGATTGGAAAACGGAAAACTGCCTGCTCAATAATTTTGAAATTTTTTTTAGGGATATCAAAGTTGCTCCCCCTAACTCTGTCCCCTGGGGAGAAAGGGGGGTAACGTTGAAATCTTAAATTATAACCCCCTTTTTATAGCAGATTCGGATTCTACAGGAAAAAATGCATAACTTTTGCATTTAACATTTTCTTCAAAACATCATAGATGGCGCTGTAATCGAGTAAAATGCAGTGTGAATCGTTACCATTGCAATGTCCGGAAATGCTTGAATCTTGAATAACTCGGGAAATATACATCGGATTGAAAAATGGAAAAATACATGTTCAATATTTAATTTTAAAAATAGAAAGAAAATGCAACAGAAATAAAACTTTATTAGTAGTAAAACTTTTGATGTGTTTTTTGAAGTACTTCAAACACCTTGATAGCTAATAAAACATGACTTTTACTAAATCTAAATTACTAGTAGCATAATTTTATCTATAGATACTTGTAATTCATATATATTTAATCTAAAATAGGAACTCGTTACCAGTATTATTTGTGCTTTTCAAATTTATTATTATTTTAGTTTAGAATACTTTTTTTCAGCGAAAAAAAAAATAATAATTTGAATTTTATCTTTTTATAAAGACATATTTAATTGATTTTTTGTAGTCATAATGGTAAGTTATTTCCATTAAAATATACCAACTTTCTTAACCATATCAGCTCTGTGAACGGATATATCCGTTCAGTAAGCTGTAGGTTTCACTGCAATAGAAGCATTATTTAAATTAATATTATTCTACAGATTGAAAGCAGTTTTAAAACATTGAGTAATGATTAATACTTTCATCAAGGATAATATTTATGCATGTAAATAAGTATTTTATATCATGTTGGAAAAATTATTTTTTTAGCATTAAAAAAAATTACACAGAAAACAACATTACAATTTTGCCCTTTTGCTAGGAGGTCAGGGGTTAAGACAAATACTTTTTTACAAGAATAAATATTTAAAAAGGATAGAATTTTAAAATTTACCATATGAATGATTATATAAAGTAGTTTTATATGTACTATGAATTTAAACTATAAAGAAGAGTATTAAATGATATATTATAGTATATATCAGAGATCAAATTAATACAGGGTGACAAGAAATTACTTGGACACACATGATACATTATAACTTTAATGCTAATGAAAATATTACAACCAAACTTCAAAATAAATATGAATGCATTATTTCGTCCAATATATTTAAAAATTTTCGAAGTGGCTACCTTTAGCCTTAATACAGCTTTAAACGTGTCACAAAATTTTCGGCTATGGCTATGGGCCGCAACTCACTTACTGATATTTTATCCCATTCCTTGCATAAGGATTTCTTTAGGGATGCCAAAGTTTTATGAGGTTTTGCACACACCCTTGTCTCCAAGATGGACCAAACAGAATAATCCATTGGGTTCAAATCTGGGGAATACAGTGGCCATTCTTAAGCTCCAATGAAGTCAGGAAAATGTGTCCTTCACCAATCTTGAGTGCCTTTAGCTCTGTGTGCAGGTGCGGAATCCTGTTGGAAGGTCCATCTTTTGTTTCCAAAGAACTTTTGTGATCAAGATAAGACAACATCTTCCAAAATGAGTTTGCGAAATGTTTGTTGATTAATCTTTATCCCTTGATCAACAAAAAGAAGTGGTGTTTTCCCACTAGCACATATCCCACCCCAAACCATTACAGATTGGGGTCATTGACAGCGTTCAACAATGCAAGAAGGTCCAGGTGCTTCTGCTGACCAAACTCTATGCTAATGGGTATTGTGAGCTTGTTCAATCGAAAACAGTTTCTCATCTGTGAAGACAAATACTTGCCATTGATCACCTGCTGCCCGCTTTAACAGTTCTTTACACCTTTGAAGTCTTGTGTGTTTGTCCTCTGCTGTTAGCTTTGGAGCCTCTTTCATTTTGTAAGGGTGAAGACCAAGCTCTACTCTTGCCATCCAACGTGCAGTTTCTCTGTTGATCTTCATCTCTCTAGCAACCTTTCTCATTGAAATCCTAGGATTTCATTGAACTCGCTTTTTGATAACTATCCGTCTTCTTGATGTGTTAACTGTGCACTTTCTTCCTCTTCCTGGCCTGTCACCATCATGCAGGGGTGCCATTTCGGGGGGGGGGGGGGGGGGGGCGAACGCCCCCCCAAGCAATTTGAAATTTCAGAAAATTTATCAGTTATCACAGGTTAGACAAAAAAAATCTAAATATGATCAAATGCTAAAATAACATCAGATTTCACAGATTTGATTACAATAATAAAAACTAGTCTGATGTGCCAATCCCAAAACTTTCTTCTATCTCATACAGGTTTCACATACACCAAAAACAAATCAGCACCAATTCATATTATGTTCTAACTAAATCTAAAGTTTTATTAAACTATGTGCGTTAGTTCTGGAGATATAGCTATCGTGAAAATCGTGCCAAATGTAGCATAGCAGCGCCACCTGTTGGGCTATTTATACCAAATCATAATCAACGTCTATATTTGTCAGGGTCTAACCGAATATGAAGTTTGGTGAAATTCTGTGCATTAGTTCTTGAGATATAGCTATCGTAAAAATCATGAAAAATGTAGCATAGCAGCGCTATCTGTTGGGCGATTTACACCAAAAACGAATCACCACCCATTTATATCAATGTCTAACTGAATATAAAGTTTTATCAAATTCCGTGCATTAGTTCTTGAGATACAGCACCCACAAAATTTTTGTCACATACAGACACTGAGTCGCATACAGACATTTTCTAAAAACAGTCCAACTGTGTTCAGCACATTCTAAAACGTATCAATTCATCGAAAACCGGAAGTGGTAAATTTTCGTAAATCCAATACCTTTTTCTTGTAAAGATAGAAGAAAGTTATAAACATTTTAAACATTGAAATGTTTTATTGCAACATTCTATAACTGAGACATTTATCATTAAGTATTTTGGCTAATTTTAGAAATACAGTGCAACCTCGATTATCCGAGCTAATTGGGACCGCTTGTACCTCGGATATCGGAAATCTCGGTTAATAGAAATTGTGCATAAAAACTAACCGTGGTCGCGAATTTAACATCTCTTAGAATAAAATACAGTAAAACGTTTTTTGAATAATAAAAATAAACATATATAAAGTTATGTTTCACAGCTCAACAAATTTAAAAAGGAAATCAACTAAAAATAGTAAATTTTAAAAAGCAAATTGAAATTTTTTTAACTATTCTAAATTAAGTCCAGATTTTCTATCAGTGGCTGTCCGATTTTTGAGCAGCAGAAGATCTATCGGCGCAGCATCGCTTCTTTGCTCCAAATATTTTAGGGCAGTTGTTAGTGCTTGAACACCTTCAGTATGACTTATAGTCCTTGAATCTTCAAAGTTCTGGTACTCATTGTCACCATCATTAATGTCCAATAGGAATTAACGGCTTGTATAATTTCTTCATCATTAAAGATTTGAAAACTTGGATGTTGCTTTTCAACGTCCAGCCATTCAGAAATGCCCTCTTCCAAAACTTCTTCACACCTTTTAATGCGATTAATAATCTCAAATAGTTCTCAGTCTGTCGGTGGGTTTACCCTTTGCTGGGATTCATCCTCTCTTCTCTTTTGAATAATTATGTAGCCTGTAGCATGGACAGTGAACTAAAACGTGTGGTATTTTTCAAGGCTCATACAAAAAAAAAAAAAAAAAAAAAAAAAAAAAAGACTTTGTTAGCGGCTTGGTTAACAGAAACCTCGATTAATCGAAGCTCGGTTAATCGAGGTTCTACTGTATATGTGAAAAAAAAACTCTATGAATTGCTTCTGAGCTGTGTACAGCATGATTTTAAAAAAAAACTCGTTATCCCCAAGTCTGGAATTTTAGTGATAAATTCTCTCTTTAGCTAAAAATTTAAGGGTAATTTTTTTTTCGGGGGTGGAGGGATGGGGGAGGTGCATTCAATTTCCTAATTATATGATTTGTTAATTTTGTTTTATTAGTGTCACATTATATTTACTCCAATCGTTATAATGCAATTAAATTATTTGCTTTATTAAGTGATATTATATATACAGTATTCTCTTAAAAATCTGCACAGCCTGACACTAAGAGTCCTGTCCATATTTGGTTGTAACCGACCCGAATCCTGACTTTAACCCAACAGACTTCAAACTGAATCCGAAATATTCATACCTGAACTCGAAGTGAAAGAAAATGAATGTATATTTTAATACATTTATGGAAAAGTAATCTACCTGTGTACAAAAAATAACACATATATACACCCATTAATATTCAAATATACTAGTTTTTTCATTTGAAAAATATTCAGAACCCTTTTTTGTATAATCGGTTCTTCTCGAACCCGATTCGAAAGAGTCAAAGCATAACCCGAAGCGTATAAAGTTTACTCGACCCACAAAATATATATATATATATATATATAAATTGAATCAACCAAACCCAAAACAAAATGCATTTCGGGTAGCCGATGCCGACTGTAATTCCAGTAAACCCGGAAATGTCCAAACAATTTTCATTGACCGCAACCCCACCCGAAATGAAAGAAAATTAATCCATATTTCAATATGGTTTGGAAAAGTAGACTACAATTATATCTCTAATAACAATTTTATCTTTTATGTAGAAAAATTATTTTTTTTCATCTGAAAATATTTGGGATCGGAAACTCGGGCAACACGAACCCGACTCAAAATAGTAAAAACCCAACTTGAATCCGAAACAATCAACCCTTTGATAACGGGCTAGGATTGACTACTAATTTTGCATCCAATCGTTCGACAATTTCCAAAAAAATTCCTTGTGACAGATTTCTTTTGAACATATCCTAATATAAGTGTATGACAGATTGCAAAAAGTCATACTAATAGAATAAAAAATAGTCCACTGGGACATATATGTTTCAGCCGTAATTTGTTAAATGTTTAAATGTTGATGTTGTTTGAATGTTAATGTTGGTTTGTTTAAATGTTCCAAGTCAACCTGACCCGCAACGAAAATAAACCGCATCAACCCAGCTCGATCCGTACTGCAGATTGGGTCATGTTACTCCACTCAATGCAGGAGCAAGGGACCTGAGACCAATGGTTTTGCAGATTTCTGAATTGTATGGAATTTAGATCATATTCTGAAGAGGAAGGCAGAAAATGATTACGGAAAATTTTTACTGACAGAAAATCATTAATGAAAATTTTCTTATACTTATGGATTACAACATTTGCAAATTTTGTAACTTCTTGATAGTGTTCTTGTGCTGATTATCTCGTGACAGATAGGATTTAACGACTTTTTTTCGTGTTTGTTTCATTTTTTTTTTGTGAAAATTTTCCAAAATTCGCTATTTTCTGTGAATCATTGACGGAATTGATTTTTTTGACCGTTTGCCTAAATTCGCGACATTTTTTAAAAAACTGATCGACGAAATCCGCTATTTGTTTTTGCCATCTTTTGACGAAATTCGCGACTCTTTTCTACGATCGTTTGTTGAAATTCGAGAGTCTTTTTTCAACTGACAAAAATTGCTATTTTTTGCGCAATCTTTGACGATATTTCAACCCCTGTCCCTAAAAAAAACTTTGCCCCCCCCCCCCCCAAAAAAAAAAAAAACTCATGAAATGGCGCCCCTGCAGTAAAACCTGCAAAGAAGGATTTGAAAAGAACTGTAAAAAAGCTTCATCTTAGCGAATATAATCGTATGGCGTTTTTTCCGTCAAACTGGATTTTCTTGCCCGTTTGAAAAAGAATTATGTTATAGACAGGTTTCGCTTAGACACGTTTCACTGTAATACACCTATGATCTTCAGAAGTGCTTTATAGAAAGGAGGTTTTAACAGTCTTAAAGAATACCTGAAAAAAAAAAAACGGTACCTATCTATAACTGAAAACTTTCATAATATTTTAAAATTTTACTTCTAAGACGAAAACCTGTCTAAAACAGAATTTTTCAGAGGTCACTTGAGATTCCGTATTAGAAGTATTGCTGTCTCTGTATATATGATTCAGCATTCAGTAAACGTTTCTCGTTTGGAGAGGTTGTGGGGGGGGGGTGGGGGTGACGAACTCCACCCTTGGCTATGCCACTACCTTAAAAAAACTTTGCCCCCCCCCCTAAGAAAGTTCTGAAATGGCGCCCCTGCCATCATGTCCAAGTTCTTTAAACCTTTTGATTGTGTATGAAACCGTCTGCTTAGGCACTTTCAATCGTTGAACAATTTCACATTGCTTCATTCCTTGTTTATGTAATTCAAGTATGGCAGTTCGTTTGTTAACCATAATGGTCATCACAACTAACTTACTTACACCTGTTTAGTAGCTTTCTAGAATCAATTCAATATGACAATAACATTATAACTTTCATGGCAGTTACAGATTTTTGGTTTGAAACTTCGTCCAAGTTATTTCTTGTCACCCTGTAGTTGGAAGAAAAAAAATCTGCCAGTTATAAGTTATGTTTTAAAAATGAAATCTCTTTGTTTACATTCATATATACAATGCAGATTAAAGGCATTTGTGAATTACAGTACTTTACTGTATATGATTACAATAGCAGCCGAAAAATTGTGGAAACTTTCTTTGAAAAGGTGCAAGTTTGGTGTAATTAAGTATGGTTAAACATGAAATAAAATTTTGTTATCTTAAGATTTTGATGCGAATTATTACTTGTATATTTATAAGGAGAGTTTCACTGAATAATTCAAGAAAAAATTATCTCATCATTATGCATATTTAGTTATATATTATTAATTATTTACTCGACCTTTACCTTTAATATAAAAAAAAATTAATTTTCTTATTTTGCTTTTTTGTAAGCATTCAGTATAATTTCAAATGCATTATGAAATTCAAATTACTGTTTAAAATTGTAAACAAAACAGTGACCAGAAATCTGCAAAATTCTAATACCCGCACAACCTCTGGTTTTAACGTTTGTGGATTTAAGAGAGTCTACTGTATACATATATATATATATAATATATTAATTAAGAGTGTCATCCTGAAATTGATTCAGTATTTATAGTTGAAAAACATAATAAATTTTTATATTTAAAATCTAAATTCATCAATTTTCAGTCTACATTTTTATGCATTCTTTTGATGGAAAATGTTTTTTTTTTTACATGTTTTGATAATATTTGAATATTTTAATTATTCTGTTATTAATTAAAAGAGCCTTGAATAGAGTTGGGCATCTGATTTTGAGGCAGGCCACATGGGTTTATTTTTAGAGTGCATTTTTGATTTTGATCTCTTTTGATTGAAATTAATTCAATATTTATGATTGAAAAAAAATAAAGTTTTATGTTAAAAATCGAAATTTATCGAATTTCAATGTATATTTTTATGCATTATTTTAATGAAAAATTAATTTTTATATGCTTAGGTAATATTTGAACATTTTATTTTAATTAATTATCATTTTGTAATTAATTAAAAGTACTTTAAAATAGAGTTCTGTACTGTGCCAGGTAAACTTATTTTTACAGCATAAGGGGGGGGGGGGGGCAGTCATTCATAAAAATGTTCCACAGATCTGTAATTTTCAACTTTTTTATTATTTTCTGATCATTAAAATATCACATATATTTTATTACTAATCTGGCAGGGTGCCAACGATCGATGAAAAAATCAGCAATTTCAGAAATTGGGTGCTCTGAGGCTCACACTTTCAATCCCTCACCATCTACTATATGAATGTCAGCATTTATGTTAAACAAATTTTATTATAATCTAAAACCTAAAAGAAATAAAACTGCACCCAATTTTTCATCTCTCTTTTTTTTAATTTTGTTTTTAACTTCTTTTCTGATCATGGTAAATGAATGGATAAATTCATCATTGAAGTCATTGATTCTGCTTTACCCCAATAACTTTTTAATGCTGTGTCAGTTTAGAAAAAAATATTGTTTATGTTGTTTGGTTATGCTGTGGTACCATTTGGAAGGGCTAGGGAGGAATCCCCTCCTCCAACCCAACCCCTAAGGAATTTAGATTGTAGCAGCCATGGCAAATCAGACACATATACAAAAAAAAAAGATCATTTTTCTTTTATATTATTTCTTAAAGAATGAATTTATCAAATTTATTAAAATAGTTCATTAATTTTTAAAATGCAGAAAGCCGAGAATATTTGGACATTCCAACTTTTTATGTGTAAAATATACTTTTTAAAAAGTTATTTGGAAAATGAAAAACTAACTATAATATATGATAAAAAGAGACCTAATTTCATCACTATAAATTAAAAAAATTGGTTCCATATTCTTAAGGTAATGTTGGTGTTAAATCGATTTATCACTAAATCACGATATTAGTTGGATGATAAATTGATTTAAGAAATTCCTACATCGCTCAGTCCAAATTATCACTCATTTTCATAACTGCACCAAGATGAAGTTTTTTGAAATACAGTAAAAGCTCTATTATCCAGCATTCAAGTAACTGAAAAGCTCAACTAGCCGGAAAATATGGGGGAGCTCATTTTTCTCTTCCCATAAACAGTTGAAAACTTTTTACTGCTAGTTTAGGAAGTTTACTGTTAACATTCTCAAATTATCACTGTATGACTGATTCAACGTAAAACAAATCTATTTGTATGTTCATGACAGTGAATGTTATAAAATAATACATATAGCAAATAAAAGAATTATCTACAGCTCGATAACACAAAATAACTGCATGTTGTATCATAGTCTACAATCGCCCGCCAACTGTTTTCTGGGCAAAAGTCGAACGAGAGAAGGAAGGGGAGGGAAAGGAAGATGAGAGAAGAGAGGCTTGATCCTTCTGATTTTGGCAAAAGTGGACAGAGGAAGGAGGAATAAACAGTAGAAGAACTACCTCAAGAATAAGAAGTAATTATTTTTAAAGAATTACATAACAAAGATCTTTATACTATATTATATTTACGCAAGAATATTTAATAATTGAATCAGATTGGATCATCTACACTTAACTGGAAATTTAAGAAAGACATTCCAGTGCATGTTTCTTTCTTTCTTTTTTTTTTTTTTTTTGTTGGATTTTCATCAGTTTAAACTTTTTCTCCCCAGCTGGCTGCCCAATGACTGAGATAAAAAATCTCAGTTATATCTCTATATATATATATTATATATCTCTAGATTTATAATTTAACTTTGAAAAACAAAGTTAAACAGCAAACAGAAAAAAAAAAAATATGGAACAATATTCTTTTCTTTTCCTTACCTTTTTTTGTTTTTAAATGTTACTTCCGTTGTTAACTGTCCAAATTTCCAGAGAATTCAAATAATAAT
Source organism: Maratus michaelseni (assembly GCA_963931845.1). Classification (NCBI taxonomy): domain Eukaryota; kingdom Metazoa; phylum Arthropoda; class Arachnida; order Araneae; family Salticidae; genus Maratus; species Maratus michaelseni. Next base: position 259,716,744 of record OZ007598.1, read on the forward strand.
AAATTAGGCCATTTACCAAATTTCTATTAAAATACAATAAGTTTCCAGAAAATTAGAGCCCTTTCCAAAAAAAAAAACACACTATCTGGGCCACTCCAAAGAGAAAATGTCAACTACTGTTTGTAGTTTGTTTGTATTATGATTAGAGAAGCGTTATCAGCTTGCATCTGATAATGTTCTTAGCTATGTAGATAGGATCTATTATTACAGTGGGTCAATGGGTTACTGCACCTGTTCTTGGCCGGTGCAGCATGGAGCTGGTATAATTGAGACAACACAAGTGAATTATACAAAACTTAATTTTCCAAGCTTCCACATACTTTTTCCGGAAAAGAGGGACAAAAGGAGCAACATTAAAAAAAATAAAATTACGAGGCAAAAAGTTGATGTTTTTTAGGAAAAGCGCAGAGTGCATTTTTTACTTTTAAAAAGTGCAAGGAGCGTCGCCCTTTGAAAAAGTCTAACAGGAACACTAGTTGGTTAGATGACTTTATTAGTTTTGTTATTTCCCCTGTTGAGGTTCACTTTATTAGCACATGAAGTAAGAACCACATAGTTATTCATCTTTTAGTCCTAAATTAAACTCTTTGAGATGTCTAATTATAAATAATGTAACATCATAAAAGATTAATAAATAAATTTAGAAATGACATCCTATCATAAAATATTGTTTACTTTTATTTTTAATTTGGCAAAAATAACTTTATTAAATTTCTTTATTAATAATAATAAAATAATTATTCGGTCAACTTCCCAATAACAGGAAAATAATAGACCAAAATTTCATTTTCCTACTGCGCTATTACATCAATGCCCCCCCCCTTCTTTTATGACAAATTTTGCAGTGCTCAACTATTTGGAATTTTTATGTTTCTGGCAATCAGCGTTTCCCAAGCATGCTGGTTAGTTGAGCTTTTACTGTATATTGTTTATTTAGTACCAACTATAACATTCTCATTCTCCCATGTAAGGATTTTATTATAATAAAAGATACTATTACAATTAAAATATTACATAAAATCAAATTCCTTTAGTTCATTTTTTTTTCATATATTTTTTTATATTTATGTATTAACCATGCTAGTTAGTTACAGCATGAGAACAATGGGGCCTATAACACTAATTATTGTAACCCCACTAGAATAAACTATGCAGCATAGAAGCAAGTGATGCAGATTATTTTAGCCTTTGCAGTTTAATCTAATAGCTTAAAAATAAATGTTGTGTTTAAAAAAAATTGCTAAATTTTAATGTTTCTAGATTTCTATCATATTATCTATTTGTAAAGACAAATTTTGCTTCTTTCATTAGTTACTATTATTTCTTATAGTAGTAGACATTGTTAGGCCAAAGATTTTGTTGTTGTTGTTGTTGTTGCTGGATTAACACAGAAAAATCTGCTACTGGCACTGAAATCATTATATCTTTTATAGCTAAAAGTCATCAATACATCAATCTGATAAGTGTTTAATAAATGTAAATTAAATTATTGGGTACTTTTCCATTATGCCAACATTATACCAAAATGTATGCTAACGCATAATTTATTTCAACTGTAAACATGCAAAGGATTTATTTTGCAAATAGTGCCAAACATTGTGACACACTATTTATTAAACGCTAATCTCTTTTATATTATTATGTAATCAAATCGATGTAAAACATTCTGATTTACTATTTTTCAAATAGGAAATATATTTTATTAGGTTATAATTTATAGTTTTCTCTGATGCTGAGATAAATTTTACCATTTGGCAGGTATCTTATGATGAAGAGGCTGCAATAGAATTATTTCAGGGCTATGGAATTAGACAATTTTTTTTTGTGAGATGCTGGCTACAAACATATCACAACAAATTACAAATATAATTTTGTTGACCCTAACACTAGATGACATGGCATACCCAATCTATTGGGAGATTATGTGGCATTGCAAAACGGCATAATAAAAAGCAGTGTGATACAGTTTGTTATTATTTACATCCTATCTCATACTGTTCAGTTATGACATTTTTTTCCAAAAGATGAAATATTTAATGTAATGTTAAGAGACATTTACAATTTCAAGCCTGCAGTTTAAATTGAATTTTATTTTATTGTATAATATTTATTTGTTCTTTCATTTTAAGTGTGTATTTGCATTGATTTGATAAAACAGTTCCGTAGTTTCCAACCGTTTTTCTCTCACAAACCCCTTGCTTAGACTTTTCATTTATGCATACCCCTTCTAACCCTCCCCAAATATTTATATTTTGATCATTAGAAATGTTCATATGCTAGTTAGCAATGTTAAATGCAGTTCTCTTCAGAATTATAATTTTGAACCACTTATCCATTTTCAACCACAACACAATATCAACAAATAAAGCCACTCAAAATATGAAATATTTCAAATTGAACACTCACAAAGTAGGGATACATCTATTAATACACGTTAATGAGTTTCTGCTAATGCTGACTTACTTTGAAATGGTTTTTAAATGAAACTGTCGAAACTAGAAGACCCGATGCGATTCATGATTTTCTAAATATATCTAGAATTACTACAAAGAACAGATAATAAAAGAATAGCAGGGACACATGCGAAATCGTAAAATGTTATTAAGAGTGAGCAGAGATAATATCAACAAATGATCAAACAATTACTAAATTTAGTCATTTTCCTTCATTTTATGTGAATAGTCAATTTTATTTTACATGTCTCTCTTTGTAAACGAAAGTTTACAGTTGTGTTTTCTGTTTATCTTTGTAATATCTGCCATTACCAATGTAATTATCACATACCCCCAACTGTTCCACTACGTACCCCCAGGAGTATGCATACTCCAGGTTGGGAACTGCTGAAATAGTTCATGAAAGCCTGTAATTTTCAAAAGTTTTTTTAAATGATCTCTTTCACAGCAACATTAATTTTTTTTCAATTGTTTCATTTGGCTACAACTATTATGCTTGGCGACAACAGTGTCTTCATAACAGAAAGTTATCAATCTATTGTTTAGTATTATTTCAGCCTGCTTTTACAATTTTTAGTGATGCTACGTACTATTTAATGTATATTAAATTACTGTTTTTCGAATGTGAATGGCGATTAGCAACCCTTTTTGGCTATCTATCTTCTTGGCATGGATAATAGGTAAGTATACCTATTTTTTTTACTAAAAAGTAGATGTTCTTATTTTGTGTAACCTCTGTTACCACATATAATTTTTTTCCTTTCTTGTTAAAAGTGGGCAGCACAGAACAGAAGTGATTTTTATAAGTGAACCAGCAGTCACATTAGCCATGTTAGAATGTATTTGTTAAGAACATCAGATACAGTGGACTGATTTGTATTTTTCTCAAGCATTTTTCTTTTCTGTTCTTTTGTTACACTTATTCCCCACCTTCATGTTGAAGTTTTAGAATAGTTACAAATAAAATAAGTACATATTTTGTATTATTATCAAATTATTGATTTATAGGTAAACCAAAAGAAGTTTGTTCTCTGATTTTTTGCTTTATGAATGTAACCTCTGGTACCACCTGAAAATAACCGAGGTAAGAAGATAGTAACAGATGTTACAAATGTTATTCTTTAAAATCAGCTATTAATTCACATTAAGAAAATTTTCAGTGTAGTAAACCATAAACATCATTTCTAACATACAAGTAGAACAAAATAACTGAATTAAGTTGGTGTTCGTAACTTCTGTTGCCTTATGTAATCTCAGTTACCATATTTAACCTCTGTTATGAAGTAATTCATTTTTGAAAATTTTGTATATTATGTAATCTATTATTTGACATACTTATAAGTGCCCAAACAATTCTTAAAAGTCCTTTTTGGTATAAAGTGATCATTTTTTAAATTTCTTGAAGAAGTTTCAAGCATATAACAATTTGATAACTGGTTACTTGGTCATAATATTATCCATTCTTGTTAAACATGATTTGGTTATGTGCTGCATTAAATACCATAGTGGTAAGGAGTATTGTTTGCAGTGCTCAGTTTTTGACATGACAAGCATCAAAAACAGTCAGAAATGTGTAACACACTTCATTTTAGCAACAATAGGTATACATTAAATAAGTCATAATGATTAATCTATTTAATTTAAAATGATAGAAATTTAACAGTTACAAAAATTTTTTAACATTAATTGTACCTAATAAAATATTTTTATTTTTTGGAACTTTATTCAGAAGAAAATCATTGTACAATTAATAATCCAGATCAATTTTACCCCACAGCATACTGTAGCACATACCCTATCCTGATAAATGCACTGAGCACTATTTTCTTATTTTTTATATCCCAATTTCTTATCTTGACACTATTCAAAAACTAACTTTTAAATGCAAATTCTGCAAAAAATCAAAAACTTGCATATAAATCAACCCCTTAAGTTTTTACTTCAATTTTGCATAAAATCAAGCCAAAGATGAGAAAAAAACGTGCACTTCATATGGTAGGAGAGATTTGCCAATGCCAAAAAGTGGTAAGTAAACAAAAACAAATCAATGAAATATTTTTTAATGATAAATTATTATTATTTGTATATTTTAAATATTTAATTATTCTTACACATAAAAAGCCAGAATTTTGGCAGTATGTGAAGTTTTTTTTGTTTTAATTGACTCGTGTATAAGCCGACACCCCCAATTTGCTTGCCGAAAATTGTCAAAAATTAATCGACTTATATGCGAGTATATACGGTACTACTAGTTCAAATCTTATATTTACTTTTTGAAAGCACAATTTTATCAAAAAAATTTTTTAAATAAAAATTTTACCAAGTTGAAAAATTGCATGTAATAATACTTTACTAGATATTAATTATTGATATAGAGTAATAGAGATATTTTAAACATTACATGTAATGTTGTACTGTTATGTGTGACATTTAATGTGAAAATTTACATTATTAATGTAATATTTGAGATTTTTGAGAAGGCTTTTGACAGCTGATTTTTTAAACCAGTGGTGTAGTCGAGGGGTACGCGAAAAGGCAGTGCCCCTTCATTTTTTTATTTTATCTCAAACATCTCCCTACTTTTTATTTTCAAGGGGATGCTAGGGACACAGAAGGATGCAAATTTTTTAAACTTATTAATTTTTAAAAGGATAAGCATGCTAAAAAATTAACAATAAAAAAAAATTACTGATTTTTAATACTTTTTAAGAAAGATTAAAAGTGTTTATAACTTTGGGTACTTTTTGGTTAGCCGGGTGTCAGTGATATATGTATATACATACATATTCATACATATATGTATATATATATATATATATGTATATATATGAGTGTGTATATATGCATGTATATATATCACTGGCACACGGCTAACCAAAAAGTACCTAACTTTGTATTGTCTGTTTATCTGTTCTTACTCTAACTTCCATAAGTTTGCATGAATTGGTATGAGATTAATGAATGTTTTTGAGGTTCATTGCAGTATTATCACTATTGAAAAGGATGTATATAGTCAAAACCATTATTTGAATGCTATCATGTTCATTCATTTATTCACACTCACACATCTATGGTTGGTGATTAGGATTCCTTTTTGGCTATTTTGAATACGATAGATGCAATTTTTTATCTGGTTACAGAGGTTACTAACTTTTACACTCTGCATATCTTTCAACTGGTATTCTCCCTTACGTAAATAACGTTAATCTGTGTATTCAGTTATTTGCTTTACTTTAAACCTTAAACAACTACAAAATGCAAAAATTTAAATCATTTCACATAAAGTGAAAATCTGCAAGTAAAATTAAAATGGATCATGTGAAATAGAATTAAAAAATTTTCATTTGCAACCATTTTTAAAACTATTTATTTTTCTTATTTGATTTTTTTCCTAATTTTGAATTAAAAAGAATGCTTTATGAATTTGAAAGCACTAGAAAAATAGGTGGCAATACATGATTATTAATCGTTTTATTATTCATCTTAAAATCTACAGTAAAGCTTAATGTTATTTTTAATTACTGTTGTGCTTATAATATATATTCAATTAAAAAATATATGATTAATAAAATGTAAAAACAAAGTATTTGTGTGTAGCACCGCCCCCTATTATTTTCTGGTCACAATTTCTCCTTATTTTTGCATCAAACTCAGAAACAGCCAGAATATTTTTTTTAAATCTGATTTTTTAGTAAAAACACTAAAAACTTACATGCTTTATGATACTTAAATAATGCAACTGAAATGTTAACAAATAAACTATTCAGAAAACAGTATTTGAAACATCAATATAAGGAAAGTAATAAAATTGTAAACAAGAAAATTGTTCACTTAGCAACTGTACCTTTGCTTGCTTAACAATAAAAATACCACTTAATAAATAAACTTATATTTCAAACAATATATTGAATAGAAGGTCCCAATAACAGACAGAATATATTAAACAGTATTTTAAAATATACACATGAAGATTATACATTATATTTTGCATGTCATTGCGATATCGATAGTTGGTTGGCTGGTTGCTAGGCTTAAGACCTTTTGATGAACGGATATCGGGTTGTATTTTCCCTCCCTGAAACCGAGGAGATTGCTCTTTGCTCAAAACATCAACATGTGATTATTTTTTGGCTTTTGAAAATGTTTTATGTTCCAATTATTGTCAAAGTCAGTCAGTGATACAGCTTATGTAAACTTGTTGATTTGATATTTATAATGAATTTACCAGAAGGATATACGTATATTCCTGTCAAAAATAACGAAAATAACACAATTTATCGAATTAAAGAACTTACAAGTGGATCTGCAGCAGAAGTAAGTTTATTTAATTAAATATAGTTTCTTAATATTGTAAAGTAGATATAGATATTTTTCTTAATATCTTCTTAAAGTTTTGATTTTATTTCTACTACGATCAACTTCAGTTTAATTCACAAATGCTGTCTATATTAGATAATAAATTATTATACTACAGTGAAACCCGCTTAAGAAATTTTCTAGGGGACCTGGTAAATAAAACGTCATAAACGAGAAACTTCCCAGAGGAAAGACTATAATAGCAAACTACATAATGAAAACATTTTAACAACATAAAATTATACGAAGTATTGAATTAGTACAAAATAGTTTTATAAATAGTAAAATATTTTAATGTATTAATACTATAAAAGTAAAGAATATCAATTACATCTAAAATAATTAAATTCTTGATGATCTATTTAACTGAATCAGCCACTCAACAATTTACAGTTGTTATCCTACATGAAAAGTTGTGTGACCAACCAAAAACAATTCAACATTTACCCCTCGTTTTCCTATATGATTCAGTCACGTGACACCACTGAGAAAAAAACTAAACTAAAAAATCCTGTCCACTCCTGAAAAAGCACCCAGACTTCCAACAGCCGAAAAAAAAATCAACACAGAAAATTGTTATCCCCCACTTCTGCCCTCCCCAAAACAAGCCCCTATTAAAAAAGGTGATACTCCTCCTTTTGCCTTCCTTTAATAAAACAAAACTAAAATTCCTGCCACCCCTATTTATGGGCCATTCCATAAAAATTCACCAAAAATGTGCCAAGCTAGTCATAAGACTGATAGTGCAGACAGAATATCTATAGAACAGCCATACTCAACATGTGGCCCGGCGACTTTTTATGTGCGGCCGAGACACTATCATTTTCCCTATTTATAAAAATAATTGAGATATGTATAAAAAGTTTTTTATATTTTCACTGCTCTTTTTATATTTTCATCGAAAATTTCCTGTTATTTATAATTACTAATTTAAATCTTAAATAATGTTTCCTTAATCAAAGGGGCTGTCCATAAATGATGTCACACTTTTTTTAAATATTTTTACCTCCCTCCCCCCCCCTTTGTCACAAAGTGTCACACTTCACCATACCCCCCTCCCCCCCTCTTGTCACATGTCACACTATATTACATAAACATATACTTGCAGTTCAGAAACAAAGTACTACGTTATAGATCATATTTCAAATTTTACTTTTAAACCTTAACTATGTTTTAATGACATTTGTGAGCATAACAATAAAAATGATTCGTGCACTTATTTTGTATGGTATAAGATTAAGGTTTACAACAAAAAATATAATTAATATACAATAGTAATAAAATATTATATGAAGGAGCAATTGATTTTTTTTTAAAGAAAGGAATATGAGTTCAAATCACATGAAAGTTGTTTTAGACCCGATTAAAAAATACCCTCAAATTCTGGTAATTACAAAATAACTTCAAAATTTATTCTGCTGATTTTAAATGATTTTATTTAAATCAAAATGTGTGATGTCACACTTCTTCTTACCCCCTCCCACCCCCTTGTCACAAACTGTCACATTTCATGAACCCCCTCCCCCCCTCCAAGTGTGACATCATTTATGGACGGCCCCAAAGTTCTTTTTACATGTAGTTTTACTTGTGCTATAGTAGTGTATACATTTCTTAATCCTGAAAATTAAAGAAAAAAACTTGATTTTTTTTTTTTTTCTTTTTAATGAGAATTTTGAATTGCTGCATTGTTGTTATGTTTTATACTTATCATATAGCTAATAATGGCTTATTAGGGTTAAATATTTGTCGCAGAAAAAATTGGCAGCAAAAAGTTTTATACCACTATTTCAAAACAACAATCTTCGTGGCATTTGCAATAGAAGTCTATAATTTCTTTACATTATTATACTAGTGTGTTGCAGCCCGCCTAACGTCACAAATATATGTTTGCAGCCGCACGAAAAACAGTTTAAGCACGGCTGCTGTAGAGCAATCACAGATGTGTAAAAGTATACTCTCATGAAAATATCAATGAGAATGGTTGTTTATGATTCTTCCTGTGAATAAAGCTTATAAGGTCACTCAAAATTAACTTAATGTTAAAGCTCCTTTTAGGAAACAAAACAATTTCATTTAAAACTGTATTTTTGTGCAATATACCCGTTGCTTTTGCATATTTAACTACATTCATCACAGTGATAATGCAACTCCCCCTTCCTTCCCAGTGCTAAAGTCCGACATAGAAAGAAAAAAAAAAACCTTGCCTTACAAGAATGAAATTCTCCAAACTGGCTGGTTACTTCACTCTGAATTCTGAACAATGGCTATAGTGTATTTTATGGCTACCGGGACAGGTGTCACATTCTTTTGCTTTTCTGCTTATCTATTTCTTTCTTCATATGTACATTTTGAATCTTTTTTTCCCTTGAAAGAAAGAACATTGTAAATGCAAAAAATGTTCCCATATAGTGAAATTCAGAAAGAGGATTTTCAGGGAAAAAAACTTCTTAAGTAGGAAGATTTCCAAAATTAAACTTCTTAAAGAGTGGATTTTAGCATTAAAGAAATGGCAAACCATTTGGGATCACTGCTTTAAAACTTCTTAAGTAGGAAAACTTCTTAAACGGGTTCCACTGTATTTGATAATTTGGGAAAAGTCCATTATACGTTGTGCTGGAACATTTGGCGATAAATGTTTCGACGTGGTTGTTGCAATCTTTTAGCATTTGGAAATTTTATAAATAAAATATAAATAATAATATATATTGAAATTTTAATTGCTTAATAGGCGTATAGCCAACAAAGTGAAAAAGTACCCAAGCCGGGACGGGACGGACATGAGAAATTTTCTCTAGAAAAAAAAAAAAAAAAATTCCAAGTATTAAATATGAATAATAATATATAGTATTGTATAATATGTCATATATTATATTATATAATATTTTGTATATATTATATTACATTATAACAATGTAATATATAATATTATATATTAGGGTTTAATCTAGAGCTAGCCAAATAGCCAAAAAGCTAACTGATAGCACCTTTTGCCCCCAAAACATTTAGTGGATTAGCCAAATAGAAACAGCCAAAAAATATATATCATTTCCATTTTGTTGTTCCTGCCTTTCATAAACCTGCAGCTGCCGCGTGAAAAATAAATCTGAAACTGCCTCTGTCCCGGCAACTCACTTCAAAATTTGTCTCGTCCTCTCTGCGCAAGCATCTTACAAATAGTATGACATCATTTGCATTAAACAAGTATTGAGGAAATTAAAAAAGTTTGTTTATTTTTTGTTGATAATCCCAACTTAGGAAATGAAACCAAAACGGTTCATGAATGGAAGTTGTTCAGGCATGTTCTGGCTACAAGAGGTAAAGAAATGAAACCAGCTGATTGTATTCTTTTTCCATAAAAATGGCCTTACTGAAATGTTTCCCAATGTGACTTGTTTGTATGAATTTATAACAACAATTCTGTTGTCTACAGCAGACTGTGAAAGAGGCGGAGTCTCGTGAATATAACAAAAACTGACTTGAGAAATAGACTGACAATAAAAAATTTAAGTAACTTAATGGTGATTAATTTGGAAGGGGAAGTTTGAAAAGAATTTCCATTTAAAAAAGCATTTGATATGGGATGTATGGCCAAATCTCGAGAGGGTCAATCTTACAGAGTGGTGTACTGTTTGTATATTGTATAATTACAAATAATACGCATTTATATAGAAATTTTGTATAAATAAAAGTTTTTTTCCTTGGCTAAAGCTATTTTTATTTGGCTAACACTTATTGGCTGTAATTAGCCAAAAAGCTACAAATCTCTTTTTCCTAGATTAAACTCTATATATATATAATATATAATAATTTAAGAAAAAATTAGTAAGATTTTAAAGCAGTCTTCTGGAACTATTTTGGATTTTTTTGCTAAGTGGCACAGTATTAGGAAACTCTTCCCGATAATTTATTATTATTACCAAGTATAATATAATAATACAATATATAGATTACTATCAAGTTATTGCAGTTGATATGTACTATCAATATAATTTACAGATAATTAAATTGATAACAAATAGAAAATATTATTATTCAATTTACAATGATGTTTTAGGACGTGAAATTTTCCTGTGATATTTTACTCTTTTGTGAATCTGGTGACAGTAAACTCAAATAGCAGTCTGTCTCCTGGCTTATTCATTCCTAGCTGAAGTACCCGGTGCTGTCTGGGATTTTAAGAATCTTTGTGTAGATAAATCAATTTCAAAATAAAACATGTTGTACAGCAAACTTCAAAATGTTAAAATATGACAATATTTCCATAATCAGGGTTTTATCATGATTCAATACATTCCTCAAACCCATATCACGTATATTCACCTGCTGACGTCATATCTACTTGCTTTCTCTATTACTCATATTGATACTTTCTTTGTATGGTTCTGAAACATTTGAAAAAGTCCGTTAAACTTCAAATATGACATCATATTAACCTGCTTTCTGTACTTACATTTACTCATACTCCTTGTATTATTGAGAAATGTTTGAAAATTTCTGTTATATTACCAATATGATGTCATATTGATCTTTATTTCAGTTGTTGAAACTTTTTATTTCATTTTTCACGTGGAAATCTTTCAATAAAAAATTAATTATTATAGAAAGAATTTTATTGTGGATTTTTAATTGTTGGCAACTGCAATAACAAAAAATGTTTAAATTTAATAGGAAAAGGCTGTTAGATTTTTGTTTTTTTATTAATTAAAAATTAACTATACATTATTTCGATTCCGGATTATTTTAGTTGCCTCGGCCGTGTTTTAATACACTCATATTATATCATGTAACATTTCACAATTCTGTTTACCAAACTGTTGATTTGTGTAGAGGTGCAGTCAGACAAACAAATTTTCATTTTTATATATTAGATGACTACTTTATTACAATATTTGGTACTTTTATGTTAGCCGGGCGCTGGTGATCCCCAAACTTTTTGAATCTTGTCAATCTTTTAACATTAGCTAATAACAGATAGACATTATTTTAACATTGCGATATAATATCTTAAAAAACTTACTTAAAAATAGCTAAAATATAATAAAATACATGAACACAAACATATCAATACAAATAACAAAATCTCAGGCATAATGTTGCAATTCAAATGATGCCAATTTAAACAAGATTTGGCGAGTTATTACTGGCTCCCAGCTAACATAAAAGTACCTGATATTTAAATGAAAGAGTTTATTGAAATATTTTATCATAACTAATAGTATGTTAAATTTTATAATATGTATTTTTTTCATTAATAACTTATTAAATATTATCAAATATTACTATTATTTATATTTTATCAATATAAATAATCAGGGGTTGATGCAGGTTGTTTATCTTGGGGCCCATTTTGTGAAATGTAAAGGTTATTTTTGTGAAATTTATTATATTTTTGTGAAAAAGAACATTTTGTAACAAAAGTTGAAATCCAGTTAATCAAATTCAAACCAAGCATTTATAAACAAGCTTTTTTAAATCCTTTTGCTGAAGTTTTCCTCTCTGGTGATATTGTTTGTTTACAAATTACACATTTTAAAACATCACAAAATAATAAATAGTAAGTTTTTATGCAAAAGAATTTTGTGAAGGAGACCATTTTATCAAATTGATTTTTGCGAAGGGGCCCATTTTATCAAACTGATTTTTGTGAAGATATCTAACATCTGGCCCATTTTATTAAATAGATTTTTGTGAAGGGGCCCTAAATAGGCCCCAAATTTTTCCTGGATCGACCCCTGATAATAAAGAGTTAATACTTTATAAACACAATTATAAAAAGCATTTCCTCTTCATTATTAAAAGATGTAATATTTATAATTAATATTATCTATATTAGATAAATAAATTTATAATATTCGATTTATTACTATTAAGAGAGATATTTTATAATATATATATATATATATATATATACACTGGTGTCCAAAAATTAAGGGGCAATGACCAATTTCAGACGTTTAGTTGAATATCTTAAAGAAACTCGTGAGGAAATGTCCGGAATGCCCTGGAACTTTCAGGCTGTAAAGATAATGTTTCACCTCATGTTTTTCAGTGAAGATTTTGTCGCTAGGACAATTAGGGGGGGGATAATAATTTTAATCATAAAATAATATTTTCGATCACCCAAGTAACAGAAAATGGTAAAAATGGTCTGTTACTGTAGCAAATGACTATGCAGGTCCTGTTTAAAATTTGTTTGCATTTGTGTAAGCATAGCACATATATTCGTGAAGATGTTAACGTTTCTCTGAAAACTTCAAAAGGTTTTTTTCTTTATAGCATGCCGAGTTTTCAGCCGAATTTAATACCGCTTTCCAAAAACTTGACAAAAAATCGTAGAAACAGTATACTGTGATTGAAATATTAATATATTGAATATTTGATGAGATATAGGTATTTTTATGAAATAACTTTTAACTGCACATGCATGAACTACAGCAAAGATTTTTTGTCATGATTTGATAGTCAATAGTATAGGGCAACTCATATAAAAAAACCAGTGAAATATCGTGAAAACTCCAAAATTTACAGCAATAATTAATAAATTGAAAAATAAGTCCCATGGGATTATATGGGACTTATTACTGTTTAAAAAACTATATTACTATTTAAAAAATTGTTATTACTATTTAAAAAACTATCGCATAGAGTGCATGTGGTGATGTCTTTATTCAAAAAATGAAATCTATGCTGCAATATTAAGAGACATGTACAATTTCATATGTACAGTTTAAATTGGGCTTTATTTTATAATTATATTTTCTAATATTTATTGGCTCTTTTATTTTAAATACCAGATGCACCAAAAGTTCGTTAAAACTTTAAAAATTCATAAAAAAAGAAGAGATTATGATAAAGAAGTGCAGTTTGCAAGAAAGTGCTCACAAAGTAGTCAGATTTTTTTTTAGCATCAAAAAATTTTTTAGTTAAAAAAGTCACCTGTAGATGGTGCTAACATGTGAGAGATTCATCAGAATTATGCAAATTAATCTTGCAATGAAAGACGGATGCACGAGGATTTCTCATTGGCTTTCAGAATGTTATCATCACCTGATCGAGCATTGTTGGTGAAGTTGTTCTATTTGAATTTGAACAGAGAGTTTCTGCAATTCATGCTGACATGTGGCATTCAGCTGTAATGGGCATTGTGAGTTGCCTCTTAGTTGTGTCATACAATGTTCTGGTGGTCATGTTACACAATTTTCATTGCAAGAGTAAATGGATGGAGCGTACTGTAGTCCTGTTCATTGTGTTTCGGGTCGTCAGTGCCCTCTACCAGTGATATTTTTAACTAAAAATTTCTTTGCTGCTAAAAAAACAATCTGACTACCTTGTGAGCCCTTTCTTGCAAACCGCACTTCTTTATCATAATTTCTTGCTTTTTTATGAATTTTTAAAGTTGTAATAAACTTTTGGTTCACCAAGTTTATATTGTTTATATATATATTTGTATTGATATAATAAAATAGTTTGCAATAGTCTATAATAAAATAGTCTATAATTTTGAAAAGGTTATATTTTTTAAATGATCACTTTCTCACACTAACAATGTTAATTTTTTTCAAATGTTTCTTTTGGTTTTGGCAACAGTGGTGTTGGTATAACAGAAAAGTTCCCAATTTTTTTGTTATTATTATTTTTTGAAATTGCACAAAAGGTAAACTTGTCAAATCTTATTAAAATAGAAATATTAGCATTAAATAGATAAACACTTGATGCACAGAACTTAATAATCAATATTATATATGTCAAAAGTCTTGATACTCCAATATTCTCAAAGTGAGACAACCACATTTGTCATCAATATAAATTTTACATTAATTGTAATTAATATATTAATAAATTACTATAATCATTAATTTATTATTATTACATATAGTCAATGTATTACCAAATATGAAATAATATATTTAATAAAAACAAATAAGTATTAGCTATTTATTATTATCCTTTATTTACTTTTATCTTTTTTATTTTATCCTTATTGATGTTGTATTTTATCTTTATTGCTATTGTACTTTATCTACATTGTTCTTATAATTTATCATTATTGTCCCATTTATATTTTATTGCATTACATTACATTTTATTTTGTTTTGAAAAATTATTAGGCCTGGGTAAAGGAATTCTCCAAACAAAGTTATGTGACATGGAGAGTGATGAAAACATATCCAAAAGCTGGTAGGAAAAATGTATTTAGAAAAGATTATCGATGCCAGCACTTAACTGATAAAAGAGTTACTGGAGTTGGTCCATCAAAAAATACAGATTGCCCTGCAGTAATGATGGTTTTCGTTAGGAGGTTTAAAATTTAATTTAAATTATAATTTATATTGTTTATATATATATATATATGTGTCTGTTTTTTTTTAATACGTATAAATTTGAGTTTTTGTGGAATTTATAATTCAAGTGCTCAATTAATTAGCTATTTTTTGCATTATTTCAGCTACATACCTATTGTAATCGTTATTATGCTATAAAATCATTTGCTTTAGTTAATCATATTTATATTCAGTACACTCTCGAACAGCTGCACAGCCTGGAACCAAGGCTTTGCAGAATTTTGAAATGAGTGGATTTTAGATAATCACTTTGTTTAACTTTAAAAACCTTATCACAATAATTTTAGCAAAATTGCATTATAAATATTAAATGCTAATAAAAACCAATAAAAAAAATCCGCTAAAAGATAGCTGTTTAATGAACTAAATTTAACTAAATTATTATGGTATTTAATTACTAATACAAATTATTACTTCAATTTGTTAAATGTTTTATTATTTTCCAGCACCAAACAATGTCCTCAGTTGATTTAGGTTTTTATTGCAGTAGATTTGTGACATAGATTTTACCTTATTAATACTTGAATTTGTGTATTTTATCACTGAGATTGGGTTTTTTAAAAAATATATTTCACATTAAAACATTTAATATAGCATGCAGCCAACTGTCATGAATTTTATTTATTCAAGAAATTTTAATAAATATGGTCTATTAATCTTTTATTTTGGTGCCATCTACTGTTAAAAATTATATGTAATAATTATATGTAATAATTGTAACATAAACTTTGAAAAGTTTAATATTTCATTTAAAAAAAACCCTGCAATTTCACTATTAATATATTATGGGAAAATAAAAAGAAATTTAAGCTTGTCATAAATGATTCACTGACAGAAATGAAATTAATTGCTAAGGCAAAAAGCCATGATTATGAAGAGATTGGAAAAATGCTGTCAGAGTTTGAACCAAGGACATCATGAGCAGTAGGCGAGAATTTTAGCATCAAGCTGAACGCTAAAACAGTAATTCTAAGCTAGTAACTTGCTTTATACTGTTCAAGTGACATGAGACTGCTACACATTCCCAGTGAGGAAGATGTCTTGTTGACACCCTACGAGCAATATGAACTTGTGAGTGAAGTGAAGCTGTTGTGTTACCATGCGCTTGTGTAATGCACAGCATGACAGACTTTGCTTTGTCATACACATATGTCATGCATGACATGACAGGTTTTATTCTGTGAGCATTTCACAGGCTTTGTGTGCTGGAGATGATTTATTTGGTGCTGCCAGCTGTTGGTTATGAGATGATTTATTTAGTGCTGTCAGCTGTTGGTTATGAGATGATTATTGTTGTTGAAGGTTGCATGTTTGTCTGGGTTACCAATTAGGATATTGGAGTTGCCAGGGTTTAAGCCAGGGATTTCATGAATAGTGGGTGACAGGGTTAGCGTCGAGCAAAAGGCCAAGTCAGTTACTCTAAGCTAGTGACTCATTTTTTATTTTTCAAGTACGATGAGATCACTGCAAGTATACATAAAAAAATTCAAACAGAAAACCTTTTTAAAATTATGACAAGATAAATATAATTTTTAAGGTAACAATGAAGGAAAGAATTTAATGGGGAGAGAGAGGGGAATACTGTACAGCTTTTTATAAATTATGATGTTCCTATTTTGGGTGTGATTTGTGTAATCCTGCTTGCTATATTAAACACCGTTTAATATAGTATTGATTGGAAGAGAGAAGGAAAAGGGGGGGGGGGGTAATAACAGTTGAAAATTTTAAAAATATCTAAAAATTTAGTTCAAACTATTCAACAAAATAAGCCCTAAAAAGACAAACTTTAAATTCAAGATGTTTGCTTATGATTACCGTGTATACTCGTGTATAAGTGGGACACCCCCCCCCCCCCCCCCACCGCCGCAATTCTTATGCAAAATCTTGAATTTTCATGTATAAGTCAAACCACATTTTTGGTAGTGTGTTCAAAAATAATTTGTAATTCAGGATAAAAAAAAATAAATTTTCATTAAATTAGTAAACATTTTTACATTTTTAATTCAATGTTTTAAAACTGTAAATTATGTAAAACTGAAGAAGCTTAAACTATTTTGAAACCTATTCACATTAATTTAATGATACTTAAAAAGAAAAAATTCTTTGAAAAATCTATTGGAGCCTTATTTACAAGGGTAAACAACTTCTTAGACTGCTAAAATAGAATACTTCTTTGTATTGTAAGACTTTTAGGAGAGAAATCTAGAAGCATTCTCAAGTTGAACTCTTTTAAAAAGAGGTGATTAAAATGTTGAAAGGAATGCCCGTGTATTGAAGGGAATTCTATCTCAAGAGAAAATGGGTGCAGAACAATTACAGGGACATTATTGTTGAGTGTTTTTTGTCAATTACAGGGAAATGACCATTGTCTGCTTTTATCTCTCTCTCCAATCTTGACCCATTGACTCTGGTATTTCACTCCAGTATTTATTTATTTTTTTATTAACTTGTATAGTGTGAAATCCCCAGTTATTGACACATAACTAGTAACTGACACTTGAGCAAAAAACTAATTCAAATAAGCATTTTGTTGTAAAATTCTTCAAAGTAATGTCATCTAGTGGTAAATGAGACACTTATTTTTATTTTGGAATCAATTTATTCACCTTTATAGGGCCAAGAACATATTTAATGAGGAAGAAACTTTCGAGAACACAAAAAGTGCCATTTTGAAGCAACCATCTTATTTCTAAAATTAAGGAAGTGTTTTTCTATTTTTTTTCTAATGCAACCCTCCTAAACTTTTTTCTCAAAGTTATATTTGTAGAAATTAGTTTAAAGATATATATGATATATTAAGGCCATGATTTAGGGTTTATAGTTATTTAATTTAGCTTAATGGGGGGTGGGGGGTGTCAGTTATTGGTTACTAGAATTTCATTTGCCCAGTCTTAGACAGATGTGTTAGTTATTGGTTATATTAAAGAAAGTTGAAATCTATTATTTGAACTGTTTAAAAATGCATAATAATAAATTCAATTTATCTTGTAGTAAACACCATTAAAATTTAAGTTGTTTTACCGGTGTCTGATACCAGATGTCAGTTACTGGTTTATAAATGTCAGTTATTTGATATCTGCATTACTAATAATGCAGCACTAAATATTACTCCTATATATACTCTGCATTACTAATAATGCAGTACAGCTTACTAAATCCCACTTTTTATAATAAATATTAATGTACATTTTTATTTTTAATAAAAAATAAAGTTTTTTAAAGCATTTTAATCTTTTAAAATAAAGTGTCAGTCACTGGTTAACTTTGTGTCAGTTATTGGTGTCCCAAAATAGGGATGGTGTCAGTTACTGGAGTTTTTGACCACATTTATGAATAAAATTAATTTTTAATAATAAAATGTATAATTTTTCAAAATTTTGCCAACAATAATTTTTTAATATATCTGTACTATCCTTTCAAAAGTAAAGATAAGTATAAAATAGATTTACATTTTTGTAATAGTGATTTGAACAAGAAAGAATTCTTAAAGTGTCAGATATTGGGGGTTTCACCCTATAAGTTGACCCCCCCCCCCCCATTTTCAACTCCCAAATTTTGTCTAAAATTCTTCGACTTATACACGAGTATATGTGGTAGATAAAATCCTTTTCCAAATTAGTAATTTTCCTGGATTATATATTATTTATTTCTGTGTACAGTGGAATTCCAGATATACGTTACCTGAGTTGTACGTTTCCCTCAGTTATACGTTTCAACTCAACGGTCTCGGCCGCTTGCCATTAAAAATTAACTGATTTATACGTTTTGAGTTATACATTTCCCTCAGTTATACGTTACATTTTGGCGTCCACAGACAAAATTTTATCTCATTTATACCTTTTGTAACCAGAAACATTGACGACGCGTCCGATGAGTCTAATTTGAAAGATCCCACTCAAACTTTGGAGCTTCTCTGACGGCTTTTGACGTAGTAAAGCGGTTCGTCAATAGTAAAAGCAGTAACTATAAGGCGGCTGCATTATTAACAGAAATGCAAAGTTTGCTGTTCAATGTTGGCTCTGTCGAAAAGAAACAATCAAAGATTAGTGATTATTTCAGCAAGATTCAATAAACTACCGAATGTCTTTTGAAAAATGATTTACATGCCAAGGCGATTCCAGTGATTTCTTTTAAGTACTCTATGTGTATTAAAAATATTTTAAATAAAACTTTTATGATAAAATAACTTTATGTGTACTTTTCTTATTACCTTTTTTCTACTCTGTTCTATTTCCGAAAATTTATGTCATGGGTGCAGTGATACTTAAGAAATTTCCATTTTCGATATAAAATGTAAATGAAACGCCTCAGCGAAACAAAGTTTTTACGATATATATATAAAAAGGTTCCGGTAGACCATTAATTGAGTTGTACGTTTTACTGAGTTATACGTTTTGTTTTCCGGTCCCGGGCAAAACGTATAACTGGAGTTCCACTGTATTATGTATTTTACATAGTAGTTACATCATAATTCATATTACATCATAATTTTTTTTTCATTTATAGATATAAAGAACATACACGCTCTAAAAATGTGGATAGGCTAACCAAAGAATATCCAGGTATGATTGTTCTGAAAAGAGAGCATAATCATCCAATTTTTAGTACAGATACATTACACCACATAGCACCATCTCCTGAAAAAGAAGAGAAACAAGCAGCACTCTTTTGTCAGGATGACATTCCTAATACTCCATCTGTGTCAAGCAACTTGCCATCTCTCACAGAAGAAGAAAAGATGAAATACCAGGCCCTTCTCGATAGAATTCAAGAGGGATTATCAGCTAATCCAGCTCTTTTTGTTCCTGCAGTAAAAAAAATGCTGAAAAATGCTGATGCATTTGCCTCTACTGAAAGAGGCTTAGCTTTTGCCATGCATACCTTTGGCTTATATTCAGGAGTCAAAGCCACAACTCGAACAGCTACAAAACGATTAGTTCAGCATTCTCACAAAACTTCTGTGTGTAAAAAGTTATTATTGAGTGGAGAAAAAAAAATAAAGGTTTGTCAGCCAATTATCATAAGAGAACTACCTAGGGAACTTTCCAATCATAATTATACAAGCTCTGGTATATTAGCTAAAACAAAGCTTAACAAAACTTAGGACAGTGCGTGTATGATAATAAATCATTAGGTGAGCATAAAAAATGTAATTGAATTTCATTTGCAAAATATATACAGTAGAAGATTTTATAATGCAATTCTCTATGTAACACACAAGTTCTCAGACATAAACAATGAATTTTGCAGTAAAGAAACACCTTAATTCCCCCATTGTATTGCTATTCTCTAACAGACTAAATTTGATATTTTAGTTCAAATTTATCTCCATAATTCAGAGTTTTTTTTAATGAAAAAATTGCTATTACAATAAAATTATTTGGAAATGAGTAATAGAATGAATGATTTGCTCTAGGCATATTTAGACCATGTTTATAAAGAATTTAACAATGTGTGGAATGGTATATAACATGCAAAAATTTATAATCTGTATAACTCTTGCTAACAAGGAATGCAATAAAAAAATTCTATACAACACACAACCTTGTGTTTTTAGGTTTGCATTATAAATATCTTCTTCTGTATTTTCTTTTTTTGGCTATGGTAAATAATCTTTCAATGTTCCTTAGTAATTAAATTTGAAGTAAGTAATTATTTTTTAAAATAAATCATATTTTAAAAATATTTGAAATTTATGTTTTACTTTATATTTTTATAAACATTAGTCAATATGAAAAAATTCAGCTTGCTGTGTGCAGTGTACCTACAATTTTGTTAATTTAATTATTTAAAAATGATATTGGTGATTAAGATAAGTAAAACTTGTGATGCATGATAAAACTAAAAAAATATAATAAAATATGTATTTTAATTTGTGTCGCAGGCCTTGCATCATATAATTTATTATTAAAAAAATCCTTAAAGGTAATTTAAATATTGCTTCTTTCAATATTTGTATCATATAAATAAAACTATAATACTAATCAAGGGAGTTATATTTTTCTATTTGTTTAATTAATATATATATATATATATATATATATATATATATATATTAGTTATGGGAGCATTTGAATTCAAAATGTCTAAAATCCTGATACAGCCAAGTTCTCAAGTAGTCTCAAAGTCAAACAAGAGTTTTCAAATGTAAGCTTAAGAACTTATGTAAGTTATGTTATTTAACATATGTAAGTTATATTAATTAATTTGTACAGTGATCTGGCATTCATATCGACAATGAAAACTGCAGCTTTTGACTGTTTTCAGTTCTCATTGATGTGCCAGTGAATGAATGCTAATTGCTAGTTTCCAAATACTATAACTATTCAGCATTTTTCAAGACACTTTCTCTGTAACTGCTTGTGGTTAGTACCATGTTCGATGCCATTCTAGCTTTGAAAATTTATTTTATTTTTTCAAGTGTCTTCAGCTAAACTACATATATATATTTTAAAAGTTAAAATGAAACTGATTTTCAGCAAATGGTTATAATGCATAAATTTTGTAAATTTGTATTTAAGCATCATAAATATCAAGTTTAAACTATAACAGAAAGTAATTACTCATAGGGAAAAATTATTTTGTACATTTCGAAAAATAATTTTTTTCTTAATTATAGAGAATAGAACTTCTTACTTTAATGGTCATATGCAAAGAAGTGCCACTTCTCCCCATTTCAAAATAATAAGATAAATTGGGAAATAATAAGATATAACTTAAAATGCTAAGAAACATGGGCACCAGCAGAAATAAATAGGGAGAGGCAACATTTTGGAACATGTGCTTATGGAACATAGCTTTGTGTGCTTTATAGAAATCTATAATAATAAAGGTAAAAGTTTGAATATGTATATTTGGTATATGTATATTGTTATGTATATTGTTATATGTATATTGTTATATGTATATTGTTAGTCTGCTGTATTCTGGGGAGACTGCTGTATGCAAAGCTACAAGATTTGGCAGGAAAGTACCTTTATATCTTAAGTTATGCACCCCAAAGCCAGTTTTTGGATTTTTTTTAATTTGTGTTATTTCTGCCAGTTTTTGGATTTTTCCATGATTTTTCCACATTAATAAAAGGAATCCAGTTTCAGTCTTTTACCCATTTTAATTAGTTATAAGTGTTTAATGATTATATATTTTTAAACAAAAATAAATCCAAATGTATTTAGAGTTGGATTCTCTACTGTCTTCATCAGCATACACCAGGAGTATTATCTTTTAGTAAATTTTGTCCTTTTTTCAATTCAAGTTTATTTGGAATTCATACAGTGAATTTCAAAATCCCAACTCTAGATTCGTTTGGATAGATTTTCATTTAAAAATATAAAATCATACAAATTCAAAGGTGTATGTTGTCGATGAAATTGGGTCTCATGAAAAATATGTTTGTTTTGAATGATTTTTGTTTAAAACTATAAAACATAAACATAGTAGCATGCCCAGTGTACATTGGGCCCCCAACTCTAGATTCGTTTGTATTGAGTTTTATTTGAAAATATAAAATCATACAAACTCAAGGTTTGTTTTAAAAGGTAATACTCCCGGTGTATGCTGCCAAACACAGTAGAGAATCCAACTCTAAGTACTTTTGGATTTATTTTTATTTCAAAATATATAATCAGTAAAGATTTATATAACTAAATAATTTTTAGATATATTTAGGGTTATTATCATGGACTTGGACAATGCTGGACAAGTTAGCTGGTACGAAATGAAATAATCTGAATTAATAATTTCTTGTGTTCAGTTATTCTATAACCATTTGGGAAGAACATATATATTTTAATAATCAGAACAATTCTCTTTTTTCAAAATAATGAAGAAAATTTAATTAAATTGTCGAATCTAGGGTGGGGCAACTGTCCTCTCCTGCACCCTTTCTAGCACTTATGATAAAAGAATGTACCAAGAAAGAATGTGCCTCCTCTTCAAATGAAATTCTGCTTATACCCATACTTTAATTTTTCTAGAATATGCTTAAGGTTATGAAATATAAACGGTATAAAGTATTAAATAACAAGGTTTATTAAAAGGTTCTCATGATCCTTGAATTTCAGGTACCACTATTTCCAAATAGTTATTGTTGCCTTATTAAATCACAGAATTTCTGTTATTAAATAAGGTGAATATTACTATTTGAAAATAGTGATACCTGAAATTCAAGGATCATGGGAACCCTGAAATAAATCTTGTTATTTAATGGTACCCATTTGAACCATATATAGTACCCATTTAAACTTTTTTTTTAGAAATATAACTATAAAATAAATAAAACAATCTGTTTCACATACTGGAAAGTAATATTGTGCATTTAAAAAAAAATTCTTGATTAATAATTAAGCAAAATTTGCTTCCTGTTCTAGTTTATTCATAAAGTTCTTGAAGATTAATCCTTAAAGGATTACCATTTAAATTTCTAAGAAAAAAAAAATTCACCATTCAAACATTATGTGAAAAATAAATCATTATGACATTCTGAATCTTCATCACAACTCTCAAAAAGATGGAAACAAAGATTGGAATAATTATGAATCATAACACATGATCATTAAAAAGTGAATGATTTTACATAGACTAAACATTTGAAGAGTAAAACGGAGGAAGTTTGAATGAAGTCTTACCCCAACCATCATCTATTTTGAATAAGTCTTCATTATTTCTCAGTGCTACAAAACTTGGGTCCAAAGTGTCGATTTTTAAGTTTTCAAAAACTAATGTAGCTATTCTTAAAAGATGTGGAATCAGCCCATCACTAATATATATATATTGTCACATTTTTAGAAATAATTATTATTTTAGTATAAATTTTATTTTATTTTATTTTTCCTCCATTTATATTTTTTGATATCTTCTGAGCCTTCACCAGTGTTGTACAAATTATATCTACAATTTTGTTAATTTAATAAATTTGAAATAAAATTTGTCTATTTGTATTTCAATCATATAAATAAAACTATGTTATTGTTTGAAGTACTTATTCGCACAAATTATTCTGTTTTTTTAATGCATCCACATCAAATATTTCTTATGCAAGATGTTTTACTTGTATATATACAGGGTGTCTGAAAAGTGGAAACATGTCGAATTAACTGAATAAGTCGAATAACTTGAATCGAATAACTTGAGAAAGATACATCAGCGTGAAAAATGAAAAAATGCTTGTTCAATATTTTTGAAAAATTTATTTAGGGATATCAAAGTTTCTCCCTCCAACTGTGGCCCTTGGGGGGGTAAGGGGGGCAACTTTGAAATTTTAAATGATAACCCCTCTTTTTTATTGCAGATTCGGATTTTACAGAAAAAAATATGTAACTTTTGTATTGAACATTTTCTTCAGAAAGTTGTAGATTGTGCTTTAATCAAATAAAATGCAATGAGAATTGTTTCCATTGAAAAGTCTGGAAACAGTCGAATAACTCGAGAAATATACATTGGATTGAAAAGCAGAAAAATACATGTTCAATATTGTAGAAAAATCTATTTAAAAGTTTCCTTTTTTTTTCAAAAATATTGAACATACATTTTTCTGTTTTCAACCAGATGTATATTTCTCAAGTTATTCGACCGTTTCCAGACTTTTCGGACACCCTGTATATATATATATTCTAACTGAAATAAATTATGATCTTTTGCTCTGAATGTCTTAAGAGGCAGTAAAATTGATGACCTGTTGCCATAAATTTTAATGAGTTGTAAGGCCAGTCACTCTAAACCTAGCATATGTTTATTTAGACTAGATCTAAAATTTGTTTCTGATCAAAATCCTTAAAATACTATTATTTTTTTTTTGTAACTTGATCATTTAATTTTATCATATTGATAATGATTATGTAGTAGGAGAAAGAATGCTGACAAAAAAAATCAGTACTATGTCTGTGATTTAAGCATAAAAAGGAAGAAAAAATGAACACTTTTTTTCAAATAAGAGCTTGTGATCACAATAATGCAAAAAATAATTTTTTTCATAAGTAATTTGTAACAAAATAATTGAAAAAAATGACATGATGTTTTTTTGATACACAACATATGTTACAATAACTTATTTTAATATAATTATAAATGCTTTTTTGTATTTGAATCCTTTATTCATATTTACAATTTAATGTTGTCACTATGTGATATATAGATTATATAAATACTCATTTAATTATCTTTTCTTATAGGATTAATTAATTAAAATATAGATAAAATGCTTAAGTGATACAAATAGAAACAACAAAAGGCTTATAAAAACCTTTTAATGATCGACATACATTTCAACACTCATACGGCATGATTTTCAAGGTATATAATGATAAACAAAAATATTCTCACAAATTTTTGAAAATAAACTTGAAAACTTAAATCACGAGATCATATATGTAAAAAAAAAAGGTGCTTGAAGTAGCCAATTGTAAATGTGAAAATTACTATTTTGTTATTGCTTTTTTAAAACTGAAAAGTACCTCATGCCAAATTTTAGGTAATTCAAATGAGGCAGATTCATTGCAAATGTTTATGCATGTAGATTTCTATTGATTCACGGATAATAGATGGGAAATAGAGTCTTGATGGATAAATTATTTTACTATTTTTAAAATCAATTTTTAATGTCTCGGTTTTATGTAGTCTTGCCAGTGCTGTAGTACTTCTGTCATATTTGATATCTGCCATATGCTCTTTTAATTTTGTTTTAAACTTTCTAGTGGTCATTCCTATATAATATTGTTATGTTCCATCTGCTCTGGTGAACAGAATTTCATAATCACCTGATAGTTGATATGGCTTTTCTGGGTCTAGTTTCTTACAAACTACGCTTTTTAATTTTATGGATAGTTTTGCGATTCGACATATATTGAATTTGCTAAGTTTATATTTCAATCTTTCAAAGAACCCAGGGAAATATTGTAAAGTAGATAACTTTGAATTTTGTTTATTGAAGTTTTTCTTCTCCATGCTCGTAATTACTTTATTAATAGTAATAACTTTCTTTATATCCATTGTCTCTTGATATTTCATGTATTTTATTTATTTCACTTATTAATTGATCAGATCAATTCAGAATCTATTGTGTGTATTAAGTAGGATTGTATATTAACCGTGGGTGTCTTAAATGGGTCTAACTGTAGTTATTTTTACTATTTTATTATAAAAAAATGCCTGGTTAAATCTTATGAATTTATTTTGGAAATATTCTGCTTTCTAACAGAGGTTGGAAATTAAGGAGGGGGATTAATTTAACCAATTAAAAATGGTTACTTATAGTGGGAAATTGCAAATAAATCAATATATTTATTTTCTTTTTTATATTAGAAATGGCCTATTTTCAGTCAAAAGAGAAAGCTTTGTTTTCGAAAAATATTTAACATACTGATTTTACTGTACATACAGTCGAACTTGTTTAATCTGAACTTGGGTAAAACAAGATATTTGTATGTTGTGAATGGTTCATCATTTTAACTATACTAAGCTTTTCCCAAACTACAAAAGCAAAATCACGGTTAATACAAATAAAACATCTATTCATTTCAATGTAATTTTCAGAGAAAAATAGAGTAGAATAATGAAAAAAACCTTTTTATTTTCTAACACTTCCTTTTCTGTAATATTTTTTCTACCTTACTTGTCACTAGAATTTTTGAGCTATTGATTTCACATAGCCTTTTCATTTTAACAGTGTAATAAGTGACATGAAAAATATTGTTTTATATGTCTCAGAGTTTGGATTTAAAGAACGACAGAAATAGAGGTTTTGATCTTACAAAGTGGTGGTATTTTGACAACATTTTGTCAGTGTCTCTTGTCAAAATGTTGTAATTCATCATTTTACCAGACAAAATTTCAACCTTCAAAGAGACCACCCAACCAAGAAAATACTAAGGGATGTTCTGAGATCTTGAAAGAATGAAAGGAGAGATAAAGACGTTTCAAATACTGCCACTTTGTAAGAGTTACAACTGAGCTGGGGAAAGGAAGGAGCCTAGACAAAAACCTCTATTTGTGTCATTCTTTAAATCTGAACTCTGAGACATATAAAACAATCTATTTCATGTCGCTTATTGCACTGTTAAAATGAAAAGGCTATGTGAAATCAATAGCTCGAAATTGTAGTGAGTGTTGCAATGTTAGTCAAGTTTTTCTGAGAAAAAGGCATGTGATCAGTTGCATTACTGTACATTATTCATGTCTTTTGGAATTACTAGTTCTTTAGAGGCTTTGATTTCAATACTGTGATTTTATCTAAAGAAAATAACACACAAATTTAAAACTGAATATTTTATGTTAGTTTTAATATATCTGTTTTAGAATCGAAATAATTTAAGCAATTTACAGTAGTTAATTATGTGTGGATCTTTAAAATTTTTATTATTTTCATGTATATTACGAGTAACGATTAATACGAAGACATTTACAATTCCCTTGTATTTCATATTAGATGAGTTTGACTGTATATACATTAAAACCTGTGAAAATGGAACCTGTACATAACTAAATCCTGTCTCAAATGGAAAAGTTTCTGGAATCTGATGAACAGAATACCATACACAAATTTAGGCAAAAACTTGTCTAAAACGAAACTTTTATCAGTCTTATGGAATTCTATCTTGACAGGATTTACTTGTGTGTGCATATGCTGTAGAAGTATTTCAATAAATTTTAGAATTTTGGTATTTCCTTATCAATTTCTTAATTAAAAAAATATCTCGTAAACATTAATATTTATGAGTGAAAAATATATGAGGGAAAAACTGAGCTCATACTGAAAAGTTAAAATCATTTAAATCAACTTTCTAACATGAACTATTACTTGCATTAAAGTTAAGATAAGGATTAAGTTTATAGCACCAATTTTCTTTTAAAATTTCTTGTCATTGAATCAAGAAACTCTTCTTTGGTAATATGAACTGGATAATAAGTTGACATAAGTGGCAATCCCGTCAGCATATAAGCAACCTTTAGATGGATATGGACATGGGAAAGAATCCTGTGCTGTGATTAGCTAATGGTATAGGCCAACATCACGCATCACACCCATGTTTTTCAGCATAGTGGAGGAAAGAATCGACAATTGTAATGGCAGGGCTTTATGGCTGATATACAAGGTTATTTACATAGACAAATGTGAAATTTCAATGGAAAAATATCAATTTGTGGATGATTATTTACTTCCGTTTTAAATTTTGTTTATCATATCTAATAAAGTGACTCAAAAGCAAATGAATTCCAGAAAATAAACATTAGCTGAATTAATATTTATCTACATATTTACAGTGTAGCTGCAACAATATGGAATGATTGCTTTACGATACTAAGTTTATTTTAATACAATACTATAAAAAAATAATTCCAGCTGGAATGTGCTGAGAGGCTGCAAAGTGCATATTTCATTTCAGTATCTAAGTGCATACTTGCTAGGTTATAATAATCAGTTTTAAATGAAAATAGACATTTCAATAGTCATTTGAGAAATACAAAGTGCTGTTCAGCTATTTTCTAGAAATATCGTGTTTGCTTCTTAGGTAAGGTAATTTTAATTCCGTACTTTTTGTATGACTATAATATTTTGTGATTTGTGCAACTATTGCTTTGTGTAAGATGATACTGAATGCACATTTTTTAGTCAGCTACATCTGTAAGTCATAAACTTACTTTAGAAAACAAAAATGTTTCTGATGTAAACAAAAATATTATGTCTGAACATATTTATAACTATATAAAATCATTAAAATTATTGACATTACATTACAATTACATAAAATATTAAAAACATAAAAAAAACATATTTAAATTGGACGTTTCAGATTTGTATAAAATCTCTCATCAGCAAAATTTTTAACATAAAAAGTCACAAGAAGTTGTAAAACATCAACACACAGAAAATATATTGCAACAAGCTGTCAAAGCGAAACTTACAGCTATATTAGCATTGAGTATTCATTTAGAATAGAACTACTCGTACTTTCTTAGAAGCATGGTATACTAGAATAACAGATTTAACTCTTAACGAAGCAGACTCAATTCCAAATGAATACTCAGTGCTAATATAACTAACTTTCGTCTTGACAATTTGTTGCAATATATTTTCTGTGTGTTGATGTTTTACAACTTGTTGTGACCAGAGCCCGATCAAGCTGAAGTTGGGGCCAGGGCCTGTTAAAAAGTTGGGCCCCCTCTACATCCCCATTCCCGGCGACACTTTCAGAAAAAAGTAGGTTTATTTGATGAGTTGACAAAGTTGTTTGGGTGAAAGTTTCAAGTTTACAAAAAAATTTAACCTACAAGAATGATACTAACATGATACTAATTTTGTGGCCCCTCATTCAGAAAAAATTGTGCATCCCTGAATTAAACAAATATATATATATATATATATATATATATCCTATATTATAGGCATAGAGTTTCCAGGAATATTAGATAGGCCTAAATTGTTCTACAGAACAAAAATTCTCAAGGAAAAATAATTACCTCATTAAAAATACATTAAAAAATTATATAGTAAACAATTAAAAATCAGGATTGTTTGTCAATATAAAGAGTTTAAGTATTTGATTAAGGAAAAAAAATCAGCCACATAATTTGTGGACTCCTGAAATTGGTGGGCCCAGGGCCGAGGCCCCCCGGAGGCCTGTGCATTAATCAGGCCTTGGTTGTGACTTACATTAAAAATTTTGTTGATGAGGGATTTTATGTAAATCCAAAACGTCCAATTTAAATATGTTTTTTATATTTTTAATATTTTATGTTATTGTAATGTAATGTTTGTAATTTTAATGCTTTTATATAGTTAAAAATGTTTTTTGTTTTATATTGTTAAAGATGCATAAAAATTGTTTAGGCTTGAAATTATGTATTACTTAAACATTTGAATTAGAAATACATTATAACATATTCCTGTAACTATCAAAGTTGTAAAATTTTAAATATGAAGAAATTGTGTTAAGTTATTTCTAAAATTATAATTAAATATGCTGAGAACAAAATTTATATAATATTAATAAAAAATATAATATGATTTTGTCTAAAAAAAATCCCTTTTTTATAAAAAAAATTTAAGTTTGGTTACCCTTTTTTAATTTTATATTGCTAGTTGTATTTTTTAAATTAACTATATTATAAATATTAAATACTTATAAAAATCAATATTTCTAATGAAAATCTATAAAAAGATATCTATTTAATTGATAATTTTGATAAATTATAGTTATACAGTAAAATCCCGTTACAACGAACTTCACGGGACCGCAAATTTTATCCGTTGTAACGGGAATTTCGTTGTAACGGAATTCAATAGAAAATTAAACATTTCAATTCAGATCCTCATATCATAGTTAATTATAAAAATATAGTAGTATAATACAAATTAGTAGATAATTAATTATTAAAAATAGTAATAAAAATTAGTAGTACCTTCTAATAACATAAAGTTAGTATAATACAATGTATAATATTTTTTATAGAACTGAAAAATTGACTTACCACCATTTCAATGATCTTCAAATTGTACAAGAAAAAATTTAATGCAGAAAATCAGTGATTTTTTTTTTGTACAAGGGAGTTTGAAGCTGCGGACAATACAAAATTATGTACATGATTAATATTAGAAAAAATGTTATCTGGTACACTGCTCTGTAAAGAAATAAAATTGCGCACTCTTTCTAAGCTTTCTAAGGCTTCAGCAGATGTAACTTTTGAAACCTCATTTTCTTCATCTTCAGAACTTTCTTCATCATTTTCTAAAATGCGATCATCAATAATAGACTGCACAATATCTGTCTCTGTTAATGAATAACAAGTTGCAGCATTGTCATCTGCAGTTAAAAAATCTTTAAAGCTTATGCTTTGAGACACACCAGATTTTTCTTTTACTAAGTTCCAAGTGGATTCGATCTCATATTCGACTGTCTGCTCCTCATCATGTACTACATCGCTAGATCCTTGAGCCGTCGATTCTATATTTAAATCCTGGTCAATCTGCGCGTTTTCCGTGTTGTTTTCTGGCTTATATCATCCCACGATCCACAGATCATATCAATTGCCTCTTTCATGTTGCACTTTCTGTTTACGTTATTTTGCAGATCACAGAGAATGCGTTTTAATAACATAGTTTTGTATCGTGATTTTACGGCTCTGATAATGCCTTGGTCAAGAGGCTGAAGTATTGCAGTACAGTTAGGCGGGAAATACTCTACACGAATGTGATTCAATATAGGAGGATCATTGTGTGCTGTGCAGTTGTCTATGAGTAGAAGAATTTTACGTTTTTGTTTTTGCATATCTTTATCAAAATTTATCAGCCATGCATGGTAAGGACTTAAAATGTTTGAAACAACGGGGTTTTTCAGATTTGCCGATTATGAGTACTTTTCGTTTTTCTGTTCCTGATTTGTTGCAGCAAAATAGGGCTGTAATCCTTTGTTTGGAAAGCTTTCCTCCAATACACTTGTCTCCTTTTAACGCTAAAGTCTTCCTTGGTTCTAACTGAAAAAATATTCCGGCTTCATCGGCATTAAAAACATCGTTAGGACTATACGTCTTGATTATTTTTTGTATTTCACCTTTACGCCATTCGTTTACAAATTCAACTGGGACGTCTTTTGCTTCTCCTGAAATGCATTTTGCCACTATACCGTATCTTTCTCGGAATCGATTCAACCATCCGACACTGGCTTGAAAATTTTCAATGTTTAGCATTCTTGCAAATTCCAAACCTTTTTCTCTAATTAAAGGGCCACTTAGAGGGATGTTTCTAGAACGAACATCCATAAACCATTTGTAAACAGCACTATCCACATCTTGAAACTGGGCATTTCGAATTCGTTTTCTGCTTGGATCAAAGACTTTAACTTGAATTTTTTTCAAAATGCTTTCTTTATCTTTTAGAAAAGTGGATAAAGTAGACGGCGAAATTCCATATTTGCTAGCAACATCAGATTTTTTCATTCCTTTCTCAACTTCAGAAATTATGGCTTTTTTTTCTTCCAAACTAAACTGTTTTCGCTTAACAGCCGCCATTTTATGACCTACTGGTAAGATGAAAATTTTCAAACTGATTTCGAGCTTTGGAAATTCCTTTGCGAAAGTTATTCAGGTAGGGAGGAGAGGGAAGGGGGAATGTGCAATACTCATTTCACGTTTTGTTAAGTTTGCCTACATTGGTTACAGCTTACTTGGACTTCCAAGAAAAAGGGGTGGAGAAAAGGGGAGAGCGAACAAAGGAAACATTCCTTCTGCAGTGAAATGCCTATGCACACCGATTTTACAACAAAGCTCGGAGAAAAGCGATTGCTTTAGAGATAAGCTTGATTGTCCCTAAGACTAGGCATCGAAAACAAAAATTGTCAAGCGATAAAAATGTACAACTGAAAGTATTTGCCGTGTCATATTATTTCGTTCTAACGAGATTATAAAAAATTGAATATTTCGTTATACTGAGATTATGTTAACATTATTTGAATACATTTCAAAACGGGACTCGCTTGCATTTCGTTATAACGGGATTTTTCGTTGTAATGGAATTCGTTGTAACGGGATTTTACTGTAGTTTATTATAAGCATTTGAAGTTTCCAAGAAATCACTATCTTTATTTTGTCACTGTGTTTGTAGATGGTAGCACTAAACAGTTAACTCATATAAAAAAAATTAAGTATTTTATTTATGTGGACAATTTAATCATTAATGTTGATTTTTTTGTCTGGATTTGATTATGTTATCTCAAATCTTTGAGAAATTTGGAAAGTAGAATTAAATATTCAGTAACTGCCAAGATTTTTATTTATTTTCATTCTAATTCATAATAAATATCACAGGCCAATTTTTTTGGCACTATCTAGTGATGCTTTCAAAGCAACTGGTATGCATTTCCTTAAGAATTGGAGATTTATTTTATGGTTTTTATATTAATGTGTGTCCCACTTTTATCTCTACATTGTTATGTTAAATTTATTTTATGGCAGATATTTCATCTATTAAAAAAAAAAAAAAAAAAAAAAAAAAAAAAAATTAGTAATTTGTTTCTTTTTTTTTCTCTTCTATTCATTTATGTGTAATTCTTTAGAATTAAATCATTTTACAATTGAGATATAAATATATATAAATATCTATATTGCTATAAAGTAAATTAAACATATCAATGCATTGACAATAGATTTACAAATTTTATGCATGTGTGTTATCATATTTATTTATAGGAACATATTATTTATTACTTATTTGGATATAAACAATAAAATTTACAGTTAAGATTTGGAAGAAATTCAGTATTTTTTTCTTTTGTATTTTCAATTTAATTTTTTGTTTGTTCCTTCCTTACTTCTCCCTAAAACATAAATTAAACAAAAAATAAATTAGTAAATTTAAAAGATTATATTAATTTTTTATGGAAACAACCTTTTGTTTCTGTATCAGGAATTACATTTTTGCTTTGTTAGCAAAGTAAAATCACCCCCCCCCCAACCACCACCAAGTAAATTAATAAACTATACCATTAAAATAAACAACAATTACATGAATGTTTCAGAAAATTAACCAATGTTGACGAATTAGCATTTAGATTTGTATAATTAAATAGTTATGATTATTTTATTGCTATTTAAAATGTTGAACAGATATTTTTTTCATAAAACTTATTTGAAATCATTATCACCCTTTTTCATTCATGCATTAATAATAAATCATTTTGTAAATGCATCTCTTGTATATTCAGTTATTATAGTTTTTAAAAAATCTATGACAAGTAGGGGAAAGGGGGCACAGTGAACAAAAGGCATTTTTCCTACCATTCAAATACACAACAATTAGAAAAGTATGCATCATTTAGTTAACCTGTATGGCAACACTGTATAAACTAGTCTCAGTCCCATTTAATTTTGTAGGGAAGTTACAGCCATTTTTGTTTTTACTATCACTGTTGGGAAAATCAGGTAAATTTTACTTTCTTGGATATGAGCAATAAAATATCATCCAATAATGAATATCATTGCATTAATTTAAAGCTTAATCTTTCTTCATTACATGTGTGCAATGTTCTTAATTCTATTAATAAATTTTGTGAAATTTTGACTTTGGATTTAAAAATACACCTTGGGGGGTACAGTGGGACATGTTGATAGGGGCACAGTGGGACACGACCAGAAGATCATTCACAGAAGAGCCACAACCAGGGTGCTCCAATTTAAATTTATCTCTGGTAGAAAACCAGAAAGTTGATGAACCTGTTTTGTCACCAGAACTAACAAGGCCTCTATCAAAATGCCATGCACCTGATAATTCTAAGAGGAACCGAAGGAAGGGGAATCAGAAGTATTGACTGATACCACCTGTAAAAAGTAGAATAGAGCAGGAAACATTTGAAAGAATTGGAAAGCAAAATAAAGGTAAAAAGAAGTATTCTTCTAATGTTTCGAAATTGATAACCAAAAGAAAAAAAAGAAAAGATTGTAAATGAAAATTTATGGGAAACACTAAGATTGGAAGCTCTCTTCAAGTGATAGTGTTACTCACGATGAGGTGGAAGAAAGAGAAAGTATTTTTGACGATGATATGGAAGAAAGAGAAAGCGTTTCTATTAATATTGGAGATTTTGTATTAGTCAAGTGTGTGGGAAAAAGAAAGCAGCCATATGCTATTATGTTGCAGAAATCCTAAATAAAAGTGAAGTTGACTTTGAAGTGAAGTATATGAAAAGACTTTTGCCAGCATACAATTTTGTCTTTGATGATGAGATAACATATTCAGCTGTTCTTGCTGAAATTGAAATGAAATTACCAAAACCAATAACTTACGGAGGGACAGAAAGAAAAATGACACAATTATCATTTCCTGTAGACTTCCAAGGTTATTATAAAATGAACTTTTTGTTATTCTTTAATGTTTAATTTGATGTTACTTTATTATTTTCAATTCTCCTATAATTAACTATTTTTATGTCTTATCATTTGAAAATGGCTTTCATATCTTCTATGTTCAATATCTAAACCTGTATTTAATAATAATAAATGTGCAGTGATAATATAACGAATTTTGTATGTGCCTTACTCACCGTCCCACTGTGCCCCGCCAGGGGGCACAATGGGACATCTTGAGTACCTTTTGAAAATTACATTTTTTTCAAAGAATAAAATAAGTATAAATTATGAAAAAAATTACAATGAAAGCTAAAAGTTGCCAAAATATTGCTCTGTATTTGTTTTATTTTTTTAATTAAAAGGGAAGAAATTATCATAAAACAAGTGAAAATTGTCCCACTGTGCCCCCCTCTCCCCTATCAACCAAACAAACATCTTTTAAAATCAGGTTAAATGGATGAAAGAACCGATCTGCCAATCACAGCACAGGATTATTTCCCATGTCTGTATCCATGTAAAGATTGCTTGTATGAATCCCGCATGTCACTCATTCTTCCACGGAATTTCTGAGATAAGATTAGTTTCATTCTTTGTAAAAATGAAAAAAAGGTTTCAATTTTGACTACATAAACTGGTAATGTAACAACACAGTAAATAATTGATGGTGGGAAAAATAATTTGGTTACATTTCTCTAAAACTGCCATAATTCTTCAGTGTTTCTTTCAAATTTTGTCATTTTTTTTATACCAAAGTAAATATTCGGTTATTCTCGATACCCAATTGTCATAAAAGATGTAAATTTTTTGTAATTTTATTTTTCATGGACTTGCCTTTGTTTGGAAGCAGAAAGAACATCGGATCCTTCCAAGATGATTCGGTTCTTCTCAAAACAACCAACGGGCCCAGAGATAAAACTATCCAAGTAAGAATGAAACATTGATCTCCTGAAATATTCTTCAGACTTGTCTTAAAATACATTTTCCCTTTTTGTCTGATGGCAAGCTTGATGAGGAACTATCTGTGTGTGTCTCTAAAATACAATTGTGTCAACATTTTCTTTAGCAAAGTATTCTCCCTTCTTTAACAGGTCAGCAAAATTTTGAATATCAATCTCCTGTTCCTTCCTCGACAAAAACTTTGTAAAGTTGAGATCATCAGCATATTTTATAGGAGAAAACAAATCACATTCAGTTGAAGTTGAAGGGAGGTGGGCTTTGAGACCTATAGCTACAAGGCTGTCGTCTCGAATGACCATATACATTTTTATTTATTATTCACAGAAACATATACATGAATTCTACAATTACATACATCTTGACGAGATAGTACAAGGAAAAATGACAACACAAGAGACACAACCTGGGGGTTCCACACAAAGTGTGTGTGCAATGGAACCAGTGGGAATTGAACCCACAACCTCCTACACTCGCAAGCGATTAGCGGCATGGTGCCTTAACCACTCGGCCACGGAGGCCCCCTCACATTCAGTTCTTTGCAGGAATTTTGAAACTAACAATGAAATATTAAATTCACAGATAAGCAGTCACACAATGAAGTTACTTTTTTCAATTCCAGCCAGTTGATATTGCTAGATATAAATTGAACAGGCAAGGGTCAGTTGCCCTGGCATTAAATTTTCCATTGTTGAAAAATAGCCAGTTGTCCCAACTTCAAATAGGTCAACTTCCCTAGCAAAATAATTATGAATTTAAACTAGACAGGGAAAACGAAGGAAAATACTTTAAAAATTTAACAGTAAGTTAAGTGGCAACACTATAAAAATTACCTTAGTAATGAAGATAGTTAAGAAGAAAGAAAATGCTTGTTTGTTTATCATGGACAAAGCGATCATTAGTTGATATTCTGTTAATGGAATTTATCCAGCATACAGCATCCTTGTGTATAGGAATCACAAAAGTACATGAAATTTGGTAATGCTGCGGTCTCTAAAATGCATGTATGTGCGCTTTGCGCTTTTGAAAATTCTTTGAAAAAAAAATCACAGGATGCAGCACCTTTGTTTAGGAATTCCAAAATACATGAAATTGACCACACACAGGGGCTGAGCTTAAAGCTTGAGCCATCGTTTGGAACATTAGGAAAGCAGCTTGCTTTGTTCTTTGCTCTCAGCTTTATATTTACACCTGCTTTTTTTTTCTAAATGGATTCTTTGGTTAAAGCTCAATAATTTTGTTTGGGGTTATTATCTAGATTTTATCAGATTCGATTAAGTGTGTTTGATTTTACTGCCGCAGAATCCCGATTGTAAGCCCCCACTCACTTTCAATTTTGAATTTATATTCTTTTTCCAAATATAAGCCCTCACCCAAAACTTTTCTGCTGAAAAATTTCATTGAAGAGAATTTTCCATTTTTTGACTTTTTAGCAGATTTCCAGATATGTTTATAAGATTTCAATAAAATCTCCTATTATGTGAGATGTCCATTTGATATACTATTATAGCCAAAATTTTACTGTAAAACCTGCAAAGAAATTGCAAGGTGTGGGATAAAAGTTAGTATCATTGCAGACAGGTTCTGTTTTCACAACTTTTACTCTAATAATCTAATGAGAGTGATGAGACCTCTCTCTAGAGGTGTACTATAGGGGGGAGGGGGGGGTAAATTTTAACAGTTTTAGAGGATATCTGTGAAAACGAACCTGTGTATAACGAAATCTTTTAAACAGAAAAGAAATCATAGTTCCGGGGAAAAGAAGACCTTGAAATTACACCTTATACGATGGAAACCTGTCAAAATTTGAATTTTTCATCAGTCTGTTACAATTCTATCTTAGCAGTTTTTACTATTTTTCTATACATGATTCAGTAAACCAATTTCTCAGAAGCCTCGCAAGGTCAGCCGTTGTCAGTTTAATATTCATATTTGCTAACACGAATATGAATAATAAACTGACAAGAGAACATTCTCAACATGCAAATGAAAAAAAAATGAAACTTTGGGATTATGTAGGGTTTAAGGAGGCATGTAATACAAAATTTCTTTGCTCAAATTTACTTAAAGGGGAAGGGGAAATTTTACTCGAAAATATTTTTCTACTTCATTTTATAACCCATTAATGGTAAGAGAGAAAATAATTTAAGGTAAAAATATTTCTTTTTATTAGTTTTCTTCGAGAGCCAACAAAACATCAATTGTTAATAATAATATTTAAAAAAAAAATTTGAACCACAGTAAATATTTCCAATGTATATTTTGTTAGAGTAACTGGCAATAACCTTGGCTATAATCAATGCTAGCCAAGCAGGCGATCATTCTTTTGGTATATAAAAAATAGTTTATTCTATGCACTATGATACTTCGATGTCGATTTGTGTTTAGGTTGCTTTAAGTCGATACGGAATGAAAAAATTGGCATGATCATTTTATCAAGTATATATTTTAAATTTAATAACACACAGTAATATCCTTCTTTTATAGACAAGAACTATAATTAAACAATACAACAAATTTTGCACTTTCACCAACCATAAAAAATGCCTGATAGTGTACAAAAAAAAAATTAAATGATTTTTTTTTTCAAAAACTTTTTAAGCGTTAAAAACAATTGATATTTTGTTAGCTTTCGATAGATATAATAAAAAGAAGCAAGTTTTAATATAAAAAATTTTCCCTGTCACTTACCATCAAGGAATTATAAACTGAAGACGAGAAATATTTCAAGGTAAAATATTCCCCCTGAAAGTGAATTTGGTCCATCATGGATCCTACATATCATCAAAGTTTCTTTTTTTTTTTTTTTTTTTTTTGTGTGTGTGTGTGTGAGATGAGAACATTCCCTTGTAAGTTCTTTATCACCTAAAGCATGTGTAAAACAATTTAATATTTTACTAAACTTGTTCAGTTTGGTACTCATTTAGGAGAACTAATTTTAGTTTCAGCCAGCGATATTATACATGAAAAATATTAATTAATTTAATACTGTATATTACTAAACTCTCTGTTGGACACACGTCTGAGACTTCCAGGTTCAGGGAGCCTATTAAAAAATAGTCATTAGCACCCAATTAACTCGATTCAAATGCTTTTAAAATGGTCAGCGGCGTTCAAAAGCACTTGCAAAGGGAATATTCTAAATCTCATTCAAAAAATCTCAAAACAAGTAAAACCAAAAATATTGAAACTTAATGTCAGGTCTGTCAGGCTAGCTGTGTCCGACTGATGGTTAAAAGAATATACATTACTACAGAAGTCATCAACCCATGCCTTCATTTATTGCACTACGAAACCATTATAAAATTATATGCACAAATATACATTTTGAACTTGTGGAAAAACATAAGTATGACTTGTTTCAAAAAATGAATGTGTTGAATAAGTATTACTTGTGAAAATAAATATAGAAAATTTATTCAAAAGGTAGTTTTAAGGATGAAAAAAATGAGCAAAATATATTTGACAGAATAAAACAATTTCCACATATTTTTAAACATTTATTAATTAAAACAGAGATTCAAGACTGCATTACAAATACACAAATATAATGCTGGATATGCAATATTTTCTTTTAAGAAAGTATCTTTTTTTTGTATCTGTATTTCAAGACTCAGAGTAAATAGGTTAATAGAGATGGCATATACAGTCAAAATAATATGCAATATGTTCCTGGTTCTTGTTCAAATTTAAATATCCTCATTCGACCCAAACAGCACAAGGATGAGGGCTGAATGGACCATATTCTTCCTTTGGATTCGAGGCTATAAAAAATCGCTCCATTTGAAAGCATCATGCTCTTGAAGAACTCACTTATTTTGTATTCTGCTACTGAAATGATAGAAATGTATGCAATAAATCTGAATAATATAAGGAATATTCATTTAATTTCAAATTAATTTTGTGTTAATTAATTATCGAATTTATTAGAAATGAGGTTAAAATAAATCAGGTTATAGCCAATGTCTATAAAAATGAGTGAAATTTCAAATGTTTAAGTCAAGGTTTGTTTATGAATTATGTAAATTAAACCTATTTTACATAAATACGCTTTTACTTTACAATTTTAATGTTAATTTTATCATGCTTTATCTAATTCTTCATTATTTAATATTTAAATAATAAAAGAATATGCTTTTGTTTACATTAATTTGGTTTCTAAGCTCATAAGTGTGACAATAAAATAACATAACTATGAGAAATAGCGAAAAAATACCTTCGTAAATACAAAGGATAAACAGATGATCATGCCCCCATTTTACCTACTGTGACGTCACAAGAAGTTGTCTATTCCTATGTCAGGGAGCTTTAAAGATCATTCACTGAGTCAAAGCGTGTTGTAAGAGTTTGTGCTGAACTGAAACAGGTTTTAAAGCTGCACTAGCCTTTACTCTTGGCTACAAGCAAAAGCTGCACGTTTCATCGTTAAAAATCTATTTACTCTGAGATTTCAATCATAATATATTTTCACAATTTCGTTATTTTCAGGTAAAATCAAATTATTACTGGATGTCAAAGCATTTATGCAAAAAGCATACGACAAAGCCTAATTCCACAATTTTTGGTCTTACTACAGTCAGCCAGAAAAAAGAGAACACCCCATTAATCTGTAATTTATGAATTAACAGAAATCTATTTTTAGAAGCTTCAAATATGTGAATCTAACATTACAGCTCATTCTGCCAAGTACTTCCTGAGTTATGCTTAAAAAACTACCATATTGCAATCTGTTTTGCAACTATTACGAATGAATTTAACATTAGCAGTTCCAAGCTTTAAACCTTCATAATTCCTAAACTGCTTGACCAAATGGCTTCCCATTTGGTATACTAAGGAAAAAGTTTACTAAAAAATACAAATATGATATTTGGAAATTAGTTGTTCTTATAGAAAATTTCAGCATTTGGTACAATTTTAAAATGAGGAAGCTCATCAGAACAATTCTTTAAAATAAATTGAAGGAGGACATAATATACATTTGAATAGCTATTTCCATTTTTTCAGTGACAATTTGGAGAGTAAAATATAAGGAGCGTTCTCTTTTTTTTTTTGCCGACTATACATTACCTACATTTTCTAGACTTAAATGGGTCGATATCCTATTCAAAGACTTCCCTTTATTATGAATAGGATAGTGTTTATTTAAATGAGCTTTCAAAGAAAATCTTCTACTGCAAATCTCACAAGTGAAGGGTTTTTCATGAGTATGGATACGAATATGCACAATTAATTGACCTTTCTGAGAAAATCCTTTATTGCAAAACTCACAAATAAATGGTTTTTCTTTGGTATGGATACGGCGGTGTATGGTTAAATCATGTTTTCGAGGAAATCCTTTACTGCAAGTCTCACAAATGTAAGGTTTCTCATTAGTATGAATACGTAAATGCAAATTTAAATGACACTTCTGAGAAAATCCTTTACTGCAAATCTCACAAATAAAAGGTTTTTCTTTAGTATGAGTCCGACAATGCGTCTTTAAATCCCCTTTTCGATAAAATCCTTTATTGCATGTCTCACAAATGAAAGTTTTTTCATTAGTGTGAATACCTCTATGCTTAAGTAAATGACATTTCCGAGAAAATCCTTTATTGCAAGTCTCGCAAACGAAAGGTCTCTCTGTAGCATGAATTACTAAGTGTCGTTTTAAAATACATTTCTGATTAAATCCTGCATTGCATATCTCACAAATGAAATTTCTTTCATTAGCATGACTACGTTGGTGTGTCTTTAAATCACTTTTTCGGGAAAATCCTTTATTGCAAGTCTCACAAATGAATCGTTTTTCATCAGTATGTATATTACAGTGCGAAATTAAGTCACCTATTTGGAAAAATTCTTTGCCACAAATTTCGCAAATGAAAGTCTTCTCATTGCCATGGACACGGAGATGTCTGTGTAAATTATATTTCCGAGCAAAACTTTTCTGACAAATGTCACAAGTAAAAAGTTTCTCACTAGTATGATCATTAGCACTAATATTAGATTTACAAGAACATTCTCCACTACAAACTTTACAAGTGGAAGACTGGTCATTATGCCGAGTACAATGATGCTTATACACATCATTTTCATGAGCAAATCTTTCATCACATACATGACAAATAAAAGGATTCTCTTTGGT
The DNA here is from genome assembly GCA_963931845.1 of Maratus michaelseni. Classification (NCBI taxonomy): domain Eukaryota; kingdom Metazoa; phylum Arthropoda; class Arachnida; order Araneae; family Salticidae; genus Maratus; species Maratus michaelseni. The sequence goes on from OZ007598.1 coordinate 259,758,806, forward strand.
ATAAGAAAGGTCATAATTTTTCAATTTAGAACTGTGAAAAAAATTATCATTGGAATCCTCAGAAATGAAAGGTTCTGCTTCAGCGTGAATAAGATGTTCATCCATGCTTTTGCGTAATATTTTTTTTTCTTAATTCTTTATACCCTGATAACACTTTAAAAATTATTAAAAAAATTGTTATAAATTCATTTAACATATTGATTGGCAATACCACAATTTATGATGAGTTACAGATACTTTACTTTTTCAAAAAACGTTACTCATTTTATACTATAGTATTTTCAATATCAATATAATTTATTAATTTTAATAAACAAATTTAATTTTTTAGTTTATTTAATGACTGCAAAAATCCTCTGACACACTTTCAAACATCTAAAAATATACTTCGGAAGGTAAAATTTTCATCAATTCATAATTTGTGATACAAAGGATTAAATGACACTTTTAGAAGTGAAACACAGTAATGCTGTAAACAATTTCTATCTTAAATTTTAAGCATGAATGGCTATTCAGATAATAAATGGAAGAAGACTTATTTACTTTTAAAAGTTAATAGGTAAAAATTTCACTACAAAACTGAAAACAGCAATAACAAATTCCCTTGCAAAGAAGTTTTTAATCAATGCATCTAAAATGATAGAGAGAAAAATGATTCAGGCTTGAGTCTGCAAGTGTGTCATAAAAAGTTTAATTCTAGAAATTCTAACTCTTGCAATGGCCCCAGAAGGCACATTTCCTTTTCTTCAATTTTAATGGTTGAAATAAAATTGGCAATTAAAATTTAATTATTTTTTTCTATTATTGCATATTTTGTACTCCAAGCTGGAAGGTCATTGGAAGGAAGGGGAATAACTGCAAAAATTTGTTAAATTACTGAATCTGCAAATGTTTCCAATAGTTTTAAAACCTATACATCCATTTAACACAATTCTAAGAGGAGGAAAATGTGCTTTGAAATCACCCACTCATGTTAAAAGATGCCTTAAGATGTTCTTTTGTATCAAACCCTATTGATATAAAACACAAATTCTTAATTGTTTTTGAGGACTAAGCATAATCACATGATTTGTTTTCATAATATTTTCTTTGTATACATGCTTCTTCAGTACCAAGTGAATTTATTTTTGCTTGCTTCATTATCAATAAAATCTGCAATAAATAAATATATATAAATAACAAATATTAATTTAGATATATGTACAAGGTGTGTAAGGTATTTGTGGAGTCACCTTTCTCTGCTTATCACTGCATTTTACTAAGTTCAATTTATATGTTAACTAGTAAACATGGTATGTGTTGACCAGGCTCAGAGAAAGGCACCATTTAACTGTGGGTATAGGGAAGTTGCAAGAAGATTGTATTTATGACCATATTATATTTCTTTTAAATACCTGATTTGTGATAAAAATATTTTTTAAAAATACGTTAAAAATTGAAAAACAAAATTATTTAATCATTATTCGTTTAAGTACAAGTAAATACACATTTAATCAGGAGGATATGTGTAAAATAATTCAAAACATAAAATGATATTACAAATGGCACAATTTATAAAAAACGATTTTTGTGGCATTATCACGAATCTTTTAACATTGTTGGAGAAAAGCATAAATGAATGTAATATATATCTTTTTAATCCTTTATTTGCGATACATACATCATATATATCAAACATTATTTCATTCAAACCTTGTAATTGTCTGCCAAAGAAGAGGAACAAGATCAATAAATAAAAAAATTTATTTATTCTGATATTATTGTGAAAGCTTAACACATGATTTCTATAACAGATGATTTTTTCTATAATTTTCACATTCAGTTTTAAAATAGTTCATTCAGGTATTTTTACAAAAATCCCTCATTTCTGCCTGCTTTTATCAGATTAATAAAATTCCCTGATTCATTGTCTTCATTTGATTGTTTAATTATTTTTAAAGTTTTATTTGTTTCAGAACACACTGCTTAATCCAGTTGAGGCAGCAAACATTGATAAACTTGTTGAAAAGAAGCTAAAGGAAACAACAGATAGTTTTGAGATTTGATATGGTTCTGGATATTTAATAGGCCGGTTGCCTAAGACAATTAGAGTGCCATGAGGGTTTGTTATCATAATAAATAAGATCAGTATTCACTGGTGCAGGAACGGGAAGTGGTAGATTAGTGCAATTAAAAATTTATAAGATGCAAACCAAACACCTTGTGTTAAAGGCAATAAATGAGGGGGTTAGAATGATAGTGGATTAAGTCAATATTTAGTAATTTGAGAAATGAAGGGTTTTGTGAAACTTGCTGGATTGTCGTTGCATTAAGTGGTCCAACTTGCTTTGCTCTCTAGTGACTCCCTAAGTGAACTATGACTTATTTGACTGTCACATTGAATAGAAATTAATATACGCTCAGAAAAAATATGGTTATGTATATTTTTCAAAAATTTGACTTACTCCACTGTCATTCTGAACCCTCAAATGATTGTGTAAAAACTCATAAAGAAAAGAATAGACAGTCAAAAATATTTTAGCATGCGTTTCAACTTCAAAATAGGAGCCCAATCATCAGAGCAAAATGAAAGAAAGAAACAGAGGAACAATAGCAGTAAAGCAAAGAAGGAAGGAAGGAAAAGAAGGAATCTATCAAAGAAGGAATCTACTGGGTCTGGAACTAATGGTTAAGGAATCATATTCAGCTTCAAAATGAAGTCGGTCCTCCCTCTTGCCTCAATTAAATGAGATCTATTGAGGCAGAGGTTATTGACTCAAATATGAATGTAAAGTAAGATTTTATTGTGGCCACCATATGCATTAAGCTTTGTAAAATATTTAGCAATAAGGTAACTTACTCCTAAGACTGAATGACTGAAGATCAGTCATGTAGAACAAAAGGTGTAGAGTAAAAAGGTGAGATGTTTTGGAGGACTGCAATAATTATTCCAGTAGAAAGCTGTACCTTTTACAACTTATCAAAATTATTGTCCGGCATAACTTGATAAATCTGTACAAAGTCATTATAGGACACATGAGAAAAATGTAAGTAAATGTTATGGTTAGTGTAGCATATCTTGAATGAATGCCAGAAATAAACTTTTTAACATATTGTTTCTTTGCATCTATCGGTTATTTATATGAGCATGGCTTTGAATCTCAAAGTCCAAAATATAACCCAGGTATTTGATATATATGTATTTTTTTTACATTTTAGCCACCTTTTCATAAGGAAAATATTAAGTTTCATGTTGTATAAATGTCTTTTAGTAGTGAATAAATTTTAGATCTTGATGGGTTAAAAACAATTTTATGATTATCAGCAAATATGTCAGCAAGAAATGAATTGGTGTCATTCTAAAAGAAATAATATTTGAGTTAATACTTTAAACAACATCATTTGCATATCATGATGCAGATTGTAGTATTTCTTATCTGCTCAATATACACAGTAAAGGTAGAAAAAAAGAGGAGTAGCACTAAGTACAGAACCCTGTGTAATTCCTTGACATATTATGTACCTTAAGAAGGGATCATTGTATTTTTATCTTTATAAATAAAATTTGTATCTTTTATATCTTTTCAAACAAATTATATTTTTACAAGTTATATTGTCAAAACATTTATCAGCCTAATCCAGTGTTTTACAACACATTCTTTTTAACTATTGAGTTTCTAGTTTCACATGAGTTGATTTTCCATCATCAACCTTCTCGTTTTTATCATCACTATGAAAGTGCTTATCTAAATGAGACTTCTGAGAAAATCCTTTATTGCAAATCTCACAAATGTAAGGTTTTTCATTAGTATGAATACGTAAATGCAAATTTAAATGACATTTCTGAGAAAATCCTTTGTTACAAATCTCACAAGTGAAGGGTCTTTCATTAGTATGTGTACGGATATGAACATTTAATTGACCTTTCTCAGAAAACCCTTTATGGCATATCTCACAATTGAAGGGTTTTTCTTTAGTATGGATACGGATATGCACCATCAAATGACCTTTATGAGAAAATCTTTTATTGCAAGTCTCACAAATGTAAGGTTTTTCGTTATTATGAATACATGAATGCACATTTAAATGACTTTTCTGAATAAATCCTTTATTGCAAATCTCACAAGTGAAAGGTCTTTTAGTAGTATGAATACGTGAATGCAAATTCAAATTACGTTTCTGAGAAAATCCTTTATTGCAAATCTCACAAATAAAAGGTTTTTCAATAGTATGATTATGGTAGTTCACATTTAAAAAGTGTTTTTCAGAAACTATTTTATCACTAGTCACATAATTGATAGGTTTTTCATTAGAATGACTATTACGATGCCTAAGTAAATGACATTTCCGAGAAAATCCTTTATTGCAAGTCTCACAAACAAAAGGTTTTTCTTTAGCATGAGTTACTAAATGTCTCTTCAAAATGCTTTTTTGATTGAATCCTGCATTGCAAATCTCACAAATGAAGTATTTTTCTAATGTATGAGTTTGTTGGTGATCATGTAAAGTATGTTTGTGTGAAAAACGTTTTTTGCAAATATCACAAATGAATGGTTTCTCACCAGTATGAACACTACTGTGCTTTACTAAATGACCTCTTTGAGAAAATCCTTTATTGCATGTCTCACAAATGTAAGGTTTTTCATTAGTATGAATAAGAGCATGCTGATTTAAATGTGAGCTGCGAGAAAATCCTTTATTACAAATTTCACAAATGAAAGGTTTCTCACCAGTATGAATACGATGATGATCATGCAAATAAGATTTTCGAGCAAAACCTTTATTACAAATCACACAAATGAAGGGTTTTTCTTTAGTATGGTAAGAATAATGCTTATTTAGAAGAGATCTATAAGAGAAAGCTTTATTACATACATCACAAATGAAAGGTTTCTCATTAGTTTGGTTATGAAGATATCCCTTTAATTTAACTTTAGTGTGCACATGAATATGCTCATTTAAATCAGATCTGTGAGAAAATTCTTCACCACACTCTTTACAAATAAATAGTTTATCTTTAATATTTGTGAAATTAGATTGTGAAACTTCTTCACTGGATATTTTTAAATTCATAGTTTATCGAATTATAGTTTCTAGAATTATTTGCCCTTTGTTTTAACTTATATAGAATGTGCTTATACATGAATATAATTTAAATCAGAGGTACTTTCATGACTGAAATAAAAATATAAAAAGAACTTTCGATGTTTTACACTTTTCATAGAAAGAAAAGAAAGGACTTTAAGAAATTACATTAAGGAATCTAGTAAATACAAATATGTAAACAAAAATCTAGATATTCACAAGTTATAAAGGTTTTGATTCACTACATAATTCTTATTAAAAAAGGCTATATATGTTTGAAGGATACAGTTAACTGTAAGATACTTTGGAACATGTTTTTGGTTATTTTCCAAATAAGAAAAAAAAATATCAATCTAAAATTAATCTATTATTTTCTATTACACTGCATAGAAGTATAGAGTCAACTGACATAATTTCTTGAAAATAATTTTATTTTCACATGTCTATTGAAAGTCATACGTTTCCCTAGAATGAACCTCCAGACACCCATACCTGAAATATAACAAAATGTATGAATAAAAGTTTTTTTTAACTCATTTTAAATAATACTTTATTACAAATATAATAAAGCATCACTTTATTAAACTAAATGCTTTTTTTTCAATGCATACATTTTATATTTATATAATTGTTCTCATTTATTTCCATCGCAACATTCCACTATTCTATGCCTGGTATTTTAGTTTTTCAATAAGAAAATTCATTCCACCTTAGAATATTCTTTTTCTTTCATAAACCTGGTTTTCATTTTACCAGGATGTGTTTTAAGATTTTTTGTGCTGTTTCCAATTTTTTATTACACTTTTTTTCATGGGCAGTTATATAATACTGCAATGTTCACCGATTGGCTGGTGCACATTTCCGCATTGTGGTTTTTCCTTGTTTTTATGTTACCCACCAATAAAACAGCATGCGTCCTCTGGAATAAATTACATTATCTTTAAATTTAATTTAATGGAATTTAACATAATATGGATTTCAATTTAGAATATTATTCTTATTTATTTTAATAATGTCTTGGAATTTGCTTGCCAACCTGACTATGTCCTCAAGTCATATATACTTTAAGAAGTCTGGAAACCTTTGTTAGAACTATAAGATATCTGTGCCATAAATAAAAATATCGAATTTAGCTCATGGATCTAACTGCAGGAATCTAGATGAAAATCCTAGCCTACACTGCTCCAAACCGCCAATTTAATTTTTAGATTCTGCATATTTACTCAGAAGCTAACTATGACAGCTTAGTTAAATCTCATTGAGATCTTGCAATCATTTATTAAAATCAAACTTTAAACAAAAATACAAACTTCCTAATTCTTTGACTGCTGAATATCATCACTGCCAAAAATAAATAGGTGAGATCTACATTTACTATAAATTTTCTTTTTCAAAAAGGAATTGCTACAATTAAAAAACATGTAGGATTTCTACCTATCAAAAATATGTGCTGTGTAAAATCAATGTATAATCAGTGTTCCAGAGGATTAGTTGATGTCTGTCATCTGTTTGCGAAATCCAGGATAACACATATAATTTAAAAGTGATATTACTGTATTATATCAGCTGAAATATGTCAAACTGAGGAGAAATTTATTTTTCTTCCCTAATGAAAAGTGAGTTAAACAGAAATTGACCTAATGGTGTAGCAAACAATTTTTTTTAAACATTTTTACATTTGAGAAAGTTTATTATAGTTTTGTTATAATTTCAAGAATTTATGTATTGTTGAAATGTTTAGAGCATTTTAGAGATGTTACTTTGAATATCTAAGAATAAAATTAATAATAAATCTCCTTCTTTTGTTAATTTAAATGCTCCTATAAAAAATTCTCCTTTATTTGTTAATATGAATGAGGCAAAAATTAATATTGAAATGCAATGTATCTCATTAATTACTGAACTTGTTATAGAAATTGGCTACATTATTTTGATAACTTTTGTACAGAAAATGTTTTGGGAGATGAATGAAAATGCAATAATCTATCCAAATTTCTTAAATGGAGTACTTCAACAACTTATGTAGATGATTGTCTTAATTTACAGAGTTATGATGAGATAACTGAAATTCATACAGAAAAGTTTGTGAAAATTAATGTTCCTAATTTAGCTGATTTTACAAATTTAAAATTAGATTCTATGTTTCAATTGGAAGATTACTTTCATAAAAAATTAGAATGACAGGAAATTGTGTTGAAATGAAAATATCATATTACAAGGTCTTAACTGATAGACTGAAAACTGAGCATGGGAATGTACTGCTAGTAAATTGTCCGGATACTTTCCACTAAATGGGATAAGGTCAACTAGTATCAGTTTCCAAATCTATTGATTTTCAAATGAGAAACCCATTTGAGAATGTTGCAGTTCAGAATCCTCAGAGTAATGCATGTAAGCATTGGGTTCGACCATTAAACCCTAATTTTCAACCTAATTAACAGAGATTTTTTGTACCTAGAGCTCCTACAATGAATTATCAATGAAATTTCCCTACTAGACAGTGTAGAATTTCTATGTGTCTCAGAAAAAAAAAAAATCTGCAGTTTCATTCTGCAGATCAACTCTTGTCCAAACTCAATCCTTGATGGGAAAGTTGTCTTTGCATCTCTTTCATTATTCATGGGAACTCAAAGAAATCTTTAGGCAGATGGTACATTTCTTTTTCTCCATGCTTACTCAAACTTGTATTTTTTTAAATCTTAAAAATAGATTAACTAAAGCAAACACGAGTATACAAAATATATCTACAGTAAATATGAGTGCACAAAATATGTCTGCAATAAATACAAGTGTACAAAATATACCTACAATAAATACAAGTGTACAGAATATACCTACAATAAATACAAGTGTACAGAATGTACCTACAATAAATAAGAGTGTATAAAATGCATCTAAAATAAATACAAGTGTATAAAATACAGCTACAAACCTTGCACTTAAGATTTTTCCATTCTGGAATATTTCCATGCTGTGGATCAGATGGCCTCCTGCAAAAGTAAAGTTCTGGATTTTAGATTTTTCTGGACTTCAGATTTTTTGGTCCTGTACTGTATTAGTAAAAATAAATATCTACAGGACTTAGACATATTAAACACAAATACAGTGGATCCCAACTTTGACATTTTTAAGAGATTGTTTCTGAAAATGCAAAAGATTTTATTGCCTATTGTGCCAAACCTAGCGACTCACTATTTATTGAACATGAATATTTTTTTTATTATTATTTAATTGTAAACATGCAAAACACCTTAATTTGCTATTTTTTGAATAAAACATATTTTTATTACATAATAACTTACATTTTACACTGACAATAAGGTGAATTTTACTATTGGCAGTTACCTGATGATGAGAAAGCTATAATAAAATTGTTTCAGGGTTATACATAAAGAAAGTTTTATTTTAAGATGCCAACTACGAGCATTTCACAGTAAATCACAAATATAATTTTGTTGACCCTAACGTTGGATTAAGGAGAGATTATTGGGCATCGCAAAATGAATGCAATGCATTTAAAATGGCATAATAAAAGACAGTGTGGCACTGTTCATCATTATTTACAATCTTATCTCATAGTGTTCTTAAGGCGAGATCCGTATTTATTAAAAAACTAATTTTTATTTCAATGTTAAGAGACATTTACAATTTCATGTCTGCAATAATAAATTGAGTTTTATTTATAAAATTTCAGTGTATAATATTTGTTTGTTCTTTTAAGTATATATTTGTAGTGACTTAATAAAATAGTTTATAAAAGTCTGTAATTTTCAAATGATCACTTTCACACCAAGGACATTAATTTTTTTTAAATGTTTCATCTGGCACCAATTATTACACTTGGAGACAACAGTGTTGGTATAGTGGAAAAGTGCAAAAATTTGCTTCAACACACTGAAACATAGTAAGAGATGACATAATAATAAAAAAAATAATACATTTCAAATTCAATTGTCTTTTTAGCTGTTCAATTAAGATAATTTTTAAATATGAAATTTAAAATAATTTAAATAAGTGTAGTATATATGTATAGATAGATATATTAATAATTCTATGCAATGATACACACATACGTACATTAAAAAGATGGAAAATATAAAAATTTTCAATTTAAATCTTATGTTAATTGACTGACATAGTATATTTATAATATACATTCCTTATTTCACAATTCATTTTTTACTTAGACTACTTCCCCATTTTACAGATACATTAAAAATTTATTTGTACTTATCAAGGGATTTTTTAATACTCCTTAAAACTTATGGTATATGCACAAATACTAATAAATAAGTAATGTAGTAGGAATAAGGACTATCGCAATGTTGTAATCGTAATACAAATAGAGGATACACACTAGAGAGTATATGCCATAGGTGAAAATTTTCCACTCTGCGATGGAAAAAAATATCAATCTCTGGCTGGACTTAGTTGTTTTTTAGATTTTTCCATATACATTAATGTAACTCTTAGAAATTTACATTTTGAAGATGCATTATGATATACAGTGGAACCCGTTTAAGAAGTTCCCGTTTAAGAAGTTTTCCTGCTTAAGAAGTTTTCTATCCATGGTCCCATTTGATTTTCTATTTCTTTAATGCTATAATTCACTGTTTAAGAAGTTTTGATTTTGGAACTTTTCCCGCTTAAGAAGTTTCAAAATCCCCGAAAATTGTCTTTTCGAATTTCACTTTGAGGTGACATTTTTTGCATTTACAATGTTCGTTCTTCTAAGAATTAAAAAGATTCAAAATATACCTATGAAGAAATGAATTTATAAGCAGAAAAGTAAAAGAATGGAACACCTGTCCTCAAAGATAACCATTGTTCAGAATCGGAGGAGGCTTCAAACAACTCATTTGGGAATTTCTTGTAAAGCAAAGGGTTATTTTCTTTGTATGCCGGATTTTAGCAGGGGTAGGGGGATTATCGCTGTGATGAATGTAAATGAAATATGCGAAAGCAAGCGGTATATTGCAAAAGAATACAGTTTGAAATGAAATTCTTTCTTTCGTTTTTTGCTTGTTTGTTTGCTTCCTAAAAGAAGCATTTTCATTGAGTTATTTGTGAGTGATTTTAAAAGCTTCATTCGCAGAAATAGTCAGTGTTTATTTATGACGGCCGATTATCTACATCAGGGATATAGGCCCTGAGGGGGAATGTCCTCCGTGGGGGGAGGGGTCTTTCAGAAATAGTCAGAAACAACTGTTCCGCTGACATTTTTCGTATTCACCAACCTGTTCTGGCAAGCGGCTAGAAAGCTGTTCTCCTCATGCCCGCCGTTGATTGGAACTGGTTTTTCTCAGAAATTCGGGTTGCCAGCCGTCAGCATGAGCTGGTGAATACGGGATTTAGACATCTGACACTGCTCTATAGACGTTCTCCTGAGCACAAAAGATATTCAGCTTGCACTAAGAAACTCAATTCGTATGACTAGTTTTGCATATTTTTTTCGTGGTTTATTTTTATGTTACAGTCCAATAGTAGTCATCTGTGTTGCTCTTCTCCTTGGATTAAAATTTCAACATGCCTAATAGAGGAATAAAACGAAAGGCTTTAACTGTTGAGCAAAAACTGAAAATTTTGAAAGAGGTAGATGAAAATGTGCATCTAACACGTATTCAAATTGCGAAAAAGTTGGATATGCCAGTGACAACTCTGAATGGCATCATTGCTAAACGAGAAACCATATCCTCATTGCAGTCTTCAAATGCAAAAAAAATAAAAAAAGGTAAATATGAAGAAATAGAAGAAAAGCTGATTATTTGGTTTAAACAAGCAAGGTTAGCAAACATCCCTATAAGTGGAATAATTTTAAGAGAAAAAGCAGATGAAATTGCAAAGAAAATGAATGTTGAATTTAATGCATCAAACGGATGGATTGACAGGATGAAAAACAGAGCTGGATTAGTTTATAAATCTATAAATGGAGAAAGTAAAAGTGTCAATATGCAAGAAGCAGATGAATGGAAATCGAATATCTTACCAACCTTAATATCCGGATATAAAGAAAAAGACATATTCAATTTGGATGAATATGGCCTATTCTATAACCTACTACCTGATAAAACATTCGCATTTAAAGGAGAAAATTGCTATGGAGGGAAATCGAGCAAGGAGCGTTTAACGGTTTTGGTAGGTAGCAACATGGACGGTAGTGAGAAACTTCCACTTTTAGTAATCGGAAAGGCAAAACAACCACGGTGCTTCAAAAATGTGAAATCATTGCCTTGTCAATATGAAAGCAATAAAGCATCTTGGATGACAATTCCAATTTATGAAAAATATCTAAAGAAATTGGACACTAAAATGAGAAAGGAAAAAAGAAAGATTACTTTGTTTGTTGATAATTGTAGTGCACATTCCAAAGATGTGAAATTGGATCACATTAAAATGCATTACCTTCCACCAAATTCTACAGCAGTTTTGCAGCCAATGGATCAAGGCGTAATTAGGGCATTTAAGCAACACTTCAGAAAACGGTTAGTCAAGTGGATTCTTTTAAATCTGGAAAATGGAGAAAAATTGAAAAAGATTAATGTTTTAGAAGCTATTCATATGATTACATCTGCTTGGGAATCTGTAAATCCAACTGTCATTGCCAATTGCTTTAAAAAAGCTGGGTTTTCAAATGGAGAGATAACAGATGTGTATGAACCAGAGATTGATGAAGATGATTGGAAAATACTGCAGAAAGAATTGAACTTTACTACGTCGTTTTGTGAATATGTTAATGTTGATAATGATGTAATACCGAGCCAGATTTTATCAGTGGAAGACATTTGCGATTTGATGCCAGATGAAAATGGGAATGAATCAAGTGAAACTGAAGATGATCCAATAGTTCCAAGCTACTCAGATGCTATAAAAGGACTAGAAACTTTTCGACGTTATATAGAAAGTCAAGAGAATGTCCCAGACGAAATACATAAAAATTTAAGACAACTTGACTCTTTTCATTTACAACTATTAGAAAAAAAGAAAAAACAAAAAAGTATTAAGAATTATTTCAGTAATAATGATATGTATTAGCAATAAATAAGTAATGTGAAGCTTTGAATAAAATACAGGTAAATCAGTTTGTTATTATTTACTACTGTACTTTCTTTCTTTTAATTATATTAATGCATTAAAAAAATTAATTTTTTAATTTATAACATTATTCCGTATATCTAATTCAACACTTTGTATAATTTTGTGCTATGAATGTCTTCATTATGTAATTAGCCATTACAATTTTTCCCCTGAGAAGTTTTCGCGTTTAAGAAGTTTTCCCGTTTAAGACGTTTTATTTACCCGGTCCCCTGGAAAACTTCTTAAGCGGGTTCCACTGTATATCAATTATATACATTTTACGAGAGTTTTATGGAAACACATCTATCTATATTTCAGTCCTGTAAAACTTTGACTTTCATCCATTGTATACACTAGGGATGAACAACCTGTGGCCCATGGAAGGCCCTAGATGCCAACATCTCCAGAAATTGCAAATTTTGCCGACCAGGTGCAAAAAAAATCCCAAATTTCATCATTTTGTTGCAAAAAAAAAAAAAAAAAAAAAAAAAAAGTGAATATCATTAATCTGCCAATGGAGATAACAGATGCTAAAATCGGAAAAATTTCCCATCTTATAAAAATTGTAAGAGGAGGGATATTTCAGTGCATATTATGAGTTTCATATTTATACTATGGACAATTATATTTATTATTGAAATTGGTCATTTTCTGTTTATTAACTTGATATCCACATTCTATGGTTGAATATGCTAAAAAGTACAATTTAGAATAGTGTATCTCGTCCCCAAATTCATTCATGTAACTTTTTTATGGCACAGTTTTCATGTTTATCTTCATTTTTATACTTTTAATAAGGCTAACTTTTCAAAATGAAGTCAAGGAATATTTTCACTCATTTTAAAAACCCCCAACTGTATTGCTGTTATATATACAAACTAAACTACTGATATTGTCTTGCCAACTGAATTGGGTAAGCTGACTAGGGAGGTGGTTGGGTCTAGGGGGACTACACCCCTTTTCAAAATTAGTAATCTTATAAGCTTAAAGGACACTGATTCACCCCTCTACTTCCCCTAAGCAAAATTTTGTCCATACTACGGATGTTCACCCTCGATAATCCAGTCATTTTGTAACTGGCCCACCTTTAGTATACTCCGCACCCTTAGTATACGCTATAAATATGGAGGGTATACACAGTTTCTTTAGAAAATTCCAGAAAAGTTATACAGCTTACATACCACCTTATAATCTCCACAACATCCCTGGACTATTGAGAAATTACATGCATTTTTTTTTTCTTTGCATTTACAAAATATTTATTTAAATGTCTAATGATCATTCGGCAATCTTTGAATTTTGCTTTATAGATGTTATTGTGAATTATATAATTATTTAGGACTTATGAGTAAAGTCTTAAAATTTATATATAGAATTTTTGTCAAAATTCAATAATAAAGGTATAATTTGCTCTCACAACTCATTCACAACAGTAGTGAAAAAAGCCGAACTGCAAAAAGAGACGGACATTTTTGCTTTGTAAACCCCAACCAAATTATGCTTCGAAGTTCTTTCCTTTTTCTGATGAGTGGAAAATTAATGGGGGAGGGATATTCTGATGACTATTTATTGTGCTAAAAGGTAACAAATAGGACAAAAAAATCTTTAAAAAAAAATAAAAGATTAAAGATCTTAAACTTTGCATAATGGGGAAAGGGAGAGAAAGGAGAAAATTGGAAGTGGGCAGTCAAGTAATTTATATTATTTATTTATTGTTAGAACAAAGTAACAAACAGAACATAATTTTAAAAAAATTAAGGAGTTTTGAAGTAATTTTGTGTACTGGGGGTAGGAAAAAATGACAGCAAAAATAAAATTTTAATGAAATAAAAAAAAAGCGACAATTCATGAAAACTCAAAAGATTCAGGGACACTATTTCAAAACTTTCTTGGATGGGGGGGGGGGGGGGATCAATGTTTTCTTTGATTGGGGCAAAAATTTCTTTTAATCTTGTTGCGGATAGTTGTGAAGCAATTCATACAGTTTTATTCTCACATACATTTTTAAAAGTAACCAAAGTACTCATTAATGATAAATGTGACTGTCTCACTTTGAGAATATTGCAGTAGCAAGAGTTTTGGGAAATAATATTGATATTATTAATTTCTGTGCTTAAACTGTTTATTTAATGCTAATGTTTTTATTTTAATTAGGTTTGACAAATTATTTTGCCTTTTATGCAATTTTTGGGGCAAAAAAAAAAAAGTTTCACCTATGATGACTGATACACATATGAAATAATCAAATTCCTTTGGCGGGGCCAACTGACTCTCCCAAATATCATCTCTGTGAAGATTCTTACTCGTGTTTTAATTTTTGATAAAATAAAAGTTGTGATGCAATTATTAAATGACTAACATGCTTTTAATGTTTTAATGATAGTCAGTAAGTCAAGCTTAACTATGTGCATAACACAAAGTTATTTATAATTACACATGCAGAATAAGTTATTATAAATGAAAATTCTGAAAGAAGGGGATTCATAACATGTCAAATATACAAATTAACAACAGATTTAAAACATTTATTTTTTTTTTTATCTCGGAATATTTCTATTTATTTGTATTATATTGTGAATGAACAAAACAGGAGCAAGTGCATGATTTGTTATTGTTTATTACATGCAAGAAAGACAATTAAAAAAATTTAATTTTCATTTCCATTCCAAGTTTTTTAAAACTATAGTTTTCCATATGTTACTTTTTTCCAATTATAGAAACAGGAAAATATGTGGCAATGTATAATTATTAATCGCTTGATTAACCATCTTAAAATCAACTGCTATGCTCATGCTATTTTTAATTTGTTACTTTTATTATATGTATTAAATTAATAAAATACGTGTAGAATTAAAAAAAAAACAATTAAAAGCACTATATTTGTGTAGCATCCCTCCTTCCCCTTCTTATTTTTTAGTCACGATTTCTTTTTATTTTTGCATCAAACTTAGAAACAGCCGGTAAGACTTTTTAGAAAGCTAATTTTTGTAAAAATACTAAAAACTTTACTGAGGAAGGCAATAAAATAGTAAACAAAAAGCAATTCACTTTACAAGAGTACCTTCCGTTTGTTTAACAATGAAAATTCT
The DNA here is from genome assembly GCA_963931845.1 of Maratus michaelseni. Classification (NCBI taxonomy): domain Eukaryota; kingdom Metazoa; phylum Arthropoda; class Arachnida; order Araneae; family Salticidae; genus Maratus; species Maratus michaelseni. The sequence continues at coordinate 259,774,033 of OZ007598.1, forward strand.
ACTTAACTATAAATAAAACTTACATTTGACACAACTCCTTGAATAAAAGGTTTCATTAACAGATAAAAGATATCAAAAAATAATTTTCCATTACGACGCTGACATTTTAATCGATTTCTTGATAGTATCGACCTAAATAGAGGGACCAACTCTTTCCGTTTCGTTATACATTCTATATCGTTTGTGACGTAAACATGACGTCAAAACCGAAAATTGATAAAAATGTTTGGGGTCTAAATGCGATGTGAGGAGGCTTTGATTAGTTGAGAGTGAATTTTGCTTTGAAATCGTCAAATTCGTGCTTCGAAAAAAGAACCGTAACTCATCTTCAATATCAATTGTTACTTTGTGTAATTTTTTGTAAACTACAAATAATTTCTAAAATTAAGAAAAGATACGGTAAAATTACAAAATGGAAATATTTTCAGTGATGTCACTGGCTGTAGAAATCCTGGGTCCCTAGGACCCAAATACTACAAAAAAAATGTCTTCTTTTAGAAATAAGACAGATTCAATGCATTTAATACAAAATATGCCTTTTTTACAATATTTCAAGAGGAAAAAATATGCCTCCTGAAAGATCCATAAAAAAAAAAAAGAAAAAGAAAGAAAATCATCCTTTCTCCAATTTTTTTCTTAAATGATGCGTTTCACTTTAGGTCTCAAAGCCCACCTCCCTTCAAAGTTCAAAGTTCAAAAGTTCAGATGCGTTTCACTGATTTTATACTCAATAAACTTTAAATTCTATATACAGGGAAACTTCCATTTAACGAAGTCTCATCGTTACACTTACACACTTCGTTACGAATTCGAAGAAAATTCTTTAAATAGAAATCAACTTAAATTTATGAAACTTGTATACACATTACATAAACCCACATAAATTGGAAATATTTGAAAAATATATTTTAATTCGGGCAGTCCCTTTTTTATGCAATGTAGACATGAGTATAATTTAATTAGAATATTATTTAAAAATACACAAAATAAAGAGAAGTAAACAAAAACAGAAGCGTACCTTTTCTTTTTTCATTAAAATGTGTGGGTTTTGATTAAATGATTCAAATGTGTTTATTTTCATGCCGTCCACTGAAATAAATTCATACACCCATCGCAACAACCTCCCCGTTTAAATGCTGTACACCCACGAAAGTGGAAAAAACTTCGTTATATAGAATAAGTTTTTCGTAATATGGAGATTAATTTACATGTTAATGATGTTCAAAGTCAAGGTTCTGCAGAAAATTTCGTTAAATAGAAAACTTTGTTAAATAGGGACTTCGTTAAAGGGAAGTTCCACTGTATTAGATTTGTTGCAGCAAGCAATGAGCATTTGATAGGTAGAATGGTTTCTGAAACAGCGATAGTTATAATTTTTTTTTTTAAATGGCTGCATTAATTTACTTTGCAAAAAAGAGCTTTGACAGTTTGCATAAGAAAAGAAAAAAAAAAGAAGATTCAGTATTTTTTCGCTCATCATCAGATTACTATGATATTTATTTCGGATCACTTGGGCACAATTTTTTACTTAAACATAGAATATTTAAACATTTACGAATGCTTTCTTTTTTTAAAATTCCTGTATTAAATAAAACTTTACTATTAAAATTTAATTTATGATGAAATTTTATAAAAACTGCTAAAAATATTATAAAGAAAGAAGAAAATCCTTAAATTAAGGGAAAAAATAACAAGATCCTCAAGATCTTGTTTGTAACACACTAACTGAGCCATGTTGCTTGATTACTTAGGCAGGCTGCACATTGAGACAACTCGACCAACATGTCTCATGTCTTAAGAGAAGAAGCAGGTTTGAAACATTTTTTTTCTTTGTTCTAAGCCACTTTTTCTCCTGAGACAAGAGACATGTTGCTCCTGTCACTTTAGTATGCAGCCTGCCTTTATACATCAAAATGATATAAGTAAATGTATCAGTTTCTGCTAAACTACAAAATTTTTAGTAAATCAATGATTAACATCTGAGCCTCTTCTTGTAAGAGAGATGCTGTAATGAGCTCAAATAACAACTAAAACTGGTTTGTGTCTGATTTCACATCACAATATTTAACTGCAATCAATGAATAAAATTTACTATTAAGATGTGCCTTTAATTTGATAGTTTCATTTTGATGCAGAAATGCTTTGCTACAATTACCAGGAACTGTAATGCAATTTTTGAATTTTTTACTTTTTTGAATTAAATGCTTATGAAAAAATATTTCTTTTTTAAGGAAAGTTTATTTATAATATTTTTTCCTCTCAATTTAAATCTTTTTTATTTCTAGTGAAAAGCTATCAAGACATGCTGCTAGAGAATATGCTAGAATTCTGCAAGATATAGACTTTGAAATAAGTTTAGTTTTTTACTAATTTTTCTTTAAAATTTATGTACTGGATGCATCTATTGAATATACTATAGTATTTTTCATCAAGAATTATGTTAATATATCTTTCTCAATGAACATCAAATGAGTATTTTTCACCTGCACAAAATGAAATAGATTATTTCTTCTATCACAGGGCTGTTCTAAGATTGTTCTTATACTGACCTTTAAAAAAAGAATTTTTAGTTTAAAATCTTATATATATATATTTTAATATCAAAATTATTAGCAATTAGATTTGGTTAAATCAAATTCTGATATTTTTCAATTGAATTATTTATCATTCCAAAGAGTAATAACTGTAGCCATCTTTTTGTAATGCTAGAAGTCAAGTACCATAAAATCCTGACTGTAAGCTCCCCTCTCACTTTTAAGCAATTTTAATTTTTTTTTTCCATTTCCTAATTTAAGTCCAAATTATGCACAAAACGAAATAGATTATTTCTTCTATCACATGGCTGTTCTAGGATTGTTCTCATACTGACCTTTAAAAAAATAATTTTTAGTTTAAAATGTTATATATATTTTTTTTAATATCAAAATTATTAGCAATTAGATTTGGTTAAGTCAAATTCTGATATTTTTCAATTGAATTATTTATCATTCCAAAGAGTAATAACTGTAGCCATCTTTTTGTAATGCTAGAAGTCAAGTATCATAAAATCCTGACTGTAAGCTCCAGTGGCGTAGCCAAGGGGGGGGTCCAGGGGGTCCGGACCCCCCCCCCCCCCGAACGAACAAGTGATTTGCTGAATCATGGATACAACAATATTAAAAACTGCTAAAGCTGAATCGCAAAGGACAGATGAAAAATTCCGCTTTAGACAGGTGTTCCTCTTAGCAAGTATAATTTTAAGGTACGTCTTTCTCCGGCTGTATAAAAATTTCCGTTAAAGACAGGTTTTTGTTATAAACACGTTCCGTTTTGAAAGGTATCCTCTAAAATTGTTAAAACGTATTCACTTTATAGTACACCTCTGAAGAACATAGATGTATTACAATAACATCTGTGAAGATGATCTTAAACGGAAAAAAATTCAAGGTTCGACGAAAACAACCCTACTTATACTTGCTAACATTTGAAATATATATACAATGGAACTTTTTCCAGTTGTGATTCCTTTTTGGTAGGTCTTCTGTGAACTTCGAATCCTCTCGTAAACGGAAACATTTCATGCCCGATGACGGAAGGATAATCCTTCATCTACGAAATTTGTTAACGATCCCTAGCGATTCCGTTTTCACAAATTTTACTATTTTTAACAGGATAAATGTAAAAAAGTCTTCAACAGTGACTTCGATGGGACCAAGTGTTGCCAGCACTTACGGGTAAAGAAAAAGTCTACACGAATGCAATAACAGCACAATCATCAACGTTTCGTGATCCTTATTTTGTTCATTTTATGATTTTATATCGGACAATAGTATCATTTACTTTAAATATGCTGGCTGGAATTTTAAAAAGTAAATTTATTCTTGGACTGGTTATTTGTGAATTTTTATTCAATATTACATTGCCACTCTCAAAATACCTGCAAAAATCTGAATGTGCAAATTTGTCTTCTGTTGTAAAACATGCTGATGATGATATTTTTCAGCTTTATGAACTTTACGTTAATCAGTAAGCAAGGAATAGGAGACTGGTGTTCAAAAGTTTTTGACCTATTCAAGAGGGCAGAATCCTTCGCCAAAGAAAACTTTGATACAATTTTCATTAGCCACACAAATTCCTTGTCAAGTTAGCCATCAGATGAAGACGGATAATACATCTTATCCTTACACGGGCAAACTAATTTCTTTGCTGAAATGTTGAAATAATTGACTGCCACCAGAATCGACGAACAAATTGATTTGAAAATAAAAATTGCTTTTCTTCATGTGCATTATAAAAGCAAAATATTTATTCAAAAATTCGACATTTGGTATGATTCGGCATTTAAGAATTAAAATTAAGTGGTAATTATATTCCCACCGTCGTCTGTGTAAGGATTAAAGAAAGAGCAGGGGATGTTGAAAGGTTTTAAAGTTATTTTGGATTTGTAATAAATGCAAAATAATGGCGACTTTTGGTATTGAACTTTTCAACCCGAGCTATTTTTAATAAATGTTTAATGGAATAATACGTTGCTGTATAGTATTTTGAAGGACAGGGTACAGGGATATTTAAGGCAGTTATAGAACTGTGGAAAAGTTTGTACGATTTTTTGTACTAATTCAAAATGGTACAACGGCTTTTATATCATCTAGCTACAGCGCCGAATTCAGGGAAAGAGGGGGGGGGGGCAATCAAGATTATTGAGATAAATAATTCGGTCCTTAATGGGTTAAACATGAAAATTGCTGTTATAAACTTAACTATTTGATCGTAGTTTTAAGGTAAGCAAATGCTTATGTTATATGAAACTGGATATAAATATATTTAACTCTGCAGTAAGTGCTCAGCTTTTTATATCTTAGTGTTTGTAAAATCATTTTCACTGGTAATTATTAGGTAATTATTAATGTAACTTCATTGTATTATTAGCTGCAATTACAGCGATTGATCTTACTTTATTTTACAAAATCTATTTTTTATATTAAGAAATTGAGAAGAATATACAATATTCATAAATTCTTAAGTCACTCGAAATACTTCTATTGTACACTCAGTCAAGACTTGATCGCAGGATACTGGAAAAAAGTTTCACTTTAGACAGATTTCAGTTTCAAGAAGTGTAATTAATTATACCTTTTAATAATTATACCCTTATACACTACCTCAAAAAGATGTATTGTTCGTTTGGTCGGGATCCCGAAACTCTTCCGATTGCGACAGGTTTCCGTTGTAGAAAGTTCCGCTTTGACTGGATTTACTGTATTTATAAGTACAGAAAAACCTGTTAAGACGGAATCTAATTCACAAAAGAGCTGTAAAAAATGCCGTTTTCGACAGATTTTCAGCAGATATAATTGTATGGTAATCCATATCAGGAACGTGTAATGCTTCCGTTTAAGACAGGATTCTGTTATGGACTGTTTATATATTGACAGGCTTTACAATACATACTTGTATAAATACAGCATAAGTTGTGGAAACGAAACCTGTCTATAACAGAATGTTGATTTAAATGAAATATTCCTTTGTCCCATAGAAAAGATTGCCATAAAATTAAACCTGCTAAGACGAAAACCTGTCTAAAATAGAATTATTTACCACTCTTTACGATTTTATCTTGGCAGGTTTTACTATATATATATAACCTGCCGAAAATTTTTGGACCCCTCCCGAAATGAAATCCTGGCTACGCCACTGGTAAGCTCCCCTCTCACTTTTAAGCAATTTTAATTTTCTTTTCTATTTCCTAATATAAGTCCCCCCCCCCCCTGATACACACACACTTTTTTTTTTTTTCGCAAAAAATTGATGTAAACATTAAAAGGGAGATAATGTTCTTCTACCTTTTGAAAGATTCCACATTAAAATAATAATAATAATAATAATCAATTAACTTCTTTTTCCTTTGTGTGGAATCTCTGATTCTCTGCTCTGCCTTTACCTAAGCACAAAAAGTTTAAAATCTTGATAATCTTAAAAAATTCTTGCCCTATTTCCTCCAGTAACAATAAGTAAATATTCAACCATCTAAATTACAACCCTCTATTCCTCTGAAATTTACTCTTCTCTCCCTCCAGCATACAATGTTTAAAATCTTTAAAACTCTTTATTAAAAAAATATGCTTTATTTGTTGCTGTCTACTAATAAAAAAATAAATAATCAACTATTTAAACTATCTCTCTACCCTCAAAATGTCTGCTCTCTGCCCCACTTACCTTTGTTTCAACAACCAAAAAAATAAATTAAAATAATAATAATAATAATTAAATCTTTAAAACTATTTAAAGAAATTTTCTGTCCTACTTGTTGCTCTCTAGTAACAATAAGTAAATATGTATTCATCTAAATTACACCCCTCCCCCTCCTTCCAAAATGTGTATGTTGGAGGGGAGGGGTCACATAAAGTTTTAAAAATCTTCTGTCCTATTTGTTATTCTAATAACATTAAATAGATAATTTGCTACATTAATTTTCACACTCCCCCCAGTCACCTAAATTATTCTCCTCTTCTCCCCAAAACGTACCACTTCCCCCACTGCCCTCTCCTCCTTTCTCTCTCAAACAGTTAAAAATCTTTAATAGTACTAATTTTTACAAAAATCTGCCCTGTTTATTATTTTGTAGTAAGGTTTTAATCCTATTACAAATATAACACATGGGCTGAAGTTCATGGTCTAATAAAGAAAACACAACTTTTTAACATAATTTTATAACTTTAATAAATAACACAACTTTAATAATAAATAATAATAATTTAATAATAATAATAATTTAATAATAATAATAATAATAATAATAATAATAATAATAATAATTTAATAGTAATAATAATAATAATAATAATAATAATAATAATTTAATAATAATAATAATAATAATAATTTAATAATAATAATATTAATAATAATTTAATAATAATAATTTAATTAATAAAAAATAATAATAATTTAATAATAATAATATTAATAATAATTTAATAATAATAATTTAATTAATAAAAAATAATAATAATTTAATAATAAATAACATAATTTTATAACGAAAAAGCTCCAAACAGTGCTCAAAATCGACTTGTTTTTGGTCAAAAGTCAACACGTGCGGCACCCACTTTGACAACAGCCTTTTTATAGACAAATGTTCATTCAAAATAAAACCTACACATTCCTTGGATATCTTCAGAGTCTGAGCTATCTCCTGCAACTTCACTTTACGGTTCCCCAAAACGATTTTGTGGACTTTTTTATGTTTTCCGGAGTAACTATCTCTTTTGCGTGGTGCATTACTGGTGTCCGTACGACCACGTTTAAATTCAGCAACCAGTCAATAATGGTTGATTTACCTAGTGCAGTGTCCAGATAATGCTTATCAAGCCAAGCTTTTGTTTAAACAGTGTTTTTTCCCATAAAATAACAATTCTTGAAATTCTTGTTTATCCATTTTTTTGTTTATCAACAAAGTTGTTCAACTAAAACCACTCTAACGTTTTATCCACACGGCGAAGCGTCATGACATTTTTTCTGCTATCTTTTAAAGGTTAGTATTTACTAAAAAAAGCATCGGTTTGGCGATTGCAATGCCATCTGTGTGCCAGACTGGGAACTTATCAGCCGATGTGTTAAGTTATCTCACATCATCTCCTCGATATAAATTTCACTCCATCCTTCCCCCTCCCAGAGAGGGGAATTTCTAAATATGCTGGGAGGAGAGACAAAGCAAAAATGTCCTTTAAAAAAAAAAAAAATTGGAATTTGGTTGTTTGCCCCCCTGAAAATCCATTGAATATTTAATTTTTTTTAAATAAATATGTTCTCTAAAGTAACTTTCCATCCCCATTAACAAAAAAAATCAGGAGTGAGGATAGCCAAACAGCAAAAGAAATCTCTCTGCTCTCCTTGCCTAAATAAAAAATTCACCCCATTTTCTAGATAAATGTACACCAATTAATTTGGTATATATATTAATATGCAGAATTTTAAATATTCTCCAAAAATCAGTGAAATATGTCTCTGAAAAATTTTTAAAGGGTTAATATTTATATAATTTTTAACTAATTACACCATTAAAAAGATAATAGTATGTAGATATAGCCTGGTATTTTTCATTTTCTCATATTTCGAATTGTTCACATGAAGCAAACTTTAAAAAATGAAAAAAAAAAAAAAACATGATAAAAGACATTTTGAAAATAGTTTTATTGAAAGAGTTAATATAGATATTTTTTAAATGGAATGCATCATTAAAAAGGTTAAGGTAAGAAATGTAAATGTGTATTTTTTGTTTTATCATATTTCGAATAGTTAAATTTATATTATGATTTGCTGCTTTTGTTTGCCCCATAACATTCTAGAACTAAGGCATTTTGTTTTAGAAAATTTAATTTTTAATTATTGAACATGACTGAGAAAATTTAATTTTTAATTATTAAATATGTAAGACAATACCTGAAGCACAACAAAATATCTATAACACATGGGCTGAAAAGTTCCCGGTCTGGCACACAGATGGCGCTGCAATCGCCAAACCGATGGTTTTTTTAGTAAATACTAACCTTTAAAAGGTAGCAGAAAAAATGTTATGACTATTTGTCATGTGGATAAAACGTTAGAGTGGTTTTAGTTGAACGAATTTATTGATAAACAAAAAAAATGGATAAACAAGAATTTCAAGAATTATTATTTGATTGGTAAAAACACCGTTCAAACAAAAGTTGGCTTGATAAGCGTTATCCGGACATTGCACCAGGTAAATGAATCATTATTGACTGGTTAGCTGAATTTTAACGTGGTCGTACAGACACCAGTGATGCACCACGCAAAAGAGGTGAATACTCTGGAAAACATAAAAAAGTCCACAAAATTGTTTTGGGGAACCACAAAGTGAGGTTGCAGGAGATAGCTCAGACTCTGAAGATATCCAAGGAACGTGTAGGTTTTATTTTGAATGAACATTTGTCTATGAAAAAGCTGTTGTCAAAGTGGGTGCTGCACATGTTGACTTTTGACCAAAAACAACAACGAGTCGATGATTCTGAGCATTGTTTGGAGCTTTTTCATTATAGAATTATGTTATTTATTATTAAATTATTATTTTTATATATTTATTAAATTATTATTTTTATATATTTATTAAATTATTATTTTTATATATTTATTAAATTATTATTATTATTATTAAATTATTATTATTATTATTAAATTATTATTATTATTATTAAATTATTATTATTTATTATTAAAGTTATGTTATTTATTAAAGTAATAAAGTTATGTAAAAAAGTTGTGTTTTCTTTATTAGACCGGGAACTTATCAGCCCATGTGTTATATTTAAAATGCTAAGCATTTTCTTTTGACAGTTCGGGAGAAAAAACTACTTCAGCAAATTACATTATTCTTATTTTAAATGAAAGATATTTGGCCACATATTTGTTATCATGCATTTGTTTGTTTATTAATTAGCAGAAATTTTAATTTTAAATGTTTTTTTTTTCTTCAAAATGGTGGCAATTGGATTACTTCTATTGTTGCGAGGAGAAAAAAGAAAGATGAAAAATATTCAGACACATGGCTTTTTAGCCAAATTTTTTAATTTGCAAGTTAAATTTTGGTAAAAATATTTATTAACGTGCACTTTATTTTTTTAAGCGAATAAAACTTCACATTTATTGTCACGTTACCAAATATTGTCCATTGGGTTTATTTTATCTTTATGCATTATAACATTATTGATGTCAATTTTTCATTACAATTAAATGCAAAACATATTTGTATTTGTATATATGGTGGTTAAGCATAAAAGTAACGTATATAAAATACGCATGAAAGTTTGTGCTGGTGAAAATAACTTTACACTTGTGTCGTCTAGTTGCAAAACCGGCCAACTCCTCAAAATTTGAAAATGTGTTTTTTTCAGCTTTTTAAGTTCTAAGTAAACGTTTCTACCATCTGGAAACAATAAACAAGCCTAAGCTGGTCAAATCTCTGTGTTATATGCATTTGAAAATCAAGATGTGCTGCAAAACCGGCCAAATCCTTGAACTAGTGAGGTTCAAAAGCGGCCATCTCCATATAAGCTAGATGGCACTTCTGCTTCTCCACACAGTAACCTTTCACTTGTTGATTAGATTAATGTTATAGTGCTTTCTCTCGCCTGTGACTGCTCCTCCTTGATGCATTCAAAGTTTCTAATAGTTTAGTTTTGTGTTTTCTCTGACTATGGAAAAGTTTGTGGAGGAAGTATCTCTTAATCAATCAAGGAAGAAGAAAAGTGACCCTACAACGTGGAAAAGGAAAAAAGCCAAAGTTCACCTTGTGATAGCCAGGGGCGGATTAACATGATTTTATGCTCTAGGCAAAATAATTTTCTGCGCCCTCTGCCTTCGCTTTCATAAAACTGTAAATGAATTTTCTCTGATATTTTAAAAACTTTTTAATCTATTTAATTTTTTAATAAAATATTCTTCCATTTAATTTTTTTTTATAAATTTTAATATTTTGCGGATTGTAGATGCGGAATGAACAGGCTTTTTCTACAGTTAAAATCTGAGAGAATACATTTGTGATTACATTTTCATAATTTCTGGCATAATTTTTTTCGGGTACTGCCCTACTGGTAATCCAAGAAATTCAAGCTGTGGGCACTTTTCAAAAGCTTACCAATGTTCCTCAACGCTTCCTCGAACATTTTTGTGTGTTTGGTACCCCTAAAAACACAATTTCACATGAAATTTAGCAAAAATTAATTTCTGGTTTGTTGCAAAACCGGCCAACTCCAAAGTAAGTTGCAAAGGTGGCCAAATCCAAAACAAAGACTTAAATAACCCCCTCATTGCATGTGCCCCTGCCACCTTATTTTGTGTTTTCAAATATACTGTCTTAATGACTATAAAACTAAAGCATTTTGGTTCTAAATTTATTTTGGCTAAGTGTGGCAAAAAATCAGCTTTTTCTCAAAATTTTACTTTTTGGAGATGGCCGGTTTTGCAACTAGACGACACACTTATCTTGAAATGCATTTTTACATTAATAAAACTAAAGAGAAAAAATTATATGATTGTGTCAACATGATATAATTTTAATTGATTTTTCAATTCTTAAATGTAAAGATCAGTATTGGAGCCTTTATTGATTGCTTGATCTTGATTGCATAACTTGATTACACGTTACCAATTACTTTTTTTTTTCTTTTAAATTATAGTTAAGAGGATTTTATTTTTTAATAAACATTTCACAAAAGTAGAGGATTTCAGGAAAATTAAAATTATTAAAAATAGTGTTACAGTAAAAAAAAAAGCTTGAATAAGGATTTTTTTTTGTGTATAAACAATGTAAAGCTAATATTTTATAGGAATGATTTTTGTAGGTGTATTATAAGTTCATTTAATAGTTCCTTATTAGCGGCAAAGTCCTAGTATTTCATTCACTGTGGATATCTCTGTCAATGTCCAAAAATGATAGTCTACTTTTGGATGCCAGCCAAAACCAGTGGCGATTTTTAGAAATGTATAATGATTGTGACAACAAACAGCACTTTTATCGTGCTTACATCACTTCTAAATACCGTGCAATTTCAATTCTTGCATCATTAATTAGAAAAATTTTAACTTTCAAATGACATTTATTTGAAAACTGCCGCTTAATTTAATGACTTTTTAAATAATTTTCAGGGTTGAATTATTTTTTTAATCTATCTCAGCAATGGCCATCCGTTTGCTTCAATACTGTTAATTAGCCCCTGAAAAAGTTGCCACAACCCTAACCAACATAAAAAGTTAATAAAAATAATAATAAAAAAAAACCCTGATAAATCATAAGATCAGATTATCCATAAGATAACTAAACTGAAATCTACCAAAAAAAAAAAAAAAGATTTTCAGTTTACGTTCAACATAAAATTGATATCATGTTGAATTTGTTGATGTATGTTTTGTATCAGAATGATCTAGGAATTGTATTTTATATTTTTTTAAAGATCCATTTGGGCATTTCACTGTATAAGAGGGAAAATATCCCCATTGTGCAATAGGGATAATCATTCTGATTATGGAAAGGAATCGAAGAAACCATACTAATAAATTACACTTGAAAACAATAAAAATCTGCCTCATCTGCAGATTGTGTATTATTATTCTAAAGAAATATCTCCATCTTTACATAAAAATTGATTAGCTGAAAACAATGGATGCGTTTTAGAAGATATGGATTTGAAACGAGCAATGATTAAAGAGGACATTTTTTAACTTTTTATTTAAACATTTTAAAACTTTTTTTTTAAATGTTGAATTTGGATGGTGCTTTTAGGCACATGTGCATAGGAATTCACTCAGTTGCATTATCACAGGAGGAGGGATGTGTGCTTTATTTACTATGCTCTTTTATTTACTGAATATGATATGGAGTTAGGAATGTACTATTTGTATGATACTTAATAGGTCCATAAAATTTTCTTTTTTGCAGTGGTGAGTATGGCGGTAATGTCGAACTGATTTGCATTACACAGTTGTGTACAGATTGTTTGTTTGGAGTTTGCATCGAAAATAGTACTGTATTATTTTATTGGAGGAAAAAACTTTTTAAATAAAATATTTGAAACACTGTTTCATACCCGCCCCTCTTTTTTTTTTTTTTTTTTTTTTTTTTTTTTGAGACCGGTGACCAGGCCCACCTGCCAGGTTTCCCTAGCTTAAACGGGTTTAGTGCCTGGCACCATTGAAGGGATGCTGCATAGCGGCTGGCCATTGCTGGCAGGACGGCTATGTGGAGGACTTTCTTTTGTTTCCATTTTTGTTTTGCTGCTAATTGATGTTATTCTTTTTGTATGGACCTGCGCTTGGCATCACATCCATACGTCATGCCATCGTTATGCGAGTTGGTCTCGTAATTTAGAGCCTTGGTCAGGTGACGAGACCTTCACCTGATTAGGAACCTCCAGAGGTATAATTCACAGGGAACTTGGAGGACTTTACACCCACGACGGATTTTACATGCACCAGGCGCCATTAGCGTACATGATTACCCACCCCCTCTTAAATAATAAAGAAGCTTATTCTACTAATATTGTTATAGAAATTTTTTTGGTCAAGTTTTGACGGGTTCTATGTAGTTAAATATTAATTTAAAAATTGGTAACATTTTCCTTTCCTAATGACTGCACACCTGAGGAATTACTGTCCAAAAACAAGAGGCTGTAATTATATAGAGCTAAAATTTATTAAGATATTAACAAATTATGAATATTCTAAACTAAAATTTAAAATTAGAAATCAACAATTAATTGCATATAGTAATAAATTTAAACAATAAATATACAATTGTTTGTCAGCGCGCTCACCTTCTGACTGTTATTAAAACATTTGTGTAGCTATTAACTATTCAGCAGTAAGTTTTAAATTTATTGTATAAGAAGTTTTGTACCATTTTGTTATTGTACTGCTTTATTAAGTATAAATTTAATTTATTTAATTGGTGTTAATGTAAGATGTATTTTTGTTTTAGGTGCTAAAAGAAGGTCTGAAATTTATGAAGCTTTTGAAAATATATACTCTATATTTAAAGGGTGCAGTTGTTTGAAAAATTAATAAATTGTGTTTATTTGTAAATAGACTGCATCCAATTTACAATATTTATTAAATTTTCATAATACATTATTATGTTTATCTATTTTTTATTTTTTTTGTCTGTCTTGTATGCTTTTGTTTTTTTATACTCTTCTGATTATGATTTGTGTTCGTAAATATGGAACATTAAATAAAATTTATTATTTTTGATTTGACAAAGTATGAAAAAGAAGTATTTTTCTTTATATTTTCTGTAGTCATGTGTAACTATAAAAAGTCCTTCTGGCCTGTACCAGGAGGAAAAGGTAGCTTTCATAGTCCATGTTTTTAAAAATTTAACTAATTTTACTCAAACACATGAAGCTAAATTGCTTGGAACCTGATTATAGAAGATTCAATCCCGGTTTTCGTCAATACTGAATTTTAATGCGCATTTCAGCATGAGAGTTACAGCATAACAAAAATCAGATTGTTTCAAAATGTCAGCCACCCTAGAATTTCAAACTGCCATATCTCTGCCATTTTTTAAGATATAGCAAAAACAAAAAAGTTCCAGAATCCTCGTATCACGTTCTAACACTTAACATAAACAGTATTTTTAATTTAGAATTTTTTGTATACCTTTTTGAATTTTTAAAAAAATAAATTTTTTTGAACTGACCGCCATTTTGAAACAAGATGGCAGATGAAGCTGGCCAACGAACTCAGTCGAGACCTTGGTATGTTCTGTACACATGATCAGTCACATTCATATTGGTTCATAAATACGAGAGTTACAGCATAACAAAAATCAGAATGTTTGAAAATGTCAGCCAATCTAGAAATTCAAACTGCCATATCTCAGCCATTTTTTAAGATATAGCCAAAATAAAAAAATTTCCAGAATCCTTGTATCACGTTCTAACAGTTAACACAAACAATTTTTTCAATTTATAATTTTTTGTACATGTTTTTCAATTTCTTAAAATTAAATTTTTTTTAACTGGCCGTCATTTTGAAACAAGATGGCAGATGAAGCTGGCCAACAAACTCGGTCGAGACCTTGATATGTCCTACACACATACTCAGTTACATCCAAATCGGTTCATAAATAAGAGAGTTACAGCATGACAAATATCAGACTGTTTCAAAATCTCTGCCACCCTAGAATTTCAAAGTGTCATATCTCAGCCATCTTTTAAGATATAGCCAAAACAAAAATTATTCCAGAATCCTTGTATAACTTAATCCTTCTAACACTTAACATAAACAATTTTTTCAATTTATAGTTTTTTGTACATGTTTTTGAATTTTAAAAATTTTTGAACTGTCTACCATTTTGAAACAAAATGGAGGATGAAGCTGGCTAACGAACTCGGTCGAGACCTTGGTATGTACTACACACATACTCAGTTAGATCCAAATCGGTTCATAAATAAGAGAGTTACAGCATGACATATGTCAGATATACATATATATATAAATCAACATTTGAACGGAGGATAGTCCGGGGTTCATGATCGGTAAAAATATACCAAAATTTTTTTGAATTGCTTTTCTCCGAACGGCTGCAATAGGTAACTTTTTTTATTGACAGCTACCTAAAAGTGAAATCATATATTTGGACATAAATTTCACCATTTTGGTGCAAGTTTTTATCAGAGCATTGATTTTAATAGTAATTTTTGTTACTATTAATATTAGTCCCTTTCAGACTTTGGGCACATTAAACTTTCATAAAGAGAATTTTTATAATTTTCTTTTATTTCCTTTTTAACAAGAAATTATCATTAAAAATTCCTCTATCAAACACTTAAAAAATAAAGCTATATTTGATAATCAAAAGTTTCTGTTGCAATATTTGTAATGAATATTCCATTAAATATGATGCAAACTATGCAAGTTTCAGTTTTCGATAGAATTTACTACTACTTTAAATGTACTATATACTATTATAATTATTTTTCCATCTATGTAGAATATTATGTTGTTGTTTTTTTTAAATGAGAGTTTAAATTTAAAGATTTGAATTTCAAACTGCTCTAGCTCAGCCATTTTTTAAGATAGAGGTAAAGCAAAAAATGCTCTGGAATCCTTGTATCAAGGCCTAACACTTAATTAAAAAATAAATTTGAATTTTTAAATTTTTTGTATATTTATTTTAGTTTTAAAATTCTCAGTGGCCGCCATCTTGAAACAAGATGGCGGACCAAGCTGGCCAACGAACTCGGTCGAGGCATTAGTGAGCTTAAAACACACAATTAGTTTCATCCAAATTAATTTATAAATACGAGTGTTATCGTTTGACATAGATCAGATATATATATATATATACAAAAATCAACATTTGAACAGAGGGTGGTTTTGGGGTCTGGGGGTCATGGTCGGTGAAAATATATCAAAATTTTCCGGAATTGCTTTCCTCCGAATGGCTGCAATAAGTAGCTTTATAGTTTTTTGTATTGAAAGCTACCTAAAATTTACACGTCTTATGAACCATGTAATATTTTTACATGCAATCTTCATGGTTTTAGAAATCATATCTATATCTTAAGACTGAACCTAAATATGTATATATTTAAGCAAAATTTATATTTTTAAAATAAAGTATATTGCATTTATTGTTTTTTAGGTTTTATCTGTAAATGAAACATTCAGAGCTAAAATGGATCATGTCCAAAAGTGTAAAAAAATGTATCTATTGTGGATTAATAATTGTTATTGGTGTATATTTTCAGACACATCCAAGTCCTATTTTCGCTGTGTCATATTCATTTGATAGATCTTATTTAAAAAACATTTCAGGGCCAAATTGGATAAAGTCCAGTAAATTCTGATTTAAAATTGAATTGCCACCTTATTCTTTTTGAATTTTCAAATTCTGACCCATATTTATGTTAGTTTTCATACTACAACAATAAAAAGAAAATTATTCTCTAAATCACTTTAGGATTCAATTAGTGTTAATAAACTTTAACCTTGATTATCTCAAAACTATAATTTATGGACTTGATCCACCTTAGCTGTGAATGCCTCAAATATATATATATATATATATATATATATATATATATATATATATATAATTATAATATCTTTGAATTTCAAAAAACATATCAAGTTCTTGTAACATTCTAATTAAATCTCCTAAGAGATAATTAGTAATAAAGTGTAGACAGAATACCACATAGTTAATAAATTAACAAGTGCAATCATAATATTACCGAAGTTGATATCAAGTGAATACAAATGGATTTTGAAATGAAATATATATGAACTAAATATAATGGAAAATTGGATAACAAGAGATTTAAATTAGAATTGGATATGAAAAAACACGTGTAGATATAATCATCAGCCTGGATGTATCCACACGTGTTTTAAAAATAATACAGTATTTCATAAATATACTGGCATTTATGCTAAGATCAGTACATTCATCCAGGTATACTGTATTATTACCAGAAAACAATTGGAAATAGTAAAATTGGAAACAAAAAACTTGTAAAGAACAGATAAAATATCTTACTGACAATAATTATCAAAAATTCCTTAAACATCACAAGGTCAACATTTATACTAATACGACCACATGGCACACATATGAAATATCATAATCTTGATGAGTTGTGTTTTTGTATATGTTATGTTTACAGTTATATTAATACAATGTATATTTTTATAACTGATCATTAGTATCACTTAATATACAGGTGATCAGCAGATGCACATTCACCATGACTATATAAAGTGTAAACAATGTTCAACCATCTTAATAATAGTCCTTATATGTTTTAATTGTATTATTTGTTATATCATTTGCTATATTTTATCGCACACTAAAACAAAATAAATTATTACATAACATGTTTATATTTATATGATGTAATAACAAAGAGTTGATAATTGAATTTATCAAAAAAATAGGATAACCATAAAGTTTTGCTTGATTTCGTATAAATCTAATATTTTTGTTTTTATTTATATCTGAGCATAGATATTTTATACGATGAAGGTAATTGATAATTATATTTTTATAAACTGATTTATGTAAACATGAAGCAAAATTGGAAAAAATATTTACTTTAAATGGAAAGTCAAATCTTTTATCGTAAATATCAAATATTAATTTATAATTATCATTAATATTAATTTTTAAATCAAGAAAATTTATATTATTATTAATCAAATCATTTTCGCTTAATGTAAGCTGATTAGGATAAAAATCGAGTGGTGATGTGCAATTTTTATCATTGAAATAAAAAATTGATAATGTCATCAATATAGCGATAAAATACATAATCAATGTTCGGATCAATATTTCTTTCATAATAATATAAGTAAAGGTCAGAGAGAACACTAGAAGCGGTCCCACCCTGCGGTATTCCCTGGCGTTGTTTATAAATAATATTGTCATATATGATGTAATTATTATGCAATGTAAAGTTTAATAAAGTTTTAAAAAAATTTACGGAAATATGATCTTTTAATTTTAATTGAGATTTAAATTCTTTAAATAATATACACAAGTAAGTCTTTTATATCAATGTTATTAAATAAATCATTAAAATCCAATGCTTTTATGAATTTTATCGGATTGATATTATGTATTTTATTAATAAGCTGAAAACTGTTTTTTAGGCAATGTTGGTTATTATGTTTTATCGTTATATCATATATCTGCTTTAAAATATTTAGAAGTAAATTGCTTGCATTATTATTATATGTGTTACACCCGATGGTAACTGTGTGAAATTTAATAGGATTTTTATGAAATTTTGGAATTATAACAAGATAAGGATAATTTAAATTATTACATTTGATTTTTAGTAATTTGTGATAATTTAATAATTTTCTAATATTAATTTTAATATTTAATTTAGTTTTATTAAAAATATTACTTGTGTTAATTACATTGTGAATTAACACTTTATAGTACTCTTTACAAATAATAGCATAATTATTTGGAGATTTATCTACATAAGTAATTATAAATTTGTTTTGTAGTTCTGATATATGTTTATTTATGTTTTTAAAAGCTGCATATGTAATATGTTGATAATTTTTTATAATTTCATTTTTAAATTTATCTATTACAGAAAATCTCCATTCACTAAAATACTCGATAGGTTTATTGTAATCAATAGCAATTTTATATATAAATAAATCAATATCTTGAATAAACTGCAATATTATGGATTTGATTTTACACATGTATGGAAGGCAAAATTTTGTGCCGTTATGCATTAAGTTTTGTAAAATAGGTTGTTCTACAATATTAAGATCACTAGTAATAATATGACCATGTGTTGTATTTATGTACTTTTGAAATTTTGGGTCATTACAATAACAAGGGTAATTATTTGAAGAGACCAATTGTTTAGCAAAAGAATTGTAATTAAAAATTTTACATCCAAGTGTGCGATTATATTTATATGTCTTGTGAATAGTAAAATTTTTTATTGGAAAATTATTAGTAGTGTTGTTTATGACATTGTGTAAATTGATATTATTAAATACATGATTGGAAAAATTTATAATTAGTTGTGTATTATTAGTTTTATATTTAGGTTTATTAGAAAGACTTGTATTTAATAGGTTTGCTCTATAATGAAGAATATCATAAAAGATATCACAAAAATGTGGAGAATATTGATTCTTTTTAAATACTTTGAAATATTGGTTCAAATATTTCTTTTTAATACTAAAAATATGTTTTCTTATAGCTAACCAACTATAATCATTACAAAATTGTGCCTCAAGATCATCAAGCTCTTGTTGTATCACAATATTATCAGTGTATTTTTTGTTATTATGTATACCTCTACCAGATCTTGAAGTTTTTTTTATGTTTGAAAAATTTAATCCTGAATAAAGATTTTTATAATTTTCATATTTAGTTAAATCTGAAAAAACAGGATGTGATTTTTTGTATACTAATTGATTTAATCCATAATGTTAGGTAGTATTAAAATGTCTTATATATTTAGATTCTAGAAAAAGTCGTTCAGTAAAAATTTTTTTTTGTATTTTAAGTATTTTAATAGTAATATTTTTAAAATCATGATTTTTGAAATGAGTATATTCAATATTATGAGTAGTTTGAAATTTAGATTTTTTAAATTTATCAATATCAGAACGATGTAAATTTAGCCGCTTATGTAATTTTTGACAAGACTGTCCAATATATTCCATATTACACGAATTGCATTTCAATGAATAGATTACATTGTATGCTTTGCAAAATTTTACCATATTAAGATTGTGATTATTTGAAATCTGGGACTTATCAGCTAAAGGACATGTAAGGCAACGCTTAAATTCACACTCTCGAAAACATAGAACAGGCTTGGGACAATAGAATAGGTTATCTGATAACAATCCAGGAAGATCCCTAATAATCTTCCTGTACCGAGCATTAGTCCTGGATCCACCAAGGCCTAAATTGCCAGTATCTAACAATTTACTCATAACTACCATATTGTTTGAAAGCAATAAAAATTGCAAGAGATACATAGTAAAAATTATAACATCAAATAATAAATTTTTTTAAACATCTTTATTTTTATAAAGTACTCTTGAATAACCATAAAAGGAAAAAATATTTAAAATAAGATTAATGATTTTTTTATACTTGATTAAATATAATAAAACTATTTACATATATACATAAAGTCCCATTAAGCAAACGATCATCAAAAGACAACAATCTAAAATCCCTAAGCAATAATAAGTCAATACAAAATTAATTTTGGCAAAATACAAAAAGAACCTGAATAAGATGTTATGAAGATGCATTTGAAAATTCAATAGATGAACAAATGATACCAAGATACAATAGTAATATTGTATAATTATTATTATTAAAAAACATATTTTATATTCAGTCTTAAGATATATACTGGGTGGTTATAATATAAGTTTCTCTATTTGGAGCTGTCTGTAGCTTGAAGGAATAACCGGAATGAAACCAAAATCAGTGCGCTTACTATTCAAGAAGGAGGAAGAAAAATGGAACAATAAAAAAAATAATTGCAATAATCGCCAACAGATGGCGCTTTTGAGTGTGAAATGTAATGTGTACTATTGTGTACCGTGGAGACATCGCAAACCTCAATGACTTTACCGCATATCACAACATGTGCAAAACATCACTCCTGATGCATTACATTCCGCAGTTGAGCACATTGTACACAGCCTGGATTGTGTCCTCCAGCACAATGTCTATGTGGAACCTGAATATGATCGACACCGCCATGCGAAAGCGTAATCACATTCACTGTGACATTTTCCAATAAATTAGGTATGCCATCCGGTTTTACACCTTAATTCTTTGTTCTTGTATTACACATTACATTTCGCACGCAGTAGCGCCATCTGTTGGTAATTATAGCAATCATTATTTTTTTTATTGTTCCATTCTTCTTCCCCCTTCTTGAATAGTAAGTGTACCGATTTTGGTTTCATTCAGGTTATTCCTTCAAGTTACAGACAACTCCAAATAGGGATACTATATTATAACCACCCTGTATATACACACAAAATATTCCACTACATTAGCTTGCACACAGTGGACATTGACAGATCGAGGCTGCCAAAATTATTGTTTTGCTAGACTCTACATATCTTTTATTACCAATTCACTGTGTTATTGTATTGTATATGTTGTATGTATGTATGTATTTTATACTTTTAAATTAAAAAAATAAGTATTAAAAATTATTTATTTTAATCAATAAAACTATAATATAAAAATATATTTTTGTACACATACATAATTATAAGCTAGATGATGATGAAAATCAAGGTTCTTCATCAAAAAACAATTTGGTTTCTTCTAAGAGGATTTTTCTTAAATACTTGCATCAGATTTAGCAACACTCTAAAAATTCAGACATGAAACTGTTGCACACCAAGAGGCCAATTGCTTCCATTAAATTTTAATAGTATTCTCCACTTTATTTAATCACAGTAACTATGTCATTAAATAAGGCAATGAATATTATTAAAATTCAGTGGGGGCAATTTGCACACTGGTGCATAATAGTTTCATCCCTGAAAATGTTCTCATATGTTATGAGCCATCACCATCCTATTTCTAAAATAACTCAGGTGAATTTAGCTTAGTTTCTGAAATGCATTAATAAACAAGGAATTATGTAGTCCCTCTATATTAAAAAAAAGTAACGATTTGAAAATTGACCAATGAAAATCTGCATAGATCTTCCAGGCTTTTTTTCTTTTCTTTTCTTCTAGATAATGGAAATTTCAATAAATTTTTTGAAATAGTTTGTTCTAATGATCAGATTTTGACGAAATTGAAATGGGACCACCTTGGGTTCTTACTCTTTCAAACAAAATAAAAATTATCAAAATGGATGCACATTTACGAGAGTTATGCGTGAACAACATAATACATACATACAGGTCGAATTGATAACCTCCTATTTTTTTTAAGTTGGTTAAAAATAGGGATTGCTGCACAATACCGAACGGAATCACGAAGCGATTGCGCAGGGTGGTGAATAATATAATTTGCCAGCACTATGAAGTTTTATGTTAGAAAAATATAATTTGTCAGCACTGGTTCTTATCCTATGTATTATTTCTGTTGTCAACACCCTTCTAAGCAAATAAAAAATGCAGAACGATAAATGAGATACCATAGGAAAGGATTTTGAACCAGCTTCTGATATAGTACACTCTCATTTCCTTAAAACATGTATTTTGATTAAAATTTGCAATTAATTAAAAATTAAATCGGCATTATTGTCATAAATGAAATGAAAAGTTTTCTTCAAATTAGTGTTGCCACGAAAATAAAATACCGCAACAATATAATAAAAAAAAAAGCTCAATAAAGATAAAGTGAGACATAATTGCTGCAAGCGTTTATTTTATAGTTATGATGATGTAAAAGGAAAATCTAAATTCAAATGCTCAATTTATTTTTCTTTATCCCATATTTCTTTCTGAAACAGATTATGTCACCCTCTAATGCAATTAAAACACGATTGATATATATATATATATCAAATAAAAACAAAATTAACAAAATATATATATATATATATTGTTCAATCAGTTTTTAATGTAACTTTGATGGAATAAATGAGATTATAGTCTGGCTGGACTCATGTTGTTTATAGATATTTTTAATCCTTAATTCTTTTTTTTAGAAGTTTAAACCTGCATCTAAAAAATATTAGACTGCAGTGCAAAATCTTTGCAAAAGTCTACTGGTTACTCCTTATTGTCTTTTAGAAAAGTCAGCTCCAACAAATATAGAACTGCCTCTATTGAAGTTAACTGATTTTTCTCTTTTTGATTAATAATGATGTACGATTTCGTGTATTTAGCAGCTGACTTTGGAGAAGTAGTGCTTTCCTTAATCTCTTGAGAGTTGAAGTTAAATACACATTCTTTGTTTTTTCCACAAATTGTTTTTATTGCAGATCAGGCTGAGCTGATTTTTCAAAAAAATTTAGATAAAAAACTGTATCTATAATAATAAACATAGATGTTTGTCTCTACATGTGCTGTTTTGTGAAGAGCCTGCTGCGATGCACATGGAGCTACAAGATTTGGCTCGAAGGTATCAATATGTCTGAAGTTATGCACCTTGAAGTCAGTTTTTAGATTTTTTGAATAGACTTTTGAAATTAATTTTTTTTTTGCATTTCGCGGCAAATTTTCTACATTAGTAAAAAGAATCTGGTTTCAATCTTTAACCCAATGCAGTAAATTTTAAAGAAATTTGCGTTTTTCAGAAATTATCTGACAGAATTCGCGTTTTTTTCAGCAATTGTTTGACGAAATTTGCATTTTTCCCACAATCTTTTGACGAAATTTGCATTTTTTTCGTGATCTTTTGGCGAAATTTGTGTTTTTCCTGCGATCTTTTGGCAAAATTCACGAATTTCACACGATCCTTTGGTAAAATTTGCATTTTTTCCGCGATCCTTTGGCGAAATCAGAGATTTTTTAACGATCACTTGGCAAAATTTGTAATTTTCACACGATCCTCTGAGAAAATTCATGGTTTTCAAAGGATTTTTAGACAAAATTCATGATTTTTCTGCGATTCTTTGACAAAATTCGCGGTTTTCTGCAGTCCTTTGACGAAATTTGTGTTATTTCAACGATTCTTTAACAAAATTTGCATATTTTCATCGATCCCTTGACGAAACTCGCGCTTTTTCAGCAATACTTTTACGAAATTCGCGCTCTTTGGGTGCGATCCTTTGACGAAATTAGCATTTTTACGCAGTTTTCTGGTGAAGTTCGCAGTTTTATATGATTCTTTGACGAAATTTGTTTTTTGCAGAAAATCTTAATTTTAGAGCAATTTTCATAGCATTGTAGTTTTTAGCAACTACGATTTTTTCGTAGCAGTTGGCAGCTCTGTTACTGGTACCAAAGATCTTATTAGGTATGGTATAAATATCACTGGGTTCGAACATGGCAGTCATTGTGGAAATTGGATGCCTCAAAAAAGCTTTCAATTCTCCAACTTTCAAAAAACCACTCTCTCTCTCATTCAATACTTCTCTGATTTTTGCTGCGTATGCGTATTTAAGTTACTCTCATGCAAAGTGACAAACAAGTCACCTGACTTCCCTTCTCCAATCATAGTCGCTGTAAGTGGGACTTATTAACAGTTCCAATAAAATAATATTGAGGCAAATTTACTTCCGTAGTGCGAAAAGACTCTTCTAGAGCAATCTAAAAGCCTCGAAGTCAGGTACATGTTTTGTAAACAAACAACACGCTATGATCTCGAGAGTGCCAGCTAAAAATAGATTTCAGACGATAATTTTAGCTTATGCGAGAGAAAAACAGAAAAGAAAAATAATTAAATTATTGACATGGAATAAAAAGTAGAACATTAAAGCACTGAAATATTATAAGAGATATTTTGATATTTTAATAAAAGAATGATTTTAAATAAATACGTTTTTTAGAACGGGATAAATTAGGAGTTATGACATTTTAGCAATTAAGTAAAGAATTTAGAGAGGTTTGACATACACAGGAAATAATAGTGAATTTTCATTGGGATTTAAATAATAAAAGGGTTTTATTTAAGGAATATAAGTAGTTAGCGCCATTTTTAAATTTACGCAATTTGGAATAAATATTATTAGGTGGATTAACATTTTATACCTTTACATATGGAATTGATAGATTAGGTTTTAATTTAATAAGCCAGTATAATATATGGAATACTGTTAAAAAGAAAATTTATATAGAATAATGTTAACCTTGGCAAAACAAAAATTTATATTTTATAATATCTATATATACATTTATTGGTTTTATTCCAAAGCAAAAAGCACTCAGCTACATGGGAAAAAAAATCAACCAGTGTAGTTTTTATGCAAATAGTTTAACATGTAGTCATGTTAATTTTAGACTTTATTTTTTGATCAGGAAAATTAAATTGCATCTAATTAAAAAAATAATAATAATGACTATATATTTGGAATCAACTTGTACAATATTGTCTGGATATTTATTTCAAAGAATATGCAGAAAAAAATATGGGAGTGGCAATTGTTATGGAAGAAGAAACTAAAAAATACTTTGCCAAAATTTTAAAGCAATATGAATGTGCAAACCATGTTAATGTACATGAAACATACGAAGAAGTTTTTGATATTGTATCTCGTTTACAAAATACGTTTTTGATTCAGAAAACTATTGTAAAATACCTATGAAAATGTAAAAGGAGTGTCACATCTCTTACTGCAGCATTTTTTAACATTCTATGTATTTCTATACAAAAATGTGTGTTGTTTTAGAATAATCTGCAGAGTAAAACATTGTATATTTTTTATTTGTTATTTATTATTTCACCTCCTCTTGTTTAGAATTATTTTTAATTTACATGTAAAGGTAGGGAGAAGGTCGATATTGTAACTTCTACCTATTTGTACAGCAAAAATTAATTTCAAGTATTATTTTAAATTAAATAAATAGGGTTTCTTAGTACAAAGTTTATTTAATTTGAATGGTATTCTATTCTTATATAACCCTCCATTTCAAGGTTTTCAAAAGTTTCAAGAATGGGTAAATTTAACCCATGTTTAAAAAAATATATATTTTTAAGTTAAAAAAAGTTTAGCAACAATTTAAATTTTGTTCTAACTTGTATACTAAAACTGTCAAATTCAACAAATCAAAATTATTCATATTTTTGACAAAAATGAAGCTTTATAAAAATGTACATATTTAAATTAAACTTATATTAACCCATTGTAAATTAATCCTGAATGTGATTCAGGTGAAGTAAATCCAGACTCACAGCATTCTTAAAATTTTCTAACTTTGATACCATTATTTTTAAAAGATTATGCTTATTGTAGACTTTTATAGCAGATATTAAGGGAATCTGCCATGAGGATTTTTTATTTGAAATAAGTGATAGGAAATGTAGAAAAATTTAGGAATACTACGAGCCCTGAATAAACTTTGTCTTGTGAATGACTCATGGTAAGTAAAGTATACCTTGTGAATCCATCACAAGTATGATTTGTAATTAATGCACAAGGGGTGAGGATTTTTCATTTGAAATAGTGATAGGAAATGTAGAAAAATTTAAGAATACTGCAAGCCCTGAATAAACTTTGTCTTGTGAATGACTCATGAGTGTGACTCGTGGTAAGTAAAGTATACCTTGTTATAACCTCCTTTTTCTATTTCTTTTTAAATTTTTTGCTTGTGTGCACATGGGTTTTCAGAAAATATTTAAATTTGAATTTAAACAGTTGCTTTAATGTTCATATAGCTGCTGTTTTTATAATTAAATAAACCATGTTTCTATAATTTACATCCATATTTATTCAAATGCTATCATACACTTGAAACCGCACTGTTGCCAATATCGTTGATTAAATTCAATCTTTGCTGCAAACCAGATTATACAACTTCACCCAGTTAGTACCCAGCAAATGATCACTATTAAACGATGGATCAAATAACAGATCAGTCAGTTTTCTTACATGTGAGTAGCTGACATATGAGAATTCGCAAATGTCCAAGTGAGAATTTTCCACCACCAACATTCACAACTGCTTTATCAAATAATTTAAGTCCCTGTGTCAATGGATACTTATGGAATATACCACAGACACAGGTTTACCTGTAGAACTTGCATTATATAAGTTTGACATTTAACTGCTCAAGTCACTGGCTGAATTTCAAAAATCTGAAAACATTATAACCTCTGTCTTATTAAAATCTATGTTTGAGATAAATTGCATTGCAATTGAATCGGTCATTTCGAAAACCACATAAGTCACAGAATCAGAACTTATCAGAAATTTAAAAAAAAACTATTATTCTTACGTAAACAAATTTTTATGGTTTTTTTGGGCTGATTATCGAGTTTGGACTTCAAAGTTTGTAAATATATCGAATAATTTTTATAATTTATGAATAATGAAAAGAAAAAGAACAGAAAAACTGTTCCTGACTTATGTTGTTTTAGCAAGAAACAAGGTTAGATGGTATTTAATTGGAACAAAATAGTCATATTAAACATATTCTTAATCAAAATTAATGAAGATAGCACTTATACCGGAACATTTTTATGCTTTAATAAGGTATTACATGCAAATGATAATATGGTAATCAGAGTTGGCAAGTTTTTGCCGTAGGTCGAAAAAACTGCAGTAAAAACCGTCCAAGCAAAAATGGCAAAAACTGATTTTTTACATATAAATGCACATTTCATTTCTTTTACTTATCTTAAATTAACAATCATAAAATAGTAGTGCAATGCATTATGATAATAACTTAATATACTAATCTTAATTATTGAGAAATTATTAATTTCATCATAAAAAAATTCTTTAATTGGCCACCTGTGTAGGGAGGAAGTATCCACATTTGCTTAGCTCATGCAGAGCAGGTGGGAAACAGTTTTGTGGATGATGAATGGAAAGGCAGGTGCATGAAAATATTTTTTTTATGGTCGGGGGGGGGGGGGGGGAGCAGAGACAAGAGTAGTACAAGGAAACAGAATAAGAATATAAATTTGGTTATTTTTACCAAAAATATTATTTCATTTGTTGTTATGATTCCTCTTCATATAAACTGCATCACTGCATTTCGTTATGCAAATTGGAATTTTGCCATTTTTACCGGTTTTTACCAGTTTTTGCCACTGTCCCGGCAAAAATATCTTTTTGTCAGCAAAATGATCAACCCTGATGGTAATGTAATATGGTATCCACATGTAATCTGGTATTGCATGCTAAAACCACTTAAGTCGCTGACTTTATGTCACTTAAGTAATGCATGAAAATTAGAAGGTATTGTTTGAAAAGGAAGGAATATTCTTACTTATGTGGTTATTACCCAAATCATGGTTCTACCTTTAAGGAAGCATTTACGACAAAGTAAGTATATTTGGAAAAAACTTGACTTATTTGGTTTTTTAAATGACTGATTCAATTAATTGTGCCATTGCCAAGAAATTGTGTTTGTTTTATTGCCAGATTGGAGTGGATATATACAAAGCTTCACTCATGTTCAGCTCTAGACTTAAAAACCTGAAAAACATACTAGAAATAAACTGCCATAACTCCATTCAAATAAAGTTTATAAATAGGAATATTTTGGAAAATAACTTTTTATTTACAGCACAAACTATGAAAATAACTTTTTCACTACTAAATCTGAAATACCTGTCAGCTGATGAATCAATCGCTTACAAATAATTCATGTGAATAAAAGGTATTAAAACATTTTTTTACTTGAATTTATATAAAAATTTATTATTATATATTACACAACAGAATATGTTTTAGGAAGAAAAAAATACTAAAACATTTGACAGAAAAAGCAAATATTTATTTATCCAACATTGAGTAAATCACACATTATTTGCTTAAAATAAAAATTCGAATTTATATTATAAAAAAGGTTAGGGTAGTTTTCTGTTATACCAACACCATGTCAAAATGTATGCTAATGCACCATTTATTTGAATCCTGACTGTGCGAAGAATTTTTATTGCAAACCATGCCAAACATTGCAAGTCTCTATTAAATGTGAATATTTTTTTTTTCATTATTATTTAATCGTACCTACACAAATCAAGTTAATTTGTTATTTTTTATTAAGTTATAACTTACATTTTTTGTTGACATTGACAAGGAAGGTTTTCATAGACACATACTCAGAAAATGTAGAAAAAATTACAGGTTTTTCTTCTCGTGATATGTTTATTTAAAAAAAAATGCTGCAGAACCTTGATATAGCAACCATAAAAAAATTATGAAAATTTTCATGTTTTTGGCGATGTACTGCTGGTAGCTGACACAATGAAATTTTTAAAAAATACGCTTTTATGTGTGTGTGTGTGATAAATACTCTTTTAAAAATTCTTTCTACTCTTCCAACTGTACTGAGTTTAAGTAACATTTATATGTATATATAAAGAAAATAATTTTTTACTATTTAGAACAAAATTTAAATTGATTAAAAATGCTTCAAACTAAATATTAAAGTCAGATACTGAGCACTGACAATTTGACTTCGATGTTGTTAGTATTGGATACAACAAAAGAAAAGTATTGTTGCCATGGAAACAACAATTTATTCAATATCAAAATGTATAATGAGAGTTTTCTTAATCGGCAGTTACTGATAAAATAATACATTTAAAACTTATCCAGCCGGTAAAACCGTGTAAAATTAAATAACTTCAGCAACATACAACTTGTATAAATATTATATAAGCTTACAGAAAAAATAATAAACTATTTAATCATTCAAGTTTAAATTTGTAAAGTACTGTGCATTTAAACACTCATTTAATGAAGAATTTTCAAATGCTTTAAAATCGATTGTATTTGGCAAGTAAAAGGTGTTGCTCGCCAAATTGCGTTTTTTTTAAACAAATACTCAAAAGTATTTTATTTTTTTACAGATTTTCTACTGGGATTCTGAAGCTAAATTTGACTGATCCTTTATTACGTACATGAGTAGTTTCATTAGCATTTTTAAAAAAATATTCTGAGTATGCACTTTAAAGAAATCTTCCTTGTGAGATAGATTTTACCATTTGGCAGTTATCTGATGATGAGAAAGCTGCAACAAAATTGATTCAAGGCTATAGAATTATACAGGGTGATTATCATTAAAGTATCACTTTCAAAATACTGTAAAAAAAGAACCACTGGTCAGGATGACTTCAAATTTGAACTGAATGAATATACTGGAAAAAGGGGAAAACAGTATGGCATAAGAAAAAAAAGTTAAAAAGTGTATCAATAGATGGTGCTGTAAACGGCATACTATGCAAATTAAAAGACACTCATGTAATGTGTGTCATTTAACATGTACAATAAAAAAACAAATCATTATATGCTTTTTGGCCCAAGAACAATTAAAAACTGATTTTTCCCATCCAATGTGGTATGACCTTGCCGTGGTGGATGGGCTTTCTACTAACACTACCACAACTGTTGACTGATTTGGAAGTCATTTTTACTGTCAAACAACCAAACCACTCATGCACATTGAACAGTTTGGTTGGTTTACTGTGCAACTCATGCCAAACCTGTCATATTTTGATTAAAAATGTCACTTGTAGTCAAATCACTTTTGTTATGCCACTTACAGCACCATCTATTGATGCACTTTGAAACTTTTTCTTTCTTATATCACACCGTTTATCTCTTCCAGTATATTCAGTTCAACTTTGAAGTCCTTCTGATCAGTGGTTCCTTTTTTACAGCATATTGAAAGTGGGACTTTAATTATACTCACCCTGTACATAAAGAAAGTTTTTTGTGAATTGCCGGCTCTGAACATTTCACAGTAAATCACAAATAAAATTTTGTCAATCCTAAGACTACATGTCATACCCAATCTGTTGAAATATTATCAGGCATTCCAAAATCACATAATAAAAGACAGTGCAGCAATGTTCATTGTTATTTACAATCCTATCTCATAGAATTCATGTGGCGACATCTTTATTCAAAAAACGAAATGTTTATTCTAATTCTATGAACTAGAAGAACTAGCACTAGAAGATGCAAACCCTTGGTCTTATTTTTCTCACTGCTACGAGGATAGTTTGATAAGTTTGTGACTTTGAAATTAAAAAACCAATATACATACCAAAATACATTTTATTTTTCGACATAATCTCCTTTTATAATGATACACTTTTTCCAACAATGTTCTAACTTTTTTAATCCTTCCAAAAAATAAGATTTCTCAAACTTCTCAAAATAGGCATTTGTGACATTAATGATCTCAGAATTTGAAGAAAATCTTTTTCCACCAAGCCATTTTTTTAAATTTGGAAAAAAGAAAAAGGTCACTGCAGGCCAAGTCAGGAGAGTAGGGTGGATGAGGGAACAATTCGTATCATAATTCAACCAATTTAGTCGCTGCGATTGCAGATAATTTGATTTTGAATATATTATTTTTTATAGTCAATATACTATTTTTAGGTAATTAAAATGTGGGTAGAAAAACAGATTTGTCAATAGAAAAGAAAGGCAAAATAAAAGCGCTTTTAAATATTAAAAAAATATTCGAATAGAGAAATTTCAAGAAAATTTAATGTTTTTGAAGCAAGTGTAAGGCGGGTAAAGACGAAACTTGGGCTTGGACAAACACTGATCCCAAAAAGAAAGAATAAATGTGAAGAAAATCTGTATTTACACCAAGGATAGAACGACACTTAAAGAAGATCTGCGTGGAAAATTGATTTGCTACTACAAAACAGATCAGATTGAAGCTCGAAGAGTCTGCAGTTGTTGTGTCAGAATGATCTGTATGCAGAAAACTAACAGCTATGAATTTCAAGGCCTTTAGATCAGCTAAAACACCAAAATTAACTGAAGCAATGAAAGCTAAGTGACAGAAGTGGGCTTGAGAGCATAAACATAAGACATTGGAGTTCTGGAAATCGGTAATTATAAAGTTATTCTTATTTTATTAATACTTAAAACATTTAACAATGTCTGTCTTTAACTATTAGATAAATTCTTCACGTTAAAAATTATTTCAGGTTTGCTTCAGTGCTGAAAGCATTTTTAAAATTTTAGCAAACAAATCCCAGTTTGTGCGTCGTCGTCCTGGCAAAAAATTTCATCAAGATTGTGTCGTGCCAACTGTCAAGCACCCAACAAAGGTCATGGTTTGGTCTGTCATAAGTGGCAAAGGCACTGGACGTCTTTACATATTCAAAGGAACTATGAAACAAGAGCAATACAAAGAGGTGTTGCAAAGTCGGTTGATTCTACAACTAAAAGAATGGTTTCCAAATAGAGTACCTTTTACATTTATGCAAGATGGAGCTCCTTGCCACACAGCACGATCAGTAAAGGCTTATTTACAACAAGAAAAAATCTTTGTATTGGACTGGCTGGGTAATTCACCAGATATAAATCCCATTGAAAATGTTTGGGAGCTGATGAAGAAGGAGTTAGCCAAAGAGGTCATAACGAACAAAACCCAATTGATAGAAAAACTTATCCATGTCTGGAATCATCACCCACACATGCAAGAAACTATTCAATGTTGCATTAACAGTATGTCATGACGAATAGAGGCACTAATTGCCACCAAAGGAAGTTCCACGAAATATTGATATTTTCGAATTTTAAGTAAAAAGTTTTTCATGTTCAATAATTTTAATTTGACTTACAAAAATAAATAATTTTAAATTCATTGGCATGCTGTTTATTCATTCTTACCCTACAATTAATGTTTATTCTGAATTTTAATTGTTTATACAATAATATCTTTATGAAGCTAGTAATATGATTTTACACAAAAAATCACGAGTGTGTCTAATAATTTGGCCAGGGACTGTACTTCAGTTTCTCTTTGACAGTTTCAGGAAGGTGCTGCATCCTGCTGTTCTTTAGATTAAAAATTGGCTCCTTTCTTGCCCTCATCCAGAAAATAGCACCCTTAGTCAAAAAAATTATGCACATACCTTTTGTATTAAAAAAATTGTTTGCATAATAAAAATTGACTCATTGTTGTGTCTTGAAAATAGTGTCCTTACTTTTAAATATTAAAAGTGCCTTAAAAACCAAATAATGCTCTTTTTTAAAAAAAATGTTCACATAAGAATCTAAAAACGGCTCTTCAGAATCCAAATTAGGCCCTTATGAATCTAAAAAGTGCTTCTTTTTTTTTAAAACCTGGGGAAAACTGATACATATTGGGGTGGCTTTAAATATTTTCAAGTATAAAAGTATATGTATAGATCCTGTTGCACATACTTCAGGAACCCCTTCCCCCCTTTCCTTCAATAAAAATCTTGACCATGCTCTTGATGATAATTCATTCATAATTCATTATTGATAATATTATTGAAAGGATTGTCTTAATAATAAGATAATAAAATAGATCGGGGAAATGAGCAGGAAAGGAGGAATTTCTAACAGATTTTTCATCTGATTGAAAATTTTTTACAGTTAACCTGTTTTTAAAATAGAGGAAAAATCAAATCACATAAATAAAATTTGTTCTTTAAAACAAGAACTAGGAATTGGATGCATTTAAAAAAGTAATTGTTTGGAAAATTAAGGGGAAAAGAAAATACAAGACTGGAAATATAAATAAATGTAACATCACAATTTTAAGAAAAAATCAAAAAAGATTTTTAGGAAAATTAATCATAATAATTTATAACATTAAAACAGCTATTAAGTCTAAACTTGAAACTTTCCGATACATTCATGAAGTCTTTTATAATGTTAAATGTACGGAATTTCCAGGTATTCTTATTCAGATAGCAAGAAAAAGAATATTGTTTTCCTTTTTCTAATAGAGACAAAAGTTATTTAAAAAATGATGTAAATATTGGTGATATGAAAGATTTTAGAAATGTTATTGCCAGAGAAAGGTTATCATGGGAGATCAATCAATTATAACTCAAGATACAATATGTTTCAGAAAAATGATACAAGCTTTTAAATTTCTACTTCAGTAGAAATGTTTGAAAATTCTGTGCCTGTATATGTTAAAAAAAAAAAAAAAAAAAAAAAAAAAAAAAAAAAAAAAGGGCTCTGTGAATATATACAGTATGTCCACTAAAGTCCCTTGCCACCCTCTTAACTTCGGAACGGCTACTGCTATATTCATAAAAGTGGTGTCTAGGTATAGTAAAGTTGCCATGCGCTACACAATGAAACCGCCTACAGTGCCACCTGGTGGAATGCTGCAGAGTTAGCATTCCTATCTCGAAAACAGAAAGAGATAGAGAAAAAAAGTGATTTACAAAGTTGTAGAGTATCATTGATTTAGTACGAAAAGACACCTTGTGGACATTAATGCGAAGAATAGAACGGTTAAAACGTGCATTTGTTTTTTTGCGATTTCCTACACTGTGACGTGACAAAACGATCTTAGAAAGAAAGAAACAACGAGTTATGAAACAGCAGGTAAGTGCGACCCCTCCACAAACATTGCAGGACATTAAACGATGCTATTAAGGACGCTTGTGCCAACGTGTCACCATCTATGCTCCAACGTGCGTAACGTGAAATTCAAACAAACATCCAAATATGTATTGCAGCTGACGGTGAGAAGTTTAAAAATCTGAAATAAAGGTATATTATTATAACAAGTTGCTTTTTATCTTTCTAAGATCGTTTTATCACGTCACAGTGTAGGAAATCGCGAAAAGACAAATGTGTGTTTTAACTGTTCTATTCTTCCCATTAATGTCCACAATGTGTCTTTTCGTACTAAATCGATGATGCTCTACAACTTTGTAAATCACTTTTTTCTCTATCTCTTTCCGTTTTCGAGATAGGAATGCTAACTCTGCAACATTCCACCAGGTGGTGCCATAGGTGGTTTCATTGAGTAGCGCATGGCTATTTTACTATACCTAGACACTACTTTTATGAATATAGCAGCAGCCGTTCCGAAGTTAAGACGATGGCAAGGGACTTTAGTGGGCATACTGTATAAAAAATTCACAATGCTGAGCAGGAGCATTTTTTTTTAGAATAATTTTAAAATTTGTAAAAAATTTAATTTAATTTCACACTTCAAATAAACCTATCTTTTTAAATGAACAAAAAAAATGTGTAGAAAAATTATGCGCAAAGGATATTGAAGAATATTTATAACAAATACTTTCAATTCCAAATATGTTTTTAAACATATATTTTATGTTTTTTATTCATATTTATAATAAATATATTTGTTTCAAAACATGTTTTTTGAACTTATGTTTTGTGTTTTCAGTAATGCATCAAATTCATATAAAAAAGTATTTCCTTATTTTATTTTCTTTACTGCACTGAAATTTGCTGGAAATAAATAGCATTTCTGTAAATTCCAATTGCTCCTGTGATGAAATTCACAGAGAATCTAGGAATTCTTTATTCTTAATATTTTGGCACGGTAAAACGATATTCGGTATTTGTATCTCTGCCATGTAAAAATCATGCTCTGTCAGGAAGGTTATTCCTTATAAGCAATATTTCCAAGCTTTCATCTACTCCTCAATTCTTACTTTAAAAAATGCAAATTGTTGTTTAGTGTTATAAATTTACTATCCAATCTTATTTATTTTCAATTTATTCATTTAAATCACCAAAATAATTAAGTCTTTACTTCCAAGTATTTAAAATATAACATTTTAATTTCTTTTGGACTATTTAATAAAGCATGTTTTTAAGTATGAATAAGTATTCATATTGCCATATAAAACTAGTCGTTTGGGATCCATCATGGGTATGCATAATATACAATCTGAAAATAAAACATGTGTAAACTATTTATAAAATGCATTGCAATTTAAAAAAAATCATGGCTTGATGACGTCATAAACTTTAAATGCTCTATTACTGAATTGCATAAGAGAAACATCCTTATAACTCCAAAAATGATAATCCTATTAACTAACAGTTTATTGCATCAGATTAAGCGTCTCATTTTCAATTAAAATATATCTTTAAATTGAAATATGAATGAAATACAGGGTCATGAAAAATCGAAGAGTGGGGAAAATAGGATTACAAATATCTCGACAACTCATTATCCGATCGACTTCATTCTTTAAGCAAAATTTATGCTTTTTTATTGTCTTTTATATTCACTCCTTAAAATAAACAATGTCAAAAAATTTTATATACCTTTTATCAGAACGAATATTTTGAGAGTCTAAAAAAAATAGTTCCGGAAAATCGAGGTTACTGAAATTCAATAACCTTCTTCCTATTATTACATACTAAGTACATACCAACTTTCAAGTCTCTATCTTAATGTGTTTGGGAGATAGAGCATTTACAGACAGTCACACACACAGACGGACAGCAATTTTTTTTTTCTAAAAATATGTTTTTGAGAATCTCCAGTGTCTGAAACATGTAAATCCGTCCAAAAAAAATTTCGATTTTCAAAACAATTATATAAGACTTACCCTATACTACGTATGATGAGTAAGTAAAAATGCATAAATTCCTTCTAATTTCTAGAATTTTTTTTTAATGATAACTAACAAGTGATCATTTATTTTTAAGAGATGAAAAATTACTAATTTCTGAAGAAAATGCTAACAAATTATACTCACAAGACATAACATCTTCACATGTCCTTTTTCCGCCAACGACTATTAGTATTTGATCAAATATGACCTTGGTTGCAACATAAAAGAACTACTTTGAAGGGTTGGGTCAGAGTAGATAAAAGTACTTGAAGAGTGGTGGGTAATCACAATGATTCAACAACAGATTGAAACTGCAGGGGATATATTAGTGGGTATAGAAATTGTTGGATATTCCTCGCCCTATGATGTTGTCCAATATTATTTTTGGAATATATATCATCTAATCAAATCACTCAATTAATGTGATTACCTGCTGATATCTGTATTGAACTACTTACAAAGAAAGTGATCTACTGATATCATAATAATGTCACTGTGCGATTATCGACATTTTGCCTGCAATTTGGATAAACGGTTGAAGTGATTGACATCTTTTACTGTCTAGGAAGTCAATTTCAGGAAAAAAAATAATCAATGATACATTTTTGAAGCAATCAGGAGAAAAGAAAAACCATTTATGTGGCATAGGAATTAGAACATGCAGAGGATTTTTTAAAAGTTTATTTAAATTACTATTGTAATGAAATTCTATATTTAATAAAATTTACAATTTATGGAAATAATTTAATCAGTTTTTAAACCTTATTTTTAAATATTTAAAACTTTGCATAACTGAATATAATGTACAAAAAATAATATATTCTTTGGGAATTTTGAAATACGGTTTACTTTCCAAATTTTCACATCCTCTACAATGTAAAAAATGAAATTTTTAGTTAAGATTAAAAGAAATAAATTACAAAAAATGTTTTAAGACAAGCTATTATTATAATGTACTGAAAAGGAAAAAAAAAATTGAAAGGCAATTGAAATAAATGCATTTTAAAAGAAACAAATAAAATTGTGAGTGATTTTTTATCAGTTTGTTTTTTAAATAAATAAAATACATATACAACTTTAAATCCAGCTTCTTGGCGAGAAAACCCTCGCTGATTGATACCCATTTGAGGACTGAACCCACATCCATACACCCCTGCATGGAACTGACAGATGGCACATTTACCAACCATGCCATAGTTCAATCAAAGAACATCAGCTTATTTTTGAAGGTAATAAGGTTATTGTGGAAAGTAAACCATATTAAATTCTGAAAGTAGCCTTTAATTCTTCTAATTACTAAGTTTAGTTAATTTTAATTTGTATAATATAAAGAAAAAGAAAATTATCTATAGAAAAAATTCTTGCTGTCTCTCTGATGTCTACATGAAATAATCTAGCTTTGACAAT
Source organism: Maratus michaelseni (assembly GCA_963931845.1). Lineage (NCBI taxonomy): Eukaryota > Metazoa > Arthropoda > Arachnida > Araneae > Salticidae > Maratus > Maratus michaelseni. The sequence continues at coordinate 259,811,381 of OZ007598.1, forward strand.
GCAACTTATTTTTGTATAACATTTAATAAGTTGACTGTCGTATAAATCAAATACAATTCACTATACACATAAATATTATGGTGGCAAAAGTGCTAATTTCTGTTACTAAATAAAATTTTTAATTCAAAACACATGTGTTTGACCTGGTCATTGGGGAAAACTAATGATCCCCTTAAGGGGCTACTTCACTCAGTCGAAAACAACCACTGGCTAATGTTAATCCTATGGGGGAAATATTTTATGATATCTTGTTCATATTTCAGAATTTTTAAATGATTTTTTGCATTGGATAGTTGAAGTCAATCTCTATGCAAGCTCTTTTGTACTTTTTTGATTTTGATCAAAAGTTTTTATTAACATATTTTCACTTTCAGAACCTGTTTCAAAAGTAAAAGTATCCTCAATAAAAAAAAAAAAAAAATGCAACCAAAATCAAAAAAGCAAAAAAGAGCCTGCATAGAGATTGACCTTAGATATCCAATGTAAAAAATCATTTAAAAATATTGAAATACGAACAAGATATCGTAAAATACTTCCCTCATAGGATTAACATTAGTGAGCGGATGTTTTTGACTGAGTGAAGTAGCCTCTTAAGTTCATCACATTCATAATTCTATAAATCAATGAAGATTTTCATAATCAAAGAAGTCAAATTTTAATTTTAAAGCAACTATTATTGGTTGGATACGTTAGCTTAAGGAGATCATCAGAAAAAGCAAATGCAATATATTTTGAACAAGCACCAATATATGCTTGTTACGCATAAAATATACATACAGGGTATGAAATTAACCCGTCATAACTTCTGAACGGTTTGCGTGATGAAGTTTAAACTTCGTGTTTGGTCGCAGGGCATGATGGGAATTAGTATACACATGCGCACGCAACTTGTTGTTGTCGGCCATTTGCAAGTGAAAGTATCACGGTACAACGTGCCAGAGCGCATTTCGTGATCGAGAAGTCTCTCCACCCTCAACGGGTGACTGTGTGGTGTGCAATGTCCAGTCACGGAATAAGCAGTTCGATATTCGTTGACGGTACGGTGACTACTGAACGCTACGTGAAGGTTTTGGAAAATGATTCCATCCCCATTATCCAAAGTGACCCTGAATTCGACAAGATGTGGTTCATGCAAGACGGAGCTCGACCCCATCGGACCAAGAAAGTGTTTGATGTCCTAGAAGAGCACTTTGGGAACCACATTTTGGCTCTGGGGTACCCAGAGGCCAATTGGAATGGACTCGCTTGGCCGCCATATTCTCCGGATCTGAACAAATGTGACTCATTTTTGTGGGACTACATTAAAGACAATGTGTACTGAAATAACCCCAAAACCATTGCTGAGCTGAAAACTGCCATTCAGGAGGTCATCGACAGCATCAATGTCCCGACACTTCAAAGGGGCATGCAGAATTTTGCTATTCGTCTGCACCACATCATAGCCAATGATGGCAGCCATATCGAACATGTCATAACCTAAATCCAAATATCTGTAGTAACGTTTATATATTGAATAAAGTTTGTGCACTCAGTAGTTTTTAAATAATTTACGTTTTATTTCATATAGTTCAATAATTGTCACCCTGTATTAAGATCTATGTAGCTGTATTCTGCATAATTTGTTCCAAATTGCAAAATGTATTTCTATGAATTTATATTTAACATGATTTATTAATTGTCATTTTTGCATTCAGTTTGATTCTAATATTATAGTACAGTAATTAAAAATAAATGTGCAACGTTAAATTAGCACAAATTAAAATCATTTCCAATGGCAAACAGCTGTTTCAGAGCCCTTAAGCTCCATCTTCAGTGCCAACTCAAAAGGTAAAAACTATTCGTTTTTACCTTTTGAGTTGGCACTGAAGATGGAGCTTAAGGGCTCTGAAACAGCTGTTTGCCATTGGAAATGATTTTAATTTGTGCTAATTTAACGTTGCACATTTATTTTTAATATAATGGCACAAAGTTTTAATCCACCTTTTAGATAGTACAGTAATCCCTTGATATATCGTGCCTCATTTCTTTTTTCATGTCTCTCTCCCAAAATACATTGAGCCTAAGCTGTACTTTTATGTAACTTTATCTACATGTCAAGATCTACAATAAAGTGTTAATTTTATATCATTAATTTTATTAACATTTTGAAGACATTTACAAAACATTTACTTATATATAATCATTTTCCATAATTTTCAATACCCCCATAATATTGTGCTTTAATTCTTGTGATATAACAAAAAGCAGGTATTATGGTATAGTTTATATTTAAAAATACTAATATAAATTAATTATTACTATTTTGTTAACTAATACAGTTATTAAAAATTTTAAATATGATTACTGTAAACACCCTTTTTCAAAAGCAAAGACAACTAACTACGTTTGGAAAGGGCTTATAACCAAGATTTTTTTAATGCATTAAAAACTGTTTTTATCATTAATTTAGAAGTAAAAAAAGATAAATAAAAGGGGTGAGATCTTTTGTATATTGGCAAATTTCTACTTAAAAAAAATTATCTAAATCTCCCCCCAAAATTTCTCCCCAGTACACAACAAAATTAATTTTTTTCAAATTTTTCTTCTTTATTTGTTATTTTACAGTAATAATAATCAATCATCTATATCCCCCTTCTAGAAAATACTGATTCCCTCTGGCACTAAATACTCATATTTTGACCTTTCTAACTCTAATTTTAAAATTTATTTTCTGACCTACTTAATACACTGTAGTAACTATAAATAAATAATAAATCACCCTCTCTTTCAATAATCTTTGCTTTTCTACCCCCCCCCCCCCATACACACACACACACACACAAACTTATCTCATGAAGATCACACATTTCACAAAGTTTAAAATCTTTAAAATTCTTTAACTTTTTTCTGCTCTACTTGTGATTTGGTTATAACAATATTTAAATAAAAATCGAAATTATTACTTCAACCCCTCCAAAAAAAAAAAAATCCTATTTTTCTTTTGCCCCTCTCCCACTCAGCAAATACAATTAAAAAACTTTAAAAAATGTTTTTTCTGTACCATTTATAATTTTTTGTAACAATAATTAATCTAAATTACTTCTCCCTACATCCAAAAAATTCCACTTGTCTATCCCCTCCCCCTCCTCTGCAGAGCACACACACATTAACTCTTTAAAACTCTATTTTCTTATTAAAGATTTTCATACTGTATTGTTACTTTATAGCAACAATAAATAATCATCTCTTTTCTTGAATTTTCATTTTTGCATCCCCAGAAAAAGGTTTGGATTTCTACACAGATGGGCAAGAGAAGATTTTCCCCTTTTTTGTAGTTTGGCTGTTCTCATCCCTGACATTTTGTTAAGGGGAATGAAAAGGTTATTTTAGAGAACATATTTATTTTAAAACATAAACTATACATAGATTCAAGGATGAGAACAGTCAAACTGCAAAAAAAGAAGAAAATATTTGCTTCCCACATATTTAGATTTCCTCTCTCCCCCCACCCTCCTTGGGGGAGAAGAATGGAGTGAAAATTTTAAAGGAGATGAAGATTTCAGATGAGTGATAGTTATGAGATTTTTCACGAGTCATCTTACTACAAAATAAGAAACAAGGCAGAATTTTTTTTAAAATTAATTATTAAAGATTTTAACCTATTTGCTGGTTTGGGGGGGGGGAGGGGGGGCAAAGAGGGAAGCAAAACTTCTGGAAGAAAAGAGGATAATTTAAATGACTGATTATTCATTTATTGTTACTTGAAAGCAATAAATGCAGCAGTTTTTTAAAATAGAGTTATACATTTTTAATTTTGTATTTGGGGGAGCGAGAGGAGGGGCAGTTATTTTTGGGGTAGAGAGATAATTTAGGTGATACATAATGTATTTACAAGAGAACAACAAATAGAACAGTAGATTCTTTCAAAAAAAAATTAAAAAATTTTTAACTTTGTATTCCGGGGAAGGGGGGGATGAGGAGGAAACATGAATTTCAAAGGAAGGGGATTTGTAATTTAGATGATTTATTTACTTATTTGTGTTAATAGAGAGCAACAAAAAGGACAAAATATTTTTTTTATAGTTTTAAAGATTATTTTTTGGGGGGGAGGTGGCAAAGGGGGGAAGCAGACATTTTGGGATACAGAGATAATTGAAATGGTTGATTATTTATTTTTTGTTACTAGAGGGAGGGAGGAGACTATTTGGGGTAGAGTGATAATTGAAATAGTTGATTTATTTTTGTTACTAGAGAGCAACAAATAGAGCATATATTTTTTTAAATAGTTTTAAAAACTTTAAACTTTGTATGCTGTGAGAAGAGGGGGGAAGGAGAAGTGTAAATTTTGGAGGGAAGGAGAATTTAGATAAATGATTATTTACTTATTGTTCCTAGAGAGCAACAAACAGAATAGTTTTGAAGATTTTTTTGCTGTGATTAGCAAAGGGGGGAAGATACTTTAAATGATTATTTATTTATTGTTATTAGAAAGCAACAAAAAGAGCATATTTTTTTAATAAAGAGTTTTTAAAATTTTAAACTTTGAACATTCAGGAGAGAGTGGATGGGAAATAAAATAAATTTCAAAGGAAGGGGGTGATAATTTCCATGATTGATTATTTGCTTATTATTACTAGATAGCAACAAAAAGGTCAAAAAAATAAAAGAGTTTTAAAGTTTTTTTCTTTTTTTTTTGGGGGGGGGGGGTGGCAAATGTGGGAAGCTGATATTTTGTGGGTACAGGAATAATTTAAATGGCCGATTACTTAATTATTGTTACTACAGTAGAGGACCTATTATCCGGAATCCTCGGGACCAAGGGCTTTTCAGATTTTGGAATTTTCAGGATTTCAGGTGCTTTTAAAATTCGGACCTCCCCCCTCCCCCGAAATTTGGAATTTTTCAAAAACATAAAAATAACAAAATAAACAATCCCATGTAGAATATGTATAAGACTTATGTTTTGAATGTTTTTAAATTATGTAAACAAAAATTCCTGCATTATTCAATAATAACAATGAATAAATAAAAAAATAAAATGGGTAACTAATATTCTATCTATAAGCTCTACCTGTTTTTTTCTACCTGTTTTTTGTTTGTTTACAGCAACATAATTTACATAAAAAAATCTTATTTCTTAAATAATTTCACCCCCCCTCCCCGAGCCTGGGGGCGTGTTTGCCCGAAACTGAAATAACTTATTTTAGTGGTTGCACATTGAAACAATGGACTAAAGAAAAAAAAAAATCTGCAAATTTTTTGAAAAATTTCAAAAATTACAAAATTTTAGTTAAAATTAAAAAATTTTTGATTATTTTTCTTTTCTGGATTTCGGGTCCTTCCAGATTTCGGAATTCCAGATAATAGGTCCTCTACTGTAGAATACAACAAATAGAGCATATTTTTTTTATAAAGAGTTTTAAAGATTTTAAACTTTGTATGCTTAAGGAAAAGTATAAATTTTGGATGAAAGGAAGAGATTGTAGTTTAGATGATTGATTTTTTACTTATTCAGTGTTTGTACACATTTCTTTAAATTAAAATCAAGGACTTTTCAGGACCAAAACAAAAAAAAATTTAAGGACTTACAAATTGAATAAGATAAAGAATTATAATACACAATTTTTAATACAGGGTTTCATTTTTCTAAATACAACTTTTAAACATTAATATTTAGTACAATAGACCTCTGGTCGCAGAGCTAGGTTCTTTGAATCCCCCATCTTTAAGTCTTAAGTCAAACATACAAATGGCCAGAGAGAGAGGATTTTGGCACATGGCAGTAGAAATTTAGAAAACTATCACTTATTTCAAACTAATAAATACAGCAGAGAAAGAAAATTTAAAGATTCATTGTAAACTTAGTTTGCAAGAGAAGAAGGAAAGAAGAGTTGAATCCACAATTTTGTAAGGTAGAATTAAGGTGATTATTTAACTATTTAACACTGCAAATTGTAAGGGGAGGGGGTAAAGGGGGAGATGCAAAGTAATTTTTTTTTGGGGTGGGGCAGGGGGTGGAGAGTTGGAATGGATGAGTATTTATTTATCATTACTATAAAGTTGCAAATAGGGAAGAAAAATAAGTAAATATTAAATAGCTTAAACTTTTTTTAGCATTGTGTACTTTGCATAGGGGAAAAAGGGAAAATCAGAAAATTTCAGTAGTGGTGGGAGAGCAGAGAATGGATTCAGATGAGTGATTATTTATTGTTACAATTAAAAAAAAAAAAGGGCAGAAAAGTTTTAAAATAATTAAAAAGTTTTATAGATATTAAAATTTAAGCTAGGGCGTGTTGCAAAATTAGAGAAGCAGAATTTTTTGGGGGGATAGAAAGAGGTTGATTAGCTGAGTGCTTAGTTATTTATCATTACTAAAAATTTACAACAACGGAAGAAAAAAAAATCTTAAATAAAAAATAAAGAGTTTTAAAGACTAGGTTTTGTGTGGTAGGAAAGAGGGGAGGAGAATTTCAGGTATGGGGGATGTTAAATTATTATTTATTGTTACAATAAAGTAACAAATAGAGCAAAGAAAGTTTTAAAAAATTAAAGAGCTTTGAATATTTTTAACTTTGTGAGCTCAGGAAGGGGAACAAATGGGGAGAAGCTGAAATTTTGTGAGGGTAGGAAGTTTAATAGATGATTAATTATTTACCATTATTAAAGATTTATATGTAGTACAGAAAAAATTAAATTAAACAGTTTTAAAGACCTTAAATTTTGTGGGTTAGGAAAAGGGGAGCTAAAGGAGAAGCAGAAATTTCTAATGGAGGGAGGAATTTAGATAGTTAGTTACTTATTGTTACAATAAAATAACAAACAAAGCAGAAAAAAAAACAAAGTCTCTTAAAAATTTTAAACTTTCAGCACGGGGTGGAAATGGGGGAAGCAGATCTTTTTGGGGAGAGGGGGGAGTTTATTACATGACAGATTATTTAGCTTGCCAAAGATTTACAAATAGGACAAAAAATTTAAATTAAGAAGTTTTAGTCTTTAAATTGTGTGTGCTTGGTAATAGAGAGGAGCGGAGGGGAAACATCAATTTCAGGTTGGGAGAAAATTATATGGATTCAGATGAACGATTATTTATCGATTAATAAAGTAACAGATAGAACAGAAAAGTTTAAAAAAAACTTACTTTTAAAAGTTCTAAACTTCATGAGCTGAGGGGGGTCAAAAGGGAAGAAGGAATTTGTTTTGGAGGGAAGGGGAGATTATTAGATGTTTATTTACATTACTAAAGATTTACAATTTGGTCAAAAAAAATTAAGGATTTATAAAGACTAAATTTTATGTTCTTGTTAAGAGGGGTGGGGGAAGGAGAAATGCCAATTTTGTGTGGGAGGAGGAGAATTTTTTATGGATGATTATTTATTGTTACAATAAAGTTACAAATAGAGCATAAAAGTTTTAAACAAATTAAAGACTTTTAAACATTTTAAACTTTGGGTACTGTGGAGGGGAGCAAAAGGGGGAAACAAAATTTCAAGAAGAGTGGAATTTAGATGAAATTTTAATTAAATTTATATGATCGATTATATATTATTACAATAAAGTAACAAATGGAATAAAAAAAGTTTTTAAAAAATTAAGGAGTTTTAAAGATTTTAAAATTCGGATACTGCGGGGAGGGTAAGCAAAAAGGGAGAAGCAAAATATTGAAAAGGAGGGAATTTGGATGAATTCATTTTAAATCATAAATTCACTGAAATGCAGAAGCCCTCATTAAGAAATAATAGAATAATAAAATTAAGGACTTTTTGTAGATTTTGTATAAAAATAAGGACTTTTAAGAACCAAAAATGACTTTTGAAAAATTTAAGGACTTTCAAGGACTTTACAAACCCTGTTATTGTTAAAAGCATGCAACAAATACGACAGTAGAAGAAATTAAGATTTTAAACTTTTTGTGTTAAGGGTGGGGCAGAGAAGGGAAACAGACATTTCATTGAGATTATATAAAAACATAAGTGGTAATTTGCTATAAAAAAGTCAAAAGATTAAAAATTCTCTGCCCTAGATTTTTTAATCATTTTTTTTGTATAAAAAAAGTTTGTGGGGATTGGACTTAAATTTGGGAATGCATAAGAAAATCAAAATTGTTTAAAAGTGTGAGGGGGACTTAGAATCGGATTTTACAGTATCACATACATTACATGAAAACATAGATTTGACCTAAAGGCAGATCTGGGAAGTGGAGAGTTCATGAGGTGATAACCCTTCCCCTTAAACACACTCCACCATGACACGTACACAAAGGCAATGATAAAAATTCTCGCAGCCAACATACCTAAGTCAGTTTTAATGCCTTTACATCTTTTAAGTGCTGAAAATGGATAGAGTTGTCTTATTCTTTATTACATAAAAATTCTAAAATATGACTTTTAACAGAAAAGTTTAATCAAAAATACATAACACAGTAGAGTGTAGATTACCCAATTATCCGAATCTTCATCAACCTCTTTTATAAAAAAAGTTTTACATTTACAAATACTTAATTTTATTTGGAAGAAAAAAAGAGTGAGTAAAATTAAAAAATTCTAACAACTGAAATAGTATACAAAAATACAGACTCTTGTGTATATAGCACATTCAATGTCATTAAACTGTTAATCCAAAGTTTTGAGAAATGTGCGAGGGTAGGAAATGCAAATTCCTCAAAGGTGCTACAAAATGAGCTTAATACTATTTGCTATACCAACCCTCGAAAATTGAAGAACTTCATCCAGTAAACAAAGCTTTTCTCTTGAATTTCTCATGAACAACAGAACTTCTACAAAAATCTTTCTTATTACAGAAAAAGGGCTGGTAAACAAGAGGGGTCATTTTCACAGAGAGAAATCATTCAAAATGATCTTTATAATCTTGTTAGCAGAAAATGATTCTTGGCTTCATGGACATCAGAGTGTGATGATGATATTCAAAAGATAGAGGACACTGGAAATAGCACTCAAGTACAATGAGCATCAAAATAAAAGGAACACTTTCCTTATAATAGAAAAGCAAAACTGTTCTTACTTTATGAGGTGTTTATAACCTAGTGCATATTAACAGTAAGTACTGTCGAAACTTAATTATCTAACAGCAGTGGTGCAATATATATTTTTCTTTAATGTTATAGGTATACTCTATGTAATTTCAAATGGCTTCTCAAGGAATTATGTCCTCACCACTTCTTCCCTTCATTATCATGGCACAAAATAATGTGAACTCCTGATCCCATATTTCTCAATGCTATAATCAAACAAAGGATGAAGCTTCCTCAACATCTCAAGTAGGTTGGGTAAAAAAGAGCAGTCAGTCAGCCAAATGCAGTGTTACCAGTTACTAACAAGGATTACAAAGTTACAAGGATTGGGAAACTGTCCTTGAGATGTCAATTGAAATTACATATAGTACAGTGTGCTTTTATTTGGATTTTCATCAGTCCAGTTACCTGAACTGTGCCCAGTTCAGATAAGTAGCACTCTGCTGTATGAGAAAATCTAAAATCATATATCAAATACAACTTTTCCACTTATAATAATATTTAATGAATAAATATTCTAAATGGGAATGGGTCTGATGGCCAGAAATTAGCTTTTAAGCATGTAAGAATCCAGAATTCAGCCAGCTATCCATAGTTACTGTATAAATATTTAAAAGTATTTCTTATTAGCAAACCTCCCTGGCATTGCCTGGTCTGAACCTGCCAAGAAAAATTAACACCAAAACCAAGCCCAAGTCTAATGAGAAAAAAATTGGCCAGAGACAGATGCGGGTCCATAGACACAGTTTGCTGGATGGAACAAACAAAAATAAAACAACGATTTAATTGAAAATGGGGGAAAAAATAGTTACCAAAAAGCTGGATAGCATTCTGACATAACAAAGTGTGTTCTAAAAATAGATCTCATTTCTGAAGGAACCTCACTGTTATAACAAGATTTAGAAATAAAAGGTTACCATAGCAACCTAACATTGAAAATAACTCCTTCATTAGAACTTCATTCCAGTCATCAGAAATTTCTGATTTTTTTAATGTCATTAAAAAATTGTGTAAATTAAAATTATTAGTATTTTTTTTTTAATAAGATACCTGTAGATTTTCACCATACAGGGATATGAAAAGGAAATATAACATTGGATGGCTAAAGTATTAAATAGAAATTGGTTAATAAAAAAAAAAAAATCATCATTTTCTGCAAAAAAGTGAACCTTTCTTAAAGATTCACAAAAAATTTAAAAATTGATGTAAGAATTCCAAATAAAATTTATTGAAAAGAGGATAAAATTAAATGTATTGGGTAAAAGATTGAATTTGGATTGGTTTTATGATAGCTCAAAACTGACAGTAAACTTGAAACATTGTGGGTGAGGAGATATGTGAAACTACACCTTTGATATAAAATAACACAAAACATAACCAAAAAAATCCAAAATCTGAGTGTGAAATGCATTGGAGAACTAAAATTTACAGTCATGCTATAGATTTTCCTAGCCATTGATAGGAACTGTGTTATGCAAAACTATCCCTAAAATATGAAAAAAAAAATCTAATTTAAAAAACCCAAAATCTGACTCTCAGTTGCACTGGGCTTCATTTATTCAGAATTTATTCTACATTTTTATAGCCATAGCCAACAGACACACACTCACACAAACAGGCAAATTTTTTTTTATTAATATAGATTGAACTACTTCAAAAATGAAGAAACAAGCTGTTTTATATGCAGTGAACCTTTTTCAAATACCTGTTGCAGTAATTCTAGGCATAGAAAGGCCATTGTCCTCAGAACAAGCATAGGCACTATTAGCAAGTCTTTGCAATACTTCCTGCACATGAATGAAGAAAGTATCACTAAATTTAAAACTGGAATTTTATTATTTTTTAAAAAACTTTAAAATAGGGGTCTTTAACTTTTCAAGGCCACATCAATAAATTCATGAAGTTCTGAATGCATAAGTCAGTAGAGGAGCATAGACAAAAAAATCTATACATGATTGCGTTATAAGACCAGAGGTGGGTTCTATATAGACACTGCAGAATTGCAAAATTCTTATTTTCTTCTTTATTCATGGAAAATATTTTAACAGAGCTTGAAATTAAATTTTCCTAAGAGGGGAGTCTCCCTCCCAACATTTGTAAATGGAGGGGAGTTGAACTGTTTGGGAGGGAGAAAAAAAAATCATGAAATTTTTCAGTCAAACGCGAGGAAAAAATTGTGAATTTCATCATTATCTCGCAAGAAACTGTAAAATTAAAAAATAGGTCACAGAAAAAATCTTGAAATTTGTCAATTGGTTGCAAAAAAAGTTACAAAATTCATCAGTTGGTTGCGGGAAAAAAACCCGTAAATTTTGTCAATCCATTGAAAAAAAAAAAATGAGACGTTTGCTAATTGGTTGCAACAAAATATTGTAAATATCATAAAATATAGAGAAAATATCGATGTATCGGTTGCAGAGAAAAATAGCAAAATTATTCATTCGGATGCAGGGTAAAATTGTGAATTTGGGCAATCTGTTGCAAGAAGAAACCAGGAAATTTTCGAATCATTCCTGGAAAATATTGCGAAATTTGTCAATTGGTCATGGGGAAAAAATGGAAAATTCGTCGATCTGTTGCAGAAAAAAAACCCAGCAAAATTCGTCAATCGGTCGCAAGAAAGTATCGCGATATTCATTAGTTGGTCGAAGGACTTGCTCGTCATTTCAAAAAGCAAAATTCTCTGGAAAAAGCTGAAATTTTTTAAGAAGGAATCTCCCGTCCACAATATTATTTTTGGCAGGATTTCAAAATTTTGGGCACAAATTCTGCCATCTCGCCCTGAAATTCAAGCCCTGTTTCACTTAGCTATATTTGAACATATTTAATTTTAAAAGCAGAAATTCTATACAGTTCCTTTATTTACTACTAATAATAATGCTAGTAGCATGTAAATATAATTCATAAAGTAGAAAAAATATTTAACAAGGAAGGTCTCCTTAATGCACATACTCAGAATATTTTAGAAAAAAAATCTAATGAAACTACCCATGTACGTTACACAGGATCAGCCGAATTTGGCTGCAGAATCTTAGTAGGAAATCTGTAAAAAAATAAAATACTTGAGTATTTGGTGCAAAAAGACGTGATTTGGATAGCAACACTTTTTTCTCGCCAAATGCAAATGATTTTAATGCATTTAGAAATTCCTGGTTAGTTGTGTAGTACTTAATTAATTCAAATTTAAACAATGAAATAGTTTATTACATATTATTATTTCTATAAGCTTTTACAATTAATAAGTTTATAGAATCTTATAGAATATAGCTTATTATATTTCTATAAGCTTAGATTATAGAAATTAATTAATAAGCTTAACTTCTATAATTATATAAGTTCTGTATTGTTGCAGTTATTTACTTTTTGTGGTTTCACCAGCTGGATAAGTTTTAAGTGTATTTTAAAAATAACAGCCTGATTAAGAATAGTGTCTTTCTAAATTTTGATACTGAATAAGTCATTGTTTCCATGGCAACATTACCGTTCTCTTGTTTCCTACAATAACAAGCCAAATTAACAATTGCTCAGAATAGGACCTTAATTTTGAGCTTGAAACAATTTTAATCTAAATCATATAATATGATGGTTAAATTTCATTATATATACATTTAAATGCATGTGAGAAAACTGTAGTTATAAAAGTGTATTTATTTAAGTTAAACTTGTACTTAAACTAGTTCAATAAGAAGAGTAGAAAAAGGTTTTTTTTAAGAATATTCATCATAAAAGTATATTATTGGAAATTTCATTGTGTTGCCAACTGATGATTAATCACCAAAAGATAAAAAAAATTATAATTTTTTTATATATGCTATATTGATTTTCTGCAGAAAAATTTTATATCGACATATATATATATCCTCATGACAAGAATATTCTGTCATTTTCACAAATTTTTCTGAGTATGCACTTATGGTAACTTTCCTTGTGAGCTTTCTGGCACTAAAAAATCATTTGGCATTTTTTGGTGCCAGAAAGCTGCAAATTTTCATAAAATTCATAGTATCATAACTCTTTAAGTTTTAGTCATACAAGAATGGAATTTTTGTTGTTTCTCTTGTCAGGATACTGAGAACATTTTTTGAATTAAAACTTACAGAAACCGGGGAAATTTAAAAATTCAAAAAGTGTTAATTTTTGAAAACTAATGGCAAGACTATTTTCATTAACAAAACCTGAACTCCTACCTTAATTTGAAAACTTTTGCAATTCACATTGCCTATCTATCTCTAACAGATAAAAAATTAAAACACCAGTCAATCTTTTTAGGGCACCTTATATAATTACTTTCAGATTAAGTTGTTTGTTGAACGACAATCCATTACATAATGTACACTGTAAGTACAAATAATTTAGAGAGCTAAGAATAGTGCCTTTTTACACAGAAAGCACACTTTTGATAAATTTAATCTGCCCCTTAAGACTGTTTCTCAAATCAAAAGAAAACAATCTTAATTTCTACCTTAATCTGACAACTTTTGCAATTCACATTGCCTAAGTATCTCCAGCAGATAAAAAATTAAAGCACAAATCACTCTTTTTGGGGCACTCTGTATAATTACTTTCAGATTAAGGCTTTATTGTTCTACAATCCAATACATATTGTACACTGTAAGTCTAAATAATTTAATGGGAGCTAAGAAAAGGGTCTTTTTACACAGAAAGTACTCTTTTGATAAATTTAATCTGCCCCTTAAAGCTGTTTCTCAAATCCAAAGGAGTTACTTTCTGAATTAATTTTTGTTCTAAATTTGCATGAAATTGGCAGATGTTCTTATTCAGAAGCTATGTAATCTAATTATATTTTCCTTTATTTGGTAAAGGCAGAAGATCTTTGAGAAAATACTCTCAAAGTTGGTGTTTTGAACTGAATTTCTGAACATGACAGTATTAAAAAGAAGAAAAATTATCATCATGTAACATCAATTGCTTATAACTCGATATGTAATTCATTTAGCAAAAAAATGGAAATCAAAATCGCTTCAATATTCAGGCTTGCAAATGTCATGCTTTGGCAATTAAAAATACTGTAAAAGCACTTATTTTCACGAGGCTTTAATTTTCGCGGTTTTCGCGAGCCCGTCGTAATCGCGAAAATTTAAGCCTCGCGAAATATTTTTTTTTTCGCCTCAGATAATAATAAAAAATCAGAATTTTTTCACTTATCCAAAATTTGTTACTTAAATAAGAAATAAGTACAAAAATTTCTTGAATACTGCGAATCGGTGTGCCACACATCCCAGTCCGCGGGAAATGTAAGCTTTGGATGGCAATTTGTTGTTTTTCCAGCGTACAACAACTGTGATGGGAGTGTTTCCAGAAATGGAACATGCTAACAAAGAGTCATCTCTCTTTTATCTTCCCTGCTGATTATGGACACTTGTTTTGAACCACGTTCTTCCAATGTATATTCAGATGTAGGCACAAACTTTGCGTTTGTCAAGTTTCTTAAAATGTCTTATGCAAAAGGGGTTATATTTAGGCAGTTTCGTGATTTTTCCACTTTCGGTTCTGTTCATATAAAATTCGCGAAATTTTCAGCTTGCGAAATCACAGATATCTTCATTTTCGTGAAAATAAGTGCTTTTACAGTAAGTAAGAAAAATGAATTTTGCATAGTTGAGCTGGTAAAAAGTATTTTTTTTTTGTTTTTAGAACTGCCTTAAAGCCGTTCATGGAAAAATATTTTCCCTGCTTAACAACATGAAACTTTCTGATACATTTTCAGACTTATTTTTAAACACAAAAGCATGATACTTGCAGGCTATTATTGAAATGACTTGTAATTGAACTCTTTTCATTTTCCAATACATGATTTACATCTTAAGTTATAAGTGATGATTGTGTGTCAGGATGGCAGTTTTTTCACTTCCTGCACCACTGAGTTTAGAAATTAGGTTCAAAATGCCAACTTTGATGGATTGGTTTAAAAAAATCTTCTGCCTTAAACCGAAAAAAACAGTTCGATTACATAGTTTCTTATTAAGAACATCAGCGAATTTGATACATTGTGAACAAAAATGAATTAAACATGTCAGAAAATAAGCAGTTTGGATTTGAGAACAGACTTGAGAAAAAATCAACAATAACCTACAAATGTAAACTAGGAATATTTTGAGAAATAATTTTTTACCTATGAAGACTTGTCAAAAATAGCACTAGCTGTAAAATGAAGCTTTTTACCATCAAATTTGAAGTAACTGTCAGTTGATGAATCACTTGAAAATGTTGCCTGTGAACAAATGCCCTTTAAAATTTGAAAAAAAAAAAAACAAAGAAAGAAAAAACTGATTTTAAAAAAATTGTACAAAATAATACTTTTTTGAAGAAAAAAAATCAAGTAAAATATATGTGGGAAGTTGGAAAAAATCAATGAAAATTCACACAAATATTTATTTATCACATATTAATTTCATATGTCACATATTTTGTAATGCAAATTCAAATTTGTATTACAAAATATTATTACAGAGATAAAAATTGAACTTTCTTCTCAAAAAAAGTCTTTTCACATATCCGAGACATATGCGTTCACAGGTAATATATGCATTTTAATCTGGTTGCCAAAACATTTATGAGCCAACATCATAGACAGTCTGTGAATTCTATGCAAGTTTGGCTGTGGTTTTCTCTTTTATACTATTTTTATGATTATGGGTGTATCATTACATTCAGTTTCTGGAATGGAATGGATATTTTCCTTCACAATTTTCTGATCGGTATGCATACGATGTTGATGTCCAGTTAAGTGTGTTTTCCGAGCAAAGGTTTTATTGCATACCTCACAAATAAATGGCTTCTTTTCATTATGGATATAAAGGTGCCTAGTTAAGTCACATCTCCAAGAGAAAGTTTTATCACACACTTCGCAACTGAAAGATTTACTTTTTGTAGACGATTTATCATTGGTATGTACCCGTTGATAATGGTATAATAAACGATATTTTTCTGCAAACCCTTTATTGCAAACATCACAAATGAAAGGTTTCTCATCAGTATGAATAAATTGGTGTATCTTTAATTCTTTTTTTAGAGAAAATCCTTTATTGCAAACTTCACAGAAGAAAAGTTTTTCATTGCAATGAATACGGATATGGTGTACATTTAACTCATTTCTTCTAGCAAATCCTTTATTGCAAATTTCACAAATGAAAGGTTTTTCATCAGTATGACTAAAATAGTGCTCATTTAATTCACATTTATTACAAAATCCTTTATTGCAAATTTCACAGATGAAAGGTTTTTCTTTAGCATGCATTCGGTTGTGATGCTTATCCAAATATCTTTTTCCAGAAAATTTTTTATTGCAAACTCCACAAACAAATTTTTTTTTCTTTTGTATGAACTGTAATATGCAAATTTAAAGAAGACCTACAATTAAATGCTTTATTACAAACTTTACAAAAGAAACGTTTCTGCTCATCAGTATGAATATAACGACAGTGCTTAATTAAAGTAGATAATTGCGTAAATCTTTTATTGCAGATTTCACAGGTGAAAGATTTTTCATTAGTGATTTTATTATGCATGCGAAGATGCTGATTTAATGTACCTTTATGACAGAAATTTTTATTGCAGATCTCACAAGTATGCTTTTTTACAATAGATTTTTTAGACTCTTTTTTGCATTTTTTGGTACTCATGTTTTTCTCAGATTGTTTTCTTGTTTGAGACATGAAAGTGCTTTAAAAAGTTACATTCAGAAATATATCAAAGTAGCAAATAAAATATAATAATACAATTACATTCACAAGTACTAAATGCTTTCATTTCAGCAAATGAAACATATGCTATATATGAAGTGATTTTAAATTCAAATGATGTTTAAAATAATAGAATTAACTGCAAAATGGATTATATTTTTGGACTTTTTTCAAAAATAAGACAAATCATTTATCAACTTACAATTCTTCATAGACTTTTCATAATTTCTAACAGAAACAGAAAGTCAACTGACACAATTTTTGGAAATACTTTCTTTTCACCATCAAATGTTTCATCAGAATGAACTTCGAGAATACCTGCAATGAAATAAAAATCATGAATAACAGCTTTATTTCTGTGTCTTTAATAAAAACCCACCAAATCAGCTTAAGAAAACTCCAGAACGCACACATTAAAGCATAGCAAAACATTTTCTTTAGCCTTCTGTAATTTGTCATTTATTTTTCAGAAAATTGAACGCAGTTCTTTACAAAACAGTGTCCCACAGGCTATTTCAAGAGCAAATTTAGCATTTACTTTAGAGGGAGAACACACCTCTACTTGAAGAGATGTAATCACTGAGCTCTACAATAATACGGAGAGCTAACTCACCGATCCACTTTCTGCCGCAACCGCATCATACTTTCAGTGCGCGCAAGTAATGAATCTTGCACTTTTCTCAATTTTTTTTAACTTTTTCGCATACTTTTTGTCATTTTTAGTTATTTTTACAGCTTTTTCATATTTTAATGAGCAATACTTACCATATTTTTCCTTTTTTTTAATGAGCTTATATAAAATTTCCTTTTTAACAAATATCAAATTAAATATTGGCGATGAACTTAAATAAAACCTGTAGTTTTTACAATAAAAACTGTATATCAGTGAAAATTGTAAGCAACTTCGTCATATTTTTAAAAGATAATCTAATTTGAAAATATCTAACCCATACTATTCTATGGGAGAAAATCTGTGTTGTGAAAAAATAGTAACAAGTGTTCCTCCATTGTAGGCAAGTACGAAAGTTTCATCATAACTAAGCATATTAGAATTCCAAAAGAATAATCAAGCTTTGGTTGTTAGAATTACACATAGACAAGACAGAAAAGTGTTGCAATAGCAACAATATCTGGTGATTTATCACCTGTCCCCAAATAATGGAAAAGTACCCTCCTTTTTTTCTGCACCAGTGATTGGTAAAATATAAAATAGACCCCTTTACCTTCTCTTCTGACCCCTCCCCCCCTCTTTTTTTTTTCCTTGTTGCACATACACATATCAAATTTAAACTTTCAAAGCCTCATTTTAAAAGCCTTTTCAGATATTAATGAACTTTGAAAATATAATTTTACTCACTAAAAATACCTTTCATGCAATTACTTAAAAAAATAATAAAGGACAGCAGCTATATAGTTTCATCAACAACACACACATCCAACTATATCTGAAACCGATATCAAGAGAGACAGTGAAACCCTTCCTCCTGGGAACTCTATAGTTTTTACCATTGACAACTTGACATCCGAATCTTATACAAGCTGGTGTCGTAGATACATACAATAATTTACTTTTAATATATTATGAATAAACTTAATGAAGATAACAAAGACATTGGAGAATTATGTACATACAAGCGCGGTAACAGAATTTTCTGTGTCTATCTGCAGCAAATCACAATTTATCTGTGATCCAACAAGGCTGGGCCAAGTCTATTATCAGAAGAAATAATAGCAACACATAAAATAAACAAAGTTTGCATTTATAAAGAAAATATAATAATAAAAAGAAACAATATATCTTGAGGCAAAGTAAATTTTAGCAATTATTTTTTAAGCTCAGCATATCTTTTAAACTGTTAGATTAATCTGCAACATATGAAATAAACTGCAGCAACTGTGTTGTGTTGTTTCTGCTACAACTGGGTAGATAAGTAAGTAAACTTATTTCCATAAATAAATTAAAAAAAAAAAAAAAAAAACCTCAAAAATTTACACATATACACTGATTGAAAAAAAAATCCCAACACCAAGAAAAAATTATTGTAGAGTAATGAAATTTCGACAATGCATTTGTCTAGTTAACATGTTTAATTGATTAGATTTTCAAGGTCATGGGTTAATTTAAACTCAAGAAAATGCATTTCAAATGTGAAATGCTGTTACATTAACAGCCGGTGTAACCTCTAGAATTTTTAGTGCAAGCCTGCAAACGTGCATGCATTGTGTCATACAGGTGCTGAATGTCACTTTGTGGTATGGAGTTCCATGTTGTTGTACTTGTTGTGTCAATACTGTGACGGTGTGCTGGCTGTGGATGATGCTGGAGTTGTCGTCCAATGATATCCCATACGTGCTCAATTGGAGACAGATCTGGTGATCTCACAAGCCAAGGCAACATGTCGACACTCTGTAGAGCACGTTTCGTTACAACAGCGGTAGGAGGGCGAGCGTTATCTTGTTGGAAAACTCCTCCTTGAATGCTGTTCATGAATGGCAGCACTACAGGTTGAATTACCAGCTTGACGTACAAATTTGCAGTCAGTGTGTTGGGGATAACCACGAGAGAACTCCTGCTGTCATAGGAAATTGCTCCCCAGACCATGACTCCAGGTGTAGGTCCAGTGTGTCTAGGCCGCAGACAGTTTGGTTGCAGGCGTTTCCCTGACCAACACACAGCCATCACTGGCACCAAGGCAGAACCTGCTTTCATCAGAAAACACAACAGATCTCCACTCCGTCCTCCAATGAGCTCTGGTTTGACACCACTGGCAACGCAAACGGCAATGGCTTGTAGTCAGTAGAATACACATTACAAGCAGCCTGTCTCAGAGCTGTCCTTGAAGTAACCGATTTCTAAGAGTTCGTTATATCACAGTGGTACTAACTGCAGCTCGAATTTCTGCTGCAGACGCAGTCCGATTCGACACAGCCGTACGCCGAATACGGCAGTATTTCCTCTCAGTAGTGCCACGTGGCTGGCCAGAACCCGGTCTTCTTGAGGCAGTACCATCCCTTGACCAATGTTTCCAACAATCATGCACAGTGGATATATTCCGGCCAAGTCTTTCTGCAATATCGCGGAAAGAAAATCCTTCTTCTCGTAGCCCTATTGTACGACCTCGTTCAACATCGGTGAGCTGTTGATAATGGCTTCTTCTTCTTCTTAAAAGCATTCTTGGCTAACATCAACTCAATACACCAAATTTCGAAGATAAATAATGCTCACGAACTTTACAGCACGCATTTAAAGCTAATCTGATTTGCAAGTTCTGAGTGGCACTGCCAGCGCCACACTTATGCGCGAAGCGCAAAATTTGAATTGATGTCATCTTTCAGATGTATAAACACGCCTACCAAATTTCGTTTATGTAACACATGTCTTTCTTGGTGTTGGGATTTTTTTTTTCCATCAGTTTACATGTAGGCAACTTTATTTATAGTCAAATCTATAAGTGTCACTAACAAGCCATTTTCAAAAAAACTGAAAAATGTATACTTGAAAATTTGGTGTGACTGGAGGGTTCACCACTGCTTGTTGCGTTGTCAAAAAGTCACAAAATTGGCGTGTTTTGTCTTCCGGAGTAGCAACCTCCAGGAGACAACATGCAAAAGCGTACAAATTGAAATGCTGGTAATCAAAATAAATAAAAAAATACATAATGTAAAGCATAAAAAAGCAAAAAAAATGTCAAAATAACGTTAAAAACACAAATTTTATGAAAAATACAAAAAAGTTTCACTTACCTAAAAACAATAAAAACTGAGGCTGTTGAAGGAAGCTTGGGAGGGGGGGGGGGGATATAAAAAAAGAGTTACTTTTTGTCAAGGGGGCGGGGGGCTTTTGATTCTAGGGTATGCAGATATTTGAGAGTGCACTGTATATATGATTTAATTAAGAAAATGATTTGATAGTATTGTAATGATTGAAAAAACTTAATGTGACTGTAATAACGCAAAAAAGAAATTAATACGAACTTTTATTATGCATCCCTTCAAAGATTTAAAAATTTCCCTGAAATTTGAACCGATGTAGGAAATTACCCTCTAAAATTCCAACCATGGTTGTGGGAGTTTGAAGTCAGGTGGTTTTCAACAATGTTGCACAATCATATTTTTTAAAAGGGATCGACATATTTTAACCAAATTTCATATTTTTAAACTATAAAATTGATACTTCTGTGCAACGGCTCAACAAAATTTGAGATTGCAAGTAAAAATTCAGATTAAATTTGTGTTGATTTAATATATATGCAAATAAAGCATTTCTTTTTTGTTTATAAAAAAGAAGATCTTTATAATGCAATTCTCTATATAACGCACAACTTCTCAGATATAAACAATGAATTTTGCAGTAAAAAGTGCATGCATTCCCACATTGTAAAAAATCGCTTTTCTCTAGAGGACTAAATTTGATACATTAGTTCAACTTTATCTCCTTATTTCAGAGTTTTTTAATGAAAAAATTGCTATTCGTACAAGCATTATAAACAAAAAAAATTTTTAATCCTTTTGCTGAAGTTTTCTTCTCTGGTGAACTTGTTTATTTACAAATTACACATTTTAAAAATGTCACAAAATAATAAATAAATAATAAATAGTAAGTTTTTATGGAATAGAATTCTGTGAAAGGCCTATTTTAGTAAAAGGAATTTTATGAAGGGACCCATTTTATCAAATTCATTTTTGTGAAGGGGCACATTTTATTAAATTGATTTTTGTGAAGGGGCCTTACATAGGCCCCAAATTTTGCCTGGATCGACCCTTGTATTTTAAAATTTAAAAAAGATTGGAAATTAGTATCTAAAGTTTATTCAAAACAATATAAATTAAAATATTTTTATTTAGTACATAAATTACTTGTTTACTGTAAAATCATTATATATATTTTAAATTATTAAATATTCAGTGGTATAAATGTACTTATTGGCTACTAAAGAAATTTTTCTCACTAGCGAGTAACTGGCTACTAAAAAAATCAACCTACCGGCCAGTGGCTACTAAGCAAAATTCCTTATTTTCACCTTTAGTTTTTGGGTTTGTGTTATATAGATCTTCTACTGTATATATATATATATATATATACACAGTAGACTCCCTCAAATCTACAAATTCCTAAAACCCACACATCATTGCAGGTGTAAACAATGAAACTTACAGTTAAGATGTAGGGTAAAAATTCAAGATTTTTAAAAATTATTATATCATTCCATGCACATTTTAATATGCAATTCTCGTTAATATGGCTGAACATATGTTTTCTCATCAAGGAAGTATAACTTTATTTCTGAAAAAATTCAAGGCAGTGCTGATCTCAGTGGTGATTGTGATATTTTTACTGAATACATTTCTGTATTAATCAACCATATTTGGATATTAAGTTTGGCTAAGCATGAAATAAAACAGTTTTATTTTATGATTTTTACATAAATTATTAAGTGTAGCTTTATGAGGCAAGTTTCGGTGAATATTTAAAAGAAAAAAATTATCTCATCATTATTATGTATATTTAGTTATGCATTATTGTTTACTTGACTTTTACCTTTATAATGTTTAATCATGTTTTAAATTTTCTTAATTTTTAATACTTTCATTACTTTACTTAATTATTTTAATATTTTACAGTATTATAAACATTCATTATTAATTTACAGTGCAGTATTATATTCAAATTACTGTTTACTAAAAGTAAACAAAAGAGTGACCAGAAATCCACAAAATTCTATGTGGATTTGAGAGAGTCTACTGTTATATACATATATATATATATATATACAATAACACACATATATATTTCACTGGTGCCCGACTAACCAAAAAGTACCGTAAAGTATTTTATAAATTACAAGGTCTACACTTGATGTATATATTTTTTTTCAGATTTTTAAATGACTTTTACCAAGTCTTTTAAGCACAGAGTCAATTATACTACTCCCTTTCTGCATTATTTATAATTTAAAGGGGAAGGGAGAAAGAAAAAAGAAATTTCCGGGTTGGATTTAAATCCTCATTAAAAAAAAAAAAACTACACAATAATATCTTGTAGGCATGCAATTTACAACAAATACTGAATTTGCCCTGATACTTCTTTATTTCAGTGATTATTTAAATAGTAGCCAAAGCTCACCGGAGCTTATAAATATTGTGCACTGAAGCCTGTAAGAACTGTATGTAAAGAAAGAAAAACAAACCTTGGTAAGATTTTTTGAAAACTCCCCCAATAAATTATTCATTATATTTTATTTTCTATGTATATATATATATATGCATAGCTGCTGCTGCTATCTATTCCTTTTTTGCATTACCAATACTTCGAATAGTAATATTGCAAATTAATCGAAAAATTCTGCGATTAAATCACGTTAAAATTGGTCGATTATTATTCGGAAGTATTGGTAACATAAAAGTGGATTAGTTGACAGCTATGTGTGATATATTTAAAATCGGAAGAAATTCTTTTTGGTTATAAAAAATGCTGATTTTGTAAATAGTGTATAAAATATAAATAAGCGGATATTCGGGGGATACGCTACGGTCGTTAGTACAGCTAATTAGGGGTTCTGAGTAAATAACTTTTTTTGTTGGAAATTAAGCACCACGAGAAAGAACCTTAAGCACTATAAACAGGATAGCTCGCGAGTAAAATAATTACTTGGCTTTGACTTGTAAAGTGACTGACAATAAATACATAAATAAACTTACATTATAAAGACAAACTTTAAATAAAAATTTGAACTATCAAACAGCGATTTATTCTAAGTGAAGAACAACATTCCATTCCGTCGCCATTAAAATGACTAGAAATGAAAATGGATTTTGTTATTTTAATCGATTAACTGATAATATCGAATAACCAGTTAGGCCAAAGAGGTGAACCACACAAAGCTATATTCTGATTGGTTCAATTCATGATTCAAATAGCCTATATCTGTGTCGGACAATAATGCAAATGCACGTTATATGACATTTCCAGCAAAGGGAAAAAAACTAATAAACTTCTGTTTATCCATGCATATGAAATCTCTTTATGCTTTTAACATCTCTTGTGTTCTCAATCTTCTGCTCTTTTAATATCTACTATTATACCGTTGGTGCGTTGTTTAAGTATATATTTTAGCATTATTCCTTTTATTATTATTGAAACAACAGTTCTTTGAATTTTGCACTTTTTTCTAAGTTTAGTGATTTATATTTGCTAAATTTTCCGAGGGGTTTTGGTAATGTTTAAAGATAAATGCTGAAACATACTGATAACATGCCCAGGTAGCACAGAGATATCGGCCAATATCCATCCCAATATTAGCGAAATTTTGAAAGTCTCAGAATGTATTACCTCAAATTTACAATATTCACAGACATAACTTAAAATTAGTTTTTAAAAGAAAGCATTTCAGAAGAGTTTTTTGCATTACTAATAACATTATAACACAGAAATAGAATTGTAAACAATACAATTTAATAAGTTTGCCATTTTTAAAAAAGTTTATTTTTTAATGCCTTATTTTTAATATTAGGTTTATATTGATTGGCCAATGTCCAAAAAATGATACTACTATTACAATATTCAGGTATATCTATCGACATTCGTCAAAAAACAATATCATTTTTCGGAAAATGAACGTAAAGTTGTTTCTTGAGAACATACATCTGACTTGTGTGCTTGACATCAAGTGCCCGCTTATAAGTCATCGTCAATATACAGGGACGAGATAGTCACAAGGAAATTTATGACACAAGAGAGTTACATCCGATGGCTCCACAAAGTGTGTGCCACGGAGAAAGAACCTGGAGGGGAAACTAGAATAGGCGAGGATATCGAAAATGCAAGTCATATTTTTTTAACGAAAAAGGGCGCTGTAAAATTTGGCGGCTGCCTTTAAACAGAATGTCATTAGATTACATGTTAAATTCCGAAAGTATTTTACTCGATTATTTTTAATTATAGCAATTATATGTCATAAATATAAGATGGGATATAAATGTTTTATTCCGGGATGTAGATCGGGCTATGATGATGAGATAAACAAAAGAAAAATCGAAGAATTTTTTTTTTTTTTAAGTATGTTTAGAGCTCCAAAGATAAGTGCTTTTTATTATACTTTAATTTAAAGTTATATGCATGTAATCATTTTTAAACTAAGAAATTTTTATTCTAGTATATCGATCTTAGTGTATATGTTTTTAAAATGTTATACTTAATGAATGCTAATGTCTGTGGCTAATTGACATGGCCATTTAAATTGTCTTATAGAGTGCTATTTGTTTGGGTGTGATCTGAAGCTGTTTTTATTTGAATAATACTTTTAATCACTAAAAATTATACGTCCATTCCGTATTTCTTCGCAGTACAATATCCGTGATATTTATTTTTAAATGACTATTCAGATGCTTCTGTCAGGATGAACTCTTATTTAAAGAGTTATAAAAAACAATCGGAACGCCAAATATCTATTAAAATATATGCATGGTGTGAAGAAAACTTTATTTAATGAAATTTCTACTTGTTTGACTTTTTTAAAGTTCAAATTTTCAATCAAAAACATTTAAAAAATGAATGCTTTTCGCATTGAAAAGCATTGCAGTAGCAGGTTAGGATAGCCTTCAGTTTACCGTGGCGCCATCTATAAGGAGAAAAACTGTATTGTAAAATTTCAACGTTACTTTCCCCTCCATCTATCTTCCTCCGTGGTGTGTGCAATGGTGCTGGCGGGAGTCGAACCCGCCGACCTAACTCCTACGCTCTCAAGCGATTAGCGGAATGGTGTAACGTAAATTTCTAAAAGACGAAGTGACGAAGTCGAAAAGACGATTAATTATAATATCAGAGTCTCTTTCTCTTTTTTCAATACTTTAGACTTATATAATTCAATAATTTTTCTTAGACCCAACATTCAAATACTCATTTCTCCCTTAAAATACTATTCAAAATATTATACTTTATTTACATTAAAACAAACATTTTATTCTCTCTGTAAAGATTTCTATTTTTAAAATTTGATGCAGCAAATATTTTACTACATTAAACTTCATAAATTTTCAAAATATCGGTTAAAAAGTTTTTTCTTCCAAGCGTGATTTTTTTATCACTGAAATTTCCGATTTTTCCTCATTTAAGAATAAGAAATTTTCTGCGACTTGTAGGATACAATATTTCTTATATTTTATTTGTGGCTATTTTAATTTTGATCCCCAAAGCAGAGTATTCTTAAAAGTGCGACGTACGTCACAGAACAATAAATTTCTCTGCAGAATATTTCAAATTCTCATTTTCAACAAAATTCACCATTCATTCATTGGAAAAAATACTAAATTCATCTATCAACCACCAGAAAAACTTAACTTCTTCAATTGTTCATTGAAAAAGATTGGGAAATTCATCAATTGGTCACGGGAAAAGCTCACACAATTTGTCAGTCGATCATGGGGGGAAAGTTACCAGAGTTACATATCTGAAAAATCGTCAATCGATTACGAGAAAAAAAAACTGCGAAATTCATCATTCGATCCAAGTAAAATCACAAAAGTCGTCATTTCTTTGGTTTGTGTGTGTGTTAGCATTTTATGAAATGTTTTTAGCATTTCTATATAAGATGAAATCACACTCCTACATATACAAGAAAATCTCCCTGTGTTTTACTTTTTATTCCCGCAGAACATTTTTTTATCAGCTGAAGGTTCACTGCAGAACATTGCAAAATATTATGCTTTGGAGATTTTGATTACATCCTGCAGAAGGTGTTGGTATTCACACATTTTGTAACAATTTTTACTTTCTCTATGATTGAAATTTAAATGATAAAAATAAAACATATCATGAATTCAAAATGGCGTTTAATTATTGTCTTCATCATTGAAAATATTCTTTGCTTTAAATGTCACAGGAAAATAAACAATGGATCGAAAGTTATGTATTTATATTTTACTTAGAGAAATACTTGTATTCGATTATTGAAAAAAAGTGAGTGTGTATTTTAATTTTATACCTCTATCTGAAGAGTGTTATACATTAGAAATTCTAAAATTGTTTACTTTTTATTATACTAGCTATAATTCATGATTATAAATATATAAGTAAAAAATACGGTACTTCTCTATTATCCCGTCGACCACTTTTCATAACTAAAAACTATCGCCAAATAAACGGGAGAACGTTGCCATTGGAATATCAAGATAAATAAATAAATAAAATATAAGAATTTAAGGACACAATTGTTATTTTAATTAATGAAAGAACTGATAAATCAATAAAACATAGTGAAAAATACACACAAATGTCGAATTAAAAACTACTTGATGACATAACAAACTCGTATAATGCTTCTGACATCAAGTAAATTAGACTACATTTTTGGCGTTTAATCTAACAGTTTGGCGATAGTTTTTTGTTATAAAATATGGTCGACGGGATAATAGAGAAGTGCCAAAAATACTTTATGAGATGGAAAAGGAATACAGTAGAAGATCTTTATAACGCAAACCTAAAAACATGAGGTTGTGCTTTATATAGAATTTTCCGCTATATAGATCACGTTTCACACATCATTAAATTTAGCTTGTAAAACAATACTATTGTACTATTGTGTATTGTAAAACAATACTATTGTACCAAATATGTGTGAAACATATCAAAATACATTAGAGTATCTTTATATTGCATTCTTTATTACCAGGAGTTGTGCAGATTATAATTTTTTGCATAATATAGATCATTCCACACATTGTTAAATTTATTTTATAAACATTGTCCAAACATACCTGTATCAAATCATAACAATTTTTTCAGTAATTAGCCCTGAATTCAAGAGATAAAATTGAACTAATGTATCAAATTTAGTCCTCTAGAGAATAGCAACTATTTATAATGTAAGAATTCAGGTGCTTCTTAACTGAAAATTCATTGTTTACATCTAAGAAGTTGTCCGTTATAGGGAGAATTGTGTTATAAAGATCTTCTACTGTATCAATATAACTGAGATAAATTTATATTGTTTTAAATTATACATTTAGTTTTTAAGAAATGTTGTTCATCATATGGTTTTTAAGCTTTATCCTCTTATTACTAAATATCAATTACACAGAGGTGGAACACATATGTTTAAAAAATCAATTTATTTTAATAAGAGTTATAAGGTACAAAATAAATAAAATCTGCATATCATTTTCCTCAAAACAACTTAGTTTTTAGCACTTTTTATTATAAAGTATTAAGTACTACATTAACTGTTTAACTTTGGTAAAATGTGCAGTGTTGGTGCAGTACAAATTGTAAAGTTAACTGAGTGTCCATTCTAGTAAAGGTTTATTTGCTTCCTCAAAGTGTTCACCTTCTTCTCTATTTGTTTCCATAGTTACATTACTGAATTAAAAATCTCTTTGCAAAAGGTGTTTTTTGTCATGTTAACTACTCTCTGTTATTGCTCATCTAATGATGAAAGCTGCTAATTAATTGCTCTTGAAACTATGGTAAACAAAGTATGTTAATAATCACCATTTAGAGGATAAAGATTTTCGATTAAGTAGGTATAAAAAACAAGTTATTAAATAAATCTTTTTTAATTTACATATGTAATAACTTCATTTTGAGCTGTCAAACCAAGGGTGTCAATTATTTTAATCAATTGAACACTTTCACCTTTTAAAAATTATCTCATTTTTATATGCATATTTTCATCTAATAATTTTTATTCTTCAGCAGAAAAAAAAAAAGAGTCCATCCAACTGAAGAAATTTTTCCTGCGATATCTGAGGCATCTACTTCAACAGTTTCTAGTGAAAGGGATGTATCTCACCACACTTCCTTTGAATATCATACTTTAGATGTTTACTGTCCATAAGACCATCCCCAGATAAAAAATTTTGATTTTTAAAACATTTTTTTAACACCAACATGTAAATTATCAAATGATTTTTAAAGGGTTGAAAGAATGCAAATATTGCGACAGTGATTATAAAAGGTTCCTAGTTGACAGAATCTGAAGTAGTTTATAAGA
This sequence comes from Maratus michaelseni, assembly GCA_963931845.1. Taxonomy (NCBI): domain Eukaryota; kingdom Metazoa; phylum Arthropoda; class Arachnida; order Araneae; family Salticidae; genus Maratus; species Maratus michaelseni. The sequence continues at coordinate 259,840,078 of OZ007598.1, forward strand.
GTTTTAGGACAATCGTACCAAAAGGTAGACATGCAAGGATAGTTTCAGGGTTGGTTTATGGCCCATAAGGCAACTTTTTCCCTATTATACCTCTCTTCGTAAGAATGATTAAAACACCAAACCGGAAGGACTCTCCATCTTTGTTATATGGATCCATTCATGCTATCTCTCCTTCCATCCACCCTCCTCTCAGGGTCAAAGGGGGATCAAGATTTACGGCCAACCTAATTATCAGACAAGAAGGGTCCTCCAGTAGATAGACCCTCCAAGTTTCAAGAAAGGCAGCAAAAACATTATTTTTATCGTTATAGTGGTGGGATTTCCAATATTTTCGAGACGATGTTAGACAACTAATTTTGCATTCTAAAATGTTTAATATATATATATATATATATAATGATTAAAAATAAATTTTCTTAATAAGCAAGATTTCGTAAAAAATTGGTACAATTTTCTTGTTAAAAGTATACTGTACTTTTTAAATAGATTTAAATTAATTTACGAATTCTGAAGCATATATAGTAGTACATATTTAGTATATTAATTATTTTTTATTGCAGTTAAAAGCACAGCCCTATATAAATAACATACAGTTGTTCATAAAGTTTATGAAACCATAGGAATAATAAATACCAAACTATAATAAATATGCATGAGTAACTGTAACTAATTAACCAAAACATTCCCTAAATTAAAAACTAATATATCTGCAATTAATAAAAATAAAAATAATTTCTTTAAAGCTTGTATATTTTAAATTCTTAAATACAGATTAATTAAGCATACAAGATTAAATTCGTGTAATTATACTATTATTCGCTCAAAGATAATTAAACAAAAAAATGAAATTTGCTGTATTATTATAAGCCTGCATTTGATTATCAAGATTAATATAGTGCTTTACTTAAAGAAGCACTTCAATATTTACAAAATATATCCTATGCAAAACAATTTGCAAAAAAAAAAAAAAAAAAAAAATCTATGAGTATATATAGATATAATATATACATGCATTTAAATATTTTATTTTGATTGGCAGATTTTGCCAGGTGAAATTTGGGTGCTATTGAGGGACCCATCACAAACATCTATTTAATAAAACAGGCACCTTCGCAAAATTCATTTTTTTAAATAGGTCTTTTTACGAAATTCTGTTCCATAAAAACTTACAATTTTTACTATTAATTAATTATTTATTATTTTGTGACGTTTTAAAATGTGTAATTTGTAAACAAACAAGTTCACCAAAGAGGAAAACTTTGTCAAAAAGATTTTTAAAAAAATTTTTGTTAATAAATGCTTGGTTCGAATTTGAGTAACTGAATTTAAACTATTGTTGCAAAATGTTATTTTTCACAAAAAAATAAATTTCTAATAACCTTTACTTTTCACAAAATGTGCCCCAAGAAAAAAAACCCCTGCATTGACCCCTGTTAGCAGACAAAACTAAAACAAAAAAATATATTTCAATGATAAAATAATTACATTATGCAGTAGACATCCAAAAATACTTTTATTAAAATACTATATTACTAATACTACTAATAAATCTGTCGATATCTTAGACACCTATATTTGATAATTATTGATACAATAATTGTTCTAAGGATAAATATCTTATTCTAAGTTTGGCTCCTAGTTCCGAGACACAAGCTGTACCATCCTCTGTATGCACCAAATCAATTTGCGCGATGCTTGTTTCTCGTTAGATATTGATTAGATTTTAGAGCTCTGTTAAAAAATTCATAGATTACAATTCATAATGTTTTCAAGGATTATTAAAAAAAAAAAAAAAAAAGGAAAAGAAAGAAAGAAATTGTAACCTGTGAATTTTTCAACAGGAATAGATTTCAAGAAACTTCAAATAAGGGAATCCAAAATTATAGATCGTTCCAACAAACAGATTTTTAGTTATGCTTTAAAATTTTCTGCATTGCAATAAGGTTTTGCAACGATTAAAAAGAAATTTACCCTTACTAATTTCGAACTTTAAACCTTCAAAATTCAGGATTAACTTTCCATTTTGTATTCGAAGGTAAAATGTATCGAAAAATTCAAATATACTGTCAAAATAGGATATCCGTGCCGAAATTTTTTCAATTTGGTACAATTTCTTTACGAAAATTTCCCGCTAAGATTATAAAAAAAAAAGACAGAAAAAAAAAACACATCAATTGAAAGAAGTCATAATTCCTCATTGAAATACTATTTCCGTTTTTATCTGCGACAGTTTGGCGATTAAAGTTTATGAGATGCATCGTTTTTTATATGCTGACCTAACACATATGTACCTAACACACTCACTCAGATTGTAAAAGTATTCATGTATATATTCTGCAAAATACAGTGTCATCCTGATTATTAACGACAAAAGAAAAAGAATTATAGTAAATGACAAGACAAACTTTACTAATGAAACTTTCTATTTTACTTACTTATTTTTATTTTTATTAAAAAAAAAAAAAAAAAAAAAAAAAGAGAGAGAGAGAGAATGTGTATTTTAAACTGGTTTAGTTAATAATTGTAGTAATAATGAAAGAATTCTGACGAATATTTGAAGACACCCATAGTCAGGCCTGTCAATTTTATTTCTTTGCGTTTAAAAATGAGTCAAAAAATGTGTCAGAAAGTTTCGCGTTGTTGAGCTCGTCAATTAGAGAAAAACCTTAAGGTGGTTCTCAAATGACTTGTTCAACAGCGCTAAACTGTTTGACACTATTCTATATTCTTGACTCCTTTTTAAACTCTAATTGGCAGGCCTGACTATGGAAGTGGTTTTAAATCGAAATCAGTTTTAGATTTTTTGATAAATAAATATTACTTATCGAGTTATAAGCTATTCTGTTCTCGTGGTCGTGACGACACGTTTTTCCTTTTTCTCGTGCTGCTGTTTCGGAAATTTGTCTCAAATCACCGACTTTGACAGTATTTACTGAAAGATCTGCCTTTACCAAAAAATGGAAAACTCATTTTGATGACACAGTTTCTGAATAATAAGCCAATTTAATCCGTTTCCAAACAAAAATTAATTCCAAACTGCGTCAGAAAGTAGCTTCTTTAGGTAACAGAACAGCCTTAAGTTTAAAATATGCCAACGCGACGGAGTGCAAGAAATTTTTCGTCTGAAAAATAGCTCTTTCATAAAAAAAAACTCTTCTTAAACATTTCATTTCATTTAAAACCTTCTTAAACATTTAAACGTAAAATCTGACTGTCGCTTTTGCACTAGGTGGTAACCCCCCCCCCCCTAAATACGAGTGTTATCGTTTGACATAGATCAGATATATATATATATACAAAAATCAACATTTGAACAGAGGGTGGTTTTGGGGTCTGGGGGTCATGATCGGTGAAAATATATCACAATTTTCCGGAATTGCTTTCCTCCGAACGGCTGCAATAAGTAGCTTTATAATTTTTTGTATTGAAAGCTACCTAAAATTTACACGTCTTATGAACCATGTAATATTTTTACATGCAATCTTCATGGTTTTAGAAATCATATCTATATCTTAAGACTGAACCTAAATATGTATATATTTAAGCAAAATTTATATTTTTAAAATAAAGTATATTGCATTTATTGTTTTTTAGGTTTTATCTGTAAATGAAACGTTCAGAGCTAAAATGGATCATGTCCAAAAGTGTAAAAAAATGTATCTATTGTGGATTAATAATTGTTATTGGTGTATATTTTCAGACACATCCAAGTCCTATTTTCGCTGTGTCATATTCATTTGATAGATCTTATTTAAAAAACATTTCAGGGCCAAATTGGATCAAGTCCAGTAAATTCTGATTTAAAATTGAATTGCCACCTTATTCTTTTTGAATTTTCAAATTCTGACCCATATTTATGTTAATTTTCATACTACAACAATAAAAAGAAAATTATTCTCTAAATCACTTTAGGATTCAATTAGTGTTAATAAACTTTAACCTTGATTATCTCAAAACTATAATTTATGGACTTGATCCACCTTAGCTCTGAATGCCTCAAATATATATATATATATATATATATATATATATATATATATATATATATATAATTATAATATCTTTGAATTTCAAAAAACATATCAAGTTCTTGTAACATTCTAATTAAATCTCCTAAGAGATAATTAGTAATAAAGTGTAGACAGAATACCACATAGTTAATAAATTAACAAGTGCAATCATAATATTATCATAGCATTTGCTTCAATGGTAATTGGCCAAAAATACTGAAAATATGAAAAATATTTTTAAAAAGAGAGAGAAAAAAATATATATATAATAAACCATAAAATGTTAATAATTTGAAGTTGATATCAAGTGAATACAAATGGATTTTGAAATGAAATATGAACTAAATATAATGGAAAATTGGATAACAAGAGATTTAAATTTGAATTGGATATGAAAAAACACGTATAGATATAATCATCAGCCTGGATGTATCCACACGTGTTTTAAAAATAATACAGTATTTCATAAATATACTGGCATTTATGCTAAGATCAGTATATTCATCCAGGTATACTGTATTATTACCAGAAAACAATTGAAAATAGTAAAATTGGAAATAAAAAACTTATAAAGAACAGATAAAATATCTTACTCACAATAATTATCAAAAATTCCTTAAACATCACAAGGTCAACATTTATACCAATATGACCACATGGCGCACATATGAAATATCATAATCTTGATGAGTTGTGTTTTTGTATATGTTATGTTTACAGTTCTATTAATACAATGTATATTTTTATAACTGATCATTAGTATCACTTAATATACAGGTGATCGGCAGATGCACATTCCCCATGACTATATAAAGTGTAAACAATGTTCAACCATCTTAATAATAGTCCTTATATGTTTTAATTGTATTATTTGCTATATCATTTGCTATATTTTATCGCACACTGAAACAAAATAAATTATTACATAACATGTTTATATTTATATGATGTAATAAATGTTATTTAGAAGAGTTGATAATTGAATTTATCAAAAAAATAGGATAACCATAAAGTTTTGCTTGATTTCGTATAAATCTAATATTTTTGTTTTTATTTATATCTGAGCATAGATATTTTATACGATGAAGGTAATTGATAATTATATTTTTATAAACTGATTTATGTAAACATGAAGCAAAATTGGTAAAAATATTTACTTTAAATGGAAAGTCAAATCTTTTATCGTAAATATCAAATATTAATTTGTAATTATCATTAATATTAATTTTTAAGTCAAGAAAATTTATATTATTATTAATCAAATCATTTTTGCTTAATGTAAGCTGATTAGGATAAAAATCGAGTGGTGATGTGCAATTTTTATCATTGAAATAAAAAATGATAATGTCATCAATATAGCGATAAAATACATAATCAATGTTCGGACCAATATTTCTTTCATAATAATATAAGTAAAGGTCAGAGAGAATACTAGAAGCGGTCCCACCCTGTGGTATTCCCTGGCATTGTTTATAAATAATATTGTCATATATGATGTAATTATTATGCAATGTAAAGTTTAATAAAGTTTTAAAAAATTTACGGAAATATGATCTTTTAATTTTAATTGAGATTTAAATTCTTTAAATAATATACACATTGTTTTATGTAAGTCTTTTATATCAATGTTATTAAATAAATCATTAAAATCCAATGTTTTTATGAATTTTACCGGATTGATATTATGTATTTTATTAATAAGCTGAAAACTGTTTTTTAGGCAATGTTGGTTATTATGTTTTATCGTTATATCATATATTTGCTTTAAAATATTTAGTAGTAAATTGCTTGCATTATTATTATATGTGTTACACCCGATGGTAACTGTGCGAAATTTAATAGGATTTTTATGAAATTTTGGAATTATAACAAGGATAATTTAAATTATTACATTTGATTTTTAGTAATTTGTGATAATTTAATAATTTTCTAGTATTAATTTCAATATTTAATTTAGTTTTATTAAAAATATTACTTGTGTTAATTGCATTGTGAATTAACACTTTATAGTACTCTTTACAAATAATAGCATAATTATTTGGAAATTTATCTACATAAGTAATTATAAATTTGTTTTGTAGTTCTGATATATGTTTATTTATGTTTTTAAAAGCTGCATATGTAATATGTTGATAATTTTTTATAATTTCATTTTTAAATTTATCTATTACAGAAAATCTCCATTCACTAAAATACTCGATAGGTTTATTGTAATAGCAATTTTATATATAAATAAATCAATATCTTGAATAAACTGCAATATTATGGATTTGATTTTACACATGTATGGAAGGCGAAATTTTGTGCCGTTATGCATTAAGTTTTGTAAAATAGGTTGTTCTACAATATTAAGATCACCAGTAATAATATGACCATGTGTTGTATTTATGTACTTTTGAAATTTTGGGTCATTACAATAACAAGGGTAATTATTTGAAGAGACCAATTGTTTAGCAAAAGAATTGTAATTAAAAATTTTACGTCCAAGTGTGCGATTATATTTATATGTCTTGTGAATAGTAAAATTTTTTATTGGAAAATTATTAGTAGTGTTGTTTATGACATTGTGTAAATTGATATTATTAAATACATGATTGGAAAAATTTATAATTAGTTGTGTATTATTAGTTTTATATTTAGGTTTATTAGAAAGACTTGTATTTAATAGGTTTGCTCTATAATGAAGAATATCATAAAAGATATCACAAAAATGTGGAGAATATTGATTCTTTTTAAATACTTTGAAATATTGGTTCAAATATTTCTTTTTAATACTAAAAATATGTTTTCTTATAGCTAACCAACTATAATCATTACAAAATTGTGCCTCAAGATCTTCAAGCTCTTGTTGTATCACAATATTATCAGTGTATTTTTTGTTATTATGTATACCTCTACCAGATCTTGAAGTTTTTTTTATGTTTGAAAAATTTAATCCTGAATAAAGATTTTTATAATTTTCATATTTAGTTAAATCTGAAAAAACAGGATGTGATTTTTTGTATACTAATTGATTTAATCCATAAGGATAGGTAGTATTAAAATGTCTTATATATTTAGATTCTAGAAAAAGTCGTTCAGTAAAATTTTTTTTGTATTTTAAGTATTTTAATAGTAATATTTTTAAAATCATGATTTTTGAAATGAGTATATTCAATATTATGAGTAGTTTGAAATTTAGATTTTTTAAATTTATCAATATGAGAACGATGTAAATTTAGCCGCTTATGTAATTTTTGACAAGACTGTCCAATATATTCCATATTACACGAATTGCATTTCAATGAATAGATTACATTGTATGCAGTGGCGCAGCCAGAATTCGGTTCTAGGGGGGGGGGGGGGGGGGGTTTGAGTTTCTTATAAAGGTGGTCGCCGGTTATCTGAATCACTGGTTAATTGAATCAGTTTTTTAAATGACTGAAATCATAATGTTTTTCTCTGCAATTACGGTGGTTATGATTCATTTAAACAGCGTTTACAATATTAGAGTTACAAACTATAAAATGAACCAATGAAATAACACAAAACTAGGTTAGATATATAAAGAGTTTAAAAATGATGAGGGTCAAACTTTAAGATGGAAGAGCACAGTTACTGCAAATAATTTTTACATAGAAAATAACAGAGTTTCAATCCATTTGTTCAATCAAAAATACACAAGGTTTCATCACAAGAGAGTAGCGAATTCTTATTCCCAACTTTAATAATAACGAAGCAATTTTAACAAAATTTTATATAGACTTACTTACCTTGCTTTTTGCCAAATGTAACAACTCAATTAGGTAATCCATGTTTTGGTATGTAGTTGATATTAAACACGGTATTGTAGATTAAATTACTTTGCCCTTCCAGTACTTTACACGACATCGAATTTTGCATTAAGTTATGTAAATCTGATAAAAATTTCGTTAAAATATATTCATTATTGTTAAAGTTCTCTAAAATATCCGAGTTTGAATTGAAGTCGTATCTATACTAATATTATAAAACAGCAACATTTGTTCTTTTTGCAGGGGTTAATTCTGGAACTACAGAACGGATTTTAAAAAGTAATTGGTCATATGCGATTTTTATTCGCGTACAAAGGGTTCCACACAAAATATCAGAACTGTTCAAAGACAATATACTCACATACTTAAAACAATACCACATGCCATAATTTAATTTTATTGGAATTGGAATGAAAATCAATGAATATACCTCCCTCTAAAACAAAGACCTTGTATACAAAGTTAAAACTTGGCAGAGAACCAATCACTCTTCGGAAGAAGTCGCTGAGTTTCACATGAAAAGTTACTTGTCAATCATATTTGACGTAACAGTAGGCAATTTTAAAGCATTTAAAAAAAGTATGCTGAACAACGCGAAACTTTCCGATTTATTTTCAAAAATGAAAGCATATGCAGGCATGATAATACAAGTGATTTGTTATCGAAATAATTTTTTCATTATAAATGAATTATATATTGAATTATAAGCGATTGTTGTCTCAAAATTACTGACTTTTAATGTCTTGGAATTACTCTATGAATTATTTTTCAATATTTGTATTCAATAATTGAATTCAGTTGGAATGAAAAATATTGACTATCGCTATGATTGTTTACATTGTCTAAAGCAAAGATTTTGTTCAAAGTTTAATCTTAGCATTGTGCCAAGCCAGCTTCAAAAGGAGGTCGCAAAGTAGCAACATCGTTTTAATCCATGTTGTTGTTTTCTAGATGGGTTTTTAATTAATATCTCAACTAATTACAGACACAATTTAAAAAAAATCATTACCAACAATCCTTAGATGATTCTGCGTCAATAACCCTCAACTCCCCGGTTGAGCGCCAGAAAAATAAGACACATGAGTGATCTTATAATAGTTCCGTTTTTACTTTTTAAGTATGCAACCTTAATAATGGTGTCAAAATTCTGGTAACCATCTCCTCTCTAACATAGGCTATACTTTATACAACAATTTCCAAACAATTTTTTTTTGTACAGCAATTTCCAAAGGGGTGCGAGAACAAAAAAACATTCTAAAATTGCGGTTTCTACGATATTGTTGGTTCTAGAAATTTGAGCTAGCGGTTACTTTAAAAAGATATAAATGCTCACTAAAAATGGTTTCTATAAAAAGTTTGAAATTTACAAAGGGGAAAAGAGCAGGAAACGTTCTAAATTACAATTTATTTGTGCAGTTAGGGCTAGAAACGGGAAATTTGGCATGGTTGTTACTTTAGAGACTTAAATGCTAGCCCAGAACAGTTTGCAAAAGCAAAAAAAAAAAACGTTCTAAAATTGCGATTTGTGTGATACATTTGGTATAGAAGCTTGGAATTTGGCATAGTGGTGACTTTTGGGATGTAAATGCTCTCTAAAAACGATCTGTTAAGAAATTGTAAATGTAAACGTATGAATGAGCTGAAAACGATCTGAAAGTTATCTAAAAACAATTAATTAGGAATTGTTTGTGCTAGATATGTGAAATTTGGCACGGCTGTTACTCTAGAAATGTAAATGATCATACAAAACAGTTTTCTAAAAATTCGAAACATTCGGATGCTAGAACAAAAAAGTTCTAAAATTGCGATTTTCGTGATACAGTTGGTATAAATGCTTGGTTTTTGACATAGTGATTACTTTTAAGATATAAATGCTCGTTCAAAACGGTTTTTAAAAAATTCCAAATTTAAAAAAGTGAAATGAGCAAAACACGTTCTAAAAATGTTCTAAATCATAATACATTTAAAACTTTTAGGACTAGAGTCTTATGGATGTTTTATATGGGTGTTACTTAAAAGACGTAAATGCTCGTCCAGAATTTATTTTTTCAATTCGAAATTTTAAAAAATGCAAGAGTACGAAGCATTCTAAAATTGCGATTTATGTGATACAATTGGTATGGAAACTTGGAATTTGGCATGATGATTACTTTTATGTAGTAAATGCTACCTTAGAACATTTAAAAAAAAATTCAAAATTTAAACGGATGAAATGAGCGGAAAAATTTCTAAAAGCGTTCTAAATTATGATTTAGTTGAAACTGTTATTGTTAGAAACTTGAAATTTAGTATATAGATTACTTTTAAGATGCAAATGCCCGGCATAAAGAGTTTATTATAAATGTGAAATTTAAAGGTGTGAAACAACTGAAAGCATTCTAAATTACGATTTGTTTAGAACCGCACGTCATATCGCGTCTTTCGAAGACGATCTTTTTTCTATGCTGAAAATAACAAAAGTCTCTATTTCGACACAATCTTTTAAAAGCATCTCGAAAGATCAAATTCACAGCGGCTACAAAAATTTTGAAGCGCTCTGATAAATAAAAGTATTAAAAAAAATCTGAGAATTTTTCAATAAAAATGCTAAAAGAAAGTTAGGTGTTTCGGCATGGGTTTGCTCGGCTTCGGCTCATGTTTTCACTATTAAATGTGACTAACTCTATGACTTAGTAGTCCTTTTTTATGTGACTCTGTTTCTGTGACTGTTCTCTTTGACTTTATTCAAAGACTTAGATTTTTTTCATGGAATTTTAGAGAGGGGTTGGATACAGTTATATTTAGAATCGGATAAAATTTCAGAGAGTTTGGACCAGGGATCGGAAAAACTACTTTTTTTAAGTAGCGAACTACAACTACAACTACTTTATCAAAAATGTAGTTAACTACAACTACTTGTTTTAAAAAGTAGCGACTACAAACTACTTTTCAAAAGTAGTCACTACTTCCCTACTTTTAGATTTTGTTGAAGTATTCAATCTACATTCGAAATTGAGAGTTCTGCATGGGTCGTGTTGTGTACCCGATCTGAAATTGAAAATTCTGCTTAAAGTCAACCCGAAACCAGACTAAAAAAATCGTCAGCTTGCAAACGACTCGAACCCTAAAGTCTTTATACCCGAAACCGAAGTGACATAAAATTAATCCATATTTTAATACAATTATGGTAATGTGGCCTAGGATTATATCTCTGATATCAATTTTATCTTTTTTGTATAAAAATGAACACACATACACTCATTAATATTCAAATATATAGTATTTTCATTAAAAAAAAATAGTCAGGACTTTCTTCTGAAATCTTGGGTCAATGGTAACTTTCAATGGTAACACTCTATTTTGAAAAAAAGTATTTTTAATCTTACTTTAAAATTTATGCCCATATACAAAGTTTCACTTAAAGTTTTACGGAACTTGTGCTATCTGATTTCTGTAATTGTATGATATGAAATAGGAAATTAATATTCGAAAAAACTGTAAATTATAACCCATAAATATTTTAGAAGAAGTTCTAAAATCCCCAAGCACTTTTTTTTTTATCTACTGGAGTCTGGAAGAAGGGAATATGCATTTCAATTAATTTTTATGCATGCATGGAACAAATACTTCACAACAATCAAAATACGTGGTAATAAGATAAATTTTTGCGATAATAAACAATTGAATGAGAATATTTCCTTAACTAGAAATCTTAATTTGGAAATATTCTTTTTAATGATTATAGGCGTTAGATATTCGGTGCGCGATTCTATCCAGTAATTATTATTAATAAAGAAAATGCTTACTCACCTCTAAGTGCAGCTTCCTGATGTTCAAGGCAGATGATTTTGAAACTGACAACTTCATTATTAAATGGGCAAAGTTTATAAGTTCCACTGTAACCACTGGCTTGTTTTTCGATAACTTTAAAACACTGGTTATATGGCAGTTCAATTTTATTTTTCTATGACATAATTTTAATTCCAAAAGAAGATATCCGGTATTAAAACACAGGATTTAAAAATGCATTAATAGACAAAATGTTGACCGCAAGAAAATTTATTATTTTCGTGAGTATAAGCACATTGTTTTGTTTTATCAACAAAAGTTAATGGAAAAATATATGACACTGCAACTGAAATTTGTTGCTGACGGTCACAAACTGCTGCAGAGAACGCATTTTGTAGAAAAGAAGCTTAGTTATGATCAAGTGATTTGAAGAATGGCATTTTTTCTTCCTCTCTTAAAGTAGCGTTAAAAGTAGCGTGACAGATCGCAACAAACTACTGATTTTTTGTATCGTGCTATTCGCTACACTACATTTTTTTAAATGTAGTGCGCTACACTACAAACTACTGTAAAAGTAGCGACTACTGTACGCGCTACTTCCGACCCCTGGTTCGGACAATAACTTTTTATTGTTCTTGTTATTTTAAAGGACCCGTCGCAAAACAAAAAACAAGTTGGAAATTCTACGTTAAACGTGACATATGAGGTGCGTTCATTTTATAACTAGTTTCACAACTTAAAAAAAAAACATCATCATCATTTCAGTGAAAGGAATTATGTCGTCTTCTAGAAAAGAATTTTTTTTTTTTTTTTTTTTGGTAGATTTCATAAGAAATACTACCTATTACATTCTCCCCTAAGTTGGAATTTTTGAAAAAATTTTGCAGATCTACGCCGATCATGACTCCCTGAACCCAAAACCACCCTCAGTTCAAAACTTTATTTATCTATCTATCTATCTATGTCACTTTTTTATGGACACGATAACTGCAATAATTCTGCACAAATCTCTTCCAAACTGATACATAAAATCAAGGAGCCTAACATCTTGGTCAAGTTCGTTACAGGGCAGAAGCGAACCGAAGGGGGGGGAGTGGGGCTTTTTGTGAAAACAGAAAAAACCCATAATTTCTTAATTATGATACGTATCGAATCCGTTTAAAGTTATTATTACTTCTAGGAAAAGGGCAGAAAATTTATGTATGACATATTTTTAATATCATTAAAAATGACCCCAAGGGGAGAAAAGAGGGGGTTTTAGAAGAAGAAAATTCATAACTTTGTCAATTCAGAAGATATCAAATCCGCTATAATTGATTATAATTCCTCTTAATATTATCTAAAACTTTTATATTGACAGATTTTTATACAACCAGCCCTTGTAGCAAAAAAAAAAAAAAAAAAAAAAAAAAATTAATAACAAAAACAAATTCTTGCCGGCTCCGCCTGCAAACAATCTAGGTTTCGAAGTGGACGGTTCCAACTACCGCATCATGACAAAAAAGTTCATTTCTTCCGCATTTTTGACAAACTGTCTGCTTCTTTGAAATCTATCTGTGCCTGTAAGCCGAGCCGTTAGGGATTTTTTTTCTTATTACGTATGCCACGTTTGCTTATTACATATGCGATCGCTAGATAGATATATGCTCCAACGTGTGTGATATGCTACGTCACATAATGTAAGCTGTAATGTATGGCAGAAAAACGAAAACATAATTTAAGCTTTGGTTTTTCAGAAATGCTCTTCCGCTGAGCACCGGAGCGCAATGTTTATGAGCTCCGGTGAAGTTTGACCAATATTTAAACATTGACTAAAAACAAAGAAGTATCGGAGCTCAGCTCCGGTAAGCTTCGGCACAAATTAAGCACTGCTCACAGGCATGTATTTATAAGTCAATGAAATTACAAACAGTGCTTCTTTCCTCCGAGAGACAGGATGCGGTGCCTCACCAAGAGCAAGACGTCGTTGCTACATTACCAACAAATGAAATATAGTCTTTAAATTTGTGTACAGACTCCCTACGAAACAAATGATTCGAAAGAAACACTGATTGTGAAAATCTGTTCCATCACAATAAAAAAATTACTTTTTATAACTTTAAAGTACTTTTTTTTTAATTTTTACTTTTGTAAAGATTTTTTCTTCGGTACGCACATAGCTTGGTCTTAGATATAACTGAGAGCAAAAAACGCAAAAAATAAAATAAAATAAAAAGCCGTTTGAAACTGAGAGAGATTTACAAAGTGTATGTTTTATTTTTTCCTGGAATTCGATGGTCTGTTATTGTTTCGAACATGGAACAAGAACAGAAATACAATTAAGAAACGGCCCACCGTATACTGTGTAACTCAAAGCGTCTGTGTGGCAGTATATGACCCTTCTTTTACTATAAGACGTCTTGACAAAGTGACGCAGTCTAAATGACCAGTTTTGACTTAACCCATTTATGTAATATGCACTTTCAGTTTTAAGTAGAATTTTCGCCGTTTAATTAAATCACATTGTTGAATAGAATTTGATTTAACAAAGCGGCAGATTCCGCCAAGGCGAAAGGCCAAAAAAACTAATTTTAACTTTAGTTTTGATTCATATAAGCGGCAATTATAGTAAATTTTTTTAGCTCTGGGGGGGGGGGGGGGGTTAACCCCCAACAGTGGCTGCGCCACTGTTGTATGCTTTGCAAAATTTTACCATATTAAGATTGTGATTATTTGAAATCTGGGACTTATCAGCTAAAGGACATGTAAGCCAACGCTTAGATTCACACTCTCGAAAACATAGAACAGGCTTGGGACAATAGAATAGGTTATCTGATAACAATCCAGGAAGATCCCTAATAATCTTCCTGTACCGAGCATTAGTCCTGGATCCACCAAGGCCTAAATTGCCAGTATCTAACAATTTACTCATAACTACCATATTGTTTGAAAGCAATAAAAAATGCAAGAGATACATAGTAAAAATTATAACATCAAATAATAAATTTTTTTAAACATCTTTATTTTTATAAAGTACTCTTGAATAACCATAAAAGGAAAAAATATTTAAAATAAGATTAATGATTGTTTTATACTTGATTAAATATAATAAAACTATTTACATATATACATAAAGTCCCATTAAGCAAACGATCATCAAAAGACAACAATCTAAAATCCCTAAGCAATAATAAGTCAATACAAAATTAATTTTGGCAAAATACAAAAAGAACCTGAATAAGATGTTATAAAGATGCATTTGAAAATTCAATAGATGAACAAATGATACCAAGATACAATAGTAATATTGTATAATTATTATTATTAAAAAACATATTTTATATTCAGTCTTAAGATATATACTGGGTGGTTATAATACAGGGTCATTCATAATTCCCTCTGGGGTTTCGAAACGTTATAGTAAAAAAATGAAGACGAATATGAAAAAAAGAAACATATGAAATTATTCCGAAACTATTCAAGTTTTACTTACATACATTACAGGTGTTCTATGTGTGAACCCTTGGTCACACAGCATACATCCATGCGATAGTCCAGTTCCTGCCATACTCCGTTTCTTTAAATCTGAATCAGTGGTGTCAGTTCAACGGGCCTTTTGTAATAAATATCGAAAACAGGGACCAACTGACAAAACAATTCATGTGTGGTACCGGAAATTTAAAGAAACTGAGTACGGCAGGAACTGGGCTATCGCATGGATGTATGCTGTGTGACCAAGGGTTCACACATAGAGCACCTGTAATGTATGTAAGTAAAACTTGAATAGTTTCGGAATAATTACATATGTTTCTTTTTTTCATATTCGTCTTCGTTTTTTTACTATAACGTTTCGAAACCCCGGAGGGAATTATGAATGATCCTGTATAAGTTTCTCTATTTGGAGCTGTCTGTAGCTTGAAGGAATAACCGGAATGAAACCAAAATCAGTGCGCTTACTATTCAAGAAGGAGGAAGAAAAATGGAACAATAAAAAAAAAATAATTGCAATAATCGCCAACAGATGACACTTTTGAGTGTGAAATGTAATGTGTACTATTGTGTACCGTGGAGACATCGCAAACCTCAATGACTTTACCGCATATCACAACATGTGCAAAACATCACTCCTGATGCATTACATTCCGCAGTTGAGCACATTGTACACAGCCTGGATTGTGTCCTCCAGCACAATGTCTATGTGGAACCTGAATATGATCGGCACCACCATGCGAAAGCGTAATCACATTCACTGTGACATTTTCCAATAAATTAGGTATGCCATCCGGTTTTACACCTTAATTCTTTGTTCTTGTATTACACATTACATTTCACACTCAGTAGCGTCATCTATTGGTAATTATAGCAATCATTATTTTTTTTATTGTTCCATTCTTCTTCCCCCTTCTTGAATAGTAAGTGTACCGATTTTGGTTTCATTCAGGTTATTCCTTCAAGTTACAGACAACTCCAAATAGGGATACTATATTATAACCACCCTGTATATACACACAAAATATTCCACTACATTAGCTTGCACACAGTGGACATTGACAGATCGAGGCTGCCAAAATTATTGTTTTGCTAGACTCTACATATCTTTTATTACCAATTCACTGTGTTATTGTATTGTATATGTTGTATGTACGTATGTATGTATTTTATACTTTTAAATTAAAAAAATAAGTATTGAAAATTATTTATTTTAATCAATAAAACTATAATATAAAAATATATCTTTGTACACATACATAATTATAAGCTAGATGATGATGAAAATCAAGGTTCTTCATCACAAAAACAATTTGGTTTCTTCTAAGAGGATTCTTCTTAAATACTTGCATCAGATTTAGCAACACTCTAAAATTCAGACATGAAACTGTTGCACACCAAGAGGCCAATTACTTCCATTAAATTTTAATAGTATTCTCCACTTTATTTAATCACAGAAACTATGTCATTAAATAAGGCAATGAATATTATTAAAATTCAGTGGGGGCAATTTGCACACTGGTGCATAATAGTTTCATCCCTGAAAATGTTCTCATATGTTATGAGCCATCACCATCCTATTTCTAAAATAACTCGGGTGAATTTAGCTTAGTTTCTGAAATGCATTAATAAACAAGGAATTATGTAGTCCCTCTATATTTAAAAAAAGTAACGATTTGAAAATTGACCAATGAAAATCTGCATAGATCTTCCCGGCTTTTTTTCTTTTCTTTTCTTCTAGATAATGAAAATTTCAATAAAATTTTTGAAATAGTTTGTTCTAATGATCAGATTTTGACGAAATTGAAATGGGACCACCTTGTGTTCTTACTCTTTCAAACAAAATAAAAATTATCAAAATGGATGCACATTTATGAGAGTTATGCATGAACAACATAATACATACATACGGGTTGAATTGATAACCTCCTATTTTTTTAAAGTTGGTTAAAAATAGGGATTGCTGCACAATACTGAACGGAATCACGAAGCGATTACGCAGGGTGCTGAATAATATAATTTGCCAGCACTATGAAGTTTTATGTTAGAAAAATATAATTTGCCAGCACTGGTTCTTATCCTATGTATTATTTCTGTTGTCAACACCCTTCTAAGCAAATAAAAAATGCAGAAGGATAAATGAGATACTATAGGAAAGGATTTTGAAGCAGCTTCTGATATAGTACACTCTCATTTCCTTAAAACATGTATTTTGATTAAAATTTGCAATTAATTAAAAATTAAATCGGCATTATTGTCATAAATGAAATGAAAAGTTTTCTTCAAATTAGTGTTGCCACGAAAATAAAATACCGCAACAATATAATAAAAAAAAAAGCTCAATAAAGATAAAGTGAGACATAATTGCTGCAAGCGTTTATTTTATAGTTATGATGATGTAAAAGGAAAATCTAAATTCAAATGCTCAATTTATTTTTCTTTATCCCATATTTCTTTCTGAAACAGATTATGTCACCCTCTAATGCAATTAAAATACGATTGATATATATATATATATCAAATAAAAACAAAATTAACAAAATATATATATATATATATTGTTCAATCAGTTTTTAATGTAACTTTGATGGAATAAATGAGATTATAGTCTGGCTGGACTCATGTTGTTTATAGATATTTTTAATCCTTAATTCTTTTTTTTAGAAGTTTAAACCTGCATCTAAAAAATATTAGACTGCAGTGCAAAATCTTTGCAAAAGTCTACTGGTTACTCCTTATTGTCTTTTAGAAAAGTCAGCTCCAACAAATATAGAACTGCCTCTATTGAAGTTAACTGATTTTTCTCTTTTTGATTAATAATGATGTACGATTTCGTGTATTTAGCAGCTGGCTTTGGAGAAGTAGTGCTTTCCTTAATCTCTTGAGAGTTGAAGTTAAATACACATTCTTTGTTTTTTCCACAAATTGTTTTTATTGCAGATCAGGCTGAGCTGATTTTTCAAAAAAATTTAGATAAAAAACTGTATCTATAATAATAAACATAGATGTTTGTCTCTACATGTGCTGTTTTGTGAAGAGCCTGCTGCGATGCACATGGAGCTACAAGATTTGGCTCGAAGGTATCAATATGTCTGAAATTATGCACCTTGAAGTCAGTTTTTAGATTTTTTGAATAGACTTTTGAAATTAATTTTTTTTTTGCATTTCGCGGCAAATTTTCTACATTAGTAAAAAGAATCTGGTTTCAATCTTTAACCCAATGCAGTAAATTTTAAAGAAATTTGCGTTTTTCAGAAATTATCTGACAGAATTCGCGTTTTTTTCAGCAATTGTTTGACGAAATTTGCATTTTTCCCACAATCTTTTGACGAAATTTGCATTTTTTTCGTGATCTTTTGGCGAAATTTGTGTTTTTCCTGCGATCTTTTGGCAAAATTCACGACTTTCACACGATCCTTTGGTAAAATTTGCATTTTTTCCGCGATCCTTTGGCGAAATCAGAGATTTTTTAACGATCACTTGGCAAAATTTGTAATTTTCACACGATCCTCTGAGAAAATTCATGGTTTTCAAAGGATTTTTAGACAAAATTCATGATTTTTCTGCGATTCTTTGATAAAATTCGCAGTTTTCTGCAGTCCTTTGACGAAATTTGTGTTATTTCAACGATTCTTTAACAAAATTTGCATATTTTCATCGATCCCTTGACGAAACTCTCGCTTTTTCAGCAATACTTTTACGAAATTCGCGCTCTTTGGGTGCGATCCTTTGACGAAATTAGCATTTTTACGCAGTTTTCTGGTGAAGTTCGCAGTTTTATATGATTCTTTGACGAAATTTGTTTTTTGCAGAAAATCTTAATTTTAGAGCAATTTTCATAGCATTGTAGTTTTTAGCAACTACGATTTTTTCGTAGCAGTTGGCAGCTCTGTTACTGGTACCAAAGATCTTATTAGGTATGGTATAAATATCACTGGGTTCGAACATGGCAGTCATTGTGGAAATTGGATGCCTCAAAAAAGCTTTCAATTCTCCAACTTTCAAAAAACCACTCTCTCTCTCATTCAATACTTCTCTGATTTTTGCTGCGTATGCGTATTTAAGTTACTCTCATGCAAAGTGACAAACAAGTCACCTGACTTCCCTTCTCCAATCATAGTCGCTGTAAGTGGGACTTATTAACAGTTCCAATAAAATAATATTGAGGCAAATTTACTTCCGTAGTGCGAAAAGACTCTTCTAGAGCAATCTAAAAGCCTCGAAGTCAGGTACATGTTTTGTAAACAAACAACACGCTATGATCTCGAGAGTGCCAGCTAAAAATAGATTTCAGACGATAATTTTAGCTTATGCGAGAGAAAAACAGAAAAGAAAAATAATTAAATTATTGACGTGGAATAAAAAGTAGAACATTAAAGCACTGAAATATTATAAGAGATATTTTGATATTTTAATAAAAGAATGATTTTAAATAAATACGTTTTTTAGAACGGGATAAATTAGGAGTTATGACATTTTAGCAATTAAGTAAAGAATTTAGAGAGGTTTGACATACACAGGAAATAATAGTGAATTTTCATTGGGATTTAAATAATAAAAGGGTTTTATTTAAGGAATATAAGTAGTTAGCGCCATTTTTAAATTTACGCAATTTGGAATAAATATTATTAGGTGGATTAACATTTTATACCTTTACATATGAAATTGATAGATTAGGTTTTAATTTAATAAACCAGTATAATATATGGAATACTGTTAAAAAGAAAATTTATATAGAATAATGTTAACCTTGGCAAAACAAAAATTTATATTTTATAATATCTATATATACATTTATTGGTTTTATTCCAAAGCAAAAAGCACTCAGCTACATGGGAAAAAAAATCAACCAGTGTAGTTTTTATGCAAATAGTTTAACATGTAGTCATGTTAATTTTAGACTTTATTTTTTGATCAGGAAAATTAAATTGCATCTAATTAAAAAAATAATAATAATGACTATATATTTGGAATCAACTTGTACAATATTGTCTGGATATTTATTTCAAAGAATATGCAGAAAAAAATATGGGAGTGGCAATTGTTATGGAAGAAGAAACTAAAAAATACTTTGCCAAAATTTTAAAGCAATATGAATGTGCAAACCATGTTAATGTACATGAAACATACGAAGAAGTTTTTGATATTGTATCTCGTTTACAAAATACGTTTTTGATTCAGAAAACTATTGTAAAATACCTATGAAAATGTAAAAGGAGTGTCACATCTCTTACTGCAGCATTTTTTAACATTCTATGTATTTCTATACAAAAATGTGTGTTGTTTTAGAATAATCTGCAGAGTAAAACATTGTATATTTTTTATTTGTTATTTATTATTTCACCTCCTCTTGTTTAGAATTATTTTTAATTTACATGTAAAGGTAGGGAGAAGGTCGATATTGTAACTTCTACCTATTTGTACAGCAAAAATTAATTTCAAGTATTATTTTAAATTAAATAAATAGGGTTTCTTAGTACAAAGTTTATTTAATTTGAATGGTATTCTATTCTTATATAACCCTCCATTTCAAGGTTTTCAAAAGTTTCAAGAATGGGTAAATTTAACCCATGTTTAAAAAAATATATATTTTTAAGTTAAAAAAAGTTTAGCAACAATTTAAATTTTGTTCTAACTTGTATACTAAAACTGTCAAATTCAACAAATCAAAATTATTCATATTTTTGACAAAAATAAAGCTTTATAAAAATGTACATATTTAAATTAAACTTATATTAACCCATTGTAAATTAATCCTGAATGTGATTCAGGTGAAGTAAATCCAGACTCACAGCATTCTTAAAATTTTCTAACTTTGATACCATTATTTTTAAAAGATTATGCTTATTGTAGACTTTTATAGCAGATATTAAGGGAATCTGCCATGAGGATTTTTTATTTGAAATAAGTGATAGGAAATGTAGAAAAATTTAGGAATACTACGAGCCCTGAATAAACTTTGTCTTGTGAATGACTCATGGTAAGTAAAGTATACCTTGTGAATCCATCACAAGTATGATTTGTAATTAATGCACAAGGGGTGAGGATTTTTCATTTGAAATAGTGATAGGAAATGTAGAAAAATTTAAGAATACTGCAAGCCCTGAATAAACTTTGTCTTGTGAATGACTCATGAGTGTGACTCGTGGTAAGTAAAGTATACCTTGTTATAACCTCCTTTTTCTATTTCTTTTTAAATTTTTTGCTTGTGTGCACATGGGTTTTCAGAAAATATTTAAATTTGAATTTAAACAGTTGCTTTAATGTTCATATAGCTGCTGTTTTTATAATTAAATAAACCATGTTTATATAATTTACATCCATATTTATTCAAATGCTATCATACACTTGAAACCGCACTGTTGCCAATATCGTTGATTAAATTCAACCTTTGCTGCAAACCAGATTATACAACTTCACCCAGTTAGTACCCAGCAAATGATCACTATTAAACGATGGATCAAATAACAGATCAGTCAGTTTTCTTATATGTGAGTAGCTGACATATGAGAATTCGCAAATGTCCAAGTGAGAATTTTCCACCACCAACATTCACAACTGCTTTATCAAATAATTTAAGTCGCTGTGTCAATGGATACTTATGGAATATACCACAGACACAGGTTTACCTGTAGAACTTGCATTATATAAGTTTGACATTTAACTGCTCAAGTCACTGGCTGAATTTCAAAAATCTGAAAACATTATAACCTCTGTCTTATTAAAATCTATGTTTGAGATAAATTGCATTGCAATTGAATCGGTCATTTCAAAAACCACATAAGTCACAGAATCAGAACTTTTCAGAAATTAAAAAAAAAAAAAACTATTATTCTTACGTAAACAAATTTTTATGGTTTTTTTGGGCTGATTATAGAGTTTGGACTTCAAAGTTTGTAAATATATCGAATAATTTTTATAATTTATGAATAATGAAAAGAAAAAGAACAGAAAAACTGTTCCTGACTTATGTTGTTTTAGCAAGAAACAAGGTTAGATGGTATTTAATTGGAACAAAATAGTCATATTAAACATATTCTTAATCAAAATTAATGAAGATAGCACTTATACAGGAACATTTTTATGCTTTAATAAGGGGGGTATGCATAAGGGGCTTTAATAAGGGGGGTAAGGGGGGAAGCATGCAAATGATAATATGGTAATCAGGGTTGGCAAGTTTTTGCCGTAGGTCGAAAAAACTGCAGTAAAAACCGTCCAAGCAAAAATGGCAAAAACTGATTTTTTACATATAAATGCACATTTCATTTCTTTTACTTATCTTAAATTAACAATCATAAAATAGTAGTGCAATGCATTATGATAATAACTTAATATACTAATCTTAATTATTGAGAAATTATTAATTTCATCATAAAAAAATTCTTTAATTGGCCACCTGTGTAGGGAGGGAGTATCCACACTTGCTTAGCTCATGCAGAGCAGGTGGGAAACAGTTTTGTGGATGATGAATGGAAAGGCAGGTGCATGAAAATATTTTTTTTTATGGTCGGGGGGGGGGGGGGCAGAGACAAGAGTAGTACAAGAAAACAGAATAAGAATATAAATTTGGTTATTTTTACCAAAAATATTATTTCATTTGTTGTTATGATTCCTTTTCATATAAACTGCATCACTGCATTTCGTTATACAAAATTGGAATTTTGCCATTTTTACCAGTTTTTGCCACTGTCCCGGCAAAAATATATTTTTGTCGGCAAAGTGATCAACCCTGATGGTAATGTAATATGGTATCCACATGTAATCTGGTATTGCATGCTAAAACCACTTAAGTCGCTGACTTTATGTCACTTAAGTAATGCATGAAAATTAGAAGGTATTGTTTGAAAAGGAAGGAATATTCTGACTTATGTGGTTATTATCCAAATCATGGTTCTACCTTTAAGGAAGCATTTGCGACAAAGTATATTTGGAAAAACTTGACTTATTTGGTTTTTTAAATGACTGATTCAATTAATTGTGCCATTGCCAAGAAATTGTGTTTGTTTTATTGCCAGATTGGAGTGGATATATACAAAACATCACTCATGTTCAGCTCTAGACTTAAAAACCTGAAAAACATACTAGAAATAAACTGCCATAACTCCATTCAAATAAAGTTTATAAATAGGAATATTTTGGAAAATAACTTTTTATTTACAGCACAAACTATGAAAATAACTTTTTCACTACTAAATCTGAAAGACCTGGCAGCTGATGAATCAATCGCTTACAAATAATTCATGTGAATAAAAGGTATTAAAACATTTTTTTACTTGAATTTATATAAAAATTTATTATTATATATTACACAACAGAATATGTTTTAGGAAGAAAAAAATACTAAAACATTTGACAGAAAAAGCAAATATTTATTTATCCAATATTGAGTAAACCACACATTATTTGCTTAAAATAAAAATTCGAATTTATATTATAAAAAAGGTTAGGGTAGTTTTCTGTTATACCAACACCATGTCAAAATGTATGCTAATGCACCATTTATTTGAATCCTGACTGTGCGAAGAATTTTTATTGCAAACCATGCCAAACATTGCAAGTCTCTAATGTGAATATTTTTCTTTCATTATTATTTAATCGCAACTACACAAATCAAGTTAATTTGTTATTTTTTATTAAGTTATAACTTACATTTTTTGTTGACATTGACAAGGAAGGTTTTCATAGACACATACTCAGAAAATGTAGAAAAAATTACAGGTTTTTCTTCTCGTGATATGTTTATTTAAAAAAAATGCTGCAGAACCTTGATATAGCAGCCATAAAAAAATTATGAAAATTTTCATGTTTTTGGCGATGTATTGCTGGTAGCTGACACAATGAAATTTTTAAAAAATACGCTTTTATGTGTGTGTGTGAGATAAACACTCTTTTAAAAATTCTTTCTACTCTTCCAACTGTACTGAGTTTAAGTAACATTTATATGTATATATAAAGAAAATAATTTTTTACTATTTAGAACAAAATTTAAATTGATTAAAAATGCTTCAAACTAAATATTAAAGTCAGATACTGAGCACTGACAATTTGACTTCGATGTTGTTAGTATTGGATACAACAAAAGAAAAGTATTGTTGCCATGGAAACAACAATTTATTCAATATCAAAATGTATAATGAGAGTTTTCTTAATCGGCAGTTACTGATAAAATAATACATTTAAAACTTATCCAGCCGGTAAAACCGTGTAAAATTAAATAACTTCAGCAACATACAACTTGTATAAATATTATATAAGCTTACAGAAAAAATAATAAACTATTTAATCATTCAAGTTTAAATTTGTAAAGTACTGTGCATTTAAACACTCATTTAATGAAGAATTTTCAAATGCTTTAAAATCGATTGTATTTGGCAAGTAAAAGGTGTTGCTCGCCAAATTGCGTTTTTTTTAAACAAATACTCAAAAGTATTTTATTTTTTTACAGATTTTCTACTGGGATTCTGAAGCTAAATTTGACTGATCCTTTATTACGTACATGAGTAGTTTCATTAGCATTTTTAAAAAAATTCTGAGTATGCACTTTAAAGAAATCTTCCTTGTGAGATGGATTTTACCATTTGGCAGTTATTTGATGATGAGAAAGCTGCAACAAAATTGATTCAAGGCTATAGAATTATACAGGGTGATTATCATTAAAGTATCACTCAAAATACTGTAAAAAAAGAACCACTGGTCAGGATGACTTCAAATTTGAACTGAATGAATATACTGGAAGAAGGGGAAAACAGTATGGCATAAGAAAAAAAAGTTAAAAAGTGTATCAATAGATGGTGCTGTAAACGGCATACTATGCAAATTAAAAGACACTCATGTAATGTGTGTCATTTAACATGTACGATAAAAAAACAAATCATTATGTGCTTTTTGGCCCAAGAACAATTAAAAACTGATTTTTCCCATCCAATGTGGTATGACCTTGCCGTGGTGGATGGGCTTTCTACTAACACTACCACAACTGTTGACTGATTTGGAAGTCATTTTTACTGTCAAACAACCAAACCACACATGCACATTGAACAGTTTGGTTGGTTTACTGTGCAACTCATGCCAAACCCGTCATATTTTGATTAAAAATGTCACTTGTAGTCAAATCACTTTTGTTATGCCACTTACAGCACCATCTATTGATGCACTTTGAAACTTTTTCTTTCTTATACCACACCGTTTATCTCTTCCAGTATATTCAGTTCAACTTTGAAGTCCTTCTGATCAGTGGTTCCTTTTTTACAGCATTTTGAAAGTGGGACTTTAATTATACTCACCCTGTACATAAAGAAAGTTTTTTGTGAATTGCCGGCTCTGAACACTACACAGTAAATCACAAATAAAATTTTGTCAACCCTAAGACTACATGTCATACCCAATCTGTTGAAATATTATCAGGCATTCCAAAATCACATAATAAAAGACAGTGCAGCAATGTTCATTGTTATTTACAATCCTATCTCATAGAATTCATGTGGCGACATCTTTATTCAAAAAACGAAATGTTTATTCTAATTCTATGAGACATTTACAATTTCCTGCCTGCACATTACATTGAGTTTTATTTTATTATTTTATTGTATAATTTTTATTTATTTTTAAGTATTTTATTTATATAGACATAATAAAATAATTCATGAAAGTCTGTAATTTTGAAATGTTATAATTTTAAAATGATCACTTTTGCACTAGCAATGTTAATTTTTTTCAAATGTTTCATTTGACATCAACTATCACTCTTTTGGCGACAATGGTGTTGGTATAACAGAAAAGTACCTAAGTTAGAAATGCAATTTTCTCATTTCAAAATATTTTTCCACATACCTAGACAAATATTGTCACATGTGATATACGCAAATTAAAATGGATACCAAAACATTTATGATACAACTCCACAGTCTATGATCTCTTTGCTATGGTGTACTGTTTATTTTTATTATTATAGGTGTATTGAGTACTTTTTGGGAGCATTGAATTTCGGGAATGGAATGGACCAGTTTTCCATTCCCAATTTTATCAACCTTATGTATGCGACGATGATGTTCAATTAAATGTTGTTTTTGAGCAAATCCTTTATAACATACGTCACAAATAAATGGTTTCTTTTCAGCATGGGTATCTAGATGACTAGTTAAGTCAGTTTTACAAGGAAATCTTTTGTTGCAAATCTGACAGAAGAAACTTTCTTCATTAGTATGAAAATATTTATGGTGTCTAAATAAGTGATCTTTTTTAAGAAATCCTTTATTGCAAACTCCGCAATTGAAAGGTTTTTCATCAACATGAATAAAATGGTGCTTTTCTAATTCCACCTTACAACAAAATCCTTTATTGCAAATCTCGCAGATGAAAGGGTTTTCTTTAGTGTGCATACGGATATGATGTAACTTAAAATTGCTTTTTATGGAAAATTGCTTATTACAAATTCCACAAACAAATGGTTTCTCTTTAGTATGGACACGCAAATGAAAAGTTAAAGAATACTTCTGATGAAATGCTTTATTACAAAATTTACAAACAAAAGGTCTCTCATTAGTATGGATAAGGTAATGCCCCTTTAAATGGGATTTTCGAGTAAAGCTTTTGTTGCACAATTCACAAGTGAAAGGCCTCTCATTGGTATGGATACGAATATGCTGATTTAGCATACCTTTATGAGAGAAATCTTTATTGCAGAATTCACATATATGCTTTTTTAAATTGGATTTTATAGGTTCTTTATTGCATTCTCCTGTATTCATGGTTTTTTCTGATTCTTGTTTGAGAGATAAATGGACAATGAATACACATTCAGGATATATATTAAAGTAAATAAAATATATTAATGCAAGTATATTCACAAATAGTATTGAATTCTGCTGTATTCATGGTTTTCTCCAATTTTTGTTTTCTTGTTTAAGACATAAAAAGGCAATAAAAATTCACATTCAGGATATACTATACTAAAGTAAATAAAATATATTAATGCAAGTATATTCACAAATACTAAATGTTTTTATTTCAGTAAATGAAAAAAGATTCATCAGATGCTATGTATGGAGTGATTTTAAATTCCAATGAAGATTAAAAAATAATTCAATTAACTGTAAAAAATTGATTATAGTTTTGGTTATTATAAAAAATAAGACAAATTATTTATCAACTTAAAATTCTTCATTAGTTTTTTCTATAATTTTTTGCAGAAGCAAAGAATCAACTGACACAATTTATTTTTTCTTTCAGTATCAAATGTTTCAGCAGAATGAAGTTCAGGAACGACCACACCTGAAACAAAATAAAACTAATGAATATCAGTTTAAAAAAAAAACAGCAAATTAAATAGCTTAACAAAATTTCATAACAAACATTTTAAAGCATCCATAATAAATTACCCCTGTACTAGAATGCAATTATCACATATTACCTCAGCAATGAAAATATACAACGAAATTGAATATCAGCATACATAATTGATTCAACAATACTTAAGTATCTGGATTTCTTAACAATATTTGCAAGACCCCATCACAGCAATAAAGATATTGGAATGTAATATCACAGCATGTATAGTTAATTTAATACTAATTTTTGGATTTCTTAACAAAGACATTATCACTACAATGAGTATAATGTAATGCTTATCACAGAATGTATAGTTAATTCAATAATACTAGTCTTTGGATTTCTGAACAATATTTTAAAATCAGTGTTCATAAATGAAACTAACTTTATCATACTCAATGTAATATAAATTGCCTTCTCAAGGACATCTGTCCTCTTCAATTCATCCTTTTGTTGTCATGGCACTAGAAGATGCAAACCCTTGGTCTTATTTTTCTCACTGCTACGAGGATAGTTTGATAAGTTTGTGACTTTGAAATTAAAAAACCAATATACATACCAAACTACATTTTATTTTTCGACATAATCTCCTTTTATAATGATACACTTTTTCCAACAATGTTCTAACTTTTTTAATCCTTCCAAAAAATAAGATTTCTCAAACTTCTCAAAATAGGCATTTGTGACATTAATGATCTCAGAATTTGAAAAAAATCTTTTTCCACCAAGCCAGTTTTTTTAATTTGTAAAAAAGAAAAAAGTCACTGCGGGCCAAGTCAGGAGAGTAGGGTGGATGAGGGAACAATTCGTATCATAATTCAACCAATTTAGTGGCTGCGATTGCAGATAATTTGATTTTGAATATATTATTTTTTATAGTCAATATACTATTTTTAGGTAATTAAAATGTGGGTAGAAAAACAGATTTGTCAATAGAAAAGAAAGGCAAAATAAAAGCGCTTTTAAATATTAAAAAAATATTCGAATAGAGAAATTTCAAGAAAATTTAATGTTTTTGAAGCAAGTGTAAGGCGGGTAAAGACGAAACTTGGGCTTGGACAAACACTGATCCCAAAAAGAAAGAAAAAATGTGAAGAAAATCTGTACTTACACCAAGGATAGAACGACACTTAAAGAAGATCTGCGTGGAAAATTGATTTGCTACTACAAAACAGATCAGATTGAAGCTCGAAGAGTCTGATGTTGTTGTGTCAGAATGATCTGTATGCAGAAAACTAACAACTATGAATTTCAAGGCCTTTAGATCAGCTAAAACACCAAAATTAACTGAAGCAATGAAAGCTAAGTGACTGAAGTGGGCTTGAGAGCATAAACATAAGACATTGGAGTTCTGGAAATCAGTAATTATAAAGTTATTCTTATTTTATTAATACTTAAAACATTTAACAATGTCTGTCTTTAACCATTAGATAAATTCTTCACGTTAAAAATTATTTCAGGTTTGCTTCAGTGCTGAAAGCATTTTTGAAATTTTAGCAAACAAATCCCAGTTTGTGCGTCGTCGTCCTGGCAAAAAATTTCATCAAGATTGTGTCGTGCCAACTGTCAAGCACCCAACAAAGGTCATGGTTTGGTCTGTCATAAGTGGCAAAGGCACTGGACGTCTTTACATATTCAAAGGAACTATGAAACAAGAGCAATACAAAGAGGTGTTGCAAAGTCGGTTGATTCTACAACTAAAAGAATGGTTTTCAAATAGAGTACCTTTTACATTTATGCAAGATGGAGCTCCTTGCCACACAGCACGATCAGTAAAGGCTTATTTACAACAAGAAAAAATCCCTGTATTGGACTGGCTGGGTAATTCACCAGATATGAATCCCATTGAAAATGTTTGGGAGCTGATGAAGGAGTTAGCCAAAGAGGTCATAACGAACAAAACCCAATTGATAGAAAAACTTATCCATGTCTGGAATCATCACCCACACATGCAAGAAACTATTCAATGTTGCATTAACAGTATGCCATGACGAATAGAGGCACTAATTGCCACCAAAGGAAGCTCCACGAAATATTGATATTTTCGAATTTTAAGTAAAAAGTTTTTCATGTTCAATAATTTTAATTTGACTTACAAAAATAAATAATTTTAAATTCATTGGCATGCTGTTTATTCATTCTTACCCTACAATTAATGTTTATTCTGAATTTTAATTGTTTATACAATAATATCATCTTTATGAAGCTAGTAATATGATTTTACACAAAAAATCACGAGTGAGTCTAATAATTTGGCCAGGGACTGTACTTCAGTTTCTCTTTGACAGTTTCAGGAAGGTGCTGCATCCTGCTGTTCTTTAGATTAAAAATTAGCTCCTTTCTTGCCCTCATCCAGAAAATAGCACCCTTAGTCAAAAAAATTATGCACATGCCTTTTGTATTAAAAAAATTGTTTGCATAATAAAAATTGACTCATTGTTGTGTCTTGAAAATGGTGTCCTTACTTTTAAATATAAAAAGTGCCTTAAAAACAAAATAATGCCCTTTTTTAAAAAAATGTTCACATAAGAATCTAAAAACGGCTCTTCAGTATCCAAATTAGGCCCTTAATAATCTAAAAAGTGCTTCTTTTTTTTTTAAACCTGGGGAAAACTGATACATATTGGGGTGGCTTTAAATATTTTCAACCAGAACTTTCAAGTATAAAAGTATATGTATAGATCCTGTAGCACATACTTCAGGAACCCCTTCCCCCCTTTCCTTCAATAAAAATCTTGACCATGCTCTTGATGATAATTCATTCATAATTCATTATTGATAATATTATTGAAAGGATTGTCTTAATAATAAGATAATAAAATAGATCGGGGAAATGAGCAGGAAAGGAGGAATTTCTAACAGATTTTTCATCTGATTGAAAAATTTTTACAGTTAACCTGTTTTTAAAATAGAGGAAAAATCAAATCACATAAATAAAATTTGTTCTTTAAAACAAGAACTAGGAATTGGATGCATTAAAAAAAGTAATTGTTTGGAAAATTAAGGGGAAAAGAAAATACAAGACTGGAAATATAAATAAATGTAACATCACAATTTTAAGAAAAAATCAAAAAAGATTTTTAGGAAAATTAATCATAATAATTTATAACATTAAAACAGCTGTTAAGTCTAAACTTGAAACTTTCTGATACATTCATGAAGTCTTTTATAAGGTTAAATGTACGGAATTTCCAGGTATTCTTATTCAGATAGCAAGAAAAAGAATATTGTTTTCCTTTTTCTAATAGAGACAAAAGTTATTTAAAAAATGATGTAAATATTGGTGATATGAAAGATTTTAGACATGTTATTGCCAGAGAAAGGTTATCATGGGAGATCAATCAATTATAACTCAAGATACAATATATTTCAGAAAAATGATACAAGCTTTTAAATTTCTACTTCAGTAGAAATGTTTGAAAATTCTGTGCCTGTATATGTAAAAAAAAAAAAAAAAAAAGGCTCTGTGAATATATACAGTATGCTCGCTAAAGTCCCTTGCCACCCTCTTAACTTCAGAACGGCTACTGCTATATTCATAAAAGTGGTGTCTAGGTATAGTAAAGTTGCCATGCGCTACACAATGAAACCGCCTACAGCGTGACATGGTGGAATGCTGCGAAGTTAGCATTCCTCTCTCAAAAACAGAAAGAGATAGAGAAAAAAAGTGATTTACAAAGTTGTAGAGTATCATTGATTTAGTACGAAAAGACACCTTGTGGACATTAATGCGAAGAATAGAACGGTTAAAACGTGCATTTGTTTTTTTTTTGCGATTTCCTACACTGTGACGTGACAAAACGATCTTAGAAAGAAAGAAACAACCAGTTATGAAACAGCAGGTCTGTGCGAGCCCTCTACAAACATTACAGGACATTAAACGATGCTATTAAGGACACTTGTGCCAACGTGTCACCATCTATGCTCCAACGTGCGTAACGTGAAATTCAAACAAACATCCAAATATGTATTGCAGCTGATGGTGATAAGTTTGAAAAACTGAAATAAAGGTATATTAATATAACAAGTTGCTTTTTATCTTTCTAAGATCGTTTTATCACGTCACAGTGTAGGAAATCACGAAAAGACAAATGCGTGTTTTAACTGTTCTATTCTTCGCATTAATGTCCATGATGTGTCTTTTCGTACTAAATCGATGATGCTCTACAACTTTGTAAATCACTTTTTTCTCTATCTCTTTCCGTTTTCGAGATAAGAATGCTAACTCTGCAACATTCCACCAGGTGGTGCCGTAGGCGGTTTCATTGAGTAGCGCATGGCTATTCTACTATACCTAGACACTACTTTTATGAATATAGCAGCAGCCGTTCCGAAGTTAAGACGATGGCAAGGGACTTTAGTGGGCATACTGTATAAAAAATTCACAATGCTGAGCAGGAGAATTTTTTTTTTAGAATAATTTTAAAATTTGTAAAAAATTTAATTTAATTTCACACTTCAAATAAACCTATCTTTTTAAATGAACAAAGAAAATGTGTAGAAAAATTATGCGCAAAGGATATTGAAGAATATTTATAACAAATACTTTCAATTCCAAATATGTTTTTAAACATATATTTTATGTTTTTTATTCATATTTATAATAAATATATTTGTTTCAAAACACGTTTTTTGAACTTATGTTTTGTGTTTTCAGTAATGCATCAAATTCATATAAAAAAGTATTTCCCTATTTTATTTTCTTTACTGCACTGAAATTTGCTGGAAATAAATAGCATTTCTGTAAATTCCAATTGCTCCTGTGATGAAATTCACAGAGAATCTAGGAATTCTTTATTCTTAACATTTTGGCACGGTAAAACGATATTCGGTAATTGTATCTCTGCCATGTAAAAATCATGCTCTGTCAGGAAGGTTATTCCTTATAAGCAATATTTCCAAGCTTTCATCTACTCCTCAATTCTTACTTTAAAAAATGCAAATTGTTGTTTAGTGTTATAAATTTATTATCCAATCTTATTTATTTTCAATTTATTCATTTAAATCACCAAAATAATTAAGTCTTTACTTCCAAGTATTTAAAATATAACATTTTAATTTCTTTTGAACTATTTAATAAAGCATGTTTTTAAGTATGAATAAGTATTTGTATTGCCATATAAAACTAGTCGTTTGGGATCCATCATGGGTATGCATAATATACAATCTGAAAATAAAACATGTGTAAACTATTTATAAAATGCATTGCAATTAAAAAAAAAACATGGCTTGATGACGTCATAAACTTTAAATGCTCTAATGCTGAATTGCGTAAAAGAAACATCCTTATAACTCCAAAAATAATAATCATATTAACTAACAGTTAATTGCGTCGGATTAAGCGTCTCATTTTCAATTAAAATATATCTTTGAATTGAAATATGAATGAAATACAGGGTCATGAAAAATCGAAGAGTGTGGAAAATAGGATTACAAATATCTCGACAACTCATTATCCGATCGACTTCATTCTTTAAGCAAAATTTGTTTTTTTATTGTCTTTTATATTCACTCCTTAAAATAAACAATGTCAAAAAATTTTATATACTTTTTATCAGAACGAATATTTTGAGAGTATAAAAAAAATAGTTCCGGAAAATCGAGGTTACTGAAATTCAATAAGCTTCTTCCCATTATTACTAAGTACATACCAACTTTCAAGTCTCTATCTCAATGTGTTTGGGAGATAGAGCATTTACAGACAGACACACACACACACAGACGGACAGCAATTTTTTTTTTCTAAAAATATGTTTTTGAGAATCTCCAGTGTCTGAAACATGTAAATCCGTCCAAAAAAAATTTCGATTTTCAAAACGATTATATAAGACTTACCCTATACTACGTATGATGAGTAAGTAAAAATGCATAAATTCCTTCTAATTTCTAGAATTTTTTTTTAATGATAACTAACAAGTGATCATTTATTTTTAAGAGGTGAAAAATTACTAATTTCTGAAGAAAATGCTAACAAATTATACTCACAAGACATAACATCTTCACACGTCCTTTTTCCGCCAACGACTATTAGTATTTGATCAAATATGACCTTGGTTGCAACATAAAAGAACTACTTTGAAGGGTTGGGTCAGAGTAGATAAAAGTACTTGAAGAGTGGTGGGTAATCACAATGATTCAACAACAGATTGAAACTGCAGGGGATATATTAGTGGGTATAGAAATTGTTGGATATTTCTCGCCCTATGATGTTGGCCAATATTATTTTTGGAATATATATCATCTAATCAAATCACTCAATTAATGTGATTACCTGCTGATATCTGTATTGAACTACTTAAAAAGAAAGTGATCTACTGATATCATAATAATGTCACTGTGCGATTATCGACATTTTGCCTGCAATTTGGATAAACGGTTGAAGTGATTAACATCTTTTACTGTCTAGGAAGTCAATTTCAGGAAAAAAAATAATCAATAATCAGTGATAGAAATTCAGAAATAAAATGTAGGCGTCAAATAACGCCTACTGTAAATATCTTAGGTGCCAAATTAAAAATTTTAGTTGCAATTTCTAAAATTCATTTTTAACATAGCTAATATTGTATGCTACTTAAAAAAAAAAAGAAAAAAAAAAGAAAAAAAAGAAAAAGAAAGAAAAACGAATATTTTGTTTTTATTTCAAATTATTGAAGTTTTTAATCTCCAAGATTATAATAATTGAAACAGCTGTAAAAATGATGTAAAGCATTTTTAGAAATTAATAGAAAAACGCACTTAATCATCTAAAATAAAATGTTATCCGATGTTAATAATTACAATTGAATTTAGTGAAAAAAAAAAATAATAATACATCTATGTTTGAATCTCGTTAAAATAAAATCCAAAAATGCACTTTTTTTTTGTGTGTGTATGTGTGTGTTACCCATTAAAATAATAGTTAATAAAAGTTTTTTAAAAGCTAGGCGTCAAATTTGACGACCGAGAATAATTTTGTAGTCGTCAAATGCAATAATTCAGTTGTATTTGATGACTAACGACCGCTAATTTCGAACACTGTCAATGATACATTTTTGAAGCAATCAGAAGAAAAGAAAAACCATTTATGTGGCATGGGAATTAGAACATGCAGAGGATTTTTTAAAAGTTTATTTAAATTACTATTGTAATGAAATTCTATATTTAATAAAATTTACAATTTATGGAAATAATTTAATCAGTTCTTAAACCTTATTTTTAAATATTTAAAACTTTGCATATAATGTACTGAATATAATGTACAAAAAATAATATATTCTTTGAGAATTTTGAAATACAGTTTACTTTCCAAATTTTCACATCCTCTACAATGTAAAAAATGAAATTTTTAGTTAAGATTAAAAGAAATAAATTACAAAAAAGGTTTTAAGACAAGCTTTTATTATAATGTACTAAAAAGGAAAAAAAATTGAAAGGCAATTGAAATAAATGCATTTTAAAAGAAACAAATAAAATTGTGAGTGATTTTTTATCAGTTTGTTTTTTTAAATAAATAAAATACATATACAACTTTAAATCCAGCTTCCTGGCGAGAAAACCCTCGCTGATTGATACCCATTTGAGGACTGAATCCACATCCATACACCCCTGCATGGAACTGACAGATGGCACATTTACCAACCATGCCATAGTTCAATCAAAGAACATCAGCTTATTTTTGAAGGTAATAAGGTTATTGTGGAAAGTAAACCATATTAAATTCTGAAAGTAGCCTTTAATTCTTCTAATTACTAAGTTTAGTTAATTTTAATTTGTATAATATAAAGAAAAAGAAAATTATCTATAGAAAAAATTCTTGCTGCCTCTCTGATGTCTACATGAAATAATCTAGCTAACTTATTTTTGTATAACATTTAATAAGTTGACTGTCGTATAAATCAAATACAATTCACTATACACATAAATATTATGGTGGCAAAAGTGCTAATTTCTGTTACTAAATAAAATTTTTAATTCAAAACACATTTGTTTGACCTGGTCATTGGGGAAAACTAATGATCCCCTTAAAGGGCTACTTCACTCAGTCGAAAACAACCACTGGCTAATGTTAATCCTATGGGGGAAATATTTTATGATATCTTGTTCATATTTCAGAATTTTTAAATGATTTTTTGCATTGGATAGTTGAAGTCAATCTCTATGCAAGCTCTTTTGTACTTTTTTGATTTTGATCAAAAGTTTTTATTAACATATTTTCACTTTCAGAACCTGTTTCAAAAGTAAAAGTATCCTCAATAAAAAAAAAAAAAAAAATGCAACCAAAATCAAAAAATCAAAAAAGAGCCTGCATAGAGATTGACCTTAGATATCCAATGTAAAAAATCATTTAAAAATATTGAAATATGAACAAGATATCGTAAAATACTTCCCTCATAGGATTAACATTAGTGAGCGGATGTTTTCGACTGAGTGAAGTAGCCTCTTAAGTTCATCACATTCATAATTCTATAAATCAATGAAGATTTTCATAATCAAAGAAGTCAAATTTTAATTTTAAAGCTACTATTATTGGTTGGATACGTTAGCTTAAGGAGATCATCAGAAAAAGCAAATGCAATATATTTTGAACAAGCACCAATATATGCTTGTTACGCATAAAATATACATACAGGGTATGAAATTAAACCATCATAACTTCTGAACGGTTTGCGTGATGAAGTTTAAACTTCGTGTTTGGTCGCAGGGCATGATGGGAATTAGTATACACATGCGCACGCAGCTTGTTGTTGTCGGCCATTTGCAAGTGAAAGTATCACGGTACAACGTGCCAGAGCGCATTTCGTGATCGAGAAGTCTCTCCACCCTCAACGGGTGACTGTGTGGTGTGCAATGTCCAGTCACGGAATAAGCGGTTCGATATTCGTTGACGGTACGGTGACTACTGAATGCTACGTGAAGGTTTTGGAAAATGATTCCATCCTCATTATCCAAAGTGACCCTGAATTCGACAAGATGTGGTTCATGCAAGACTGAGCTCGACCCCATCGGACCAAGAAAGTGTTTGATGTCCTAGAAGAGCACTTTGGGAACCACATTTTGGCTCTGGGGTACCCAGAGGCCAATTGGAATGGATTCGCTTGGCCGCCATATTCTCCGGATCTGAACAAATGTGACTCATTTTTGTGGGACAACATTAAAGACAATGTGTACTGAAATAACCCCAAAACCATTGCTGGGCTGAAAACTGCCATTCAGGAGGTCATCGACAGCATCAATGTCCCGACACTTCAACGGGTCATGCAGAATTTTGCTATTCGTCTGCGCCACATCATAGCCAATGATGGCAGCCATATCGAACATGTCATAACCTAAATCCAAATATCTGTAGTGACATTTATATATTGAATAAAGTTTGTGCACTCAGTAGTTTTTAAATAATTTACGTTTTATTTCATATAGTTCAATAATTGTCACCCTGTATTAAGATCTATGTAGATGTATTCTGAATAATTTGTTCCAAATTGCAAAATGTATTTCTATGAATTTATATTTAACATGATTTATTAATTGTCATTTTTGCATTCAGTTTGATTCTAATATTATAGTACAGTAATTAAAAATAAATGTGCAACATTAAATTAGCACAAATTAAAATCATTTCCAATGGCAAACAGCTGTTTCAGAGCCCTTAAGCTCCATCTTCAGTGCCAACTCAAAAGGTAAAAACGAAATGGCCATTTCATCTGGCCGCGGGGCGAGAGATGGCAGGCAAGCGGTCATGGCCTAGGAGTTTTTAATTCATTTTTACCTTTTGAGTTGGCACTGAAGATGGAGCTTAAGGGCTCTGAAACAGCTGTTTGCCATTGGAAATGATTTTAATTTGTGCTAATTTAACGTTGCACATTTATTTTTAATATAATGGCACAAAGTTTTAATCCACCTTTTAGATAGTACAGTAATCCCTTGATATATCGTGCCTCATTTCTTTTTTCATGTCTCTCTCCCAAAATACATTGAGCCTAAGCTGTACTTTTATGTAACTTTATCTACATGTCAAGATCTACAATAAAGTGTTAATTTTATATCATTAATTTTATTAACATTTTGAAGACATTTACAAAACATTTACTTATATATTATCATTTTCCATAATTTTCAATACCCCCATAATATTGTGCTTTAATTCTTGTGATATAACAAAAAGCAGGTATTATGGTATAGTTTATATTTAAAAATACTAATATAATTTAATTATTACTATTTTGTTAACTAATACAGTTATTAAAAATTTTAAATATGATTACTGTAAACACCCTTTTTCAAAAGCAAAGACAACTAACTACGTTTGGAAAGGGCTTATAACCAAGATTTTTTTAATGCATTAAAAACTGTTTTTATCATTAATTTAGAAGTAAAAAAAGATAAATAAAAGGGGTGAGATCTTTTGTATATTGGCAAATTTCTACTTAAAAAAAATTATCTAAATCCCCCCCCAAAATTTCTCCCCAGTACACAACAAAATTAATTTTTTTCAAATTTTTCTTCTTTATTTGTTATTTTACAGTAATAATAATCAATCATCTATATCCCCCTTCTAGAAAATACTGATTCCCTCTGGCACTAAATACTCATATTTTGACCTTTCTAACTCTAATTTTAAAATTTATTTTCTGACCTACTTAATACACTGTAGTAACTATAAATAAATAATAAATCACCTAAATCACCCTCTCTTTCAATAATCTTTGCTTTTCTACCCCCCCCCCCCCCACACACACACACACACAAACTTATCTCATGAAGATCACACATTTCACAAAGTTTAAAATCTTTAAAATTCTTTAACTTTTTTCTGCTCTACTTGTGATTTGGTTATAACAATATTTAAATAAAAATCGAAATTATTACTTCAACCCCTCCAAAAAAAAATCCTATTTTTCTTTTGCCCCTCTCCCACTCAGCAAACACAATTAAAAAACTTTAAAAAATGTTTTTTCTGTACCATTTATAATTTTTTGTAACAATAATTAATCTAAATTACTTCTCCCTACATCCAAAAAATTCCACTTGTCTATCCCCTCCCCCTCCTCTGCAGAGCACACACACATTAAGTCTTTAAAACTCTATTTTCTTATTAAAGATTTTCATACTGTATTGTTACTTTATAGCAACAATAAATAATCATCTCTTTTCTTGAATTTTCATTTTTGCATCCCCAGAAAAAGGTTTGGATTTCTACACAGATGGGCGAGAGAAGATTTTCCCTTTTTTGTAGTTTGGCTGTTCTCATCCCTGACATTTTGTTAAGGGGAATGAAAAGGTTATTTTAGAGAACATATTTATTTTAAAACATAAACTACACATAGATTCAAGGATGAGAACAGTCAAACTGCAAAAAAAAAGAAAGAAAATATTTGCTTCCCACATATTTAGATTTCTCCTCCCCCCCCCCCCCCACCCTCCTTGGGGGAGAAGAATGGAGTGAAAATTTCAAAGGAGATGAAGATTTCAGATGAGTGATACTTATGAGATTTTTCACGAGTCATCTTACTACAAAATAAGAAACAGGACAGAATTTTTTTCAAAATTAATTATTAAAGATTTTAACCTATTTGCTGGTTAGGGGGGGGGGGGCGCAGGGCAAAGGAGAAAACAAAACTTCTGGAAGAAAAGAGGATAATTTAAATGACTGATTATTCATTTATTGTTACTTGAAAGCAATAAATGCAGCAGTTTTTTAAAATAGAGTTATACATTTTTAATTTTGTATTTGGGGGAGCGAGAGGAGGGGCAGTTATTTTTGGGGTAGAGAGATAATTTAGGTGATACATAATGTATTTACAAGAGAACAACAAATAGAACAGTAGATTCTTTCAAAAAAAAATTAAATTTTTAACTTTGTATTCCGGGGAAGGGGGGGGATGAGGAGGAAACATGAATTTCAAAGGAAGGGGATTTGTAATTTAGATGATTTATTTACTTATTTGTGTTAATAGAGAGCAACAAAAGGGACAAAATATTTTTTTTATAGTTTTAAAGATTATTTTTTGGGGGGGAGGTGGCAAAGGGGGGAAGCAGACATTTTGGGATACAGAGATAATTGAAATGGTTGATTATTTATTTTTTGTTACTAGAGGGAGGGAGGAGACTATTTGGGGTAGAGTGATAATTGAAATAGTTGATTTATTTTTGTTACTAGAGAGCAACAAATAGAGCATATATTTTTTTAAATAGTTTTAAAAACTTTAAACTTTGTATGCTGTGAGAAGAGGGGGAAGGAGAAGTGTAAATTTTGAAGGGAAGGAGAATTTAGATAAATGATTATTTACTTATTGTTCCTAGAGAGCAACAAACAGAATAGTTTTGAAGATTTTTTTGCTGTGATTAGCAAAGGGGGGAAGATACTTTAAATGATTATTTATTTATTGTTATTAGAAAGCAACAAAAAGAGCATATTTTTTTAATAAAGAGTTTTTAAAATTTTAAACTTTGAACATTCAGGAGAGAATGGATGGGAAATAAAATAAATTTCAAAGGAAGGGGGTGATAATTTCCATGATTGATTATTTGCTTATTATTACTAGATAGCAACAAAAAGGTCAAAAAAATAAAACAGTTTTAAAGTTTTTTTCTTTTTTTTTTGGGGGGGGGGGGGGGGATGGCAAAGGTGGGAAGCTGATATTTTGTGGGTACAGGAATAATTTAAATGGCTGATTACTTAATTATTGTTACTACAGTAGAGGACCTATTATCTGGAATCCTCGGGACCAAGGGCTTTCCGGATTTTGAAATTTTCAGGATTTCAGGTGCTTTTAAAATTCGGACCTCCCCCCTCCCCTGAAATTTGAAATTTTTCAAAAACATAAAAATAACAAAATAAACAATCCCATGTAGAATATGTATAAGACTTATGTTTTGAATGTTTTTAAATTATGTAAACAAAAATTCCTGCATTATTCAATAATAACAATGAATAAATAAAAAAATAAAATGGGTAACTAATATCCTATCTATAAGCTCTACCTGTTTTTTTTTGTTTGTTTACAGCAACATAATTTACATAAAAAAATCTTATTTCTTAAATAATTTCACCCCCCCCCCCCCGAGCCTGGGGGCGTGTTCGCCCGAAACTGAAATGACTTATTTTAGTGGTTGCACATTGAAACAATGGACTAAAGAAAAAAAATCTGCAAATTTTTTGAAAAATTTCAAAAATTACAAAATTTTAGTAAAAATTACAAAATTTTTGATTATTTTTCTTTTCTGGATTTCGGGTCCTTCCGGATTTCAGAATTCCGTATAATAGGTCCTCTACTGTAGAATACAACAAATAGAGCATATTTTTTTTATAAAGAGTTTTAAAGATTTTAAACTTTGTACACTTAAGGAAAAGTATAACAGGGTTCATACTCATTTCCCCTCAAAAAATCCCCTGATGTATTTTCCAGAATGAATAATTTTCCCATGTTGACAATTAACGACATTTTTTAAAACTTAGTAAGTATTACCCCCCCCCCCCCCCTCTAAATAAATAAATAAAGAGGTAATCACAAAAGTTAAGTTTTTACATCAGAAGGTTAAAAAATAAATATATATATATATATATATATATATATATATATATATGATATAATATTACAATTATAACATACATTAATACAATTATAACATATTAGGAAATTTAAAATTTGATTGAACATTATATACACTCTGTATAGTATGTGATTGTGCGTTGCCGATCACATATGTTTAGGGTGTCTTTGATGAGCAGTTTTCATACATTTATAATTTAACTTATACAATAACACATAAAATTATACATGGATAACATTGGTTATTATAACTCACAAACATATCTATTTGCAAAGTGTATAAATATATATATAGTTTTTTATTTTTATCTATGAAATTAAATTTAATAAGTATTTTTAATTACTGCATAGCATAAATTTGATTGAAGCACAGTAGTAATAATAATAATTATTTAATTTGATATTAAATTAATCTATGAAATCTAAAATATAATTAAGTATAAGTATAAACAATACATTAATTATTTAATAACAAGTCTAAAATATATTTAAGTAGAAGTAACAATAAAAAATTAATAATTTAATTACAAGTTTATAATATATATCAGTGGTTTAACACAGCTGGCAGCATAGCACTTTGTTTTAAAATAATATCTCTTTTACAAAATATACTCTTGTTAAGAATATCTGAAATGCTGTGCAGGATGAATAAATTCTGTGTATATTTATTCATATTGTAGGATTTTATTCGAATTTAATGTAAAAACTACAAGGAAATATTGTTTATTAAAATTTATATATTGATTAAATCTAATGAAGTGATTTTGTTAATAATAATATGGATATGTAACTAAATATTAATTATGAATAATTATAATACCAACAGATGGCGACACTTTACGTTTTAGTTAGTTGATGAAATTATTGATATTATTTTTAATTTAACTATAGAGGGAGCTATTGCTTGTATATTAATTTTACTTTCAGGAATTAAAATTAGATGGAGTAATTATATATTCACAGATATAATTTTGTTATAAGAGTATTATCAACAGAATAGTTTTGTGTGTTTTTGAATTATTTTGTGTTGGGGTGTCATTGATCGAGATGTGTTTAAAAAAAAAAAAAAAAAAAAAAAAAAAAAAATGAGCTCTCAACTTGTCTTTCAAATCATTTCTCTCAACTCGACTCGAATGTCAACATGTTTGATACGTGCCATGTGGAATTGATCATTATGCAGAAGTTGCTATATTTTGAGGATTCTGGATCATTCTTGTGAGTAAAACATTTTTTCTACAATTTAAGGGTTCTAATTTACAATGTTATTTCAAAAATGATATCTGGTGGTAATTCAGTGTGGTGATTTATAAAGATTTTAGGATAATCGTTGTAAGTGATATATTATATATTTCTTAATGGTTTTTTATTTACATTTTACATATTTCCAATTTTAAATTTTTCCAATTGTTGTCTGGTAATAATTCAGTATACTTGGCTGATTCTACTGTTCTTAGCATCATGCCAGTAGAATTATGAAATACTGAATTATTTTTAAAACACATGTGGATGCGGCCAAGCTGACGAGTACATCCACATATGTTTTTTCATATCCAATTCTTGATTGGTTCTCTTGTGGTCCAGTTTTTCCACTGAATAATGTTCATAATTAATTTGTTAATCCATTTGTGTTTACTTAATAGCAACTCCAATTTATAATTTTTCTCCCCTTTCTCTCTCTTTCTTTTTAAATGTTCTTCAGGTATGAGTAAATTTGGCTAATTACCATTGAAGCACATGCTATGGTAATTTTATGATTGCACAAGTTAATTATTAGCTATGTGGTATTATGATTACA
Organism: Maratus michaelseni; assembly: GCA_963931845.1. Lineage (NCBI taxonomy): Eukaryota > Metazoa > Arthropoda > Arachnida > Araneae > Salticidae > Maratus > Maratus michaelseni. The sequence continues at coordinate 259,882,748 of OZ007598.1, forward strand.
CACTATCATTAATTATCTCTTTGTAGATTTTAGTAGAATGATATTAGAACTTGATATGTTTTTGAAATTCATAGATATTATAATTTTATATATATATATATATATATATATACATATATACATGCAAGTATGTATAAAAAACCTGTATGTATTTTTCCCAGATTAGCAGCAAATTTTCTAGGTATCAAGATTTTATGTTACACACAAAAAATCTTAAGAGTTGTGAAAGTTCCACTCTCAAGTTCACAACTGATTCTGAAGCACAAACTACTGATTTGTTACAGAATTTTTTGCAAAATTTACAAATTGTTGAACATTTTGCAGATACATGCTTTTACGTCACAAAGCATGCGAATAACAGCAAGTGCCCTCATTTTAAAGAGTAGCTGATTGTTTTGCCAAATTTTCCCAGGTTTTTGGTATTTTGTGGAAAATCCCTGAGATTCCAATGATTTTTAAGACACAAAATTTATCCCCTGACTTTCCCCTGATTCCCAGGTTTCCCCTGATGAGTATGAACCCTGTATAAATTTTGGATGAAAGGAAGAGATTGTAGTTTAGATGATTGATTTTTTACTTATTCAGTGTTTGTACACATTTCTTTAAATTAAAATCAAGGACTTTTCAGGACCAAAACCAAAAAAATTTAAGGACCTACAAATTGAATAAGATAAAGAATTATAATACACAATTTTTAATACAGGGTTTCATTTTTCTAAATACAACTTTTAAACATTAATATTTAGTACAATAGACCTCTGGGCGCAGAGCTAGGTTCTTTGAATCCCCCATCTTTAAGCCTTAAGTCAAACATACAAATGGCCAGAGAGAGGGGATTTTGGCACATGGCAGTAGAAATTTAGAAAACTATCACTTATTTCAAACTAATAAATACAGCAGAGAAAGAAAATTTAAAGATTCATTGTAAACTTAGTTTGCAAGAGAAGAAGGAAAGAAGAGTTGAATCCACAATTTTGTAAGATAGAATTAAGGTGATTATTTAACTATTTAACACTGCAAAGTGTAAGGGGAGGGGGTAAAGGGGGAGATGCAAAGTAATTTTTTTTTGGAGGGGGCAGGGGGTGGAGAGTTGGATTGGATGAGTATTTATTTATCATTACTATAAAGTTGCAAATAGGGCAGAAAAATAAGTAAATATTAAATAGCTTAAACTTTTTTTAAGCATTGTGTACTTTGCATAGGGGAAAAAGGGAAAATCAGAAAATTTTAGTAGTGGTGGGAGAGCAGAGAATGGATTCAGATGAGCGATTATTTATTGTTACAATTAAAAAAAAAAGGACAGAAAAGTTTTAAAATAATTAAAAAGTTTTATAGATATTAAAATTTAAGCTGGGGCGTGTTGCAAAATTAGAGAAGCAGAATTTTTTGGGGGGATAGAAAAAAATTGATTAGCTGAGTGCTTAGTTATTTATCATTACTAAAAATTTACAACAACGGAAGAAAAAAAAATCTTAAATAAAAAATAAAGAGTTTTAAAGACTAGGTTTTGTGTGGTAGGAAAGAGGGGAGGAGAATTTCAGGTATGGGGGATGTTAAATTATTATTTATTGTTACAATAAAGTAACAAATAGAGCAAAGAAAGTTTTAAAAAATTAAAGAGCTTTGAACATTTTTAACTTTGTGAGCTCAGGAAGGGGAACAAATGGGGAGAAGCTGAAATTTTGTGAGGGTAGGAAGATGATTATTAGATGATTAATTATTTACCATTATTAAAGATTTATATGTAGTACAGAAAAAAATTAAATTAAACAGTTTTAAAGACCTCAAATTTTGTGGGTTAGGAAAAGGGGTGCTAAAGGAGAAGCAGAAATTTCTAATGGAGGGAGGAATTTAGATAGTTAGTTACTTATTGTTACAATAAAGTAACAAACAAAGCAGAAAAAAAAACAAAGTCTCTTAAAAATTTTAAACTTTCAGAACAGGGTGGAAATGGGGGGGAAGCAGATCTTTTTGGGGAGAGGGGGGAGTTTATTACATGACAGATTATTTAGCTTGCCAAAGATTTACAAATAGGACAAAAAATTTAAATTAAGAAGTTTTAGTCTTTAAATTGTGTGTGCTTGGTAATAGAGAGGAGCGGAGGGGAAACATCAATTTCAGGTTGGGAGAAAATTATATGGATTCAGATGAACGATTATTTATCGATTAATAAAGTAACAGATAGAACAGAAAAGATTTTTTAAAAAACTTACTTTTAAAAGTTCTAAACTTCATGAGCTGAGGGAGGTCAAAAGGGAAGAAGGAATTTGTTTTGGAGGGAAGGGGAGATTATTAGATGTTTATTTACATTACTAAAGATTTACAATTTGGTCAAAAAAAATTAAGGATTTATAAAGACTAAATTTTATGTTCTTGTTAAGAGGGGTGGGGGAAGGAGAAATGCCAATTTTGTGTGGGAGGAGGAGAATTTTTTATGGATGATTATTTATTGTTACAATAAAGTTACAAATAGAGCATAAAAATTTTTAAACAAAGACTTTTAAACATTTTAAACTTTGGGTACTGTGGAGGGGAGCAAAAGGGGAAAACAAAATTTCAAGAAGAGTGGAATTTAGATGAAATTTTAATTAAATTTATATGATCGATTATATATTATTACAATAAAGTAACAAATGGAATAAAAAAAGTTTTTAAAAAATTAAGGAGTTTTAAAGATTTTAAAATTCGGATACTGCGGGGAGGGTAAGGTAAAAGGGAGAAGCAAAATATTGAAAAGGAGGGAATTTGGATAAATTCATTTTAAATCATAAATTCACTGAAATGCAGAAGCCCTCATTAAGAAATAATAGAATAATAAAATTAAGGACTTTTTGTAGATTTTGTATAAAAATAAGGACTTTTAAGAACCAAAAATGACTTTTGAAAAATTTAAGGACTTTCAAGGACTGTATAAACCCTGTTATTGTTAAAAGCATGCAACAAATACGACAGTAGAAGAAATTAAGATTTTAAACTTTTTGTGTTAAGGGTGGGGCAGAGAAGGGAAACAGACATTTCATTGAGATTATATAAAAACATAAGTGGTAATTTGCTATAAAAAAGTCAAAAGATTAAAAATTCTCTGCCCTAGATTTTTTAATCATTTTTTTGTATAAAAAAGTTTGTGGGGATTGGAATTAAATTTGGGAATGCATAAGAAAATCAAAATTGTTTAAAAGTGTGAGGGGGACTTAGAATCAGATTTTGCAGTATCACATACATTACATGAAAACATAGATTTGACTTAAAGGCAGATCTGGGAAGTGGAGAGTTCATGAGGTGATAACCCTTCCCCTTAGACACACTCCACCATGACACGTACTCAAAGGCAATGATAAAAAGTCTCGCAGCCAACATACCTAAGTCAGTTTTAATGCCTTTACATCTTTTAAGTGCTGAAAATGGATAGAGTTGTCTTATTCTTTATTACATAAAAATTCTAAAATATGACTTTTAACAGAAAAGTTTAATCAAAAATACATAACACAGTAGAGTGTAGATTACCCAATTATCCGAATCTTCATCAACCTCTTTTATAAAAAAAGTTTTACATTTACAAATACTTAATTTTATTTGGAAGAAAAAAAGAGTGAGTAAAATTAAAAAATTCTAAAAACAACTGAAATAGTATACAAAAATACAGACTCTTGTGTATATAGCACATTCAATGCCATTAAACTGTTAATCCAAAGTTTTGAGAAATGTGCGAGGGTAGGAAATGCAAATTCCTCAAAGGTGCTACAAAATGAGCTTAATCCTATTTGCTATACCAACCCTCGAAAATTGAAGAACTTCATCCAGTAAACAAAGCTTTTCTCTTGAATTTCTCATGAACAACAGAACTTCTACAAAAATCTCTTCTTTCTTATTACAGAAAAAGGGCTGGTAAACAAGAGGGGTCATTTTCACAGAGAGAAATCATTCAAAATGATCTTTATAATCTTGTTAGCAGAAAATGATTCTTGGCTTCATGAACATCAAAGTGTGATGATGATATTCAAAAGATAGAGGACACTGGAAATAGCACTCAAGTACAATGAGCATCAAAATAAAAGGAACACTTTCCTTATAATAGAAAAGCAAAACTGTTCTTACTTTATGAGGTGTTTATAACCTAGTGCATATTAACAGTAAGTACTGTCGAAACTTAATTATCTAACAGCAGTGGTGCAATATATATTTTTCTTTAATGTTATAGGTATACTCTATGTAATTTCAAATGGCTTCTCAAGGAATTATGTCCTCACCACTTCTTCCCTTCATTATCATGGCACAAAATAATGTGAGCTCCTGATCCCATATTTCTCAATGCTATAATCAAACAAAGGATGAAGCTTCCTCAACATCTCAAGTAGGTTGGGTAAAAAAGAGCAGCCAGTCAGCCAAATGCAGTGTTACCAGTTACTAACAAGGATTACAAAGTTACAAGGATTGGGAAACTGACCTTGAGATGTCAATTGAAATTACATATAGTACAGTGTGCTTTTATTTGGATTTTCATCAGTCCAGTTACCTGAACTGTGCCCAGTTCAGATAAGTAGCACTCTGCTGTATAAGAAAATCTAAAATCATATATCAAATACAACTTTTCCACTTATAATAATATTTAATGAATAAATATTCTAAATGGGAATGGGTCTGATGGCCAGAAATTAGCTTTTAAGCATGTAAGAATCCAGAATTCAGCCAGCTATCCATAGTTACTGTATAAATATTTAAAAGTATTTCTTATTAGCAAACCTCCCTGGCATTGCCTGGTCTGAACCTGCCAAGAAAAATTAACACCAAAACCAGGCCCAAGTCTAATGAGAAAAAAATTGGCCAGAGACAGATGCGGGTCCATAGACACAGTTTGCTGGATGGAACAAACAAAAATAAAACAACGATTTAATTGAAAATGGGGGAAAAAATAGTTACCAAAAAGCTGGATAGCATTCTGACATAACAAAGTGTGTTCTAAAAATAGATCTCATTTCTGAAGGAACCTCACTGTTATAACAAGATTTAGAAATAAAAGGTTACCACAGCAACCTAACATTGAAAATAACTCCTTCATTAGAACTTCATTCCAGTCATCAGAAATTTCTGATTTTTTTAATGTCATTAAAAAATTGTGTAAATTAAAATTATTAGTATTTTTTTTTAATAAGATACCTGTAGATTTTCACCATACAGGGATATGAAAAGGAAATATAACATTGGATGGCTAAAGTATTAAATAGAAATTGGTTAATAAAAAAAAAAAATCATCATTTTCTGCAAAAAAGTGAACCTTTCTTAAAGATTCACAAAAAATTTAAAAATTGATGTAAGAATTCCAAATAAAATTTATTGAAAAGAGGACAAAATTAAATGTATTGGGTAAAAGATTGAATTTGGATTGGTTTTATGATAGCTCAAAACTGACAGTAAACTTGAAACATTGTGGGTGAGGAGATATGTGAAACTACACCTTTGATATAAAATAACACAAAACATAACCAAAAAAATCCAAAATCTGAGTGTGAAATGCATTGGAGAACTAAAATTTACAGTCATGCTATAGATTTTCCTAGCCATTGATAGGAACTGTGTTATGCAAAACTATCCCTAAAATATGAAAAAAAAAATCTAATTTAAAAAACCCAAAATCTGACTCTCAGTTGCACTGGGCTTCATTTATTCAGAATTTATTCTACATTTTTATAGCCATAGCCAACAGACGCACACTCACACAAACAGGCAAATTTTTTTTTATTAATATAGATTGAACTACTTCAAAAATGAAGAAACAAGCTGTTTTATATGCAGTGAACCTTTTTCAAATACCTGTTGCAGTAATTCTAGGCATAGAAAGGCCATTGTCCTCAGAACAAGCATAGGCACTATTAGCAAGTCTTTGCAATACTTCCTGCACATGAATGAAGAAAGTATCACTAAATTTAAAACTGGAATTTTATTATTTTTTAAAAAACTTTAAAATAGGGGTCTTTAACTTTTCAAGGCCACATCAATAAATTCATGAAGTTCTGAATGCATAAGTCAGTAGAGCAGCATAGACAAAAAAATCTATACATGATTGCGTTATAAGACCAGAGGTGGGTTCTATATAGACACTGCAGAATTGCAAAATTCTTATTTTCTTCTTTATTCATGGAAAATATTTTACCAGAGCTTGAAATTAAATTTTCCTAAGAGGGGAGTCTCCCTCCCAACATTTGTAAATGGAGGGGAGTTGAACTGTTTGGGAGGGAGAAAAAAAAATCATGAAATTTTTCAGTCAAACGCGAGGAAAAAATTGTGAATTTCATCATTATCTCGCAAGAAACTGTAAAATTAAAAAATAGGTCACAGAAAAAATCTTGAAATTTGTCAATTGGTTGCAAAAAAAGTTACAAAATTCATCAGTTGGTTGCGGGAAAAAAACCCATAAATTTTGTCAATCCATTGAAAAAAAAAAAATGAGACGTTTGCTAATTGGTTGCAACAAAATATTGTAAATATCATAAAATATAGAGAAAATATCGATGTATCGGTTGCAGAGAAAAATTCATTCGGATGCAGGGTAAAATTGTGAATTTGGGCAATCTGTTGCAAGAAGAAACCAGGAAATTTTCGAATCATTCCCGGAAAATATTGCGAAATTTGTCAATTGGTCATGGGGAAAAAATGGAAAATTCGTCGATCTGTTGCAGAAAAAAAACCCAGCAAAATTCGTCAATCGGTCGCAAGAAAGTATCGCGATATTCATTAGTTGGTCGAAGGACTTGCTCGTCATTTCAAAAAGCAAAATTCTCTGGAAAAAGCTGAAATTTTTTAAGAAAGAATCTCCCGTCCACAATATTATTTTTGGCAGGATTTCAAAATTTTGGGCACAAATTCTGCCATCTCGCCCTGAAATTCAAGCCCTGTTTTACTTAGCTATATTTGAACATATTTAATTTTAAAAGCAGAAATTCTATACAGTTCCTTTATTTACTACTAATAATAATGCTAGTAGCATGTAAATATAATTCATAAAAGTAGAAAAAATATTTAACAAGGAAGGTCTCCTTAATGCACATACTCAGAATATTTTAGAAAAAAAATCTAATGAAACTACCCATGTACGTTACACAGGATCAGCCGAATTTGGCTGCAGAATCTTAGTAGGAAATCTGTAAAAAAATAAAATACTTGAGTATTTGGTGCAAAAAGACGTGATTTGGATAGCAACACTTTTTTCTCGCCAAATGCAAATGATTTTAATGCATTTAGAAATTCCTGGTTAGTTGTGTAGTACTTAATTAATTCAAATTTAAACAATGAAATAGTTTATTACATATTATTATTTCTATAAGCTTTTACAATTAATAAGTTTATAGAATCTTATAGAATATAGCTTATTATATTTCTATAAGCTTAGATTATAGAAATTAATTAATAAGCTTAACTTCTATAATTATATAAGTTCTGTATTGTTGCAGTTATTTACTATTTGTGGTTTCACCAGCTGGATAAGTTTTAAGTGTATTTTAAAAATAACAGCCTGATTAAGAATAGTGTCTTTCTAAATTTTGATACTGAATAAGTCATTGTTTCCATGGCAACATTACCGTTCTCTTGTTTCCTACAATAACAAGCCAAATTAACAATTGCTCAGAATAGGACCTTAATTTTGAGCTTGAAACAATTTTAATCTAAATCATATAATATGATGGTTAAATTTCATTATATATACATTTAAATGCATGTGAGAAAACTGTAGTTATAAAAGTGTATTTATTTAAGTTAAACTTGTACTTAAACTAGTTCAATAAGAAGAGTAGAAAAAAGGTTTTTTTTAAGAATATTCATCATAAAAGTATATTATTGGAAATTTCATTGTGTTGCCAACTGATGATTAATCACCAAAAGATAAAAAAAATTATAATTTTTTTATATATGCTATATTGATTTTCTGCAGAAAATTTTTATATCGACATATATATATATATCCTCATGACAAGAATATTCTGTCATTTTCACAAATTTTTCTGAGTATGCACTTATGGTAACTTTCCTTGTGAGCTTTCTGGCACTAAAAAATCATTTGGCATTTTTTGGTGCCAGAAAGCTGCAAATTTTCATAAAATTCATAGTATCATAACTCTTTAAGTTTTAGTCATACAAGAATGGAATTTTTGTTGTTTCTCTTGTCAGGATACTGAGAACATTTTTTGAATTAGAACTTACAGAAACCGGGGAAATTTAAAAATTCAAAAAGTGTTAATTTTTGAAAACTAATGGCAAGACTATTTTCATTAACAAAACCTTAACTCCTACCTTAATTTGAAAACTTTTGCAATTCACATTGCCTATCTATCTCTAACAGATAAAAAATTAAAACACCAGTCAATCTTTTTAAGGCACCTTATATAATTACTTTCAGATTAAGTTGTTTGTTGAACGACAATCCATTACATAATGTACACTGTAAGTACAAATAATTTAGAGAGCTAAGAATAGTGCCTTTTTACACAGAAAGCACACTTTTGATAAATTTAATCTGCCCCTTAAGACTGTTTCTCAAATCAAAAGAAAACAATCTTAATTTCTACCTTAATTTGACAACTTTTGCAATTCACATTGCCTAAGTATCTCCAGCAGATAAAAAATTAAAGCACAAATCACTCTTTTTGGGGCACTCTGTATAATTACTTTCAGATTAAGGCTTTATTGTTCTACAATCCAATACATAACGTACACTGTAAGTCCAAATAATTTAATGGGAGCTAAGAAAAGGGTCTTTTTACACAGAAAGTACTCTTTTGATAAATTTAATCTGCCCCTTAAAGCTGTTTCTCAAATCCAAAGGAGTTACTTTCTGAATTAATTTTTGTTCTAAACTGCATGAAATTGGCAGATGTTCTTATTCAGAAGCTATGTAATCTAATTATATTTTCCTTTATTTGGTAAAGGCAGAAGATCTTTGAGAAAATACTCTCAAAGTTGGTGTTTTGAACTGAATTTCTGAACATGACAGTATTAAAAAGAAGAAAAATTATCATCATGTAACATCAATTGCTTATAACTCGATATGTAATTCATTTAGCAAAAAAATGGAAATCAAAATCGCTTCAATATTCAGGCTTGCAAATGTCATGCTTTGGCAATTAAAAATACTGTAAAAGCACTTATTTTCACGAGGCTTTAATTTTCGCGGTTTTCGCGAGCCCGTCGTAATCGCGAAAATTTAAGCCTCGCGAAATATTTTTTTTTTTCGCCTCAGATAATAATAAAAAATCAGAATTTTTTCACTTATCCAAAATTTGTTACTTAAATAAGAAATAAGTACAAAAATTTCTTGAATACTGCGAATCGGTGTGCCACACATCCCAGTCCGCGGGAAATGTAAGCTTTGGATGGCAATTTGTTGTTTTTCCAGCATACAACAACTGTGATGGGAGTGTTTCCAGAAATGGAACATGCTAACAAAGAGTCATCTCTCTTTTATCTTCCCTGCTGATTATGGACACTTGTTTTGAACCACGTTCTTCCAATGTATATTCAGATGTAGGCACAAACTTTGCGTTTGTCAAGTTTCTTAAAATGTCTTATGCAAAAGGGGTTATATTTAGGCAGTTTCGTGATTTTTCCACTTTCGGTTCTGTTCATATAAAATTCGCGAAATTTTCAGCTTGCGAAATCACCGATATCTTCATTTTCGTGAAAATAAGTGCTTTTACAGTAAGTAAGAAAAATGAATTTTGCATAGTTGAGCTGGTAAAAAGTATTTTTTTTTTTGTTTTTAGAACTGCCTTAAAGCCGTTCATGGAAAAATATTTTCCCTGCTTAACAACATGAAACTTTCTGATACATTTTCAGACTTATTTTTAAACACAAAAGCATGATACTTGCAGGCTATTATTGAAATGACTTGTAATTGAACTCTTTTCATTTTCCAATACATGATTTACATCTTAAGTTATAAGTGATGATTGTGTGTCAGGATGGCAGTTTTTTCACTTCCTGCACCACTGAGTTTAGAAATTAGGTTCAAAATGCCAACTTTGATGGATTGGTTTAAAAAAATCTTCTGCCTTAAACCGAAAAAACAGTTCGATTACATAGTTTCTTATTAAGAACATCAGCGAATTTGATACATTGTGAACAAAAATGAATTAAACATGTCAGAAAATAAGCAGTTTGGATTTGAGAACAGACTTGAGAAAAAATCAACAATAACCTACAAATGTAAACTAGGAATATTTTGAGAAATAATTTTTTACCTATGAAGACCTGTCAAAAATAGCACTAGCTGTAAAATGAAGCTTTTTACCATCAAATTTGAAGTAACTGTCAGTTGATGAATCACTTGAAAATGTTGCCTGTGAACAAATGCCCTTTAAAATTTGAAAAAAAAAACAAAGAAAGAAAAAACTGATTTTAAAAAAATTGTACAAAATAATACTTTTTTGAAGAAAAAAATCAAGTAAAATATATGTGGGAAGTTGGAAAAAATCAATGAAAATTCACACAAATATTTATTTATCACATATTAATTTCATATGTCACATATTTTGTAATGCAAATTCAAATTTGTATTACAAAATATTATTACAGAGATAAATATTGAACTTTCTTCTCAAAAAAAGTCTTTTCACATATCCGAGACATATGCGTTCACAGGTAATATATGCATTTTAATCTGGATGCCAAAACATTTATGAGCCAACATCATAGACAGTCTGTGAATTCTATGCAAGTTTGGCTGTGGTTTTCTCTTTTATACTATTTTTATGATTATGGGTGTATCAGTACATTCAGTTTCTGGAATGGAATGGATATTTTCCTTCACAATTTTCTGATCGGTATGCATACGATGTTGATGTCCAGTTAAGTGTGTTTTCCGAGCAAAGGTTTTATTGCATACCTCACAAATAAATGGCTTCTTTTCATTATGGATATACAGGTGCCTAGTTAAGTCACATCTCCAAGAGAAAGTTTTATCACACACTTCGCAACTGAAAGATTTACTTTTTGTAGACGATTTATCATTGGTATGTACCCGTTGATAATGGTATAATAAACGATATTTTTCTGCAAACCCTTTATTGCAAACATCACAAATGAAAGGTTTCTCATCAGTATGAATAAATTGGTGTATCTTTAATTCTTTTTTTAGAGAAAATCCTTTATTGCAAACTTCACAGAAGAAAAGTTTTTCATTGCAATGAATACGGATATGGTGTACATTTAACTCATTTCTTCTAGCAAATCCTTTATTGCAAATTTCACAAATGAAAGGTTTTTCATCAGTATGACTAAAATAGTGCTCATTTAATTCACATTTATTACAAAATCCTTTATTGCAAATTTCACAGATGAAAGGTTTTTCTTTAGCATGCATTCGGTTGTGATGCTTATCCAAATATCTTTTTCCAGAAAATTTTTTATTGCAAACTCCACAAACAAATTTTTTTTCTTTTGTATGAACTGTAATATGCAAATTTAAAGAAGACCTACAATTAAATGCTTTATTACAAACTTCACAAAAGAAACGTTTCTGCTCATCAGTATGAATATAACGACAGTGCTTAATTAAAGTAGATAATTGCGTAAATCTTTTATTGCAGATTTCACAGGTGAAAGATTTTTCATTAGTGATTTTATTATGCATGCGAAGATGCTGATTTAATGTACCTTTATGACAGAAATTTTTATTGCAGATCTCACAAGTATGCTTTTTTACAATAGATTTTTTAGACTCTTTTTTGCATTTTTTGGTACTCATGTTTTTCTCAGATTGTTTTCTTGTTTGAGACATGAAAGTGCTTTAAAAAGTTACATTCAGAAATATATCAAAGTAGCAAATAAAATATAATAATACAATTACATTCACAAGTACTAAATGCTTTCATTTCAGCAAATGAAACATATGCTATATATGAAGTGATTTTAAATTCAAATGATGTTTAAAATAATAGAATTAACTGCAAAATGGATTATATTTTTGGACTTTTTTCAAAAATAAGACAAATCATTTATCAACTTACAATTCTTCATAGACTTTTCATAATTTCTAACAGAAACAGAAAGTCAACTGACACAATTTTTGGAAATACTTTCTTTTCACCATCAAATGTTTCACCAGAATGAACTTCGAGAATACCTGCAATGAAATAAAAATCATGAATAACAGCTTTATTTCTGTGTCTTTAATAAAAACCCACCAAATCAGCTTAAGAAAACTCCAGAGCGCACACATTAAAGCATAGCAAAACATTTTCTTTAGCCTTCTGTAATTTGTCATTTATTTTTCAGAAAATTGAACGCAGTTCTTTACAAAACAGTGTCCCACAGGCTATTTCAAGAGCAAATTTAGCATTTACTTTAGAGGGAGAACACACCTCTACTTGAAGAGATGTGATCACTGAGCTCTACAATAATACGGAGAGCTAACTCACCGATCCACTTTCTGCCGCAACCGCATCATACTTTCAGTGCGCGCAAGTAATGAATCTTGCACTTTTCTCAATTTTTTTTAACTTTTTCGCATACTTTTTGTCATTTTTAGTTATTTTTACAGCTTTTTCATATTTTAATGAGCAATACTTACCATATTTTTCCTTTTTTTTAATGAGCTTATATAAAATTTCCTTTTTAACAAATATCAAATTAAATATTGGCGATGAACTTAAATAAAACCTGTAGTTTTTACAATAAAAACTGTATATCAGTGAAAATTGTAAGCAACTTCGTCATATTTTTAAAAGATAATCTAATTTGAAAATATCTAACCCATACTATTCTATGGGAGAAAATCTGTGTTGTGAAAAAATAGTAACAAGTGTTCCTCCATTGTAGGCAAGTACGAAAGTTTCATCATAACTAAGCATATTAGAATTCCAAAAGAATAATCAAGCTTTGGTTGTTAGAATTACACATAGACAAGACAGAAAAGTGTTGCAATAGCAACAATATCTGGTGATTTATCACCTGTCCCCAAATAATGGAAAAGTACCCTCCTTTTTTTCTGCACCAGTGATTGGTAAAATATAAAATAGACCCCTTTACCTTCTCTTCTGACCCCTCCCCCCCTCTTTTTTTTTTCCTTGTTGCACATACACATATCAAATTTAAACTTTCAAAGCCTCATTTTAAAAGCCTTTTCAGATATTAATGAACTTTGAAAATATAATTTTACTCACTAAAAATACCTTTCATGCAATTACTTAAAAAAATAATAAAGGACAGCAGCTATATAGTTTCATCAACAACACACACATCCAACTATATCTGAAACCGATATCAAGAGAGACAGTGAAACCCTTCCTCCTGGGAACTCTATAGTTTTTACCATTGACAACTTGACATCCGAATCTTATACAAGCTGGTGTCGTAGATACATACAATAATTTACTTTTAATATATTATGAATAAACTTAATGAAGATAACAAAGACATTGGAGAATTATGTACATACAAGCGCGGTAACAGAATTTTCTGTGTCTATCTGCAGCAAATCACAATTTATCTGTGATCCAACAAGGCTGGGCCAAGTCTATTATCAGAAGAAATAATAGCAACACATAAAATAAACAAAGTTTGCATTTATAAAGAAAATATAATAATAAAAAGAAACAATATATCTTGAGGCAAAGTAAATTTTAGCAATTATTTTTTAAGCTCAGCATATCTTTTAAACTGTTAGATTAATCTGCAACATATGAAATAAACTGCAGCAACTGTGTTGTGTTGTTTCTGCTACAACTGGGTAGATAAGTAAGTAAACTTATTTCCATAAATAAATTTAAAAAAAAAAAAAAAAAACCTCAAAAATTTACACATATACACTGATTGAAAAAAAAATCCCAACACCAAGAAAAAATTATTGTAGAGTAATGAAATTTCGACAATGCATTTGTCTAGTTAACATGTTTAATTGATTAGATTTTCAAGGTCATGGGTTAATTTAAACTCAAGAAAATGCATTTCAAATGTGAAATGCTGTTACATTAACAGCCGGTGTAACCTCTAGAATTTTTAGTGCAAGCCTGCAAACGTGCATGCATTGTGTCATACAGGTGCTGAATGTCACTTTGTGGTATGGAGTTCCATGTTGTTGTACTTGTTGTGTCAATACTGTGACGGTGTGCTGGCTGTGGATAATGCTGGAGTTGTCATCCAATGATATCCCACACGTGCTCAATTGGAGACAGATCTGGTGATCTCACAAGCCAAGGCAACATGTCGACACTCTGTAGAGCACGTTTCGTTACAACAGCGGTAGGAGGGCGAGCGTTATCTTGTTGGAAAACTCCTCCTTGAATGCTGTTCATGAATGGCAGCACTACAGGTTGAATTACCAGCTTGACGTACAAATTTGCAGTCAGTGTGTTGGGGATAACCACGAGAGAACTCCTGCTGTCATAGGAAATTGCTCCCCAGACCATGACTCCAGGTGTAGGTCCAGTGTGTCTAGGCCGCAGACAGTTTGGTTGCAGGCGTTTCCCTGACCAACACACAGCCATCACTGGCACCAAGGCAGAACCTGCTTTCATCAGAAAACACAACAGATCTCCACTCCGTCCTCCAATGAGCTCTGGTTTGACACCACTGGCAACGCAAACGGCAATGGCTTGTAGTCAGTAGAATACACATTACAAGCAGCCTGTCTCAGAGCTGTCCTTGAAGTAACCGATTTCTAAGAGTTCGTTATATCACAGTGGTACTAACTGCAGCTCGAATTTCTGCTGCAGACGCAGTCCGATTCGACACAGCCGTACGCCGAATACGGCAGTATTTCCTCTCAGTAGTGCCACGTGGCTGGCCGGAACCCGGTCTTCTTGAGGCAGTACCATCCCTTGACCAATGTTTCCAACAATCATGCACAGTGGATATATTCCGGCCAAGTCTTTCTGCAATATCGCGGAAAGAAAATCCTTCTTCTCGTAGCCCTATTGTACGACCTCGTTCAACATCGGTGAGCTGTTGATAATGGCTTCTTCTTCTTCTTAAAAGCATTCTTGGCTAACATCAACTCAATACACCAAATTTCGAAGATAAATAATGCTCACGAACTTTACAGCACGCATTTAAAGCTAATCTGATTTGCAAGTTCTGAGTGGCACTGCCAGCGCCACACTTATGCGCGAAGCGCAAAATTTGAATTGATGTCATCTTTCAGATGTATAAACACGCCTACCAAATTTCGTTTATGTAACACATGTCTTTCTTGGTGTTGGGATTTTTTTTTTCCGTCAGTTTACATGTAGGCAACTTTATTTATAGTCAAATCTATAAGTGTCACTAACAAGCCATTTTCAAAAAAACTGAAAAATGTATACTTGAAAATTTGGTGTGACTGGAGGGTTCACCACTGCTTGTTGCGTTGTCAAAAAGTCACAAAATTGGCGTGTTTTGTCTTCCGGAGTAGCAACCTCCAGGAGACAACATGCAAAAGCGTACAAATTGAAATGCTGGTAATCAAAATAAATAAAAAAATACATAATGTAAAGCATAAAAAAGCAAAAAAAATGTCAAAATAACGTTAAAAACACAAATTTTATGAAAAATACAAAAAGGTTTCACTTACCTAAAAACAATAAAAACTGAGGCTGTTGAAGGAAGCTTGGGAGGGGGGGGGGATATAAAAAAAGAGTTACTTTTTGTCAAGGGGGCGGGGGGCTTTTGATTCTAGGGTATGCAGATATTTGAGAGTGCACTGTATATATGATTTAATTAAGAAAATGATTTGATAGTATTGTAATGATTGAAAAAACTTAATGTGACTGTAATAACGCAAAAAAGAAATTAATACGAACTTTTATTATGCATCCCTTCAAAGATTTAAAAATTTCCCTGAAATTTGAACCGATGTAGGAAATTACCCTCTAAAATTCCAACCATGGTTGTGGGAGTTTGAAGTCAGGTGGTTTTCAACAATGTTGCACAATCATATTTTTTAAAAGGGATCGACATATTTTAACCAAATTTCATATTTTTAAACTATAAAATTGATACTTCTGTGCAACGGCTCAACAAAATTTGAGATTGCAAGTAAAAATTCAGATTAAATTTGTGTTGATTTAATATATATGCAAATAAAGCATTTCTTTTTTGTTTATAAAAAAGAAGATCTTTATAAAGCAATTCTCTATATAACGCACAACTTCTCAGATATAAACAATGAATTTTGCAGTAAAAAGTGCATGCATTCCCACATTGTAAAAAATCGCTTTTCTCTAGAGGACTAAATTTGATACATTAGTTCAACTTTATCTCCTTATTTCAGAGTTTTTTAATGAAAAAATTGCTATTCGTACAAGCATTATAAACAAAAAAAATTTTTAATCCTTTTGCTGAAGTTTTCTTCTCTGGTGAACTTGTTTATTTACAAATTACACATTTTAAAAATGTCACAAAATAATAAATAAATAATAAATAGTAAGTTTTTATGGAATAGAATTCTGTGAAAGGCCTATTTTAGTAAAAGGAATTTTATGAAGGGACCCATTTTATCAAATTCATTTTTGTGAAGGGGCACATTTTATTAAATTGATTTTTGTGAAGGGGCCTTACATAGGCCCCAAATTTTGCCTGGATCGACCCTTGTATTTTAAAATTTAAAAAAGATTGGAAATTAGTATCTAAAGTTTATTCAAAACAATATAAATTAAAATATTTTTATTTAGTACATAAATTACTTGTTTACTGTAAAATCATTATATATATTTTAAATTATTAAATATTCAGTGGTATAAATGTACTTATTGGCTACTAAAGAAATTTTTCTCACTAGCGAGTAACTGGCTACTAAAAAAATCAACCTACCGGCCAGTGGCTACTAAGCAAAATTCCTTATTTTCACCTTTAGTTTTTGGGTTTGTGTTATATAGATCTTCTACTGTGTATATATATATATATATATATATATATACACAGTAGACTCCCTCAAATCTACAAATTCCTAAAACCCACACATCATTGCAGGTGTAAACAATGAAACTTACAGTTAAGATGTAGGGTAAAAATTCAAGATTTTTAAAAATTATTATATCATTCCATGCACATTTTAATATGCAATTCTCGTTAATATGGCTGAACATATGTTTTCTCATCAAGGAAGTATAACTTTATTTCTGAAAAAATTCAAGGCAGTGCTGATCTCAGTGGTGATTGTGATATTTTTACTGAATACATTTCTGTATTAATCAACCATATTTGGATATTAAGTTTGGCTAAGCATGAAATAAAACAGTTTTATTTTATGATTTTTACATAAATTATTAAGTGTAGCTTTATGAGGCAAGTTTCGGTGAATATTTAAAAGAAAAAAATTATCTCATCATTATTATGTATATTTAGTTATGCATTATTGTTTACTTGACTTTTACCTTTATAATGTTTAATCATGTTTTAAATTTTCTTAATTTTTAATACTTTCATTACTTTACTTAATTATTTTAATATTTTACAGTATTATAAACATTCATTATTAATTTACAGTGCAGTATTATATTCAAATTACTGTTTACTAAAAGTAAACAAAAGAGTGACCAGAAATCCACAAAATTCTATGTGGATTTGAGAGAGTCTACTGTTATATACATATATATATATATATATACAATAACACACATATATATTTCACTGGTGCCCGACTAACCAAAAAGTACCGTAAAGTATTTTATAAATTACAAGGTCTACACTTGATGTATATATTTTTTTTCAGATTTTTAAATGACTTTTACCAAGTCTTTTAAGCACAGAGTCAATTATACTACTCCCTTTCTGCATTATTTATAATTTAAAGGGGAAGGGAGAAAGAAAAAAGAAATTTCCGGGTTGGATTTAAATCCTCATTAAAAAAAAAAAACTACACAATAATATCTTGTAGGCATGCAATTTACAACAAATACTGAATTTGCCCTGATACTTCTTTATTTCAGTGATTATTTAAATAGTAGCCAAAGCTCACCGGAGCTTATAAATATTGTGCACTGAAGCCTGTAAGAACTGTATGTAAAGAAAGAAAAACAAACCTTGGTAAGATTTTTTGAAAACTCCCCCAATAAATTATTCATTATATTTTATTTTCTATGTATATATATATATATATGCATAGCTGCTGCTGCTATCTATTCCTTTTTTGCATTACCAATACTTCGAATAGTAATATTGCAAATTAATCGAAAAATTCTGCGATTAAATCACGTTAAAATTGGTCGATTATTATTCGGAAGTATTGGTAACATAAAAGTGGATTAGTTGACAGCTATGTGTGATATATTTAAAATCGGAAGAAATTCTTTTTGGTTATAAAAAATGCTGATTTTGTAAATAGTGTATAAAATATAAATAAGCGGATATTCGGGGGATACGCTACGGTCGTTAGTACAGCTAATTAGGGGTTCTGAGTAAATAACTTTTTTTGTTGGAAATTAAGCACCACGAGAAAGAACCTTAAGCACTATAAACAGGATAGCTCGCGAGTAAAATAATTACTTGGCTTTGACTTGTAAAGTGACTGACAATAAATACATAAATAAACTTACATTATAAAGACAAACTTTAAATAAAAATTTGAACTATCAAACAGCGATTTATTCTAAGTGAAGAACAACATTCCATTCCGTCGCCATTAAAATGACTAGAAATGAAAATGGATTTTGTTATTTTAATCGATTAACTGATAATATCGAATAACCAGTTAGGCCAAAGAGGTGAACCACACAAAGCTATATTCTGATTGGTTCAATTCATGATTCAAATAGCCTATATCTGTGTCGGACAATAATGCAAATGCACGTTATATGACATTTCCAGCAAAGGGAAAAAAACTAATAAACTTCTGTTTATCCATGCATATGAAATCTCTTTATGCTTTTAACATCTCTTGTGTTCTCAATCTTCTGCTCTTTTAATATCTACTATTATACCGTTGGTGCGTTGTTTAAGTATATATTTTAGCATTATTCCTTTTATTATTATTGAAACAACAGTTCTTTGAATTTTGCACTTTTTTCTAAGTTTAGTGATTTATATTTGCTAAATTTTCCGAGGGGTTTTGGTAATGTTTAAAGATAAATGCTGAAACATACTGATAACATGCCCAGGTAGCACAGAGATATCGGCCAATATCCATCCCAATATTAGCGAAATTTTGAAAGTCTCAGAATGTATTACCTCAAATTTACAATATTCACAGACATAACTTAAAATTAGTTTTTAAAAGAAAGCATTTCAGAAGAGTTTTTTGCATTACTAATAACATTATAACACAGAAATAGAATTGTAAACAATACAATTTAATAAGTTTGCCATTTTTAAAAAAGTTTATTTTTTAATGCCTTATTTTTAATATTAGGTTTATATTGATTGGCCAATGTCCAAAAAATGATACTACTATTACAATATTCAGGTATATCTATCGACATTCGTCAAAAAACAATATCATTTTTCGGAAAATGAACGTAAAGTTGTTTCTTGAGAACATACATCTGACTTGTGTGCTTGACATCAAGTGCCCGCTTATAAGTCATCGTCAATATACAGGGACGAGATAGTCACAAGGAAATTTATGACACAAGAGAGTTACATCCGATGGCTCCACAAAGTGTGTGCCACGGAGAAAGAACCTGGAGGGGAAACTAGAATAGGCGAGGATATCGAAAATGCAAGTCATATTTTTTTAACGAAAGAGGGCGCTGTAAAATTTGGCGGCTGCCTTTAAACAGAATGTCATTAGATTACATGTTAAATTCCGAAAGTATTTTACTCGATTATTTTTAATTATAGCAATTATATGTCATAAATATAAGATGGGATATAAATGTTTTATTCCGGGATGTAGATCGGGCTATGATGATGAGATAAACAAAAGAAAAATCGAAGAATTTATTTTTTTTTTAAGTATGTTTAGAGCACCAAAGATAAGTGCTTTTTATTATACTTTAATTTAAAGTTATATGCATGTAATCATTTTTAAACTAAGAAATTTTTATTCTAGTATATCGATCTTAGTGTATATGTTTTTAAAATGTTATACTTAATGAATGCTAATGTCTGTGGCTAATTGACATGGCCATTTAAATTGTCTTATAGAGTGCTATTTGTTTGGCTGTGATCTGAAGCTGTTTTTATTTGAATAATACTTTTAATCACTAAAAATTATACGTCCATTCCGTATTTCTTCGCAGTACAATATCCGTGATATTTATTTTTAAATGACTATTCAGATGCTTCTGTCAGGATGAACTCTTATTTAAAGAGTTATAAAAAACAATCGGAACGCCAAATATCTATTAAAATATATGCATGGTGTGAAGAAAACTTTATTTAATGAAATTTCTACTTGTTTGACTTTTTTAAAGTTCAAATTTTCAATCAAAAACATTTAAAAAATGAATGCTTTTCGCATTGAAAAGCATTGCAGTAGCAGGTTAGGATAGCCTTCAGTTTACCGTGGCGCCATCTATAAGGAGAAAAACTGTATTGTAAAATTTCAACGTTACTTTCCCCTCCATCTATCTTCCTCCGTGGTGTGTGCAATGGTGCTGGCGGGAGTCGAACCCGCCGACCTGACTCCTACGCTCTCAAGCGATTAGCGGAATGGTGTAACGTAAATTTCTAAAAGACGAAGTGACGAAGTCGAAAAGACGATTAATTATAATATCAGAGTCTCTTTCTCTTTTTTCAATACTTTAGACTTATATAATTCAATAATTTTTCTTAGACCCAACATTCAAATACTCATTTCTCCCTTAAAATACTATTCAAAATATTATACTTTATTTACATTAAAACAAACATTTTATTCTCTCTGTAAAGATTTCTATTTTTAAAATTTGATGCAGCAAATATTTTACTACATTAAACTTCATAAATTTTCAAAATATCGGTTAAAAAGTTTTTTCTTCCAAGCGTGATTTTTTTATCACTGAAATTTCCGATTTTTCCTCATTTAAGAATAAGAAATTTTCTGCGACTTGTAGGATACAATATTTCTTATATTTTATTTGTGGCTATTTTAATTTTGATCCCCAAAGCAGAGTATTCTTAAAAGTGCGACGTACGTCACAGAACAATAAATTTCTCTGCAGAATATTTCAAATTCTCATTTTCAACAAAATTCACCATTCATTCATTGGAAAAAATACTAAATTCATCTATCAACCACCAGAAAAACTTAACTTCTTCAATTGTTCATTGAAAAAGATTGGGAAATTCATCAATTGGTCACGGGAAAAGCTCACACAATTTGTCAGTCGATCATGGGGGGAAAGTTACCAGAGTTACATATCTGAAAAATCGTCAATCGATTACGAGAAAAAAAACTGCGAAATTCATCATTCGATCCAAGTAAAATCACAAAAGTCGTCATTTCTTTGGTTTGTGTGTGTGTGTTAGCATTTTATGAAATGTTTTTAGCATTTCTATATAAGATGAAATCACACTCCTACATATACAAGAAAATCTCCCTGTGTTTTACTTTTTATTCCCGCAGAACATTTTTTTATCAGCTGAAGGTTCACTGCAGAACATTGCAAAATATTATGCTTTGGAGATTTTGATTACATCCTGCAGAAGGTGTTGGTATTCACACATTTTGTAACAATTTTTACTTTCTCTATGATTGAAATTTAAATGATAAAAATAAAACATATCATGAATTCAAAATGGCGTTTAATTATTGTCTTCATCATTGAAAATATTCTTTGCTTTAAATGTCACAGGAAAATAAACAATGGATCGAAAGTTATGTATTTATATTTTACTTAGAGAAATACTTGTATTCGATTATTGAAAAAAAGTGAGTGTGTATTTTAATTTTATACCTCTATCTGAAGAGTGTTATACATTAGAAATTCTAAAATTGTTTACTTTTTATTATACTAGCTATAATTCATGATTATAAATATATAAGTAAAAAATACGGTACTTCTCTATTATCCCGTCGACCACTTTTCATAACAAAAAACTATCGCCAAATAAACGGGAGAACGTTGCCATTGGAATATCAAGATAAATAAATAAATAAAATATAAGAATTTAAGGACACAATTGTTATTTTAATTAATGAAATAACTGATAAATCAATAAAACATAGTGAAAAATACACACAAATGTCGAATTAAAAACTACTTGATGACATAACAAACTCGTATAATGCTTCTGACATCAAGTAAATTAGACTACATTTTTGGCGTTTAATCTAACAGTTTGGCGATAGTTTTTTGTTATAAAATATGGTCGACGGGATAATAGAGAAGTGCCAAAAATACTTTATGAGATGGAAAAGGAATACAGTAGAAGATCTTTATAACGCAAACCTAAAAACATGAGGTTGTGCTTTATATAGAATTTTCCGCTATATAGATCACGTTTCACACATCATTAAATTTAGCTTGTAAAACATGGCCAAATATGTGTGAAACATATCAAAATACATTAGAGTATCTTTATATTGCATTCTTTATTACCAGGAATTGTGCAGATTATAATTTTTTGCATAATATAGATCATTCCACACATTGTTAAATTTATTTTATAAACATTGTCCAAACATACCTGTATCAAATCATAACAATTTTTTCAGTAATTAGCCCTGAATTCAAGAGATAAAATTGAACTAATGTATCAAATTTAGTCCTCTAGAGAATAGCAACTATTTATAATGTAAGAATTCAGGTGCTTCTTAACTGAAAATTCATTGTTTACATCTAAGAAGTTGTCCGTTATAGGGAGAATTGTGTTATAAAGATCTTCTACTGTATCAATATAACTGAGATAAATTTATATTGTTTTAAATTATACATTTAGTTTTTAAGAAATGTTGTTCATATGGTTTTTAAGCTTTATCCTCTTATTACTAAATATCAATTACACAGAGGTGGAACACATATGTTTAAAAAATCAATTTATTTTAATAAGAGTTATAAGGTACAAAATAAATAAAATCTGCATATCATTTTCCTCAAAACAACTTAGTTTTTAGCACTTTTTATTATAAAGTATTAAGTACTACATTAACTGTTTAACTTTGGTAAAATGTGCAGTGTTGGTGCAGTACAAATTGTAAAGTTAACTGAGTGTCCATTCTAGTAAAGGTTTATTTGCTTCCTCAAAGTGTTCACCTTCTTCTCTATTTGTTTCCATAGTTACATTACTGAATTGAAAATCTCTTTGCAAAAGGTGTTTTTTGTCATGTTAACTACTCTCTGTTATTGCTCATCTAATGATGAAAACTGCTAATTAATTGCTCTTGAAACTATGGTAAACAAAGTATGTTAATAATCACCATTTAGAGGATAAAGATTTTCGAGTAAGTAGGTATAAAAAACAAGTTATTAAATAAATCTTTTTTAATTTACATATGTAATAACTTCATTTTGAGCTGTCAAACCAAGGGTGTCAATTATTTTAATCAATTGAACACTTTCACCTTTTAAAAATTATCTCATTTTTATATGCATATTTTCATCTAATAATTTTTATTCTTCAGCAGAAAAAAAAAAAGAGTCCATCCAACTGAAGAAATTTTTCCTGCGATATCTGAGGCATCTACTTCAACAGTTTCTAGTGAAAGGGATGTATCTCACCACACTTCCTTTGAATATCATACTTTAGATGTTTACTGTCCATAAGACCATCCCCAGATAAAAAATTTTGATTTTTAAAACATTTTTTTAACACCAACATGTAAATTATCAAATGATTTTTAAAGGGTTGAAAGAATGCAAATATTGCGACAGTGATTATAAAAGGTTCCTAGTTGACAGAATCTGAAGTAGTTTATAAGAGTTTTAGGACAATCGTACCAAAAGGTAGACATGCAAGGATAGTTTCAGGGTTGGTTTATGGCCCATAAGGCAACTTTTTCCCTATTATACCTCTCTTCGTAAGAATGATTAAAACACCAAACCGGAAGGACTCTCCATCTTTGTTATATGGATCCATTCATGCTATCTCTCCTTCCATCCACCCTCCTCTCAGGGTCAAAGGGGGATCAAGATTTACGGCCAACCTAATTATCAGACAAGAAGGGTCCTCCAGTAGATAGACCCTCCAAGTTTCAAGAAAGGCAGCAAAAACATTATTTTTATCGTTATAGTGGTGGGATTTCCAATATTTTCGAGACGATGTTAGACAACTAATTTTGCATTCTAAAATGTTTAATATATATATATATATATAATGATTAAAAATTAATTTTCTTAATAAGCAAGATTTCGTAAAAAATTGGTACAATTTTCTTGTTAAAAGTATACTGTACTTTTTAAATAGATTTAAATTAATTTACGAATTCTGAAGCATATATAGTAGTACATATTTAGTATATTAATTATTTTTTATTGCAGTTAAAAGCACAGCCCTATATAAATAACATACAGTTGTTCATAAAGTTTATGAAACCATAGGAATAATAAATACCAAACTATAATAAATATGCATGAGTAACTGTAACTAATTAACCAAAACATTCCCTAAATTAAAAACTAATATATCTGCAATTAATAAAAATAAAAATAATTTCTTTAAAGCTTGTATATTTTAAATTCTTAAATACAGATTAATTAAGCATACAAGATTAAATTCGTGTAATTATACTATTATTCGCTCAAAGATAATTAAACAAAAAAATGAAATTTGCTGTATTATTATAAGCCTGCATTTGATTATCAAGATTAATATAGTGCTTTACTTAAAGAAGCACTTCAATATTTACAAAATATATCCTATGCAAAACAATTTGCAAAAAAAAAAAAAAAAAAAAAAAAATCTATGAGTATATATAGATATAATATATACATGCATTTAAATATTTTATTTTGATTGGCAGATTTTGCTAGGTGAAATTTGGGTGCTATTGAGGGACCCATCACAAACATCTATTTAATAAAACAAGCACCTTCGCAAAATTCATTTTTTTAAATAGGTCTTTTTACGAAATTCTGTTTCATAAAAACTTACAATTTTTACTATTAATTAATTATTTATTATTTTGTGACGTTTTAAAATGTGTAATTTGTAAACAAACAAGTTCACCAAAGAGGAAAACTTTGTCAAAAAGATTTTTAAAAAAATTTTTGTTAATAAATGCTTGGTTCGAATTTGAGTAACTGAATTTAAACTATTGTTGCAAAATGTTATTTTTCACAAAAAAATAAATTTCTAATAACCTTTACTTTTCACAAAATGTGCCCCAAGAAAAAAAACCCCTGCATTGACCCCTGTTAGCAGACAAAACTAAAACAAAAAAATATATTTCAATGATAAAATAATTACATTATGCAGTAGACATCCAAAAATACTTTTATTAAAATACTATATTACTAATACTACTAATAAATCTGTCATCTTAGACACCTATATTTGATAATTATTGATACAATAATTGTTCTAAGGATAAATATCTTATTCTAAGTTTGGCTCCTAGTTCCGAGACACAAGCTGTACCATCCTCTGTATGCACCAAATCAATTTGCGCGATGCTTGTTTCTCGTTAGATATTGATTAGATTTTAGAGCTCTGTTAAAAAATTCATAGATTACAATTCATAATGTTTTCAAGGATTATTAAAAAAAAAAAAAAAAAGGAAAAGAAAGAAAGAAATTGTAACCTGTGAATTTTTCAACAGGAATAGATTTCAAGAAACTTCAAATAAGGGAATCCAAAATTACAGATCGTTCCAACAAACAGATTTTTAGTTATGCTTTAAAATTTTCTGCATTGCAATAAGGTTTTGCAACGATTAAAAAGAAATTTACCCTTACTAATTTCGAACTTTAAACCTTCAAAATTCAGGATTAACTTTCCATTTTGTATTCGAAGGTAAAATGTATCGAAAAATTCAAATATACTGTCAAAATAGGATATCCGTGCCGAAATTTTTTCAATTTGGTACAATTTCTTTACGAAAATTTCCCGCTAAGATTATAAAAAAAAAAGACAGAAAAAAAAACACATCAATTGAAAGAAGTCATAATTCCTCATTGAAATACTATTTCCGTTTTTATCTGCGACAGTTTGGCGATTAAAGTTTATGAGATGCATCGTTTTTTATATGCTGACCTAACACATATGTACCTAACACACTCACTCAGATTGTAAAAGTATTCATGTATATATTCTGCAAAATACAGTGTCATCCTGATTATTAACGACAAAAGAAAAAGAATTATAGTAAATGACAAGACAAACTTTACTAATGAAACTTTCTATTTTACTTATTTATTTTTATTTTTATTAAAAAAAAAAAAAAAAAAAAAAAAAAAAAAAAAGAGAGAGAGAGAGAGAGAGAATGTCTATTTTAAACTGGTTTCAGTTAATAATTGTAGTAATAATGAAAGAATTCTGACGAATATTTGAAGACACCCATAGTCAGGCCTGTCAATTTTATTTCTTTGCGTTTAAAAATGAGTCAAAAAATGTGTCAGAAAGTTTCGCGTTGTTGAGCTCGTCAATTAGAGAAAAACCTTAAGGTGGTTCTCAAATGACTTGTTCAACAGCGCTAAACTGTTTGACACTATTCTATATTCTTGACTCCTTTTTAAACTCTAATTGGCAGGCCTGACTATGGAAGTGGTTTTAAATCGAAATCAGTTTTAGATTTTTTGATAAATAAATATTACTTATCGAGTTATAAGCTATTCTGTTCTCGTGGTCGTGACGACACGTTTTTCCTTTTTCTCGTGCTGCTGTTTCGGAAATTTGTCTCAAATCACCGACTTTGACAGTATTTACTGAAAGATCTGCCTTTACCAAAAAATGGAAAACTCATTTTGATGACACAGTTTCTGAATAATAAGCCAATTTAATCCGTTTCCAAACAAAAATTAATTCCAAACTGCGTCAGAAAGTAGCTTCTTTAGGTAACAGAACAGCCTTAAGTTTAAAATATGCCAACGCGACGGAGTGCAAGAAATTTTTCGTCTGAAAAATAGCTCTTTCATAAAAAAAAAACTCTTCTTAAACATTTCATTTCATTTAAAACCTTCTTAAACATTTAAACGTAAAATCTGACTGTCGCTTTTGCACTAGGTGGTAACCCCCCCCCCCCCTAAAAAATGATATTTTATTTCATAAAACATTCTGATAGTGTTTCAAACAATTCTAAAAATATTCCTGCTGAAAAAAATAATCTCGCCTTAAGCTCCATCCTTATTCTTAAATAACATTTTTAATTATTTTTATAATTAATCACCTCATCAAAATAATATTTCCCACAAAAATTTCATTTCATCCTATTGTACACGTACAATTAATTCCCCTCCCTTGAAAAAGAAAGAAAAAAAATATTGACTCTCTTTTTTTTTTTTTTTTTTTTTTTTTTTTTTTTTAAAGTTCTCATAATTGTTTTCGAAACATTGAATAAAACAAAATTTTCTATCTCACCACACAGAAATATCTTTAAAATATTACTAGATGGAACCCGTCAAACTTGACGGCAAACAACTTGATAGTACCATTAAAAAGAAAAAAAAAATCAAAACCGCTTTAAAATTTTTGCAGAATAATTCAAATAAATAAAAAACCCACATCGATTTAAAGTTACGTTGGGAACCGGCAATTGGCTGAGTTACACTGGTACAAGCACCCACAGAGTGTCTTCCATCTGACACTTTTCTATTTACTGGCGCAACAGCGATAAATCATACACAATTGTCATTCTGCAACGACAGTGAATGCAAAATGCATTTATAATATTTATATACACTACACACTTTTCCATCTACTGATTGGATAACCATTTTGTCATTATATTGTATCTAAATACAGTTTGTGAGTAATCAATATCAGATAATGACAATTATATATGAATTATCGGTGTTTTGTCAGTAAATGGAAATCTCTCTTAAAGTTTTGCATTAAATTACTTTGTTTATGCATACACATATGCATAGGGTTCGTAAATATCACGATATTTTCAAAACAATCTGATATTATATATATATCCCATATTTTAAAAATAATTAAATTATTGCTGATTATAGATATTTTCAACTTAGCATATATCAGAAACTAAAACATTGTACCTAACATGAAAACTTTATAACACATTTTTCTAAATGTATTTTTCCTTCTTTTTTCACTTACATAACAAAATTGAAGATAAATTAATTGCAAACAGAAACAATTTGCTTTTTACATTCATCAAAACACAAACAATTCAGTTTCAAGTATCGAGACATTTTTGCTTTTATACAACTAAATTTTAAAATTGTTTTTTTTTTTTTTGGAAAATTTTGAACACAAGTCAGTTTTTCTGCTTTTTCATTCACTAAACTGTTGTGCAGTTTAAACAGAACAACTACCAGATCAGGAAAGATTCTTTCTAATAAAGCTGTAAATAGTTGAATATCTAAATTAGACAGTTTTCTAAGTCTAACGGCTTTTCTAAGTTTAGAATGCAAAATTTTCTGACACACTTATGTACTCATTTTTAAGCGTAAAATCATGCTATTGGCAGATGTGACTGTTGAATTGATTTGAAGTATAGTAGCATTTTTATTTTTCGGCACATGTATTACATCTTGAGTTATAAACTATTGTTGTCTCATGACGACATTTATCCAGTTCGGAATTTTGGTTTGAAAGGACAACTTTCATGACATTTTCTAAAATATCCTTTACCAGTATCTTAAAATTGAAATTGAAATTGATTTCATTGTTTCAGAAAAGTAAATACACTAAGTCAAATTTACGCGTTTAGAAAAAAAAGAATTGAGGAATGTGTCATAAAGCAGCCAGTTTGAATTGGATAACAACCTTAAAAGGGCTTTTAACCAATCACCTACCGCAATTCATAAGGTATAACGTGTTTAAAAAAAATATGTATAAGCGTTATGAGATGTTCAAGATCATTTTCTATTGTAAATATGTTATGGAGCATCTCAATAATGTACATAAATTTCATTATGTTTGATGTGGTATAACGTTGTTAAAATATATTTCAAAGAATTATTACCCACAGATTATATAATGTAACCGAATTACATTGCCGGAGTATCATTGTAAGAACATAAGTTAAATTGATACTCCTACACCTGGTGCTAAGTCGAATAAACGCTCCATGGACATCATCAGTTATCCCTATCGCTGCATGAGTAATTGATAGAAAACATTTTTTGCACCAGCAAGAAATAGAGTTGCTGCGGTACTGCCGATTACTTTGTGCGTCTTTGTAAATATATATATATATATATATATATGGCGTTTTTACGAAGATGAGATACCACGATATGTAATATTCCACGAGAAAATGGCAGTTTGTTAAAGATATAGAATGTTGCAGTCGATATCAATAATCATGTCGAAGAGGCAATGAAAAGACACCAGAACAGTTTCTCCAGTAAAGACCAGCCAATTTCCAGACAAATCGTTTATTTATGAATAAGAGCGATGCAATAACAGTTCCCACAGGTATAAACTTATAGCTCTCAGGCTTACCGATGGCTCACTACCTCGTTTAATAGGTGTTAAAGAGCTTTATGAAAATTCTACAAGACTACAACACCAGATACCCATTTGTTTACACTTCCAAACACGTCAAAAATCTGCACTCCAAAGCATGCAAGCAAGTTTTGTTCACTGAGCGTAGAGATACAGAAATACGACGTCACGTGCGCACAAACCAATGAGTGAGAGGCGAGCTCCAGCCCAGCGAATGAGGCGCGAGGGAGAAGCTCTAACGCGAAAGAATTTCTCTCGAGCCACGCATTAATTTTGAAGTGAAATATACCTAGCGCGCGAAACCGAGCATGGAATAATAATTTTAAAAAAATGGCTTTTTAAAAACATTCGAAATGAGAAAGCGTCTCTCGGAATTTTATAGATTGGGAAACTGATAAAAGTTACGAATGAACTTAAAATTTTAGATTAAGATTTGGAATAAGATAATTATTAATATACGGGTTAATACTTTTAAAAGGACATTATATAAGAATAAATATTATTAAGAATTAAGGAAATACTGACTATGTCAGAAGTTAGATTAATTTAAAAGACTAATGCGAAATAAATGCGAAGGATTTGCGAAGGAAATAAATTTTTTATATAACATATATATATATATATATATATATTACATGCAAACACGATCTTTTTCTTCAATATTTTACTTTGTGTCTATGATCTTTTAGATAGAAAACATTAAGTTTGTACTTATTTGTTTGCTGATCTATTGTCATATAAATAAGCAAAATCAAAATCATCTTACAAAACCCAATTTCATGAACACGAAGAATTTTGTCAAATACATTTGAACTTTATTTGCATTTCAGTCTTCATTACTTTGACTGAAAAATTACAAATGGTCAATTAGAATACATAATTTGCATTTCAGCATCTATTTATTCGGAATACATTTGCAATATTCTTTGACTGTAATCTATAAATAAACGTGCAAAACGATTTTTTGTTAAAGCTATTGATCAATCGCGAAATTAAGATTTGTGTTGCTAACGTTTAATTGTAACAATAGGAAAAAGAAGAACAAAATGTCTCAGAAGAGGTATCATATGCGAATGCATATTCAAAACCGAATAACTCAAATTGAAGTTTGAAAATACATACCATGTATTATGCATAATTAATGTGTTCGTCTGCGTATGGTTTATGCGATCGTTTGTGTAAGCATATACAGTAGAACCACGCGTTTACACTTTTCAAAAGTGATAACGTAGAAAATACAATCTGTGCGAAAATACATTAAAGCCCGCTTTTACACTGCACGAGCAAACTTCTACCAATATTTTCTCAGGAGAATTTTCGACTTATTTAGAATTTTTAAAAATTCCGCGTTTAAATGAGGCGAAAATCTTTTATTAAAATACTGGTGGAAGTTAGCCTCTGTCGTAATCGGGCAATGTTCAGACATTTTGAAGAGTGGTAAAGAATAAGTATAAATTACGAGAAAACGTGAATTCCGGGAAAGTGAAAAAGAAGTTGTATTGTACATACATCTACCTTCCGATATATTAAAATAAATAATAATAATAACATATTTTGAACCAGAAATTTTACGCAATAACTGAAATCAAACACAAATCACTTATTATTTTTTTTATTACTTAAATTTTCTAGTTCAAAACATGTTTATTTTACTTTGAAAGAATTAGGGATGTTGGCAGCTATACACAGTGTATCTATATTTTCATGCACGTATTTATTTCTATATAACCGTTAGATATATTTAAATGTTACCAAATAGAGGCATAAATATATTTAGAGAAATAAGAACAAAAATTCCATTTACAGACAGACGTAACCAAAATTATATAATCGCTTTTAAAAACTTTTAAAATAAAATAAAATAATTTATTTTTTACAATGAGCATTTCTTGTAAAATTTACTATCTTATTAAAAATTTAACATTACAAGAAAATGTAGAATTATTAAGAAAATTTTAAATTAATTTCTGTAGATATTTTAAAAAGGGAAATTAGTTTTTTTTCTTATGACAAATTTAGAAAATTAAAAAATAAGCAATTTACAGTTAACCCCCTTCGCGACGAGCGTCCTTTACAGAATTTTTAATCTTTTACCACCGGTTTTTGAAAACAGAAATTTTCGCTAATTGAATCGCAGAAATGCTAGGATTACACAAGGCAAAGCTTACAATAAAAAATAACTGGTGGGAATAATCGAGGATTCTGAGCATCTTATGCGTCAAGTATACGTGTCGCTCGTCACCAAGGGGTTAACTAGACTCTTTTTAATCTGAACTCCAAGGAGTAGCGTAAAATGTTCTAACTATCCAAAATTTGAATTATTGTAAATATGTATGGTAAAAAAATAAAAGAAATGTGGAATTATAACACAATATTTCCCAATAATAATGAAAGAGTTAAAGAGTACAATGTTGTATGTGGTTCAATATATATATATATATATATATATATATATATATATATATATATATATATATATATATATATATATATAATTATAATATCTATGAATTTCAAAATACATATCAAGTTCTAATATCATTCTACTTTAATCTACAAAGAGATAAATAATGATATTGTGTAAACAGAATACCACATATCTAATAATTGACATGTGCAATCATAATTTTACCATAGCATGTGCTACAATGGTAATTGGCCAAATTTTACTCATACCTGAATAACATTTAAAAAAGAAAGAGAGAGAAAGGGAAAAAAAATTATAGATTGGAGTTGCTATTAAGTAAACACAAATGGATTAATAAATCAAATATGAACATTATACAATGGAAAACTGGACCACAAGAGAACAAACAAGAATTGGATATGGAAAAACACATGTAGATGTACTCGTCAGCTTGGTTGCACCCACATGCGTTTTAAAAATAATTCAGTATTTCATAATTCTACTGGTATGATGCTAAGAACAGTAGAATCAACCAAGTATACTGAATTATTACCAGATAACATTTGGAAAAAATAAGATTGGAAATATTTAAATTGGAAATAAAAAACCATTAAGAATATATAATATAATTCACTTACATCGATTATCCTAAAAACATTATAAATCACCTCACTAAATTACCACTAGATATCATTTTTGAATTAATATTGGAAATTAGAACATATATATATATATATATATATATATATATATATATTGTTAAACAAACAAACAAAGATATACTCGAAATATTCCTTTTTAGAAACTCACAAAATTATCTATAATTTGCGTTTAAGAAAATACTTACTTTCCTTAATTCATAAAAGTACGTCTTTGATGTTATTTACTAGTTATTTACTAACCAACTAAAATTCTATTTATAAACACGATTTTCTCGGGAAAAAAACTAAATAAATAATGAGAAACTACACTAGTAGTAGGAAAACGAGAGTTCGGGCTTAGGAGCCGGGACCGAGGGACCGTCCCGCCTCCAGAACGCAGCACCGCCACCTCCCATGCCGCCTGCCGTCCAACCTCCGCTCGTCCCACCTCCGAATCCGATTCGAGCGCCCCATAACGGAAAAATGGTTAAATATGAACTGTATGCTGTATAAATTCCTATGTGATTATCAATGCTGAGGGGTGAACGTAAGAACTCTAAGATGAGGTTAAATGGACAAGATTATCATACTATAAGATGAATATTAAACATATATATTAATTTGAAG
This sequence comes from Maratus michaelseni, assembly GCA_963931845.1. Classification (NCBI taxonomy): domain Eukaryota; kingdom Metazoa; phylum Arthropoda; class Arachnida; order Araneae; family Salticidae; genus Maratus; species Maratus michaelseni. The sequence goes on from OZ007598.1 coordinate 259,915,823, forward strand.
GACAAAACACCTTAACGAGTATTACTAATTAAGCGAAACAATGGGAAAATATCAATTTTAGCGAAAAAAGCTGATTTTTAATGAATTTTTCAACTATAAGAAGAGGATATCAAATCATAAGCTGACGATTAGACATATATATTATTTTTGAATGACGAACATCTTAATGAGTATTACTAATTAGACGAAACAATGAAAACTATCATATCCATTTTAAGGGGAAAAAAAACCTTATTTTTTTAGGATTTTTCAACTATAAGATGAGGATATCAAACCATAAGATGAAGATTAAACAAATATATTAATTTTGAATGATGAACGACTTAATGAGTTTTAATAATTAAACAAAACAATGTAAAATACAAATTTTACGGAAAAAAGTTTATTTTAAATGAATTTTATACTCTAAGATGTGATTATCAAACTATAAGAAGAAATTTAAACATATATATTAATTTTGAATGCCGTACACCTTAAAAAATATTAATAATTAAACAAGGGAAAATATCAATTTTCAAGAAGATAGCTGATTTCTTAAGAATTGTGAACTATGAGATGAGAATAAAAAAACTATAAGATGAAATTTAAACTTACATTTTAGTTTTTGAATGACGAACACCTTAATGAGTATTAATAATTAAGCAAAAGAAAATATCACTTTTCAGAACAAATGCTGATTTCAGAAGAGTGTTTCTATTGTAAGATGTCGTTACAACTTAAGAGGAAATTTTAATTTATATTTAATTTTTATACAATAGACACCTTAATGAGTATTAATAATTAGATAAAAACAGAGGAAAAATGCTGATTTCATAAGTATAATATTAGGTATTAATCCTGTTGGATAAAAAAATAAACTTATATTTTAGTTTTTGAATCGTAATACATAGAAAATATTCAAACTTTGAAGTAGGGTAATTGTTCAATAAGTTCACATGATTTCAAATAAAAGTTCAAGAAGGTTATAACTAAAAGTTGTGGTATTTCTATGATAGAAAAGCTTTAGTCTTATCATGGAAACTATTGAAAATCGCTAATTATATATAAAACTGATGAAAAAACATGGTGAAATCATTGAAATTGCATGAAAATTACTAAGTATAAGCTAAGATTATTTATTTATCATGTAAATCCTTATTTTTATATGTAAATTAGTGATGTAAACAGGAGTTTATATAATTGCTATTAAATGTTCTCGTAAAAGTAATCGAAAAGTAAATACTTTTCACTCTTTCTCTCTATTAAGATCATTTAACAGTGTCATGTCTGTTCCGTATGTGTGTGGGCGTTCTAAAGGAAACAGGCCGTTCTAATTACGAACACAAGTTTAATTCTTGACATAACGATGACATAAAGTTGACATAAAAATGACGAGGACAGATGACAGTTACATAAATCAACATAAAAGATTATTCATATTTTTCATTATTCATGACCGGTAACATTTACTCACGGCCATTTTCATAACCAATTCTGGTTTTTCATATCACCAACGACGTTCTTCGCCGCTGACGTTCTGAGTTCTACTGCCGCGCGCTTTCGTTTGTCCAGAAGGGGGCGCTACTAGAGCAAGAAGAGGCATGCGCAATCCTCACACCTCCCCCTTTCGAGAATTTGATTTAGTCTGTTGAGACAAATCAATATCTGGTAAATATCTAAATAAACAAGTAAAACATATTAATACTAAAATTCAAACACTTAAAGAATATCAAAGAAAATAAACAAATAGAATACACTATAACACTAATACTAATATTTTAAAGTTCGAGGATAAAGTTAAAGTTTTTAAAGTTAAAGTTCAGACTTGTAACACAGAAGAAATGTTCAAATTTTCAAATGTTCAAAGTTTTTAAGTCTTTAAGTCCAATGTGAGGCATGTAGCCTACTTAGAGAGTCAGCATTCGCGTGGAGTTTCCCACGTCGGTACGTTATTTGGGCTTGAAAGCGCTGAAGTGCAAGGGCCCATATTTGAAGGCGCGCACTTTGAGGTGCACAGTCCGTGAGAAATTTCAAAGGATTATGGTCGCTCACCACAGTTACGTGCGAACCATAAATATAGTGTTCGAACTTTTTCAGGGCGAAGATAACAGCATAAGCTTCCTTTTCGATGGTAGCATAACCTTCTTGGCATTTGGAGAGGTTTTTACTCGTAAAAGCAATGGGATGCTCTTGTTCATTTTCATCTTTTTGAGATAGACAAGCGCCTATCGCATATGAAGAAGCATCTGCATGTATAATAAATGGTTTCTGAAAGTTCGGGGAATAACAGATGGGTGATTTACTGATCGCCTGTTTCAACTCAAAAAAGGCTTTGTCACAATCCTCAGACCAAGTAACTTCATTAGGGGCACGTTTCTTGGTAAGTTCAATCAATGGACGAACTATGTCGGAGAATGAAGGAACATAGGATCGGTAGTAAGATAGAAGACCTAATATGCTTCTGACATCTTTCTTTGACTTGGGAACTTCTAAGTTTTGTATCGCTGATACTTTGTCGGGATCGGGTGCATGTATACCGGATCCTACCACATGACCTAGAAATTTTATCTGAGGCCGTGCGAATACACATTTCTTAAAATTCACTGTAAAATTGGCTTCTTCGAGGGTAGTTAGTACCGCTTCTAGGTGCTTAAGATGATCCAGCCAATTATGTGAAAAAATCACTACATCGTCAATGTATGTTTCTGCATAGGCTTTATGTTGGATTAAAATACGATTCATGGATCTCTGAAAAGTGGCTGCGGCGTTGCGTAGCCCAAAAGGCATGACTACAAAAGCGTACTGTCCACGGTGTGTGACAAAGGACGTGAGATGTTTGCATTCTTTGTTTAGACGGATCTGCCAGTATCCTTTAAGTAAATCCAACAGGCTAATGAATTTCGCTGGAGCTACTTTATATATAAGATCAGTTGCATTAGTCATTGGGAATGAATCGATCTCGGTTTGGGAATTCAAATATCTATAATCGACGCAGAGTCGTACTGACGAATCCTTTTTAGAAACGCAAACAATTGGATGCGCATATTCGCTCTCGGAATGTTCAATGAGACCTAACTCAAGTAATTCTTCAATTTGTCGGTCAACTTCATTTTTGAGTGCCTCAGGAATTCGATAAGGTCTCTGGCGTTTGGGTTGGCTGTTCGGTTTCAATCTAATGTAATGTTCACCTACATTGGCAATTTTTGGAATTCCAGACTGTAGGTTTGGATGTTTACGTAACAGGTCGGATAGTTGTTTATTCTCTTCATGTGATAAATGTTTTAGCTGCAATTGTTTATCGATTATAGCAGGATTTTCTTTGTCAATTCTGGGGATATTCCCGATTTCGCCGAAATCTATATCGGCATCGTATATTACTCCTATGTGCGTAGTTTGGGCTTTTAATTCTCGTATTTTGTTGCCGTGCAAATGTTTGACACTGTTGTCTGGTAATTGTACCAAATAACTATACGGAGATTTCTTTTCGAGTATAGTGGCGGGTGCTGTCCACCTAGCATATACTTTGTGACTGCTGTCAGGAATCAAAACAATAACTTGATCATTGGGCTTAAATTCTTTGTGATTTGCTCGTCTATTGTGATAATAGGCGTAAGCTCGCTGTTTATCTATGCAGGAAATTCCGGCGTGTTCGGCTGCCTTTTCCAGTTTTATTTTCAAATCATTTAAATAATTTGTAACTGAGCCTAATTGACCGCATGGCAAAGGTGTTTCATTGGTCCATGATGATTTCAATATGGAGAGGGGGCCAGTCGGACGTCTACCATATAACATTTGGAATGGACTAACATTGGTCGTGGCGTTCGGTACTTCCCTGTAGGCCCACAAAAGGAAAGGTATGTGCTTGTGCCAGTTTCCGGAATTTTCCCTTATTGTATGGTGTATCATTCCTTTAAGAACAGCGTTCCATCTTTCGACTAAACCATTAGATTGTGCGTATCCAGGTACAGAGAAACGTGGAGCAGTTCCTAAACGTTTCATAAATTCTTGTGTGAGATCAGAAGTAAAATTCCGGTCCTGATCGCTCGCAATTAATTTTGGAATCCCTGTTCTACTAAAGATCTGTAAAAGGGCATCGCATGTAGCTTTAGCAGATATATTTCTTAAACAGACCGCTTCCGGCCAACGAGTACACTGATCTACTACGGAGAGTACATACTTGTATCCTCCACTAGGTGGTTCAATTGGGCCGATTATGTCCATGTTTACAATTTGCATTGCCTCGTCAGGACGAGTAACCGGAGTTATAGGTGTGTTATCAAACTTATTTGGTTTTGCTCGGAGCTGGCATGATAAGCACTGTTCACAAAATTCGTTAACATCTTTTTTAATTTTCGGCCAAAAGAATGAATATTTCAACCGCTGTACAGTTTTCTTATTTCTTAGATGACCACCCCAAGTACTGGAATGTGCGAGTTCTAACAATTGTTTCCTACGTGGTTCGGGTACGAGCAATTGGTGTACCGTTTCGCCCAATAATTTATCTCGATGATACAACAGGTTATCCAGAACAAAATAATTGTTGCATTTATTTTTGGCATCAATCCAACATTGATTTAACGAAGGATCGTTTTTCTGTTGCCATTTAAATTTTTCTGAATCAGTTATAAAAGTATCAGGGTCGTCGCCAGGTGCGTGGTCAATGTTCTCGTTTGCATTCGCATTTTCAACTGACACATGGTCTAAAATTGAAGCAGACAGATCTACAGTGTTGGTTTCTTTCGTATTGTCACTTATCGCGTCAACATTAAAATTTAATGCCTTTTCAGTTTCATTATATTTATTCAAATCATTCAATTCATTATATGTATCAAGAGAAAGTAATAAATCATTAATTAAATTATCAACCACAGCACATGTTATCATAATATTAGGATATATCTTGGGGTTTAATTTATCAACTGCAATACTCAATGGAATATTTATTAAAGGAGCTTTCAATTGGTGACCGAATGCAGATTGCAATATTATGGTACCACAAGGATTTTTAAAGTATTCGGGTACACAATTAGCCTTTATTATAGAAATTTGAGTTCCAGAATCTACTACGCCATGTAATATTTTATTACCACATTCGATATCTACCGTCGGTAATGTTTTAATTAATTTCGTTTCTTTTCGCGGTGTTTTCAAATTAAATAACTCATCCAATTTGACTCTAGCAGTGAGTGCTTTTTCATTTGAATTTGAATTATTTTCCCTATCAACTTTATTGGCATTGCCAAGTAAATAACTACATATCGTAACATTATGATATCTGCCGCAATTAGTGCATTTTTTATCTTTTATGGTACAATCTTTAGCGACGTGTTTACCTTTCTTTAAGCATAAAAAACAGCGTCCTTGTGCTTTTAATTTAGCTATTTTCTGATCAACGGGTAATTTATTGCACTCCTCAGTCGAATGACTATTACAAGAACAAAATATACAAAAGGTTTCAGAGGTGGCTTTAATATGAGATACTTCAGAATTAATTCTATCACTAGCGAACATTTGTTTACGAAATGCAGGGGAATCATTATTATAAGACTGCTTTAACCTTGGGTTATCTAAATTGCCAGTTAAATAATTTTGTTTTTCTCTCGACTCTATTTCGGTACGAATAAATAATAACAAATCATCAATGTTTGGTTGCGAGTCACTAGAATTTTTTATACATTGTTTATTATAGTCTAACGAAAGATTATATGGCAAGGATTTGAGAATTATAGGTGTCAACAGGTTATCAAATCCATTTGATTCAATGTCTAAAGACCTGAGACTTCTTATTTGGCATTGAATGGTATCAAATAATTTTCGCAGAGCTATTACATCATTTGTTTTCAATACGGGTTTCAAAGATAATAAAGTATTTATATGTGTCGTCACAATGAGATCCTTTCGGCCAAATTGTTGTTTCAGAATTTGGACAGCTTCCAAATAATTTTTATCTGATAACGCAAACCCGGAAATAGAATTATATGCACTACCACCTAAATAACTTTGTAAATAGCTCATTTTTTCAATATTTGACAGTGAATCATTATCATGGACTGCTATTTTGAATGAGTTCCAAAAGTTTTGAAACTTACTTATATCGCCGTAAAATTTCTCAATTTTTAATGTAGGGAGTTTAACAGATTGCGCAACTAATTCTGCGTGCTTATTATCGGCGTGAGATACGGCGGAAATTTGGCTTTTGCTATTATTTTTCAATTTCTTATTAACTCTAAATCGCCATAAAGTTATTTTTTCATGATATTCTATGGAGGTCTTCGCGTCTCTTTCGATTTCATCCTCATCATTAATTAACGCTAAAATTTGTTCATCTTCCCGTTTAAGGTCGATACCTTTCTGTTCTAGCTGAGCTAGATTTTCTTCTAATTCCACCAAATTCGGCGATTCTAAAACCCATGCATCTTCGATCTTTTTAATAATAGATGTAATAGATGCTTTTATTACCCCTCTAGTTTTTTTTAAGTTTAGTCAGTTTATCGGCCATACTTAAATAATAAAATTTACCTTACCTCTGTATAGGTTATCCAAAATTTTTCTTCACTATAATTTTCCACTATAATATTTCACTATAATATTTCACTATAATGTTTTACTCCGTAATCCAGTAATACAGCCTGTTTTTCATCCCACTTCTGACACCAATGTCATGTCTGTTCCGTATGTGTGTGGGCGTTCTAAAGGAAACAGGCCGTTCTAATTACGAACACAAGTTTAATTCTTGACATAACGATGACATAAAGTTGACATAAAAATGACGAGGACAGATGACAGTTACATAAATCAACATAAAAGATTATTCATATTTTTCATTATTCATGACCGGTAACATTTACTCACGGCCATTTTCATAACCAATTCTGGTTTTTCATATCACCAACGACGTTCTTCGCCGCTGACGTTCTGAGTTCTACTGCCGCGCGCTTTCGTTTCTCCAGAAGGGGGCGCTACTAGAGCAAGAAGAGGCATGCGCAATCCTCACAAACAGATAAAATCATATGTCTTAGTGTACAATCATATTGAAAACTTGCGTAAATTTTATTAGAAATTCACCTTTTTTCCTTAAAAATCGATATCTACTTTTGTTTTGTGCAATTATTAATACTCATTAAGAAGAAGGAGGAGGGTAAACTTTATTAAAATATAGCACATATCTATCTCCCAACATGGATTTTTTGTAAACATTAATAACGAATGATATTTACATCTCTTCAGAGAAAAACCCTGACATCATAATGCCTTTGTCATTCCCCACTATTCCTAGAATGTGGGGTGAATTATTGCAGCCCTCATAGATGCTGGTGTTGGGAATGAAAAAACAGGTGCGTTTACTTTGCATGTAAGCCCTTAATACAGATTTAAATATTATAAAATGTATGTTATGTCCAGTCTAAACAGAATTAAATCAAGTATATAAATAATAAAATTACAGAAATCCTATTATTGCATAGAAAAATCAATCAATTCGTTAAAAATCATTCAAATTTTGAATATTTTCTATATATATTGGGATTTAAAAACTAAAATATGTTTGATATTTTATTCTACAGCATTAATACTTATGAAATCAGCCGTTTTCCTCTGTTTTTTACCTAATTATTACTACTCATTAAGGTGTCTGTTGTATAAAAACTAAAATATAAGTTAAAATTTCCTTTTATAAGTTGATAACGACATCTTACAGTAGAAAAACTCTTCTGAAATCAGCATTTTTTCTTGCAAATTGATATTTTAATTTGCTAAATTTTTAATACTCATTAAGGTGTTCGTCATTCAAAAACTAAAATGTAAGTTTAAATTTCATCTTATAGCTTGATATTCTCATCTTATAGTTGACAATTCTTAAAAAATCAGCTTTTTTCTTGAAAATTGATAATTTTATTTATTTAATTATTAATATTTATTAAGGTGTATGTCATTCAAATTTAATATATAAGTTTACATTTCTTCTTACAGTTTGATTATATCATCTTAGAATATAAAAATCAACTTTTTACTTAGAATTGGTATTTTGCATTGTTTTGTTTAATTATTTAAACTCATTAAGTTGTTTATCATTCAAAATTAATATATTTATTTAATCTTCAGCTTATGGTTTGATATCCTCATCTTATAGTTGAAAAATTCTTAAGAAATAGGTTTTTTTTTCCCTTAAAAAGGATATTTTGTATTGTGTTGTCTAGTTATTAGTACTCATTAATGTGATGATTGTTCTTAAACTAAAATATAAGTTTAAATTTCCTTTTATAAGTTGATAACCTTATCTTATAGTTTAAAAAATTCTTAAGAAATCGGCTATTTTCCGTAGAATTTGATAATTTTCCATTGTTTTGCTTAATTGTCGGAGCAAAGCTCCGGCTTCCCATGAAAAATTACACTTTTGTGTACACGATAGCGGCCAAAATATTTGCCGCATTGATACCAAAATTGGACTGGAAGTCGGTAGTGGCAAAACCTCGCCGGGGATTGAAAAACAGAAATATTCGTCAACTCTAACGCCCGGAATCGTCTGCTCTAGAATTTTCCATTTCCCCATAGAGATAACATTGCGATTGTTTGAATTAAATAAAAAGAAAATTGAAATAATTTATATTGTTGCCATTTTTTATCATGAAAAACTTTTGAATTAAATAAAAAGAAAATTGAAATAATTTATATTGTTGCCATTTTTTATCATGAAAAACTTTTGAATTAAATAAAAAGAAAATTGAAATAATATATATTGTTGCCATTTTTTATCATGAAAAACTTTTGAATTAAATAAAAAGAAAATTGAAATAATTTATATTGTTGCCATTTTTTATCATGAGAAACTTATTTAAATAACAATGTACTCGGAAACAACCTTTTAGTAAAAGCTCTTAATCTCGGTCCCATATATTTTACTTTTATATATTTTACATATATTTTACTTTTCTGAAATAAGGACCCCATACATTTTTAGCTTAAAACACGTGCAATGAAGTTTAAATCGTATTAAGTACATGAATTTAGTTTTTTTTTAAATCGAACTCAGCAATTGGTGTAATTAAACTTTTTGTTTCCATTTCAAAATATTTTTTTTCTTTTCATTCAAGCTTATTGTATAAAAGAAGTATGAGAGTAAATCTGTTTATTTTGATATAGTCCAGCCAATCCAGGATAAAAAAATATATATATTAAGAAACATTTTATATATGAACGGATTATATGTTTTTATTATATAGAATTTGCAAGGATGCCAGTTAAGAGAAAGCAATCAGCTGAAATGAGAAGAATTGCGAATCGTAATTCAATGCGGAGAAGTCGCACAAGTCAGTTACCTTCAGATTTCTTGCCGAGTACCGGTATACTGACAACTCAAATGTAATCAGCTTTAAACAAAATATTGAGAGTTTTATTTCGCGCCTGCCTGTCAATCCTTCAGATATGACTTCAACTGTGTTAGTGACAAAAGATACTTTATCAGGATGTGCAGAGTTTTCTGTTCGCTCACAACGCCTTCTAGAAGCACTCAGTTGGCTTAAAGCTCACAATCCTTATTATTCAAATATCACAATTGATGAAGATTTGATCGCTACATTACCTGAGAATGGTGATGTATCTCAAATGTTACCAACAGCAACCGATATTACTGAGGATATTGATACTTTGAACGAGGAAATAAGGCGCGAGTCATTTAGACCACTACTTGAACCGGTAGATCAAAACAACTTAATAAATGACGCAATTCGTGTGCCTCACCCTTCATTAAATTCACAGCCTATCAACGAATTTCAAGAAGAGGGTTACATAGCACGTGCTTTTCCTCATCTTTTTCCACATGGTACAGCTGACTTATGTCAACCTTGTCAAAAAGCAGTCTCTCCTGATGAGTATTTTAAGTTCCTAATGAAGTATGAAGATGGGCGATTTGCTAAAGACCCCCGATTTCGCTACTTTGCCATGAATTCAATTCTTCGGTGGCAGTCTTTGGCTAAAGGGTGTTTTTTCGTTCAGCGAAATAGGTTCAGCAATAAGACGGTAGAGCAGATGCGTGATATTCTGAATAGGCAACCAGAAATGGCAAAACACATTATGATTTATGCTAGCAAATTAAGATCCACAAAAGGATACTGGCGTGCACGTTGTGGGGAACTCCTTTCCATGGTAGGACAAACTGGAGCACCAACAATTTTTTTACACTGTCTGCAGCTGATTATCACTGGCCTGATCTTTTCAGACTTTTAGAGCCTAACAGAGATCCAAATGAGCTGACTGATACAGAACGCAGACAATTAATGCACGACAACCCTCTGTTGACTGGTTGGCTCTTTCAAAAACGTTGTGATATATTTTTGAGAAAAATCTTGACGCCGTTGTTTTTAATAGACGACTACTGGGTTCGTTTCGAATGGCAGTGGCGTGGAAGTCCTCACATGCATGGATTGTTGTGGTTAAGAGGGGCGCCAAACATGGAAACACTAGACATGACTAACGCTGAAAATGTAGCAGCCGTAACAGCATATTTTGAAAAACTATGCAGTGCTGTTAATCCTGACAAGGACGTCCTCGTAAATGATATACACCGCTGTCGAGTTCGCTTTTCAGACATTTCCAGTGAAGATCGTGAAAAATATCTCGCTCAGCTCTTAAATCAAGTCCAACGTCACACAAGACATGGAGATTATTGCCTAAGGAAAAAAAGAGGTACAAATAGTTATAGCTGCAGATTTGGTTTTCCAAAAGCAGAGTGCGACTCTCCAAAGCTTCAAGTAGAAAATGGCATAATTAGCTTTTTGCCAAAAAGAAACGATTCTGAAATGAATACCTACAATTGCTTCGTGTCACAAGTTTGGAGAGCTAACACGGATTTCAGTCCTATTACATCAAAGGATGCGGTTTTGCATTACATTGCCAAATATGCTTCAAAATCAGAAACAGCTTCTGTTCCTTACAAGGAATTGTTATCTGAGATTTTAAATAAGATGAACGAAACAAATCCAGCGGTTCAAGCAGTCCAAAAACTTATTTTGTCTTCTGTTTCTGAAAGGGATTACTCAGCCCAAGAGGTAGTACACGTATTAATGGGATGGCCAATGTATCACAGTAGTCGGGAAGTAGTTACAATACGGCTTCATGATAAGAACAGGGAAGAAATCAACTTTTCAAGCGACGAAAGACCATCAAAAAGCATGCTTCAGAAATATTGCGCGCGGCCGGAGAAACTTATTTCCTGCACGCTTCTTAAGTTTGCAAAATCTTTCTCAGTAAGAGGAGTCGATTATCACCAAAGAAGAAAAGATGCAGTTGTCAGAGTTTTTCCTCTTACATCACTCAACCACGACCCAACTCTAGCCGAAGAATACTATAGGCAACAAGTAATTACTCAATTATCCTTGGAGAGGTAATTCTGACTCTTTATTGCAAGAAGGCCTGCCGTCTGCGTATCACTCATGGGAGGAAGCATTCAATGATCTAAATATTGATGCACACGAAGAAATAAATTTTCCTGCTGTTAGCAGTACACATGAGACAGAAATCCTGCAAGAAGAATACCGCGAGATTGATCCATATATGGCAGCAGCTGCCATAGTTCCTGTGCAGACAAACGAGGATACTTTGGGGCAACGCGTGATTGATCATGCATGTGAGTGGAAAAGTGAGAGTTACAAGTACCCTGATCGCAATTTTACTTCATTTTTAAATTACTGTAAAGAACAACAACTTACAGTGCATCAATATTACGATACGTCTGTGATCAGATTTACAGATGAGCAGCAAAAAATACTTCACTTATGCACGCAACAGCTTTCGTCTTTGAAATCAAGATTTATAAATTGCCCTAAACGTACTTTTAATATTGGGAATGCCGGAGCTGGAAAAAGTACGGTAATAAAAGAAATTCGTAAAAGAGTTACCGAGCAGTTAGGACCGAAAGCTATTATAGTTTTGGCTCCAACAGGTGCTGCTGCAATTAATGTCGAGGGCAAAACAATTCACTCTGTACTAGAAGTACCAACATGTTTTAAATCGTTTGCTGATTTAGGAAGTGAAGCAGCAAGAAATCTACAGCTCAGCATGAATCCAGTTTCATTTTTCATTATTGACGAATTTTCAATGATCGGATGCCGTCTGATGGCTGCACTTGAGCAAAGATGTCGCGAAGGTAAACCAGGCAGCATTGAACCTTTTGGAGCTTATTTGTTTACCTGATTGGAGATATTAGGCAGCTACAGCCTCTAAAAGACACACCTCTATATAGGAGACATTCTATAAAAGACATTTTGGCTTTACGTGGACAAACAGTTCTTAAGATGTTTGAAAAATGTAAGCCAATGAGACAAAGCGACGATCAGCAAATACAGTTTAGAGAGACTCTTGATTCGCTTTCCGTAGGCGAAGTTACAGGCGACCAATACGCATCCCTTATGCAACGACGTAAAGCTATACAGCCTCCGGCTGAACTGAAAGATTTCAAAATACCATACGCCTTTTTCCCACAAACAAGCAAGCTGAAGAACATAATCAAGAAGTACTTCGTAAATCAAAATGGCCAGTGGCAAGAATATTAGCAGACCACAATAATCAAATAGCAAGATGGAGTGAAGATGAGCACGTATATGTTGCGTACCAATCTGTGGACAGAGGGAGGATTGGTCAACGGTGCACTTGGTACGGTAAAAGATATTGTCTACGGACCAGGATTACGGCCTCCAGGCTTGCCACAGGCAGTAATGGTTCATTTTGATGATTATCGGGGACCATTTCTCACTGAAAGACTTTTTCCTGTCACACCTATTACAAAGTCTTGGAAAGAAAACAATGTCTCATGCTCCCGTACTCAGTTACCTTTAACAGTTTCATACGCTGTCACCATACACAAATCCCAAGGTTTAACTTTGTCAAAAATAGCTGTGGACATTGGTGAAAAGGAGTTGTCACTTGGAGCAACTTATGTCGCGTTTAGCAGGGTTCGACGTTTAGAGGATGTTCTAATTGAAGTGCCTTTCGCAAAGGATAGGCTAGACCAAATTAGAAGAATGGGGGCACTTGCTGACAGATTAGCATTTGAGCAGTATCTGAGGAAACTGTTGATCGAATAAACACTTGAAGATTCAACAGCAGTTATTGTAATTTTTCTTTTATACTATTAAACAGTAAATATAAAAATAAAAAATATATATTATATATTGTTCATGTTATATTTTATGTTTATCCCACTCAATGCTCCGACATTTCGGCCTGACGGATTCTAGTTAGTAATACTCATTGAGATGTTCGCGTCATTCAAACTTAATATATAAATTTCGTATTCATCTTATAGTATGATAAACTTGTCCATTTAACCTCATCTTAGAGTTCTTAGGTTCACCCCTCATCTTACAGTTCATATTTAACCCTTTTATCCATACCAAAAATGGATTTAGTAAATAACAAAGCAATTGGTAGAGGGGGGGGGGGGCAGAGTAACGTCGGGCTTTCCCTACTTTTATGTCTTAACACATTGACGGACAGTAGGAACAAGTGAAGTTCGAAAATTGACACTATATATTTTTGTAATTTTTAGAATACTAGAAGTATAGTTTTACTCTTTCTGCTTAAATAAACTTAATTTTGATTAATTCAGCACCTTTAGTTAGGTTGCACTACTTCCTTCACAACCACGTCAGGGTGGCTAGTGGTCAAGGAAAAATACAGTAAAAAAAAGTGATAAACACCAGTATATTCTTATAGAAAAATTTATGTTGATTAATCGATCAAATGAATATGAATCAAATTAATTTGATTTCGATCAAATGAATTTGAATTTTTCTATAAGAATATACTGGTAATTATCATTTTTTTAAAATGTATTTTTCCTTGACCACTAGCCACCCTGCACGTTCATACTGAAGTTGCAGCTCGTATAACAGGTGGAAAACGAACTTCAACCTAAAAAATTGTTTCCAAAACATGACACTGGGCTTCTGCTTGTACGCCGGTAAATGTACATTTGTGCTGCTATAGCCGTAAGTGTTTAAAAACGACCGTTTCGTTTTAGACGGCTATTGCCGTCATGCCACATAGTGAACTTCGCCTTGACGGCTATAGCCGCAAGTGTCCGTCAACGTGTTAAGCGGGCCCTGTGCTCATGATGACATTTCCATCGTGTGCTGCGGTTGCATCCTTTACGACATATATAAGAGTGAGAAATTTCGAGTTTGGATATCGTTCCTTTTGGCTCAGTGGTTAGAGTCTGACATCGTTCTTCTGAGAACCCGGTTTCGATTTCCAGCTTGGGGCATTGTTCAATCTGTAGGTTTACGCTTGAAAAAAAAAAGCAGGATAAAAATTCACTTGTTATTGTTCAAGGATTACAGGCGTAATTCACTGCTGAAAATGAATTAAAATTTACCTAAACAAATAGTTAAGTTTAGATTGGTTCTAATACAAAAATAATTTTAAAGTAAATATTGAAATTGTTTATGTAACAAAAACCTTTTGTTGTTAAAACAAAGAAAATTCTTAAAATTACACAAAACAATTGTTCTTTAAACAAAAGTTTTTGTTGCCGAAACTGAAAAGAACTCTTAAAGTAACAGATAATTATATTTATTTTGAGAAAACTTTGAACAAAAGAATTTTGTTAATTCAAGTAAAATTGAAACATTTTTACTTGAATTAACAGAACATTTTTTTTGCTGACGATACAAAATTTTTTGTTGGATTTGCAAAAAAAAATCAACAATATTTTTCTTGTTGATTCAAACAAATTTTCCATTGACCCATATTTAAACGGAAAGTTTTGTTGGGTCAACCAAATTTTTGTTGATTCAACAAAACTTTTCTCTGGGTGTACACTTTTCCGACGTGTGTTTCTGCAGAGCTTAACAATTTCACATTGCATAGTAAATGCATGAGACTCAGAGAAGGGCAAAATACATCGGAAAACAATTTTCGATGCAAAATACAAAATACATTGGTTTCAGAACCTAAAGTACAAAATACTTTTCAATTTTCAAAATACAAAAATACATGTATTTTTAAAATACATTTAAAATACAAAATACATTGATTTTAATTTTAATTATTGTGCATTAACTTGCAATACACAAAAATGCTTTAATTGCACTGTCATATTATAATTTTTTATCTAATGTATGCACAGGTCCGTAACCAAATATAGAGGTTTGCACGGACCGAAATTTCTAGGTCTGGGTCCAGTCTGACCCGCAGAAAAAAAATTATGGCCCAGGTTAGGTAACTTTGTTAAAAATTCGGCGCGAGCCCGGCTCTAACCTTACAAAAAGTTTTTGGTCTGACTCGATATAAAAGCTAAAAGCTCGGCCCGAGCCTGGGCAAGCCCGTATAAAAAATTATTGGCCCGGTGTAAATGCTAAATTTCGACCCAAGCCTGGCCCGTACAAAAACTTAATTGGCCCGAGTAAATTTCAACGATGATGTGGTTAAAAATTCTCTTGTACAAGGCGTTCTGACAAAAAATATTTATTTTAGCTATTTTCCATGTTTATATTCTTAAAAAAAAAAAAAAAAAAAGAAATCGCCCAGAGCTGTGAAGCACCCAGAAAATGTTTTGTTGAATCAACAAAACTTTGGTTGACCCAACAAAACTTTTCGTTTAAATATGGGTCAATGAAAATTTTGTTTGAAACAACAAAAAAAATATTGTTGATTTTTTTTGCAATTCAAAAAAAAAAAAAAAAAAAAAAAAAAAAAAAAAAAAATTGTATTGTCAGCAAAAAAATGTTTGGTTAATTCAAGTAAAATGGTTCAATTTTACTTGAATTAAAAAAATTCTTTTTGTTACATAGATATATGCTATGTGTTATTTTAACAATCTATTTTCTTTTTTCAACAAAATATATTTTGTTTGTTTAAATAATATAATATGCTATATTACGAACTTGTTTTGTTTATACTACAAAACCTTTTGTTAAACGAACCAATCTAAATATGCAATTTTAACTATTTTTTAATTCATTTTCAGCAATGAATTGCGACTGTAAACCTTGAATAATAACAAGTGAATTTTTATCCTGCTTTTTTTCAAGCGAAAACCGAGAGAGTGAAAATTACCCAAGCCGTGCGTCGATCCCGGGTCCTCAAAACAGCCCTCTGAGGCTCTACAACTGAGCTACAAGGAACGATATCTGAGATCGGCATTTCTCACTCTTATATATGTCGGAACGGCTGCAACCGCTGCACAAGATGGAAATGTCATCAGGAGCACGCAAATTTCTGCGGCAAACATAAGACGACAATACAAGCAACACATAGTTAATTTTTAATTCATTTTCAGCAGTAAATTACGTCTGCAAAAGTAGGATAAAAATTCACTGTTATATTTTACCAGTGTACTTTCTTCCAGTACCAGAGTACTTTCTTCTTGTAAAGATAGAAGAAAGTAATAAATGGGACAGGGGGATTTTTAAAACTACCTTGGTCCGTCCCAAAGAAAAAAAGTTTTAATTATCCAAAAATTATGTTAATTCTTTAACTATATAGCTATATAAGTCAAATAAATCGAGTTACGTTCAAAGATTACAGGCGTAAATTTTGCAATTCACTGCTGAAAATGAGATGGAGCTTTTGCAGAAATCGCAAAAAATGCAACATAGCAGCGCCATCTGTTGCGCGATTTACACCAAAAACTAATCAGTAACAACTTTTATCAGGAAGTAACTGAATATAAAGTTTTATTAAATTCCGTGCATTAGTTCTTGAGATAGAGAGCCAACAAAATTTTTATCACATACAGACAGACAGAGTCGTTGACAGTCATTTTGTAAAAACAGTCAAATCGTGTTCAGGACCTTAAAAATCCGTCGGAAACCGGAAGTCGAAAATTTTCATGATTCCAATACTTTCTTCTTGTAAAGATAGAAGAAAGTAATAAATGGGACAGGGGGATTTTTAAAACTACATTGGTCCGTCCCAATGAAAAAAAGTTTTAATTATCCAAAAATTATGTTAATCCTTTAATTATATAACTATATAACTCAAATAAATCTAGTTACGTGAGAGAGTTATGGCTACTACACAACAATTTAAATTTTGCAAAACACAACAAAATTTTGCTAGAATTACAAAATTATTGTAAAATTTAAAAAAAGAATTGTTGATTTAAGTAAAATTGACGAAATTTTGTTAACATTTTGTAAGAGTGTTAACAATATTTTTTTGTCCAAGCAACAAAACCAATTTTTTTACTTCAACTAAAAATTTTGCTAAAACAACCAAAATGTACTCAACAAAACATGTTTTGTTGTTTTAATCAATTCCTTTTTCTGGGTGAGAGCAGGTACATCTGTTCCAAAATACTGCCCTCCAGAGATATTTTTTCTGCCTGTGTCCAAGTAAACTATATTCATTTTTTATGAATCTCTATTTGTATGCAAATATTTGAGTTATGAGTAATCCATATTCCATGACTTGGAGACTTACAAACTTGAAAAATGCTATAAAGAAAAATCTTCTTATACAGAATCCAATATGAGAGAAAAAAAATGTTATAGACTTTTAAAGATAAGTTTAGATAATTATAGATACGTTTAGATAATTATAGATACGTTTTTACTTCAGCTGGTGCATCTTGGAGGTCTTCACGCCCGGGTCTGGTCTGAAACCCGGCTCGCAGGCAGGGCTCGGGCCAACAATTATTCACGAGATTCGGGCCTGGTCTTCACTCTTTCCGAGCCGGGCTTAATATTTTTCTGCAAGTTCGTGCCGGGCACGGGTTAACTATATTCTGCAGACTCTTGTAGGGTCGGATTTATTTTTACCTGGCCAATCTGGGCCTGGACTTCATTCTTCGTGGACGTATGCAAGCGCCGAAATTTTCAGACCAGTGCAAAAATCCGTTAAATAAAACCCGGTACAACAATTACAAAAAAAAAAAAGAATAAATTTTCAAATGTCCTTTATTCTACAATTAAAATTCCTTTTAAAGAATAGTGCATACATTTCTAGACACACACACATAAAAAAAACTGCAATTAAACGTGTCAAAATGAACCTGTCTTAGGCAGTGCTTAAACGAAGAACTGTCTTGATCTGTGCAAGAAGATCATAATACATATACCACAGACAATATACGTGCTAAGAATGGAACTTGCTTATAACGGAAATTCCTTCTTTGCTGATTTTTCTTCTATTACTAAACCTTCATTTTCATGCAATTGTCCAAATAAATTTTTTTAATCCGTGTTTAAGTATGTAATTGCGTTATTAATGTTGTTGATATTTTACATTCCATTCATTTTGAACATGATGTGAAAATAAAATCTATGTGTGCTTTTTGAATCATTTTAATTTTATAATAATATTCCTTCAGAAATATTGGCATGTTTTGTATAAATTCAGTCGACCCGGGCCAAAAAAATTTTGAACGGGCCGTGCCGGTCTCGGGCCAAACTTTTTGCTTTTATACTTGACCGGGACAAAAAAAAATTGCACGGGCCGGACTGATCTTTTAGCTTTTATACTGGGCCGAGCAAAAGAAATTTTCGTACTGGCCGGGCCGATGTTTTTGCTTTTAAACCGGGCCGAGCCAGACCAATAAAATTTTTGTAAGGGCTGGATCGGGCTCGAGTCGAGGTTTTAACTTTTATACCGGGACGGGCCGATAAAATTTTCGTACGAGCCGGGCAGAGTTTTTAACTTTTATACCGGGACGGGCCAATATAATTTTTGTACGAGCCGGGCCGAGTTTTTAACTTTTATAACTGACCGGGTTAAAAAAAAATACGGTTCAGGCCGGACTTCTCGTACAGATCTTTAGTTCTATTAAGAATGTCAACGTCAAGGTCCGGCTCTGTCTGGAAATAAAGAAGTCTGATCCGGCTCGGTCCGAGTCTGCAGAAAAAAGTAAAGCCCAAGCCTTGGTCCGGTCCAAAAAGAGTGATTACGAGACTCGGTTGGCTTTTGACCTGAATATAGCGTTTTGGTCTTAGACTAATTACCATCAAAAAGTATTATTTTGAAATATTTCAAGTATATTTATAGTTTATTTCATATGTAACGTGTAGTGCGATGTATCACAATTAATCAATTTCCTTTCATTAGGTGTTCTCAAGTATATATTATTCAGAGACCCGTACAGAGGGGGGGGCGGTAGAGTAGGTACAAGTTACCAGGGCCCGGGTCTCCTAGGGGGGCCGGATTCGGTACTGGTTTTTAAATAAATGTCAGAAAAACTACACTGGTATATTTTACACAAAAATTTTAATTAAAATAACTAATAAATAATAAAATTCAAAAGTAAGAAGTTGCTTGAATGTCTTTATGAACTGGCTAGGAGGAGATTGGAGGTGTTCAGGAGGCATTTTACGTTCGAAACAAAATCCAACTTTTATTAAAAATAAGCAGAACGCACATAGCCAAGATGCAGACATTTATTTATTTATGTTTTATAGAACAAATATTTTCTAAATTTTAAAACACAATAACAAAAGTTGCAATAGCGTCAGGCAATCGGCATCTGAAATTAAAATTTAATTATATTTTCAATATTTTAAATTTCTATTTAAAATCCTTATATGAAAAGGTTGTTATCAATGCATCATAAACTGTAATACTACTGTAAAATACTGTAAAAGAAAAATAATATAATTGTTAGAAAATACTATATAGATTTTCCAGAAAAGTACTATCCAATATATTTATTATCTAATACAGTAAAGGCTGTTTGTAACGGTATTCTTCTGTAAACGGAGAAAAAAAAACATGCATTTACACCTTTTAATACGAAAAAAACCTATTTAAAACGGAATTTCCCGTACGTTTTCGTCTAAGCAGGTTTTATTTTATAAGGCTTATGGTGGGGGTCCCGCATTGGAACTATTACCGGGGCCCGCGGTCTTTCGGTACGGCTCTGATTATTCATCTTTTCACGAGTCTATGAAATAACCAACTGCATTGCATTTCTAACATACTTAAAAAAATACAATACTCATACTCAGGAAAACTCTTTACGATCCTACTTGTGTATCACACGATTAAAGGAGAAAATCTCTTTGTTCAATTACCACCTGATTCGAACCCACCCCATCCCTTATCACAAACAGATCTCAGCTGCCTATTTATGTCCTTTCCGACACCATGGGGGCTAAAACCCAGCTCATCGAGCCTTAGCTCATCCTAACCCCAAAGCAACAAAATGGATGCCTTTCAGAATGTCATCTGTATCTTAAGCACTTTTCCCTATTTTCCCCTTTTTTATCTCCTTCTTAGTTGCCTTGTGGGACCAGCACCTCAGGGTTTACATTAACCTTGTAAGAAGAATTTCAGATTTTATTTTTTTGTTCAAGTTCACTTTAAGGAGGCAAATTTTACTCCCAGAATATTTTTCAACTTTATTTTATAATAATTCATTAATAGTAAGAAATTTTTTTAATGATTAAAATTTACTTTTTTATTAGTTCTATCGAATGCTAATAAATTATTAGTTGTTGATAACATTAAAAAATAAAATCTAATATACATTTTGTTAGAATGAACAGTAAGAATTGTTTTCTAACTTTTGTTTGAATTTGATAGAACTAATTAAAATAGATAACTTTTATCTTAAAGCTTTTTCTCTATATATTTCCATTAATAAGTTATTAAATCAAAAATATATCTATGATGAAATTTTTCCTTTAAAGTGAATTTGGGCAACAAGAAAATTTCAAATTATATCTTTGCATGAGATCTAGATATCCTCAAAGTTTTGTAATATTTTGAATTTCTGGGTTGAAGATTGTTTATGTTTTGGTTTCCTATGTTATCTTTACTCTTGTGTTTTATATTTGGAAACTGATAATGGTCAGTCCACTATCAATTATTATTATGACAAACTGAAGTAAGTTAAATATTACTGCATAATTTAATTTTGTAAGGATTAATCTCTGTTTAAGAACTATATAAAACCAAAATTTGGTGTTTATGTAATTACTGAGAAAAATTAGAAAAATATGTAATTTCTATTTATAAAAATTTTATACCATATGCATGTTATATATTTGTGTATTTTTAGTCTTTTTTTTAAGCATGTTCTCATTCTACTTAATACTGAAGGACAATAGTTTTTCAGAATGATTTATCTCTAAATAAAGTTTATTGATGATTTGTAATTTAAAAAATATATATCAGTTAACATTATTTAGGCATTTTTTTATTTTCTGTTTTTTTTTCTCTTTTAAATATAAACATTCATTTTCAAAATCTCCTATAGTTATTAATATGTATTGAAAATGTCAAAAATTTAAATAGTTTGATTTCATTAAAATTCATTTATTTTAAATTCATAAAAATAAAATGTATTAAGCAAAGTATGATTAATAATAATACTTAAAATATTCTAGCAATGCATACAACAAACATTTTGTCTTAAACATACATGTATAAAATAATTTGTTATTGAATGATATTTTTAAATGAAATTTTATACAACATAAATTACTAAAATATAAGAAAATAAAACATGTCGTAAAAAGTAATGAAAAAAATTAACTTTGAATAAATTACATTTTAAACACTATTACAAAATGTATTATTATTATGCAAGCTTTCAAACTTATGATGGTAATTTTTAAGCACATGAACCATAAGATGAATATTCTTAAATTGGGGAGCATCGATAGAAAATAATATAATTTAAAAGATAAACAAATCTCATTCTGTATCTATTGTGTTTTGCAATCAAAACATGTTTAAAGAACTCTCACAACTGATAAATATGCTATTATACAAATTTATATAATAAAAACATATCAGTGGATTTTTTTTTCTAATTTAATTCAAGAACTAAAACAAAAATATGACTGTGTGTGCAGTTCTTGAATTAAGATCAATATTTGCGAAATTAAATCAATGCAAAATAGCTTAACTTACATTAGATTAATTTAGATTACATTACGTCTGCAAAGCCTGTATAATCAGTACCGAGACAGCTATGCTATGTGACATCTACTGAATATCTCCTTCAATGAATGAATAATCTCAGAACAACTTTGGTACTTGCTTTGCTGATGGAGAAGTAAGTTGTGCATGTGTGGAAAATGAATGCCTAAAGATTAAAGAATATTGGTTGCTTAATGGTTACCAGAAACCTAGTATACAAAACATTTCAGTGACCATGATAAATGGTAAAGATAATATCAAAAGAAAAGTAAAAATGATAGTTTTCAGAAATTTCAGTGTTATCTGGGTCTGGTATTTATTTTTCAATCGGCCTTTTTTCTGTGTCAGTATCCCCATTGTCCTTTTAAAAAGGATTTATGTCATAGTGTATGTGTACGTATATACTTGAATAAAATATTCCATAAAATTGTATCTCTATGTCAATAATGTATCATCAGTTTTCAATCGAATCCACATCTGGGTGTAAGCCTCTCCAATTTTTTAATTAAATTTCCCCAGTAGCAAAAACAGTGCAGTGCAGTACTGCAGATTTTGTCTCTAGATGTATTTTATTTTTTCTTATATTTTCTTTGTAAATGCAAATTTTGCTTATTTAATGGGCTACTATAATTTCTTATAGTAAACTCGGTCCAGCATTCTTGGGTTGAAGATAAATTTCTGCAGACTAACACAAAACAATTTATTGTCTGATGCTTTCATTACGTAATTAAAAATTATGAAAACCGGAATTAATATTAAATTAAGGTTCCTTTATAGACGTTTTAAAGAACTTAATTAATTGAACTGTAGTTCATTAAATGTTGAAATGAACTACTATATAGTATTTTTTTATATATATTATATATGTAGTTTATTAAAATGGTTTATTCTTAAAATTTGTGTAAAAGAAACATTAAGGCTGTTCTCAAATCCAAACAGGCTACTTTCTGATACATTTTTTAAATCATTTTTGCTCAGAAATGTATGAAATTGGCAGGTATTCTTATTTAGAAACTATGTCATTGAAATAAGTTTTCCTTTTTTGGTAAAGGCAGATCTTTCAGAAAATACTATGAAAGTCAGTGTTTTGAACCAAATTCCCAATGTGGCAGCCAGAGAAGCATGAAAAATGTGTGGTCATGTAACCAGAATGGCTTATAACTCAATCAGTAATTTATTTATCAAAAAATGGTAAACTCATTTCAATTCCAAATCACTTTTATAGTCTGGCCTGCCAATTTTATGCCTTTGCATTTAAAAATGAGTCAGAAAATCTATCAGAAAGTTTTGTGTTGTTGAGCAGGTCATTTGAGAACCATCTTAATTTAATACTGAATTCAGTTATGCGAAATTTTATTTTTTACAAAAACAGAACCCTGTCTACAAAGTCTGATGGTACTTAAAATTAACGCTGATATTAAATTCACAAAATTATGAATAGATTTTTCACAAAAACAGGACACTGTCTGAGAAGTCTGGACAGACCCCTGTTCATACCATTTTTATACATATGGTTTAAAAAAAATGTTATTGGAAACATTCTGTTAATAAGAAATTAGATTCAAATACACGATTAATCATATCACATCCCTATTCATTAAGTGTCACATCTGAAAAAGTGAAGCTTTTCAGAAAAGGCAAAAAATACTTAAGTGTGGAAATAAAAAAATACTTGGGAATATATAGAGTCAAATATTTATTTTAATATCATCACATTTCATCTAGTTATTTGAAGATTTTAAACAGTGGGTGCACAAAAGTATATGTATGTATCGTGTATCCAAGCGAAATAAGTAGTATATCCACGAATTCAAAAGATGGGAGAGCACATTTGAATAAGATTAATATAGTTTATTATTAAATATATAAAGAATTAAGAAGTTTTCAAGAATGAGGTTGAACTATTTTGTTCATAATTAGTTTAGCTTCAAATGCTAAACTTTCCATATTCAAGTACAAATTCTCTGTATGAAACAGAGCCAAAAAACATGTATTCTCTGCCTGGTTGCAGAGTCAGGACTGAGCTTTTTAACAAAAATCAAGATCAATTTATAATATGCATGATTATAATCAGTTTCACTTCCAATATCATAAAACACATTAAATTAGATCTAAATAATTATAAAAGGCTATAAATCTTCATTTCAGTGACATCAAGTAATTATAAAACTAATAAATCTATTTAAATGATCCCAAAATGAATTTATATCAAGAAATCCCAAAGTTATTAAATTACTAATAAATCATCATTAAGATTCCAAAATTAGTATAAAGCTAATAAATCTATATTAAATGACCTTCAAATCATTATATTACTATTATAAACATTAAATTATATCAAAACATTATAAACAGTAAATTAGATGAAAATCATAAGATAATAAATTATATGAAAGTCATTATAAGGTAATAAATTATGTGAACATCATTATAGAATAATAAATTATCTCTATTAGTTCAAAATGTATTTACATGAGGGTTTTTCCCATTATAATCAATTTATAAACAAATAAATTATAGTATGCCTACAAAATGATATTACATCCAAACATCCTCCGCCACCATGAACAAACGGAGTTCATCAAACATTAAAACTTAAATAATTAAATACTAGATATAAACTGAAATAAAACTTATAAAATTTTAAACATTTTTACCTTTAAGTTTCATTATTAATAAAGTACTAAAGTATAAGAATATAATAATTAAAATATACTTCAGCCATAACTGTGCTTCATAATTCACTACTGAAAATAGAAAAAGAACATTAATATACATAATACAAAATTTACAATATTTGACATGTACAAAAAAATAATAAAACACATTGTTCTATTCATCATCATTGTCTATGGGCAGTGGACAAAGTTTTGTGATAGGACGTTTCATTTCTCCATAGGCAGTTCTTAATTTAACCACCCGCACATGGTTATCATCTCCAGGAAACAGTTCGACTATTCTGCCTAATTTCCACCTTAATGGGGGCTGATTTTCTTCTTTTATTAACACTAAGTCATTGATTTTTAGGTCCGGCTTACTTTTCAACCACTTAGTTCGTTGTTGAAGTTGCGAGAGATAGTCACAAGACCACCTTTTCCAAAAACTTTGGAAAATCTTTTGCAGGAGTTTCCACCGTTCTAAAGGGGTTATATAGGTAGAGGACACATCAGGTTCAGGCAAGGAGGTCATTGAAGTTCCTATGATAAAATGCCCTGGCGTTAGAGCAGTCATGTCCCTTGGATCAGATGATTCAGCCACAAGGGGTCTTGAATTCAGGCATGACTCAATTTGAGCAATTAAAGTAAGAAATTCTTCATAAGTAAGGATTTGTTCACCAATAGTTCTTTTGAGGTGATTTTTCATTTGTTTTATTCCCATCTCCCAAAGGCCTCCAAAGTGAGGGGCGGAAGGTGGATTGAATTTCCATATTATCATTTCATCAGTGAAGTATTTCTGTATTCTTTCATCAGATGCAATTTTATACATCATTTTCTTTATTTCTCGGTCTGCCCCTACAAAATTTGTACCTCTATCTGAAAATATTTCTAGAGGTTTTCCCCGTCGAGCAACAAATCTTTTTAGAGAAGCAAGAAAAGTTTCAGTTGTAAGGTCAGTGACAACTTCAAGATGAATGGCCTTTGTTGCGAAACAAATGTACAAACAAACATAATGCTTAAAAGGTTTCACACCCCGTCCTTTACGAGGTTTGACCAAAAAGGGGCCGGCTAAGTCGACGCCTACTTTTGAAAATACTCGAGCTTGGGTCACACGTGCTGATGGCAAATTTCCCATCAACTGAGATGACAAATTAGATACGTTTCGGAAACATTTCATGCATTTCCTTATTTCTTTTTTCACAGCTTCCTTAGCATTAATTATCCAAAATTTTTGTCGAATAGCTGATATGGTTAATTGAGTGCCACTGTGCAGATGCTTTTCATGAAAATATTTTATTAGCAAGTTTGTTACATGATGCTTTTTAGGAAGAATAATTT
This sequence comes from Maratus michaelseni, assembly GCA_963931845.1. Taxonomy (NCBI): domain Eukaryota; kingdom Metazoa; phylum Arthropoda; class Arachnida; order Araneae; family Salticidae; genus Maratus; species Maratus michaelseni. The sequence goes on from OZ007598.1 coordinate 259,941,652, forward strand.
GATGCTTTTGGTATTCAGACAGATTGGCATTTCTTAACCTGCCTCCAACACGAAAAATACCATTGCCGTCAGTAAAAGGATGTAAAGGAAGTAGCTTGCTTTTAGAATTTAAGCTATTTCCTGATTTTAGAACTTTCAGTTCTTCCGTGAATTCATCCCTTTGAATCAATTTCACAGTAGTATTTGTTGACCTTTCAAGTTCTGGAACAGTTAAAAAACCAGTGACTCGTTCAGATGGACATTTTATATTTTTGATGAATCTGAGACACCAAGCCATAATTCATTTTAATTTAGTCCAAGAGGAAAATTTAAACAAAAGTTCAAATTTAGGAATATCTTGGGCTACAGAGCAAACAAGTGTTTTGCGTTGTTCTTTCAAGATCTCTTCATCAGGCAGATTTATTGGAGTTTCAAGAGAAAATATCGGTAAAGATTTTTCTTTCAACCAGGAGGGGCCATGTGTCCATACATTATTATTTATTAATTCAGATGCAGAGCAACCACGAGAGAGAACATCTGCAGGATTTCCTTTTCCCTTACAAAATTTCCATTGTACTGGAGCAACAAGATTTTGTATTTCATGAACACGATTTGCCACAAAGGGCTTCCAGTTATTAGCACTACCCTTAATAAAATGCAAGACAATTTGTGAATCACTCATACAAAATATATTTTCATTCAAGAGTTTTAATGTTCCCTTTAAATAATTAGCTAATCTTGCAGCTGTGAGTGCTCCAAGAAGTTCAAGTCGGGGCAGGGTTATTTTCTTGAGAGGTGATACTCTGGTTTTAGACATAACAAATGAAGTTTCACAGGAGAGAGGATCACGAATATAAACAACTGAACCATATCCCTTTAAACTAGCATCAGAAAATGCAAAAAGTTGAACAGTTCCAGGATTTAATTTTGCAATATTTACAAAATATTTTCTAGAAATTTCAAAATTTGCTAAGTCCTTGATTTCATGATACCATTTCAAGAATTTTTCAGCTAAAGGATCTGGTAATGCAGAATCCCAGTCAATCCCATGTTCCCAAAGTTCTTGCATTAAAAATTTAATTCTTATCACAAAGGGAGAGATTTGACCAATAGGGTCATAAATTTTAGCCGCAGTTTGCAAAACTAGGCGTTTGGTGATAATCTTATTATCAAGTTCTACCAAAAGGGGTTGTATATCTATTTTCAATGTGTCATTATTTGTTACCCATATAATACCTAATACCTTTGAAAGGTTTTGTTCAAGAGGGTCTTCCTCAAAGTTTATCCCATGTTCCTTCCATAAAAATTTTAAATCTCCAGAATTACTCTTAAATTTTCTAAGTTTCATTTTAGCCTCACCCAATATCTTCTCTGCACCAGTTGATAAAATGAACGCTTCATTTACTGAATCTGCACCATGGAACAGATCATCCACATATAAAGAAGTATCCAGCATATTAACTATTTTTTCAAACAAATCTTTATACCCCTTAATATGATGTTTGATGGTCGCAGCAAGGAAAAATGGTGAGGTTGTTACACCAAAAGTTACACGAGTCATGCGATAAACCTTCAAAATGGGATTGTTACTTGTTATATTGTCAAACCATAAGAACCTCAAAAAATTTCTGTCTTCATCTTCTATCTGGATTTGCAAGAACGCTTTCTCTATATCTGCTGAGAATGCAAATTTGTGAAGGCGGAATCGTAAAATAATGTCCAAGAGATTGGGATTTAAATTAGGACCAGAAAATAAACAATCATTTAAACATTTTGTACCCTTATCTTTAGATGAAGCATCAAATACAATTCTCACTTTAGTTGTAGATTTATCTTCTCTTATTACTGGTCTGTGAGGCATGTAATAGGTATTTATTTCATTTTCATTAAATTTGCATTCTTCGATTATACCCAAACCAGATTGTTCATTTATTATTTTCTCATATTGGTTAAGTAACCATTCATTTTTGCACAATTTTGATTTTAATCCCCAAAGTCTATGTTTAGCAATATCAAAATTGGATTCTAATTCATTTTTATTTACCTTCCACAAAAGTTTTGTTTCATATCTTCCGTTAACAAAATTTAAATTTTCATTAAAGAAATCAATAGCATCTAAATCCTTTTGTGAAAATTTTTCACTTTTACTATCACAAATACCCAAAGATTCTAAATTCCAAAACCGCTGCAAATCAAAATTTTCTGCTTCATTAACCGATACAAAATGAGCATTAATTGTTTCAGTACTTTCAGTGTTTATTTTTCCTACTATTGTGTAACCAAAAAGTGTGTTAGCTACATATAAATGATCGTTAATTTCTTCAACGATTCCTCTCTGAACATTCCAAAAATAATCAGCTCCAAGTAAAATTTGTACTTCTGATTCATTGGGGGAGGGATCTGCTAACCTCCATCTCTTACCCTCGACATATTTTTTGATTTCAGGGTCAGAATTAGGAACTTTCAAAGTTGTTGCAGTAATCAAGTCGGTAGCTAATACCTCAACATTTATGAAACGATGATAATTCATTTTGCTTCGTAATTTAATTTTAAAAACATCATATTCTTCTTCGCGACCTTGATTAATGCCAAAGGCAAAAACAGTTAAATATTCTTTCCTCAAAACAGGCAAATTTAATTCACTAGCTAGTTCTTTTGTTATGAAGCTTTTTTCACTTGCCGAATCCAACAATAAACGAACTACTTTTGATTTTGAGTTACCTTGAGCTGTTACGCAACATGTTTGCAATAAAACAGCATGCTTAGAATTTTTCAAATTACAATGAGAATTAGAAACGATAGTTTGATTTTCCGAAAGTTTTGGTTTCAAAGGTTTCTTAAAACAAAATAATTTATTATGTTCAGTACTTTTGCAATTTACACATGGTTGTAATTTTATTCGGCATTGTGATGATAAATGCGATTTAAGAAAGCATCGATAGCATCTTCCTTCCTTCTTTAACATTAATCTTTTTTTATCGTCAGCTATATTTTTACACTCAGACGATGAATGATCATTGGTTTTACAAAATACACAGAAAACTTTAATATTAGCACTTAAAGTACTGGCATGATATTTATTTGATATTTTCTTTTCACGATATTCAGATTTGTTTTTATGTGCGAATGAAGAACTTGCATCATTTTTAGAATTAGTCATAGACAAAGCCTTTTCCCTACATTCTATTTCACATTTAAGAAATGCAATTAAATCGGTTACATCTGATTCATGACTAAGATCATAGGCGTAACTTGGGCTCTAAGACTAGGGGGGCAAAAATCTTGAAGACCATTTGTAAAAAATTTTACTTCCCCCCCCCCCCTGTCCTATCACCGCATACACACACTCACACACACTTAAATTAAATACTTAAAATTTTAATATTTAAGCAAAATTTTAAATGTTTAACCATATACACAAAAATAGGGATAATCCTAAGTTACACATTTTATGTTTTTAAAGGAATGTTTAAAAATATTGAATGCTCGACTGTTATATCTCTTATGCCTGATGCAATGTTCAATTAGAAAATAATTCAAACAAATTTAATGAAAATTGTCAAAGCCTTGGGCTTTCGAAGATTTTTTTAAATGGTGAGGGAAGTAGTTGAGATAAATATATTTAAAGCCTTTATTCAGAGTGGAAACAAATGACGAAAGTTTATATTAAAAATAAAAACCTCCAGCTAGTGTTCTGATTGGAATGACTCAGAAATTTTGCTGTGGTGAATTTTAAGGTACATGGAATAATTTTAGTTTAAGAATTTAAAAATTAATATTGTCCTTAAATTTCAAAAATTTTGAACTCTACTTCACAATGTTTCAAGTGAAGAAAAACACGTGCATCAGTTATAGATTACCAAATATCTTGCAACGTTATTAGAATACTGTTAAGAAAGTTCATTCTTTCACACAGTGGAATGAGATATTTAAATAAACAATTTAAAAAACACAGAACACAGTTAAAAATCCATTTTCAAGAATTAATGTCTATGGCAGATAATAATACAGTAAAATTTGACTTGATTAATTTTAACAGAAATGCACATGCAACAATTACTATCCATAGGCGGCAATATATTTAATTTCTTTTGCGCTGCCATATGAATTTATTTATATTCTATAAGCACCTTTAAATAATAAAATATAATTCAACTGGAAAATGCCAAATGCAGTTAAAAACATACATTAGGAATTAACGTCCATAAACTGAAGTGCTTCATTTTACTTTTTTCGTGCAGCTCTGTAGTATGATCTGTAGAATGATCTGTATGATCTATAGAATTGATACTCACGACGTAATGCACTAAAATTTAGTTAATTTTTAAAATGTACAGCACAGCTGAAAACGCACTTCCAGCAATTATAGTTCATAGTCAGTCCTGTAGACGAAGTACATACATGCTAGTTACTTCATACTCTATAGAAAGAGTGCTATAAGCCCACCTCAGTGACACATGTAAATTTCATCATGTTTGATGTGTCATAACATCACAAAAATGCACCACAAACAATTTTTCCCAATATAGCATAATGTAATGGAAAACTTTTCGTATCCCTGAAAATGAGCTATAACAGCTATATAATACTGCATTTTCAGTAGGGAATGTGTTGTAGTAAGTCTCAATAGCATATGTCTATATAACAGGTCTTTACGGGCTCGGGCCAATTCACATTCACGAGACTCGGTCTGGGCCGAGCTTGATCTTCACTCTTTCTGAGTCGAGCTTGATCTTTACGCTTTCCGGGCAGGGCTCGGGCATTACTCTTTTCTGCAAACTTGGGCCGTTCTAGGCCTGAAATTCATTCTTCCTAGATGTCTCCATGAGCCGAAATTTTCAGAGCCTGTCCCAACCCAGCCTGTATGAAAATTATTGAACCGACCTGTCCTGACACTTGCAAAAAGCAGTAAAATGAGGCCCAGCCGAACATTTTTTTGCAAAAAATACATATATTTTTAAATTGCACTTATGCTATAGTTAAAATTATATTTAACGACTACATACAATTTCTAGTCCAAAAAAAGTAATAATAATAATGTACAGTAAAACCTCTGAAAATTAAAATGTGTATGTCGGAATCTTGTCTTAAATGGAAAAATGTCTTAATCCGTGCAAACTGAATATAATAATCTGTGCGAAAAGAATATAATACATTTACAACAGATGATGTACCAGCTAAGAATGAAACCTGTCTGTAACGAATTTTTCTTCTCTCCGATGCGATTCTGTCTTAGAAGATTTTACTGCATAGCAATTTCAGATTTTTAAGTCCCCAAGCCATGGAATGTGGATTAACGGTATTAATGATAATTCAGGATTCAGGCATTTACATACAAATAGAGATTCATTAAAAAATCAATATTTACACCGATATAAGCAGAAAGAAATCTAGGGAGGGCAGTATTTAGTTATAGATATGTGCCTATACTTCGCAACCCAGGGCACCTTTTTAAAAACGAAGAATATAAACATGAAAAAAAAAAACTAAAATAAATAATTTTTGTCAGAACTCCCCGTACAAGACAATTTTTATACATATCAGCTGAAAAATCTATACAGAACAATCAAGAAGGCTTGGACCTTTAGGGGCCACAGAGAGTTCCAGAGGACTTGATCCCCTGAAGCCCCTGTTTAAGATAAATTTGAAACACATAAACGTAAAAGAAACACATAATTAAAAATTGTCTTCCACAGGGGTTCCGAGAGCAGAACCACATTCGAAAGATTCTTATTTTTTGTTTTTCTTAGTGTTTAATTATTTTGTATCACTTACGAAGAATAAATTTTACTTTATTTTTCTCAAATCAACAGGTAAAGGAAATTTAATTATCCTGCTCCCCCAACCCTTCCCACCGGCATATATACTAGTTAACATTTTTTCTTTTCTTTTCCTTTTTTTTTTTTTAAGATGATTTCAAAATATCATAACTTTAAACTCTACAAAGATAAAGTAAATAAAAAAATGTCCCTGTAATTTATTAAACCAAATTAAATGTAAATATAGCAGAATACAGTTACAGAAAAGTTTTGATAAGGAAATATAGAATATCACAAATTTGTAACTTCTATTTTTACAGTATAGCCACTGACTGATATTTTACACGGCCCTGGAACAATGAAGTCTAGACCCAATCTATCTCTTCGGACAAAAATAAAACTCGGACCCGACCTGGCACAGGAACAATATATTGTAGGCCTGGCTCGGCTCAAGTCCAATGAAATAAATCTGGGGTTTCAGGCCAAGCCCGGTCCCCTGCAGACCTCTAAATTCTTCCTCTCGTGCCCATGTCCGAATCACATTTTATTTAATTATTTTTGAAAAAATTATAATGATGTTGTACATTTGTTTGGCGAAATCTATAGAAATTTAATTTGGTTTAATAAATTAGAGAGGTATTTTTTAAATCTATCTTTTTTCTTTGTAGAGCTTTAAAATTATGGTTCTCTTTTATAATATTTTTCTTTCTTTCTAAACTACGTTGATTTTGCTTACTGATTCTTCAATTGAATGTAATTGTCTAAGTCATTTTTAAAAAAAATTAGTGTTTATGTACGTAATTGTTTAACTAGGGAAGGTCCCCAACTGTCAGATCGTGATTTTGTCGAGAGTGGTGACGTTGGAAAGCTCTTACCATAGGGATCAAGAAAATGTATACAACTACCCGTCCGAATGCAACTTGTGAAGAGTTATAGGCTGATGAATTTATATCATTTATTGATTTCTCCAGGTCGCTAGCTATGCAGGAGAGACTCTCTGTTTGGTAGAAAAAACACCTTACAATACAGTTGTTACCAGTGTGAAGTTGGTAAAGGTTCCATGTTCTCTCCAGTAAGAAACAGAAGATTGTGACCACATTTTGTGAACATGACCACACAGAGTGTCTTTCCTGCATAACTAGCGACCTGGAGAAATCAATAAATGATAGAAATACGTCGTCCTATAACTCATCACTAGTTGCATTCGGACGGGTAATTGTATACATTTCCTTGATGATCCCCCTGGTAAGAGCTTTCCAACGACACTACTCTCGACAAAATCCCGATCTGGCAGTTGGGGACCTTCTCTAGTAAGTAGTTATTAATATTGTTGATATTTTGTACTCCATGCATTTCAAGCATAATTCGAAAAAAAAATCTTTGCATGAGTAAGAATGCTTTTTGAATAATTTTAATTGTAAGATATCGTTGCTTCACAAATATTGGCCTGTTTTGTAGAAATTCAGTCTAGTCGGGCCAATTAATTTTTTGTACGGGCAGGGCTCGTGCTGAATTTTTAGCTTTTATACCAGGCCAGACTCCGGCCGAGATTTTAGCTTTTATACCGGACCGTGCCGGTCTCGGGACAAACTTTTAAATTTTATGCTGGGCCGGGCCAAAAAATATTGTACGAGTCGAGCCAGGCTCGGGACTAGAAATTTCGGCCCATGCAGACCTCTACCCTATATAGTGAAAATCCAAATATATTTACGAAAATCAGAGCGCAAACAAATTGCGAAAAAGACCGAGGGTCTAACAGGAGTCATAAATACTTTTCAACTATGTTATAGAAAGTGTTAAAAACTAGGGATTATATTTCTTTTTTAAACTTTATATTATCAAACATTACCTAATGGTTTGTGAAAAACATAAGTTTTATTAACAAGATTAGGCAAAATTTTTAATAAAAGAGCAGCTTAAATTGGTTTCTAAAAAAAGTTACATGATAAGTTTTAACTCTAGACAATTTTAAATCTTATTTGCAATTGCAATATTATTGTAAGCAACTTAAAAATAATAATAATTAAAAAAAACTATATTGAGACTTTTTATGCTTTGGCAAGTTAAATTGTCAAACATTTCAATAAAAAAACTAAATAAATTTCGTTAATGGTATGGATGTTGAAATTCTTTTTCTTTTGTTTTATTTAAAAGTTCTATAAGCTATGGCTGGTATGAAACATTTCCCACGTGCATACAGCCTTTTGAAATAAAGTATAAAAAAATTCTAGTCTAAAGTCTTATTTCATAACTATAATACATAAGAAATTAATTTTTACAAATGTTCCATGTGCTTTTCAATGATTCAAAATCAATGATTACTTTACTTTTTGACTCATTTTTTAATATAAAATCACATTTGCAAGCACAATTATTAAAGTGATTTTTATTAATTTTTTTTTCTTTTTCCGATTAATGAATTGAATTTTGAATTGTAAGCGATTATTGTCTCAATACGGCAGTTTTTTTCCTTTCCTGCGCTGACGCAACTCGAAATTCAGTTCAAAACACCCACTTTGACAGCATTTTCAAAAATATTTTGCCTTTTTCAGAAAATTTGAAAAACAGTTAGATTACATAGTTTCTTAATAAGATCACCTGCCAATGGGATACTTTTCTGAACAAAAATAAATGAAACAATCCGTTCGAAAAGAGCCAGTATGGATTCGAGTTAAAAAAAAAAAACATGTTCCTAAGAGTACACATATGTATTCGTTTTAATGTATATACATTATTGTTTAAAATTATAAACATATTTTCCACAAATTGGTTGAGTTTTTTTTATATTTTCCCTTAATTTTACATTTGATAATTATAACTTTAATAATTATTCCTTATTTTTCATATGGATAACCATATATTTGAAAAAAAAAGTTAACATACTTCATAAATTTAAAAGAGGTTGAAAAAAAAAATGTATAGGATACTTTAATCATTGGTGATATTTCAGAACATTGTAAATGTAGTAACATTTAGTTGATAATTTTATAGGATTTAAATCCCGTTCGTACTGATTTCAGATAAATCCAAATAATTTATCAGTACACAAATTTAAAATCATACTGATTTTAATTGAAATGTTCTTAATTTTACACATTTTCAAAGTGGATTAAACTTTATAGACCCAAATAAAAATATTCAGTTTTTTCAATATTGTTTTTATTTTTAAAATATTAAGTAAAAATTTTATAAAAATGTATAGTATTTTTGGTGAAAGAACGAAGGAAAAATGTCAAGTTTCCGGTACTTCTGTCTCGATTTCTCAAAAGAATATTTCCTTTATTCTCGTATTCTTCATACACTTAAGTTAAAATGCGAAATATATTTATAATTTTTTTTTTTTACATTTAAGAATTTCAAAATGTCACAAAAACAAGTAAATACTAACAAACAGAATAAGACCGCAGATTTCTCTATTCCTTTGAATTAAACTGCTCGATGACTACCTCATTGAAACTTTTCTGCTCAGTACTTAAAAGCCTTATTAAACAAAGATTTGTTCTATAAACAGAACTTGTTCTTTATATTTCTGTTACGATGAATCTCTCCAGTGAAATCCTGTAAAATTCGAGGGCCACCGTGAATTACTAATCTGTGACTGGCATTTTGAAATAGGGGGACAATATAGCCGGGAGGATCAGAGAGTTGTATGGTTGCATTCATATTATCCAAAGGTTACTTTGTCTTAAAGAAAATGACAATGGTCAGAGACAGCAATCAAGAGAAAAACCCCACACGTGCATATAAACAGCTCTATAATTGAAAAGGGAAAATAAGTTCCAATTTTCTAAAAAAAAAAAAAAAAAAAAAAAAAAAAAAAAAGCAAGGAAAATATTTTTACTTGAGCTTTGACTACGGCATTAAAAATTAAAAATTTTGTTAGGAAGGAAGACAGACATTACTGCTATGAATGTAAAAACATTAACTATGGGTATTCGGAATTATCCACTATTGATTCTAGTTCGTACCCAAGGTACAGCGCCTAGAATACATAGTGTGGAAACCAGCTACAAAATAGTACTAAAAAATTGTATCCAATAAATGTACAACGTTGCTGAAAGTTTTAGGATGGGTTCGCAGCGCCATCTGCTAGCTCTTCTAAATGTAAACATTGTTTTAGAATGTTTCGGCTGGAGGTAAGTATTTTAAATACTTAAATTATATCCTTTTCTCCTCTGACTTAGTGATTTTTATAAGCTTTTTTAAAATTATGAAAGCATGTGGCTAAAAAACGTGATACGCATTGTTTTGTCTCTGTTTGCAATGTTATAGTCGAAGCACCGTTGCACATTTATAGGCTACAACTTTTTAGCACTTTTTAAAGCATTACACCATTTGCCGGTTTCCACACTATGTATTCTAGGCGCTGTACCCAAGGTAGCAAATAAATGGTTAAATTTTAAAAAAAAGTAAGAAAAATTTGAAATACAAAACTATGCTTTAACCACAAAACAATAAAAAAAACTGGAGGGGCAAAAGATAAGTCTTGCCCCTGCTTCTGAAAAACTAGGGGGGCATATGCCCCCCCCCTTGCCCCCGTCAGATTACGCCCATGACTAAGATCCCTTTTTCTATGATATTCTATTACTAATTCATGGGGTAAAAGCTTTAACAAAATAGGATTTAGCAATTGTCCTTAGGAACTGGATGTTACACCTAGATTTCTCAAACTTCTGATATTAATTTCACACATATCATGCAACTTTCGTAAAGCATTTAAGTTCGAACAATTTTTAACTGGCTCCATAGTTAACAAATTAGTCATATGTTTATTAATAATAATATCAACTTTACCATAGCGATCTTTTAGTAAATCAATACAAGTATCATAATTTTGTTCTGTCAATGGAAATTAGGCAAATTTTTCTACTTTAGTTAATGATTTATTCTGGTGAATCGATGTTTCAAAACAGTTAAAAAATTCTACCCATTGTTCAATATCACCAGAAAATTTAGGAATATTTAATTTAGGCAATTTCATTGTGCACGAATTTATTTCTGTTCCACTGACAGAACTATTCAAACCATTTATGGAACTACCAGTTATCATAGATGTAACATTATCTTTATTACATTTAATTAATCTATTTTTTATCTTAAATTTAGCACTTATCAATTGATCATTGTACTTTTCAGTACTAGCAAGATCTTTTTCATATTCTTTAAGATCAGTAAATTGTTCTTCAATTTCACGATTCAAACTTTGAAAGGTAGATTCTTTTGAACTTAATAGTTCTTGAATTTCAAGTAAATCATCTACCTTTGTATTATCAACATCATCAGCTAATAATGTTTCCATTTTTGTTATCAATTTAGAGAAACTTGTTCGCTCAACTGAGCGCTTTGACTTAAGCTTCTCAAGATTTTCCATTTTAATACACAATTTTTATTTTTCAAAACATGAAATATAATTCATAAATGAAAGAAGCTTTCTTACCTGTTAATTCCAGGTAATATTGATTCAAGTGGTAATTCCAGGTAATGCTGATGCACTGTTACACAATATCTCTAATAATCCATCTTGTGGTTTCTGGCACCAAAATGCACAAAAGTATATGTATGTATCGTGTATCCAAGCGAAATAAGTAGTATATCCACGAATTCAAAAGATGGGAGAGCACATTTGAATAAGATTAATATAGTTTATTATTAAATATATAAAGAATTAAGAAGTTTTCAAGAATGAGGTTGAACTATTTTGTTCATAATTAGTTTAGCTTCAAATGCTAAACTTTCCATATTCAAGTACAAATTCTCTGTATGAAACAGAGCCAAAAAAACATGTATTCTCTGCCTGGTTGCAGAGTCAGGACTGAGCTTTTTAACAAAAATCAAGATCAATTTATAATATGCATGATTATAATCAGTTTCACTTCCAATATCATAAAACACATTAAATTAGATCTAAATAATTATAAAAGGCTATAAATCTTCATTTCAGTGACATCAAGTAATTATAAAACTAATAAATCTATTTAAATGATCCCAAAATGAATTTATATCAAGAAATCCCAAAGTTATTAAATTACTAATAAATCATCATTAAGATTCCAAAATTAGTATAAAGCTAATAAATCTATATTAAATGACCTTCAAATCATTATATTACTATTATAAACATTAAATTATATCAAAACATTATAAACAGTAAATTAGATGAAAATCATAAGATAATAAATTATATGAAAGTCATTATAAGGTAATAAATTATGTGAACATCATTATAGAATAATAAATTATCTCTATTAGTTCAAAATGTATTTACATGAGGGTTTTTCCCATTATAATCAATTTATAAACAAATAAATTATAGTATGCCTACAAAATGATATTACATCCAAACAGTGGGATTATATAATGTAATTAAAAGGGAAAAAAAACTGCGTTTATTTGGTCATTTTTATAGATATTGAAACATCCTTTTTTAATGTTAAATGGGGAAGTACGTTTGTGATCACTCATATTCAGGAGTGGGGAATTACATCATTCTACTCACCACTGGTGAGTGGATTTTTTGATAGAGCAAGTGAATTTTTATGCATTGTAGTAATAAATTATTTTAGCATTTGCATAAACGTTGCCATAACAATTTTTGACTGTATGTTGAATCTTGCTGGCTGGTAAGATTTTCAGAAATTCCCCCACATCCTGCTCTTATTAAGGCACTCTCAAAATAATTTTTCTTTGTGCAATTTACAAATAAGTGCAATATTTATCGAATGATGTAATTCAAGTGTATGTTGCATCTTGCTGGCTGGTAAGATCTTCAGAAATTCTCTACCTTTGCTTTTATTAAGCCACCCTCAAAATATTTTTTTCTTTGTGCATTTTACAAACAAGTGCAATATTTATCAAATGATGTAATTATTAAGCAGATAAATTTATAAGAGTGGTAAATTTACTAGAATATCTGAATTTTCCCTCTAAAACTTTTAAAGCTGTTCTTGAGATTATATAACATTTGAATTGGGGACATTTTAAATCATAGAAATTTTTGAATGCCAGAAACTGAAAAAGAAAAATCTTGTGTACTTTTCCTTTATTTACAGATGTAGGTATGTTTCACAATTATGTTTAGAACATGCAATAATTCTGGCTATGGAAATATAAAAGTATAATGCCTAAAAAAATGTACCTGAAAATTTTATCCCAACAACAACAACAACAAAAAAGGAGAAAATTTAAATAAGAACTACTTAATTTAAACTTTTATAATTTTTTGGATTATTCTTCTAAAACTTTTGAAATCCACTGAGTCTGAATCATACTTTGTTTGAGAAAGCAAATGATATAAAAGCACTTTTCATGTTTTATGTGATGGGTTAATCCAGGGTTCAACTGGACCAAAGAAAAGGACACAGACACTAGATTTTCAGAAGGTGCAAAAATTTTAACTAATTCAAGTCAATTTTACTTTCTTGTGCTAAATATGATTTGGCAAGATTTAACTTAGCATAACACCAAGTATGAAAATAGATTAATATTATATCTCTGATCCTAGATAGAAGACTGCTTTATTCCCCATGTGTGTTTGAAGTTATATACCTTTCTTAAATAGAATGGCTGCAGAAATTACAAAAAAAAGTTCCCTGATTTCCATGACTATCTTTATCAGATTTCCATTATTAATGATACACATATGGTATTTTTAAATGTAAGCCACTTCCTCATATAACATACTTATTCAGCTTGCTAATACCTCATTTGAGAGAAAAACACAAAAATTGCACAATATTCATAAAGTACTGGTTCACAGTTTCATAAATCTGAACTCAAAATCTGAGTCCAACAACTTCATAGAGGCCAATGAATATATAGCAACAAGAAAATTTCCTCATTTTCTAAAGAATGTTCAAGCTCAATTCTAAGTCATATCTATATCTGACAGGAACAGCTAATTGGATTAAACTGTCCACCTAGTCAGCTTATGCTAATGTATCATAAAATTTTCAAAAATGGTTAAATTACCTTCAATATAAGCACTATCCACAGAAAATGAGGATATCTGATCACCTTAATTTTTGTTAAATACCATAATCTTCCATCATGTGCATTAAAAATATATATATATATTATAAATTGTACTTTTCTTTATCACATACGATTATTGGCTTAAATATCCCCTGCTTGTCAAAGAATCATTCTCATGCAAAAACAAATATTTTTGCAAATAGACAAATTTCCCTGATTTTCAAGTACTTTTACAGAATTCCCTGATTTTTCTAGGTTGATAAACCTCCCTGATTTTTCCCTGATTTCCAGAATTTGTAGCCACCCTGTTAAATCTTTATACAGTTATAAAAGAAAATGAGTTAGGGGTTTATCATTTATCCATAAATTTCATACAAGTAAAAGTACCAAAAACTAGTCACCAGTAAAGTTTAAGAATTTTAAATTTATAATACACTTTCTTTTATAAATGAAAATCCTACAAAAATGTTTCTAGTAAAGATCCATGATATTTTTCGGTGCATCCTTTGAAAACCGAAGGTGGTCTTCTTAGACTGTTAAAAGGTAAAATTTCTCTATATCTCAAAAATTAATTATTTAAATGAGCTGACAACTTACACACTAATATGTTTGACGATTGTGGTTTGTTTTATGGAAAAATTAATGTATGTCATAATTCATATTTTTTAATATGAATTTAATAATAATTCTCATAATTAAAAAAATCTTTTTTGAATAGAGAAATGTCTGAAATACACTGGCCTCCAAAAGTTAAGGTACAACATGTTTTTCGAAGCTCACCAGACAAAAAATGGCAGTCAGATTAAACTTACTAGTTTATATGAATGACAATAATAAGCTTTAAAACAACTTATGCAAAAATTACAGCTACAACTTTTATTTTATAGAAAAGAATAGGTATTAGTGAATGAGAGAAAAATATGCAATTACGAAGCTTTCGTAATTTCGCGTGTAAGTTTTGTTGTATTCAAACTATTGTTGTCAGTTTTGTTCACAACAGCCAGTAGAGTCTAGAAATGTCTAGAAGAAGTCGTTTGCCCGATTCATTAAGGTGGCGGCGGTAGGATGGATGGAAATGGGGTTGTCATAGGCCGATACTGCTAGACGGCTCAATGTGTCTCGCAGTATTGTCCAACTACTCTAGGATCATTAATAATCCAAAAATTCTGTGTCCAGAAGACATGTTCCAGGCCGCCCATGTGTTACAACACCTGCTGAAGACCGGTTTCTAGCTCTTTCGGCTCGAAGGAGAAGACATACTACTGTGCTGCAACTCATTGCATACTACTTTGCAGCATCAGGGAGAAGAATCTCCGCTACTACAGTGCAAAGACGTCTTCACAATGCAGGTGTCTATGCAAGGCGAAAAGTTGTGTGTGTGTCCCTCAACAGATGACAGAGAAGGGCCCGCTTATGTTGGGCAAGGGAACATGTTTCCTGGACCAGACAACAGTGGGCTTCTGTACTTTTCACAGACAAGTCCAGATTCACACTGGAGAGCGATTCAGGACGTCTTCTGATCTGGAGAGAACAATGCACTCAATGCCATCAATCAAACACTGTCAAAACACACAGGTACAGAAACGGTGGAATCATGGTTTGGGCAGGGATCTCACTCGGAGGCCACACTGACCTGCATGTGTTCTATGGAGGAACTGTGACTGGTGTGAGATATCGGGATGAGATCCTTGATTCATATGTGCACCCATATGCCGGTACTATTGGCAATGGTTTCATTCTAATGGATGATAATGCGAGACCACACCAAACTGTGGTTGTTGAGGATAATCTTGAGGATCACGGTTTGGAGAGAATGGAATGGCCAGCTCACTCTCCAGACTTGATTCCGATAGAAAATCTTTGGGGCTATCTTGGAAGACAGGTTGCGGCTTTCAGTCCTCCTCCAAGGTCATTAAATGAGCTGGAACAAGGCTTACTCCAAGTCTAGTCAGCGTTGCCTATTTTGGTGTCCGACAATTTATTTGGGAGAATGGAAAGTCGATGCCGCCAATGCATTCAAGTTCAGGGTGGACATATTCCGTATTAGAACCAGTTTTTTAATGTTTCTGTCACATTTTACTACATAATACTGCGATGTACTGATTTCTCCAAGAATGGAATTTGCCACCATGAGTGCTTTTTTGTTGTAATTTCATTTATACGTTTAACTTAAGTAAATTTCTATGTTGCATTTAATGAATAACAGTTTAGCGCACATTTCCTCCAAATTTGTTGTTTCTATATTCATTCATTTGCAAATTAGATGCAAAACACCGGTTGTACCTTAACTTTTGGAGGCCAGTGTATGTTTGGGTCTACTGAATACATTTCATTAAAGAAATTAATCGAAATTCAATTGGTTGATTTTTATGAAGAAATAAATTTAAGTCTGCCAAATGGATTTAACATTAGCATCTTCAAACTTTAGAACTCTTCTAACTGTATGAAGATTTCAGATGAAGTATATAAACTGTACCTTTTTCAGAACTGTGTCGTTCCAAAAATCTCAAATAGGATGTCAAAAACGGGTGATTTTGTTTGAATATTCAAATTTGATATAATTTTTAATATGTAGATGACTCCTGAAACATAATTTATGCATGACACTAATTAGTAATTATTTCCCATTGATTGGTATCTATAGATTTTTTGCAATTATTTTTAGCAGAATTAATAGGAGGTGATTACTTTTTCTTTCAGGATTGTAAATTAATACATTAATCTTTGATAGATCCATGGTTGTGTGCATTAAGGAAAAAAAAATCTTCCTTTTCTTCATTAGCAATTTTAGACTTTATTACGAGTCTGACAATATTTAGGATTTTTTTTAACCATCATCATGCTGTGAGATATGACTTTACTGACTCTTCCCTTCTTTTTTCATTCAAGAATACCTGCTCAAGCAACACAGAATTGTTAGTGTATAATTGAGGAGGTCAAGCCACAATTTTGAACGTCTGAGATATATCAATTTGAAAATTAGATCAAATACTCAAATCAAAATATATAACAAAGTTTTTTTTACCAATTTCTGAGTAACCAGCTAAGGCTAATGCTAAATGTGGTTAATAAAGAGTAGAAGGTGAGAAAATGTAACTAATTAGTTATTTATTGTTGGTAATTCGTAAACAATAGAGCAGAAAATGAAAGTCCTTTTGGCTCAATTGGAAGACTAAGTTTATTTATTTTATTATTTCAAGATACATACATCAGATTTGATACAGATTTTTTTTTTTTTTTTTTTTTTAATGATCTCGCTCTTTTTAAGTTTGTTATTTTGGGGAGAAAGAGTAATTTGCAGGAATATTTTAAATTAGGGTACCAAACCCACATAGCAATTTTAGTTTGCAGCAGTCTTGCTTTGCAAACTAGCAGCAAGTTCAACATGACAAGTCTGGAAGTTCATAACAAGACTGCAGCAAGTTAATGCAAACTTCAAAGTCACCGTACATCAAACTTGCAGTAAACTTGTCATGCAAGTTGCACTCTTGTCATGTCAAATGTACTGCAAGTTCATTGAAAAATAGTATAAATTTAGCTTTGTCACGTTAAATGTACGGTAAATTCATAGCAAACTAATAGAATTTAGCTTTGTCATGTCAAATGTACTGCAAATTCATTGCAAACTAGTAGAAAATTTAGCTTTGACATGTCAAATGTATTGCAAATTCATTGCAAACTATTAGAAAATTTAGCTTTGTCATGTCAAATGTACCACAAATTCATTGAAACCAAGTAGAAATTTAGCCTTGTCATGTCAAATGTACCACAAATTCATTGCAAATGAGTAGAAATTTATTAGCCTTGTCATGTCAAATGTACTGCAAACTAGTAACCTTTTCATGTCCCACTATCTGGAAATGCATTGCAAACTCTTAAACTTGTCATGTCACACTATTTGCAAATATTCATAATTTTATACTGTCTAACTTTTCAGGGTTTGAAATAATGTGCAGGATTAAAAATTTTTTATGCAGACTGATACATTTTGAGGTTGAAAAACGATAATAAATATTAAATTTCATTTAAAATAGTATACACTATATAATATTATCAGTGTAAAGCAATATAATAAATATGTAATTGTGTATTAAATATGTTTATTGAATGTGCACTATTAGTGCAAAGTAATTAGCTATTTTTTATTATTGTAATAAATTTGATGCTGTATATAAAGTATGTCTTTAGGATTTAGATACTGAACAATGAAAATACCCCTAAAATATGTAACAAAGGGCAGATCACCTAAATTTAAACCCTGTTTTTAGTGTATCAAGATTCATACAGAGTTGAAAAAAAAATCTATAAGGAGTCCAAGAATTTTAAAGCACTCAATGTATACATATTTTTTTTTACGTATGTCACTCCCACCATAATTTCAATGCCCTATTTGAAGAGATAAGACAAATTTTATTCTAATAAAATGTAATAGTTGGTGCTGAAAATTGCACAGTATTCAAAATGTATCTTGCTTAATTGAGGCGATGACATGGGAAGTGGAGTAAGTGCCAAAACATCCATTTTTCCGTTGATAAAATAGTAAATACCAATACCATACATCAACATAG
Organism: Maratus michaelseni; assembly: GCA_963931845.1. Lineage (NCBI taxonomy): Eukaryota > Metazoa > Arthropoda > Arachnida > Araneae > Salticidae > Maratus > Maratus michaelseni. Next base: position 259,959,929 of record OZ007598.1, read on the forward strand.
CCTGTTTATTTTATTTCATATGATGACTGCAAAATAACTCAAGTAGCAACTCAAATGCCTTCAGCATGCAAAAGGCAGTAATCAAAAAGTAGTTTCATTTTTGGCACTTAATCCCCATCCCATGTAAACACTTTAATTGGTTTCTTAAATTAGAATTGAAAATTACCAGCCAACTACTTTATGTAATAATTAATAATCACAACTACTTTATGTAATAATTAATAATCACAACTACTTTATGTAATAATTAATAATCATGTATATAGAGACCAGGCAAATCTGAAATATAGCATGTATCACATGCATCCAGATTATAAATATAATTTTTGAATATGAAAAAACATGTTAATAAAAAATAATACAGCAATCTCTCCTCCCCTCCCCTAAGCCAAATAGCAATAATCACTTAAACTTTGCCTTTGTAGACATGAGATTCTTATTTTACTTCTTTTAAAATTTATTTTCATACCATACATACTTAAAACAGGTGATTATTCACTGTACAAGATACAAGTCTCTATTTTCTAATCTGCTGTACTTCAATTAAGTTACTGATCAATGCTAAATTTTATTTCACAATATTTTAAGGAATTTAAAAAGGTATTTTGTTTATGTATAGAATTCCAAGTATTCCTTGAAAACTTTTCATTTCTAAATAGTTTGCACACACCTAATTCAGAGTAAACTACACGCCTAATTTGAATAATTATGTTAAAATGGGGCCTATATTGCAGGAAAAAGAAATCCCTAAGTGAATTCTTATATTGCTCTTTATTTCTTATATTCTAAGGCATAAATAAACTCTTAGCTTATTGAATATAAATTTCTTTCAGTCACAGGCAATTTTAATTTCTTGTATAATCTTAATAAATTTTTATTGCTTGCCAGTATAATAAGAATAAACTATTTGGTTACTCTTATCAAGTTATATTAAATGCTAGACATTTTAAAGTTACATTGACAGAGTAGACAATGGCCTATAAAGTGGATTCCAAATCACTACAAATATTCAACCATACCCAGGAATAAAATCAGACATCAGTTGAATTAAAGGCCATTCAACTACAGGGTAGCCCCAAGAAATTTGTATTATTAAAAAAATTACAATTAAATTTAATTTATGTTTTGTAGCCAGAATAAAATATATGGTTAAAAACACTGGAAGCAAAGCTCATCGGCAGGGGAAAGAAACTCATTTTAAAATTGAAATTCCCTTATGCTCAAATCTGAATGAATTTTAATATATATATATATATATATATATATATATATATATACAACCCTGGCAAAAAGTTTCCGATTAGTGTTACCAAGTTTATGATTTTTTCATTTTGAATCATATATTTCGTGATTCATGAGCATATGGGCGTTTTACAATATGCCAAATAAAAGAACACGTATTAAAATATAAATGAAAAGTGAATTCAATATCACAATCATGTAATTTATAATTATACTGCAAATGAAAAAATTTCCTCGTGAAAAAAAAATATCCGATCAAGATGGAAAATAGTAATCGATCACTGAGGAAACAAGTTTGAAATTTGCATATTGAAGACAGATAAGAGTGCCTGCGCATGCGTACAATATCTGAATCCTATTTAAAAGAAGAAATCTTCCAGCTGCGAGTTCAAAAGCAGCTCTGAAGTGCTGGACAATGGCTCGTGTGAAAAACCTGTCTCACGATTTAAACATCTGCATGATTAAATTGTTGCAAGAGGGAAATTCACACAGGAAAGTGACTGCTTTATTAAATTGTGTTCAATGTACGGTATGTGTTAAAATATGTTAATTCTAATATTTTAAATGTTATTAATGTGTAACTTAACTGTTTCTAACTTGTACACTGTATTAAATTTGTGAAGTGGCAACAGCCTTTGAGTACAAGATTGGCAACTCAATTTGGCAACGGTCAGTAGTTGTTGATGCCTGCCGCGTTTGCTGACGCTTGTATCTGAAAGCTATGTTAGTGTGATATGTCATTATTTGTTAATATAATTATTTAATCTGGATCATGGCCGATTATTTCCTTTCGTTTATTTTTCAACACGTTATCAGCACGAAGCTCTGCTTAGAAAGCTGATTGCGATCCAGAATGGAAAAGTATTTGATGTTGTAGCACGAGGTCGATCTTAAGCCTAACCACGTTGAAAGACGAAGTGAATGAATTTCCTTACCGCTTGAAGAAGATAATTTGCTGGTGGATTTTTTAATTCAAATTTTAACGTATAAAGAAAAAAAAAGAAAAAAAAAATGACCTCTGAAGAATATAAAATGCCGAAATTAAACGGCGACAATTATCACACTTGGCGTATTCGTTCCCGCGCTATCCTAGTCCAGAAGCGGTGTTGGGAAGCGATTGAACCGGGATATGGAACTGACATGAATGATGCCGAGCGAAAGAAAAATGACGAAGCACTTACCCTATTATTTCTTATTGTTGAAGATACTTATCTAGACGACATTGGGGACTGTATAAGAGCCAGAGACGCCTGGAACTCTCTTAAAGAAATGCATACGAAGTTCGGTTTATTACATGTTCTACAACTCATGAGAGAATTTTTTAACATTGTAATGAAGCCTAATGAATCTGTGCAAGCCTACCTAGCAAGATTAATGGATTTACACAGGAAGTTATCCAACGGAGGCTATGCATTCACAGATAGGGAAGTTGCCCTAGTGATGCTGTTAGGACTACCCAAGGCCTATGAATCGCTGATCCTGAATCTTGAAAAAGATGAAGCAAACTTGACAACCACATTTGTCAAGTCCAGACTGCTGGTTGAAGAAAAAAGGATAGCAAGAAACGACAGTTTACCCAATGCATGCCATGAAGAACAAGCCCTCCACACTAGAAGTTTCCCATCAAATCAGAGAAGACCTGCAGCAGCAAAATCAATTAAGAAATTTATGCCAAGAAAAACTACTGAAGAAGCTGAATTTAACAGAAGAAAAAACACTAAATGCTTTTGCTGTGGCCAATGGGGACACATATCAAGAAACTGTGAAGAAGCCAGACAACAACATCAAAACAGTGCCAAAACAGCAGTTGACCGCAAGACCAGTGTTGCACTATTAGCAGACGAAGATGAATCAAAGAGGAAAAATCTCTGGATTCTTGATAGTGGAGCAACTGAACATATGACCTCTAATAGAAGGAAATTTTCAAGCCTTAGACCATATTCATCTGAAGTTGAAGTTGCAAATTCAGAAAGAATAAATGTCAGTGGAATAGGTAATATATCATTCAAGATATATGAAGAAAGTGAAGAGAGAGACATTACAATTCAAAATGTTTTATTTGTCCCAAAACTAGGAGGAAACCTGCTGTCAATTGGAAGGATTGAGGAGAAGGGCTTGAAGGTCGAATTCGCAGATGGCAAGGCCAGAGTGATTGACAACAAGGGCAAAACACTCCTGTCAGCCAAGAAGAAAGGAAGGCTGTACATTATTGAAGAGCAGGCATCAATGGCTTGTGTAACAAGAACTGAAAGCATTGAACTGATGCATCGCAGGCTTGGTCACCCGCATTATAATGCAATCAAAAACTTAGAGTCTATTGACAAAGAACTACCAGTGTTACCAAATGCACCATGCTCTATCTGCATTCAGGGAAAAATGAAGCGGAAGAAATTTCCAAAATCATCCAACACTCGAGCTAAGGATCTCCTTGAAATCATACACTCGGATGTCGTCGGCAAAATTTCCCCATCATCCTTTGGAGACTCAAAATATTTTGTGACATTTACTGATGATTTTTCAAACTATACTACATTGTATACCATGAAGGCCAAAAGTGAAGTATTGGAAAAATTTGATGAGTACAGAAGCATGGTTGAAAATCTCCATAACAAGAAGATAAAATTTTTAAGAAGCGACAATGGTCGAGAATTCAGGAATGAAAATTTTGACAAGTATCTCACCACACATGGAATCCAAAGGCAGCTAAGTGTACCTGAAACACCGCAGCAGAATGGTAAATCGGAGAGGCTAAACCAGACTCTAGTAAACACAACAAGATGCCTACTTATTGAATCAGGAGCGGACTACAGATTTTGGGCAGAAGCAATAGCCACTGCAGCATACTTACATAATAAGAGACCATCTTGCGCAATAAATGGCAATATTCCTGAAGAAATGTGGTCAAATTCTGAAGGCAAAATAGATCATCTCAAGGTATTCGGATGTAGAGCTTGGAGCCATGTGCGCTCATATTCAAGAAAAAGCAAACTTGATCCTAAGGCAACAGAATGCATTTTTGTTGGTTATCCCACTGGAACCAAGGGATACAAGTTATATGACATGAAGAGAAAACAGTTCTTTGTGAGCAGAGATGTTATCTTTGAGGAAAATGTTTTTCCATTGAAGACTGTCAGTTGTCATAATGCCACAGAAGTCTCACTCCGTATTGAAAACTTTGAAGAGGACTACTTGTATACACCTGAAGCAGAAGTTGAAGATACCTTTCAAGAGCAATCAAACCTTGACACAGATGATTCAAATCGATTGCCTGACTCATTTCAAGAATTAGATGACCCAAGTCCTGAAGAGTATTCTTACCAACAGCTTGAAGATGTTCCAAAATCAGCTATAGAAATAATAGAAATGCCCGACAAATATGACACTGAAGCTGAAGTGATGACAGATAACCCTACTCGTACAATCAAGAGAAGCGAAGGAGCAAGACCTGTCAAGCCTCCCAAACATCTTGAAGATTTCTATCTCTACAATGCCCAAGAGATATGCTGGCATGATGAGAGAAACCCAGTGACAGTAAAGGAAGCTCTGGAATCCCCCGAAGCAGACATGTGGCAAAAGGCCATGAATGAAGAAATAGCAAACCTCACTAAAGCCCAAACATGGGAGCTTACTACCAAACCTCCTGGTGTAAAGATAATATCTTCCAGATGGCTGTTCCGCAAAAAGAAGGACGAAACTGGAAAAAGAGTAAAGTTTAAGGCCAGGTTAGTGGCAAGGGGCTATCTCCAAGTGCCTGGTGTAGATTTCAAAGACACGTTTTCACCAGTTATCAAGCTCAAATCCATACGTTTACTACTCGCCATAGCTGTAGAAAAGGATTTTGAAGTTCATCAAATGGATGTGACAGCTGCATACCTTAACGGAACATTGGAAGAAGACATCTACATGGCCCAACCAGTAGGTTGTGTGGAGAAAGGTAAAGAACACCTAGTGTGTCACTTAAAGAAAAGTTTGTATGGTCTTAAACAATCTGGCAGAGTTTGGAATTCATGTTTGGACAAATTCTTGACTGAATGTGGTCTTAAAAGATCTGATGCAGATCCCTGTATTTATTACAATGCTGAAAGGAATCTTATCATTGGTGTTTATGTAGATGATCTCCTTATTGTTGGAAATTTGAAGGATATAGAAGAATTTAAGCAAAACATCAAGAGAAAATTCATTGCTAAGGATCTTGGACCAGCTAGTCAAATCTTGTCAATGAAGATAGACAAAGATATTGATGGTTCCATCACTCTAGATCAGATTTCCTACATTACTGAAATTCTCGACACATTTAAAATGTCAGAAGCCAAACCCGCAGCAACACCTTTAGATCCGAATATTAAGTACAAGCATGTCGATGACTATCAATGGGAGAAAATTAAAGAAGAAAGCAAAAGGATACCGTACAGACAAGCAATTGGAAGTTTCTTGCACTTAGTATGTGGCACCCGCCCTGACTTAGCATATGCAGTTACATATATGAGTCAATTCAACGAAAGGCCAAACGAAGAACATTGGAGGGGGATCAAACACATGTTGAGATACCTCAAAGGAACCATGTTCAAGAAACTTAGGTTCAAGAAGAATGGCCGGGGCCTGCAAGTTTTTTCAGATGCTGACTGGGGTAGTGACAAAAATGACAGGAAATCCTTTAGCGGATACGTGATCTTTCTCTCTAGTGCACCCATTTCCTGGTCAAGCAAGAAGCAAACTGTCACTGCCCTATCATCTACTGAAGCGGAATATGTTGCAATGTGCCATGTAGCGAAAGAAGTAATATGGATGAAGAACTTGCTCGCAGAGATTTGTGTGGAGTTTCTGAATACTCCCCAAAAGGTCCATGTTGATAATCAAGGTGCTATTTTTATTTCAAAGAATCCTGTTACATCCGAAAGAAGCAAGCACATCAGTATCAAGTATTTTTTCTTAAGAGACTTGGTGATTAACAAAGTGATACAGTTTGAGCATGTGTCGTCCCAAAATAACTACGCTGATTTATTGACAAAAACAGTGTCTAAGAAGATATTGTCGAAGTTCAATTATGGTATGAACATGAACTGTAATACATAAGGACACAGTGTTGAACTTTAAACATTGGAACTCTTTCCTTTTGCACGTATATATATTTTTTTTTTATTTTCTCTTTTATACCAGTGTAACAGGTAAGGTGTTAATTTATGCACCATATTGTGTATCGTAGAAGTATGTTCTATATCGTGCATTGTAGAAGTATTATGTTGTATATTATTATGCCCTCACTTACAAATTCTTAAAATTGAAGAACTCTAATCATTTAAAATAGTATAATTAGCAAGGGGGCGTGTTAAAATATGTTAATTCTAATATTTTAAATGTTATTAATGTGTAACTTAACTGTTTCTAACTTGTACACTGTATTAAATTTGTGAAGTGGCAACAGCCTTTGAGTACAAGATTGGCAACTCAATTTGGCAACGGTCAGTAGTTGTTGATGCCTGCCGCGTTTGCTGACGCTTGTATCTGAAAGCTATGTTAGTGTGATATGTCATTATTTGTTAATATAATTATTTAATCTGGATCATGGCCGATTATTTCCTTTCGTTTATTTTTCAACAGTATGGGATATTTGGAAAAAATATCAGTTGACTAACAGCGTGGAAAATTTGCCTCGAAGTGGACGCCCACGAATGACAACTCCTAGGGAGGACAAAAAACTTATAGAAATAGCGAAAAGAAAGAGGGGAGCAACCTCAAAACAATTTAATGTCGAATGGTCTAAGTATAACGTAAAGGTATGTGACTGCACTGTACGTAATCGTCTAAATGCAGCAGGATTTAAATTCTGTAAAGCTAAAACGAAACCTTACTTGACAATGAAGTATAGAAAAGAGCGCTTGCAATGGTGTAAGAAACATGTACACTGGCCACTTTATAAATGGAATAAGTTATTTTTAGCGATGAATCTCATATATCTTTCAGAACAGGTGATGACTGTGGAACATATGTTTGGAGGAGAGTTGGTGAAAAGTTCAATGATAAGTATGTCAGTATGAGGACTAAATTTTCACTTGCATTTATAATTTGCAGTTGTATGATATCACAAGGCATTGACAAGTTGTATATTGTGTTACGCACAGTAAACTCTGAAGTTTACATTGACATTTTAGAGAATTTTTTTATTCCCAGCATCGATCAATGGTTAGGAGATCAAAATGACTTCTTATTTCAAGAAGATAATGCAGCTCCCCATCGTACCAAATCAGTGAAGAAATTTCTACAAAATGTAGGAAATAATCCAATTAAAACCATGACTTGGCCGCCCAATAGTCCGGATCTTAATCCCATCGAAAATCTGTGGAATATATTTAAAAGAAAAATCAATTTTCGAAGGATCACAAATGCCATAGAACTACATAAAGCTATAAGGGAATGCTGGTGTGAAATTGCTCCCAATGAGTGTAAAAAGCTTATTGAGTCCATTCCACGAAAAATTTTGGCTGTCATCCGAGCTAAAGGTGGATTTACTAAATATTGATTACAGTGATCTGTTATTTTTTTCCAAATCAAAGCGTGATTGGATAATTTTTTCTTTGGTGTTTAAATTTCAATCCCCATTTTTCTGTTTATAAATTGATGTATAATGATTTTTCTTTATTGCATATTGTTGTTCATTATATGTAATACAAATGTATTATCGCTAATAATCGTTTAATTTTTATGCAATGAGAATAAATAATCCTTTCTTACAAAAAATGGTCAAGTTGGTGTAATGATCAGAAACTTTGTGCCAAGGGTTGTATATATTTGAAAAGTTTCAAAAGTTATAGTAAAATAATACAAGATATAAAGTAATTAAAAAGTTTATTTACACAAAATTACAATTATTGTTGATATAAAATAATTAAAAAGTTTATTGATACAAATTTCCATTCACACAAATTATAAATTTAGATACTTTAACTTAGGGAACTTCATCTACATTTCTGTCCATATTTTTTTCATGTCTTTGCATTCTGAAACAGACAACAAAAAAAAGATTAATATATTTTCAAAATTACAAAGTTTAATTTTTATAACATTTAAGAATTCTGGGTTACAATTAGTTTTTAAAGTCATCACAAAAATTATAAACTCCTCAATTAACGAAACTAGCTTCATGTTAAGCATGGAATTGCTGGGAGGCAATAAAACATTAAAAAACTTTTTGGTAGAAAATTTTAAATCAATTTTACCAGGCAATAAGCCATAGATCTTTCTGTCCTAACTTTCAGGCAAGCCAGACTTAACAATAATGTGGGTTATACTTTTGGCTACAGTCATATTGAGTACTCAGCCAATACAGAGTAGCTGTAAGAATTTTATTCTTTAACCCTTTCAAGGGCAAAGTACGTCTTTTGCTAAAATGTTGAAATATTTGAATGACACCAGATTTTACGAACAAATCTATTTGAAAATGATTAAAAGCTTTTCATTGCGAATATTATAAAAGCAAAATTTTATTAAAAATTTCTGGGTGCCACTTGGCAGTTTGGAATTAAAATTAAGCGTTTGAGCCTTGCAAACACCGCCCTTGAAAGGGTTAAGTACTATTGTAGGGATGTATCACTTGTGGCCTTCACTGGGTTAACTAGTGGCCCGTGGAGACCCTAGATGTAAACATCTTGAAAAATTGTGAATTTTAGCAATTAGCCGCGGGAAAAAATGCAAATTTTACTAATTAGTCAATGGAAAAATTGCAAATTTTGCCAACTGGGATGCATAAAAATCCTGATTTTTGCCTATCAGGCACATAAAAATAATAATTTTCGCCTATCAGGCACATAAAAGTAGTGAATTTTGCAGGTTGGACATGTAAAAATGGTAAATTTTGCCTATTGGGCACATAAAAGTTGCTAATTTCATCAATCAGGCACATAAAAATCATGAATTTCGTGGATCCGGTGTGAAGGGGGGGGGGGACTAACCCCTATCCTTTCGAAATTAGTATTTTTATGAGCTTCTAGGACACTGATTCCTACTCCCTCCTTCCCCTAAACAAAAGAAATTTGTTCACACTATGGATCCTGGCCCTCGAATCTCCAGTCATTTTTGTAAGTGGCCCCCCTCTTATACAGGTTGTGCACTCTTACATAACTGAAGACAAAGGAATTTATAACTGATTTGTAAAAAGTTATTTGAATATAAATTATATTAATATATTCAATTATCCATAAAAACTATTTAGAAAAAACTATGATTTTGGAAGAAAGTTTGTTAAAACAGAAAATACAATAACTGAAAAAAAACATTCTAATAATGAAATTTGTTATATCCACATTATATTGCACATTGCGAATAGTGCAAGCTACCCACTTTTTTTACCATTAGCATTTTGCATTATTCAATGAACTGGGAAAGCAACCAATAACCATTTTTGACAAATAAATTTCAAATTTAATTAGTTAAATTTAAAGAAAATATGATTAAATGCTCAAGATGTATGTATACACACACATATATATATATATATATATACATGCACACACACAGGCATGTTATCCTTATTCTCACTTTGTGTGTGCATCAGTGGTTCTTTCTTATACGCAACTACTCAGTATGCAGCAACATTTTTATCTCAGAAACAATACTCTTTATAATGAAAATAATAAATAAATAATAACCTTCAAAATTTTCTAACTTTCGCCTGGTTCAACCAATCGCCCACAGCTTCTTTGACCTTCACTTCAGTTGCCATCTCTTTAAATATCTTTTAACAAGCCACTATAAAAACATGCAGGAATAAATTATAAGAGATGATACATTTTTGCTTATATAAGTTTAAAAGAGTTCTTATAAATTACTTATTCTTTAGACAAAAGTAAATTGTTTTTTGTAAATTACATTAAAAATAAGGATTTAAATGTTAAATCATTCTCTAGACATCTTTTAAAAATGGTTAACAGTAAGTCACTGTAAAAGATATTGGAAAAATTAATAAATTTATCTACTAAACAGTGCAAATAAAATTATGTTGCAAAAGACATTCTAAAAGAATAAGTAAATATTACTTCTGAGGTACTCAAAAACAGAACAGAAAACAAAAACGAAAAATCATGTATCAAGCATAGATTATAAAACACTTTCCAACACATCCAACAAACTGTAACGAAACCACCGTTAAATAAAGGTAAAAGAAGATATGTAAGTAAACAGTTTTAAAAACATAACACATTGAAAAATACAGTTTTTGAAATTACCTTCCAGTGTCAAAAAAGTAGTCGAATTATTTTGTACAGCCTTGTATATGATGAATAGATGTGGATAGATGAATAGATGTGCATGATAAAATTTAATTCAGTTAGATTATTCACATTTAGCAATTTTCTCCAATCGATAGAAATGCACTCTAAATCTTTTGTACAGTCCTGTATATTATCAGAATACTTTTGTATACACCATATATTAAATTAAAAGGTAACTTAAAATTTACTCGCAGCAATTATCATCCGTAAATGACAATGTATTTTTTTCTTTGTGCAGCCCTGTATATGAATTTATTTATAATCCACAAACTTCTATTTGTCTACTAAATATAGTTCAGCAGGAAAATGTGTAACACAATTAAAAACTACCCTTAAGCAATTCACTGCTAAAGTCTATAATACATATGAACTCCCTTGTGTAGCCCTGTATATGATATCAACCTAGCTTATAAACACACACGTACTATGAAAAAATTTAGTTAAACTTAAAAACACAAACCAAAGTTGAAAATGCACTTATCACACATAGACTGTAAATATCACACATGTACACTATAAACGATATATTTTATGTGTCCTTGTAAATAAATACAATACACACAAGAGAGCTATTTGTAGTGTAACTCAGTAATGCATATAATTTTCATTATGTTTGAAGTAGTAAAATATCACTAAGTTACACTGCAAACCATTTTCCTCATAGAACGATACGTAATTGAATTATTTTGTTTGACCCTGTAAGTGAATAAAAAATGCTTTGCAGCCAATATTCTACAAAAAACATATTTTAATGTGCTTCATAATTATATATCGATTTCATCATGCTTTAAATGACGTAGCATTATCAAAATGCACTTGAAACGATTATTTCCCATTGACTGCAATTGGAATACTTTTAACTGTAACTGTAAAAAAATTAAAAGTACTACACACTTCAGTTGAAATAGGGAACATGCTATAATAAACGACAATAACATACAAAAATTTCAGGACAATCCGAGTATATTTATGCAAATTAGAGCACGGACAGACAGCAGACAAACCGAAGTCATAAATTCTTTTCAACTAGGTTAGAAAGTGTTAAAAAGAGTGATATGTAAGAGCTAGAATCTCTTCCCCCCGCCCTCCCCAAATGGGAAAAAATTATGGATGCACCGGATGTGAATTTTTGTAGGATACTGGATAGCGAATATCCGGCACAAAATTTTACCAAATACTTTCTAGTTTTTAATTTCAATAGGAATATTTCTATTTTATGCTTGCTTAAAGAAGAAAAACTTTAAATTATTATAATTTCAAATGTTAATAATGAATTTAAATTCATTTATTAAGTTAAAGTTACTTAAAAACAAAGGCTTTTTAGCAACTAACTATTGAAATTTAATCATGTTTTGTCTTTTGCCTATTTTAATATGCATAATAGTTTTATTATTATTATTATTATTCAGGGTCATTGAACATAAAAAAGATAAACAAGTAATTTCTCTGTTTTTCATACTTATAAATCTTTGTTATTTATAAAGATTAAATATCCTATTGAAGTGGCTTTTTCTTTTCTTTTATACTAGTACATATTACTTGTTTTTCTTATGACAAGTGTTTTCTAAATAGAATTTAAATAGAGAAGCTCCTCGTTGCAAGTATCTTGTTTTGTAATACAAAGGGGACAGTTAACTATTCAAGAAAGTGGTACAATTCTTATGATCCGTATTATTTTACCACAGCTGGTCTTTCATCCATAGACAAAATAGTGACAAAAGATTCAATAAAATAATTTTTACTTTAGAATTGTTGAAAACACAAGAAAAAGAGACCACCAGAGGGGTAAACACTTATTCTCAGAAGCAGATATTATTTGTGATCAAAAACATAACAGATTTACAGCCTGAAAATACTAAGCACCTAATGTTCCTACTTCATAACTTCCCTTTAATAAAATTTAATTATAAATATTTTTTTGTCAAATTTTAAACATTATATTTTTATTTATATACATAAACTATACAATTTAATTTTTGTGAAAATACATGAGTATTTCTTTTTGTTAACATTGTTTTAATGGGATAATGTGGGTAAGCAGCAAATTAGTTTCACACTTTTTCTGATAATGTTAAAAATATGAGTCACTATTCAGCAACCAGATATTGAAGTATTCAGATGGACCAAATATCCGGTTTGAGTGCCGAATAAGCAGGATATCTGGCAGGAGCACAGGGCTGTAGCTAGAAGTAAACAATAGGGGGTGCTCAAGAAAATGTAGGGGGAGGGGCTCATACTATTTCTCTCTCTCTGACACATTCACGCACAAACACAGATATATATGATCAAAGTATTATATAGAAAGGTAAATTAGCACATATTCATATTCTAGGAACTATGTTACTTATTAAACTGTTTATAATAACTTTATTGGATGCTAAGACAAGTGAAGGCTGCAGACAGGGATGTAATGGAGGATATACGGTGGATAAGCCGCGTACCTTCTGGATTATTTTAAGGAATACCGTACATCCTCTTCTCAAAAACACTACAGTATATACTCTTTAGGGTATACCTTCACCCTACAGCATATGCCCTCTGGTTTTTTTACGACTACATCACTGGCTGCAGAATGAAAATTTTCAGTGTATAATTATACTAGTAAAATAATAAGTGATTATGTCAATAAGTAAATAAAAAGCTGACAGTACACCAGTTTCAAAAGAGTTACAACCTTTAATTCTTTTATGAATATTCCCTGCCCTTAAGGATTCTTAAGTTATGTTTTTATAGGAAAAAAAGCATTCGAAAAATCAAGGATGTATTTTGCATTTAAAAATTATTTTCGTGTTTAGTCAAATACTAAAACCACTTGTATTTAAGTTGGCTATTAGCTTTTTTCATTAGTATCATTTATAAATCAAGGATCTTATATATATATATATTTAACTAGTTTGATTCAAATACGAAACATAATGTTTATCATAAGCATCATATTTACTATCAAACTCATTAGAATAACTCTGTTTTATGCTAATAATGGAGAAAATTAAATAAACTATAGGTTTAAATTTTTCAAAGCATAAATAGAAAAATATTTTACGTAAATGTCTAAATTTTTGTAAAAATCAGATGGTAACTTTTCTTAATAATAAGAAATAATAAAATTATTACAGGTAATGACATAAAATTTTGAGTGTCCGATATCAATTTCGTCAAATGCAATAATTAAGTTGCATTTGATGACTAACAACTGTGAATTCCAAACACTGTTCCAAAACCAATTATTATATATATTTTTTATTTTATAAATATTAAAATATTCATTACTTATAACTAATTTTTATAATTAGGTTTCATGTATTTTAAAATATACTATTTCTTTCTTCTGAATGGTTTTATTCTTTAATGACAAGTTTTTTTTCAATATTTTAAAACTCAAAATTATATAATGCTTACCAACAAATGTCGAAGATGAACCTCCTCTGATAGCTTCTTATTTAATTCTATAAATGCTGTATCATCCACAGCAGGAAGACTTCCCAGAAGTTTTAAATCTTCTTCCCTATCAAAATTTTCTGCCACTTCCTGATGTTGTACTTTTTTTTGATTTTCTAATATTAAATTAAGTTTCTCATCAAGTTGATGCACTTTGGCAGAAATATCTGCCATCCATGCAGCCAACCTTCCATTCATTAGAGTTTGACCTGTGAATACCGAAAAACAAAATTAATGACATACACATGTAATTATTGAATATTAATTTTAAAAAATGGTTGAGTGTACAAAGAGTTCTAATGGTCAATTATTTTTTATTTCACTTAAATAATGTGGATTTTCATGATCATTCTTATTTGTCCCATTGGTAGGGTACTACTTATCTATAAGTAGACTTTTTTAAGTATATATATATATATATATATATATATATATACAGTGAAACTTCCGTTTAACGAAGTCTCATTGTTTCACTTATAAACTTCGTTATGAAGAAAATTCGTTAAATAGAAATCAACTTAAATTCATGAAATTTTTCCTTCAGATATGACAAACAGATATTGGATTCAGAAGCATTTGATTAAACTTCAATTATGAAATCATTTTTTACAAAACAGTTGTGTACGGTCGATGACATCACGTCACATTCCCAAGCTTTGCTCAACCTTACATCAGTTCTGATACACAGGTTCTCAAACTAATGTTTTCACTATATTCTCTTTTTTCTGACTTTTTCGACAATGTACTTCAAGATTTTGTATTATTCCTTAGACTAATGCTGAAGTTCTGAAGTTGTATTAGCAGGAACAAAAAAAACTTTGATGTTCGATTTGCATTTTGAAGCACATTCTTGTGGATGTACAAAGAAATTGTCTATGAGCAATGGAAGTTCAGAATGGTAATTATCTGACTCTAATTGATATTTTTTGCTTCAATGCATCTGACGCCATTACGTCACTGCATCTTCTATCATTGAATGTAAAAAAGGGATTTTGACTTCCCCATCTGTTAGCGCTGGAGTCTCTGTTTGAGAGAGTAATCATAACAAGTGTTTTTCTTAATGTTTAAAAAAAATTGTTTTATTTAGCACCAAGCAGAAAGGAAATTATTTAAATATTCATTTTCATACAATCCGCTGAAATAAATTCGTATATCCATCAAAACAGCAACCTCTTAGTTTGATTACACGTACAAAAGTGGAACAAACTTCGTTATATAGAATATATTTTTTGTAATATGGAGATTAATTTACATGCTAATGGTGTTCAAACTCAAATTTCTACAGAAAATTTCGTTAAATAGAAAACTTCGTTAAATAAGGACTTCGTTAAAGGGAAGTTCTACTGTATATATTAATGATGGGCAATTTTAAACAATTCAAGAATCAATTAATTTCGATGTTGTATAAAACAACATCGATCAAAAAATAATCGATTATCAAATTCTCATATTGACGATTTCGATGCTCTGGAATCAATTCTCACAACAAATCGATCAAATTTGATCATGAATCGTGATAACTGTGATTAGAGTAGACAAAAGAATGCTATTTCTGGCATTCAGTTCATAATATATTTTTTAATTATGATCCAATTTGAACGGGACCTTTTCCCCAAGATATTTAGTTACCAACTAAACATTGATATTATATGTGCAACACTTGATAACCAGTATTTATGAACAATAATATAATTATCTAAAAAATCAATTTAGCCACAGTGTTAATTAAATTGATAAAAAATATCGACATCAGTGAAAAAATTTTAGATTATCGATAAAATCGATTTGGCCCCAGTATCGATTAAATCGATAAAAAAATTTAGAGTATTGATTAAATTGATTTGGCCACAGTATCGATTATATCAAATCAATAAAAAAGATCGAAATCGCCCGTCACTAATATATATATATATATATATATATATATATAATCCAGCAAAAACATGATTTTGGCCTGAACCAGCACCACCCCCCTCACCAAAAACAAGACAACACAAGAAAACACTGTAGAAAATATATGTAAAAATAAACAGAAACAAGCTGCGGCCTCATCAGCAGTGGGTAAATTCAAAGGCAGCCAAGCATCCGAATAGAAAGATTAACAATTAGTGGCAGTGGGTTTCGGCCAGAGCGCTGCGTAGCAAAAAATTCAAAATGTACAGAAACATATTTGAATACTACTTAACAGACGCTCCCCCCACCGTACCCTACGCCACAATTATATTGTGGCGTAGGGTACGGTGGGGGGAGCGTCTGTTAAGTAGTATTCAAATATGTTTCTGTACATTTTGAATTTTTTGCTACGCAGCGCTCTGGCCGAAACCCACTGCCACTAATTGTTAATCTTTCTATTCGGATGCTTGGCTGCCTTTGAATTTACCCACTGCTGATGAGGCCGCAGCTTGTTTCTGTTTATTTTTACATATATTTTCTACAGTGTTTTCTTGTGTTGTCTTGTTTTTGGTGAGGGGGGTGGTGCTGGTTCAGGCCAAAATCATGTTTTTGCTGGATTATATTGAATTTGTGTGTTCTAATATGCAGCTTCTGGCGCTGTTCACACGAATATATAGCTGTTTTGTTTGTGATGTGATGGTTACTGCTTATATATATATATATATATATATATATATATATATATATATATATATATATATATTTGTAATTTATCAACCAGTAGGTTTAGAGAAAGAGGTGGGGGACAACAGAAAACAAATTTATGGCAAGTATTTGCTATGGAACCCAAAAAAAAAAAGACTGTATACATAATTGGAAAATAATTAAGAATTGCATTTACTTGAGGAACATGTAGGTGGTCTTCCTGAATATGACGATGGACTTTGTCTTGGACTTTGAAAATTACTTGTGTGGGCTTGTTTGTGAGGAATTGAATTATATGTTGGTAAAGATTGTTGATCAATTGTAAGTAATGGATATTGTGAACTTGTGTGGGCTTAAATGGAGCTGTGATTAGTGTAACTTATTGAAGGTAAAAGTTGTTGATCTGTTGTTGTAAGTATGTGGGCTTGAATGGAATTTTGATGAGTTGGAGTTAATGAAGGTTGTGTTAAATCTGTAACAGGAACTGGATACGGTTTGACTTCAACATTATTATAACCTGTTTTACGTTTTTGTGGAGGTATATCTTCATCAGAATCAACTTCTGGACCTCTCATTTGTTTATTATATTGTTTTCTGTTAACTCTCCTTGAAGTATTCTCTTCCTAACTTTCTAAATTGGAGGTATCTTCTGCTCCAGATAAATTTAGAAAAGCTTCACTGAAACTGCCTGCAAAGTAAAATATATTATATATTAGCCACTTAACTAGTTATTATAATTCCAAGTGTATTTCTTTCATTGAATGAAATTTGAATTGGTATTTGATTAAGAAAATTAACAGTTAGAAATCAACCATTGTTGTTTAACTTTTGTTTAAGTAATTTAAGATTTAGAAAAAAAAGATAAACTATTACTTCACACTGAAATGTTTAAAAAAAAAACAAAGAACATTTTAAAATAACTTACTATATTTGTGCAAAACTTTTATTCGACATGTGAACCAATCCTCTTCCGGATTAGCAAGCTTTTTGAGTAATTTATCCCTTGCTTCATTTGTTCTGACATTCGAATATTGGCACACTTTATTGGACTTTGGCACACCTCTAAGTTCAACCAATGTGTGCACACAATCCCCGGTGCATCGCTTTCATCTAAAAATTGCACAATTGCATATATATTGAGTTCTAAAAAATAATAAGAAAATAAAAAGGTTTAAATTAAGTTTTTTTTTTTTTTATGAAGCACATGCAAGAATTAAGATCACAGTATCAAGCTTACTTGCAAACAATCTTTAATAACATTCGCAATTATATACTTGCAGTTTACTTTAGAAAAAAAAATGCTGAATCTGTAGAAGATAGTTTTGTTTTATTGCTGGAAGTACACTGAAATTCATGAACTACCATAAATCTGAATTAAAAGAAGGATATGATAGATTTATAGCTATAGTGTCTTGTACTTGGACACCACTTACAATAGCCGAAACGTCAGTTGAGGCTCACTGTGAAGATGTGAAAAGTTTTTGGTTTCCGTCTGTCTGATTGTTTGTCTGTTACGCAATAACTACCATAAAAATGGTCCGATTACGTTGATTTTTGGTAGGTACGTTGGCGTGGTATCCAGAATTAGCTGTATAATTTTTGGTTAAATTTGGTTCATTCAGTCGGAAAATATAGAAATTTTTTTTTAGGTCATAATGCTTTCCTATGGGGATGCAGATGATTTTTCAAATTTCATTTTTATCTGAAAGGAAAATGGAATATTTGCATAATGGATTTAGACATAAAATTATGAATGCTAAATTTTCAAACTGGATTTCCAATAGTTTTGAAATTTTGCCGATAAATTTAATAAAACTTAGAAATTAATTGCTTAAAATATTTGAAAATGATTTTGCATCTGTTTGGGAAATATAAACATCTTATTTTCGTATATTTTACAATTTTTAAAAGCATTTATTTTTACTTTCCACTTTAATTTATTTGTTGCTTTAGCAACTGTATTTCAAAGAGTATAAAATAATAAAATTCAAGGAACTCTCACTATTTTGGTGAAATATATTTTTTTTTTAATCAAAACGAATGTAAATTTAATGAGACTACGGGGGATGATTACCAACTTATTAAATTAAAAGAATAAGCAGTTCATCAGAATTTCAGAATATCATTGTATAACACCGTGTTTAATTTAATGATTCTAATTTCTGGAACATTCAAAAAATTTTACATGCTTATAAATATGCATGCAATTGAAAAAATAACAATTGCGGATTGTACGATATTAAATGATATCAAAAATGAGATTTAAAAAACAAATGACTTGCAAAGCTGATGTTGAGGCTCCTGATCTGCAGATTTACTAGTCAAAATACAATTCTTCATAACAAAAATAATTTAAATTTGAAAATTTCTGTCATATTGCACCTACTGGGACAGGAGACAACATTACACGATACTAAAAGATGAATAAATAAAATCTTTCAAATGGTATATTTTGTTGATTTTCTTAAAGTAATTTCTAATTTTTTGTTGTTTAAGCAAAATTTTGTATTCTACTTTGGCAATAAGTGAAATACCATCAATACACCCAGAAAGTGAATATAAGGGAAAGAATATTAAGACATAAATAATATATAGATAAATGTGGAGAGACAACAATGTCAAAAATAAAATGATTTAAGATTTTGAAACTAAATGTGCTAAAACAGAGCTAAGAAATTACAGAAATTGTTTCCTAAATTTACATATAGTAGAAGATATTTCTAACACACAACCTCTCAGACATAAACAATAAATTTTACAGTTAAGAAGCATCTGCAATCCACATTGTAGAAATATTACTACCCTCTAAAGGACTAAGTTTGAAACATTATTTCATCATTATCTCCCTAATTAAAGAGTTTTTTAATGAAAATGTTGTTGTTTTAAAATTAAAGTTTTGGATGACATATGAAATGATCTATAATACAAATTACATTAGGAAACCGGATATCCTCGCCCTAAGAAAAAAAACCTAAATTTTAGAAATTAAAATACTTTTGAAACAGTCTTGCATTTTTTTATAACCTAAGCCGATAAATTTTTTTTCTAATTATTGCAAACAAAATTAAAAAAAAAAAATATGTAGAAACAGCCTACAGCACTTAGAAATGAATGTCAACAAATGTGAAAAAAATTAACATACATGAGCAATAGGACAAAATGAAATGATAAATGAATCTGAAATATGAAGATATTCGTTATCAGAGTTTAAAATCGTGCCATACAGACTATCACAATAGCTTTACTACAACAAAAGTTTTCTTAATTAAATGATTTGAAACTAATTTTGAAGAATAACATTTGCATCTGGTAACAGAGGTTACATTCAGAAAGAAAAAAGATTATCCTGGAGACACATTTTATTTGGTTTACCCTTTAGTCTAATTATTTCATTGTAGTACCATTTATAAAACCAAAATTGTTCAAAACTATTTAAAATTTTGCATTAATACAGTAGATGCCCTTAAATCGACATAGCTTAAAAACCAAGAGGTAATGCAGATTTTAGAATTTTGCAGATTTCTGGTCGCTGTTTTGTTAAAAAAAAACATTCAAAATATTAACAGTAAAGATCAAGTAAATAATTAATATTGCATAATTAAATATGCATAATGATAAATGTACACTAATAATTCACACCAAAATCTTAAAATAACAAAGTTTCATTTCATGTTTAGTTATACTTAATAACCAAAAAAGCTTGATTCATATACATAAATTATTTGGTAAAAATATCGCGATCACCACTGATATCAGCACTATCTTGAATTTTTTCAAAAATAAATTTATATTTCCTTCATGAGAAAACATGAGTTGCACCATATTAACCAGAATTACATTTTAAAATGTGTACAAAATTATATAAAAATTTAAAAATACTTGAATTTTACACCTACATCTTAACTGTACAAGTTTCATTGTTTACATCAGAAACAATGTGCAGATTTTAGAAATTTGCAGATTTTAGGGAGTCTACTGTATAACATTTCTTGTGAAAATATTACTATATAAAAAAAAATATTCATCGGAATGAAGCATTGGAAAAGCAACATGTTTGGTTTGAAAAGGGAGCAAGACTACTTTACGGGAAATATATGAAACAGGCTTTTCTTTTAACTCGGATAATAAATAACTCACTAAATAAATGCCTAATTCAGAACTTTCTATAAAAGGATTACTATAAAAAATTTCCCTTTTCTTAAACTCTTTGCAAAGTATAACCATAATTTGTGATCTACTGGAAAACACAATATTAGAAACAACTACCACATTTCCATCTTTCAAACAACACGTGGAGTTAGGATGTGCAGTTGTAATTTTAAAAGATTGGAACTCAAGTATTCTATACTGTTGGGAAGCATCACAACCTGCTGACAGAGGTCCAAAAAAGTGAGAACCAGAAAATGTTAGAAATAGAATAATCAGGAGACCAAGAATCAGAGTTTGACATTTCACCATGTCTTTTGACAAACTGCTGAAGTGGTTGATCTCTTTTCCTTATACATTTCTTAAATTGCTGCATAAAATTTTCGAATTTAAAAGCACTGCAGGAATCAAATGGACCAAATGTCAAAACATCATCAGCAATGTGTGTCAGACCGTGAAAATTGTGTGTTATATATTGCAAACCATATAGCTTTGCACAAGTTTTCACAAAATGTACCAAAAGACTTTTAGCATACTAAAGATATTTATAACAATATTGCAGATGCAATAAAATAGACATAGCAATAGAAAGGCTTAAGAAATGTTCATAGATAGATTTATATTCTGATTTTAAAATATCATTAAAAATGATAGGCCCAATATACAACGAAACTTATCAGAATGCAGTTGCTTTCCATCGTTTTATGTCATCTAAGCCACAAGGTTTTCTTGAAAACTCACATGGCATATGACCAGAAAGGGAGAATTGGAGGAAAGAGAATCAATTATTCCATGTGGAAATTTTAAAGGCACTGGTGCAAATAACCATATATAAAATAGAGTACGGACTACTCCCAAACACACTAAGTGCATATAGTCTAGCAGAAAATAGTTTATAAAATGAATATTTGGGATATTAACTAAGAGTGTATCATTTATGTGAAAATCTTCATATTTTTTAGACAAAAACTCTTCATGAGTTCTAGGCAAAGCATCACAATTTGGAAAAGTCATACGATTATCATACTAAATTCTGCTTTGTGTGCATTTGGTGCAAGAAGAATAACCAGTGTGAGATTTAATGCCCAATACATAAGCTTTTGCTGGAGCACCATATACAAAACCCTCTATTAAAACCTTCATGACTTTCCCTTTTAAAACTATGCCATTATGTACAAGATTTACTGCCTCTGTCACAAAAGCTTTAAGAAAAGGAGAACAATTATCTAGTTTCTTTTTTCCGAAAAAAATTTGAATTATAAATACTTTATTCTTAATTTGTGTAACTTTGTTTACAAAACCCATAATTGGCCAAAATGATTGGGAGCTACTGGTGAAAAGTGGCAGTCCATCGATGCCAATCATTAAATGAATGGAATCTACAACTTCTGTCACTTTATCCCATAACTTTAACAAGTTATATTCTAAACCAGGGGTGCACAACCTTTTTCAACCCATGGGCCAAAAAAAAAGAAAAAGTACCTTACCTGGGGTTAATGTAGCGTTGCATTTATAAACACATTTTTTTTCTAATCTAATATAAGAAGTCAATAGACCACTTTGATGAAAACATACTCAATTCTGAATATATGTACATTTATAAATTAATTTTAATAGACCGAATTCTCACTATAAATATAAACAAAACCGCTTCAACCGGAAATCGCAGTCGAAACTTCCGGTTCAGTGCTAAGCATTGGCAAAGCTTCCGATTTTTTCGTGACTGTTCATCAAATTTAAATCCTTTTAAATCATTATTTTTTTAAATATACATTTGAAAATACTGTAAAATCCTGAAAAAGTAAGGCAGGTATATAATTTTTTACGCAATATTGTTTAAATAAAAATATATTTTAGTCGTTTTTGACAGCATGGGTGCCATCATGGAGATACCGCTTTTAGTTCCATAAGTAGAAACATTATCTTTGTTCTCCTTCTCTCCCTGGGTGCCATAAACGGGGATATATCGCCTTATTTTGGCTGACAATCGTGAAAGTGCTATATTTTTTTCCCTCTTGGCGATATGTTTTTGTTTATTTTATAACAACGAAATTGTTTTAAAGTTGCTAGGAAGACATACAGAGCAGTAAACGTTCCTTATTTGTTCATAACTATAAATGTAATATGTCATTTATTGTATTTTTTATTTATACCATATTAAATATGTCATTTATTGTACTTTTTTGTTTATAACATTATATATTTATTTCGTTTAAAGTTAGATCAGAGTTTGGAAATTAATGATTGTTATAGAACTTAATAAATTAAAAAAGATTGTTATTAAAAAACTAATATTGTTAACCAACTTTTGCAGTAAAACTTGCATTTATATTATATTAGGATTTATATAATGATTGCTATTAACAATGTTGAATTCAGAGGGTGGGCCAGAGTATCAAAATCCCCTCCCCCCTCCCCACGCCGAAAAATTTGAGAGTTTTTGCCTATCAATTGTCTGATAGTTTAATTAACTCCCCCTCCCGTTTCAGCGTTCATCCTTCAAACTATCTATCTTTCTGTGTTTATAGTGATGGATTTTTTAACCTATTTTATTGCAAAATTCAAAGATAAAATAGTTGGCTACCCTTTTTAATATGTACATGGACAGTCATTAAAGTTTGGATCCTTGGAGCTTAATCTAATAGAAAATAAAATCTAGGAATAGTTCTTTTTTTTTTTTTTTGGAAAAGCTTTGTATTTATGTTGATTTAATCTATACATTATTTAGTAAAGTACACTTTTTTGTTTTTTTGCAGATCATGACTAGTTCTTATTATAATGAGTTGGATGAAGATTCAAAAGAAAGATATCTGCATAAACTTAGTTTTGCTAATATACCTTTCCCAGATCCATTGGATGAGACCATAAAATCACACACCTTTTCACGAGATGTCAAACTTTGGCCGTCTGTTGCTTTTGGTGATATATACCAATATTTAGTAGAAGCAGAATGTGTTTACACAAAAGAAAAATTTAGGAACTATAAAGCTCTAGAATCATACAACTATTTCAATAGTGGCAAAGTGAAAAACATCATAACTTTCAAAAATAAAAGTATTGATATTTGCATTGTGACCTGTGATGTTCAGGCTAGCCAAACTTTAAAGGTTCATCACAGGCCCTGGATTTTAACGACAACAAATGGAGTTGTTTACAATGGTCATTGTACATGTATGGCAGGGTAAGTTCTTAATAAAATTTTCCTTTTTTTTTTGGTAATTTGTATAACTTTTATTAATTACAGAAAAAAAATTATCAATAATCATTTATAAGTTTCTTTCAAAATTTGTTAGACTGATTTTTAAGCAGTAAATTTTTATTGGATCCTAACACGGATAATATTGTTGTAAAACAGTTTAATAGTCCATGATTTAACATTTCAATAAATTTGGAACGGTTATTTTTTTAAGGATTACCTTATTTTGTTGTTTTTATGTCTGTTTATATTTATATATCATTAAAGTAGAGAAAAAAAGGCAAGCTGTGAATTAGCCCCATAAATTTTTTTTCCACCCCCCTCCCCTCTGAGTTTGCTGACTGGTTACAGTCCTGGTTGTAATTTATTTATATTTTATTAATAATTATGAAACTCATTCGAAATTTATATTACGTTATTTATCATTCCTGAAGAGTACATTTTCTTTTATAAAAATGCCTTATTCTACTGAAATACTGCTCTTTTGCGTGACTTGTACTCTGTCTTTTTTCTTTCTAGATTGATCACCAAATATAATAATGTTCTTTTCTCCATTTAATATGATAATCTTTAAATTATTTCACTGCATAATCTTCTTTCATTCATGGAAAGTTCCTTTTTTTAACAAAATGTGAGAGAAATAGAGATTAACTTATATCCATCATTATAAAAACTGAATATTATTATTTACAAAGTAAATAAAAATTTAATATATCTATTTGTTCATCAAGTATGATATGCAGCACGGCAATTGCAAGGGTCTGTCCAGGTTTTTTTTTCATAAGGTCTTGTTTTTTGCAATTGTGAATTTTTCTATATTTGTGAAAATTTTAGTAATAATTTTGTAAATTTGAAATTATTGTTAAATTCAAGTTCACGTGTATGTATTCTTTACAGATGAAAAAGCTAAGTAATATGTTCTTTGATGTGTTCAATTTTTATTTATTTATTTATGTATTTTGATAGGTCAAATTTTATTTTTAAATGATTAAATTTGTGAAAGGTTTAATTTGAGGTAGAAAATTTTTACGAAAGGTCTATTTTTAGGACAAAGGGTCCTGTTTCTGGATGAAAAATTTTGTGAAGGTTCCTGCTTTAAGAAGTAAATTTTTGTGAAGGTTTCTGTTTTAAGAAGTAAATTTTTGTGAAGGGTCCTGGTTTAAAATTAAAATTTTTGTTCCTAAACAGATCCCTGATTTAACAACATTAAACATGCAGGGATCGCATTTGCCCTGTAATTCCTACAATTTTCTTATAGCCCTAAAATTCTACTAAAATTTTTCTTGTTTCCCTAAAATTTGCTTCCAATAACTATTTCTGTTTACAAATGACTGATAAACAAAGTTAGTTTTGCTTTGTATCGTGATCACCAAAGCTGATTCTTGTTAGACATTTTCATTGGTTGTTCAAAAGTAAGTGGTAAATAACAACAAAGAAATAAAGTATCGTAACTTTTAAGTTTAATTAAAACTGTGGCTAAGCTTTGGGATCAGCCTGCTGTCTGCCATCTTGTTTTTTAAATCAAAACATAT
This sequence comes from Maratus michaelseni, assembly GCA_963931845.1. Lineage (NCBI taxonomy): Eukaryota > Metazoa > Arthropoda > Arachnida > Araneae > Salticidae > Maratus > Maratus michaelseni. Next base: position 259,985,344 of record OZ007598.1, read on the forward strand.
TTGTTTTGTTTCTCATTTCCAAAATAATTTTCATTCATATTTATTTATTATAAACACGTTATTTAATTTTATTGACTAATTTATTTATATTTAATAATATAAGTTAAAATGTTTTGATTTAAAAAATCAGATGGCTGACCGCGGGCGATAAATCAAAACATTTATTTTGTTTCTGACATAATCAAGTTAAATAGAAAACAGAATACTAATTTAGGTACTTTTCGGTTAGCCGGGCGCCAGTGATTTATATACATGTATATATACACACATATATATAGATACACATATATCTACATACACATATATATACATACATATATGTATGAATATACATGTATGCATATACATACATATTTATATATGTACATATATCACTGGCGCCCGGCTAACCGAAAAGTACCCTAATTTATTTATATTTAATAATAAAAGTTAAGATGTTTTAATTTAAAAAATGAGATGGCTGACTGTGGGCAATAAATCATAACATTTGTTTTGTTTCTGACATAATCAAGTTCAATCAAAACATTTTAACTTTTATTATTAAATATAAATAAATTAGTCAACAAAATTAAATAACATGTTTATAATAAGTAAATACGGATGAAAATTATTTTGGAAATGAGAAAAAAATATATATGTTTTGATTTAAAAATAAGATGGAACACAGCAGGCTAATCCCAAAGCTGTTCCAAAAGGTGGTTTCAGTGAACATACGATAAAAAGTTTGAGATTTGTGAAAGATGCCGTTAAAAATTATGGAGGTGTGAGTATAGTACCTATTTCAACTTCCTTGTTAAATTACATTAGGAATTCACATAAAGCTTATCAGCAGTATACATAAAAAACAGAAAGAAAAAGAAGAATTCTCAAATTGGATTGCAGCGTTATTGAAAGAAATAAGGATAATGTTTTATCCGGATTACACTGGATGTATAATTTTTTTTTTTTCTAGGCTTGGAGAAGTTTGTTCCCATGTTGCAGCACTCCTGTTTGCATTAGAAGTTGCAACAAGAGAGGGTACTCCCTCATCAACATCAGTGCCTTGCACATGGAATAAATGTGCAAAAACAGCGAGTAAAGTTATTTAATGTATAATTCACTTGTTTATTTTAGTTCATTTCAACTAATAGTGAATAAATCTAATGAGTTATTCTATATGGATTTATTTTTTCTCTTTAGGTGGAGCCATTAGCAGTAGTTGATATGACTTTCAGTCATAACAGAAAAAATAAATATAAAAGACCTCGTGTTGAGTTTCAGATGCCCTCTACCTCTGCTTATAATGCATTTCTAGAAGTAATAAAGGTATAAATAATAAATTAACAGAAATCTATTTTTAAATAAATTATTGCACTCTTTTTTTATTTTACTTTTTAGTATTTAAAATTTTTCATTATTGTAGTATCAAAGTAGTTTGCATATTTTAGTAAGTCTGGTTTTGAGAATAATTCACTTCACTGTTGTTACTCATATACAGTTATAACCATACTGTTTTCTCAACATATCATATAGTAATATATCATGCAATATCATAGATGTTTCTATATCTATGAAATGTATCTTTAAATTTAATTGGTAGTTTTTTAATTGGTGTATTTGCCTGGTGCAACTCTTGACAATGATTTTTTGTTCTTGACAATAGATCTGCCTTTTTTTTTTCTTTTTTTTTTGTATGTGCGTGTGTAAATTGCAAACATGCATTTGATGTTGGAATAAAATGTTTTGTGTTTGTTATTATTTTTTCTTATTATTTATTTATTTTTGCATTTTAAATTATTTGAGCTAGAAGTCTATTTTACATGTGTTTTTCAAATGAGATGATTGCAATGCAATTGAAAGATTATTTAACAATTTATCACCTACTCTTGGCTAATGTAAAAATATCATAAGATTAATTCATTTATTCATGGTTGCATTCTAAAAATATTAAAATTTTTATTGAGATCCTTAACATATCTATGAACATTATTTTTAAAATTCCAGCTCACCAGGATGTGCACGAAAAAACAACTGAAAATTTTTAACTTTACATACATAAACCACAGTTTTTTTTTAAAAAAATTTAATTTTTTTTTTTTTTTTTTTTTTTGCATTTGTTATTATATCAAGTTAGTCGAGCTATTGTAATTTTTAATAAACATTTAAGTATGTTAGAATTTACCAAATGGTGGCTTCATATATTAATTTTATGCCAGCCTTTCTTCTACAATATAATTTACCAAAAAAAAAAAAAAATGGTACTCTGACATGAAACAAGAAGAATGAATTCCTGTTCTGGCTCAATTCTGCAACAAGTAGGTAAGTGTGATCGAAGATCGCACAAAGGGTTTCATTTAATATTCCTTTCAAAACAATTTATCCTTTCTTTAATAAATCCCAACAAATTTCATTTAAAAAAAAGTTATGTTTTTTATAAAGTAAAAATTTACTGGTCTATTTTTCTCGTTTAAAAAAAAAATAAAATATCTGAACCGGCCCAATAGTGGGCAATGCCTTCTATTATACTCTGTCATGTGGACTAAATGCAATATTTTTAAAAAAAAGTCAGTTTCAAAATTAAATCGGTTTTTATCCATGATTCAATGCATTCCTCAAACTCATATGACATTATAATCACTTGCGGACGTCTTATCTACTTGCTTTCTCTATTACTCATATTGATAATCTCTTTGTATTATTCTCAAACATTTGAAAAAGTCCGTTAAACTTCCAATATGATGTCAGCAGAGTTTCCCCTAGGTTTAAAAAGGAGCAGGGTGCTGCTGGTAGGAAAGGGCACTTTTGGATTCTTGAGAGCACTTTTCAAATTCTTAAGGGCATTTTTTTTTATATTTAAAAGTCAAGGCACTTTTTTGTAAGATAACATTGAGTCAAATTTTACTACGAAAGAAAATTTTTTAAAGCAAAAAGAAGAAAGGACACTTCTTTACTGAGAGGCAAGAAGGGTGCTATTTTGTAAACCAAAGGGCAAGCAGGGTGGAGTGCCCTTCTGAAATTGTCTGGGGGAAACACTGATGTCAGATTAATTTTCTTTTTAATTCTCTAATGATGTCATATTAACTTGCTTTCTGTACTTACACCTACTAATACTCCTTATATTATTGAGAAATGTTTCAAAATTACCATTTTATTACCAATATGATGTCATATTAATCTTTTTTTCAATTGGTGAAACATTTTATTTCATTTTTTACCAAGAAATCTTTCAATAAAAAATTAATTACTGTAGAAAGAATTTTATTGTGGATTTTTAATTGTTGGCAACTGCTATTGCAAAAAATGTTTAAATTTAATAGGAAAAGGCTGTTAGATTTTTATCTCTTTATATTAAAATATGATTTTTTCAAAATTTTATGATTTTCAGCATGACAGTAGGTATTCAGCTACAAGTACACAAAATTTCAAGTCTGTAAGTCATACAGTTTCTGAGAACTGGCTCTGTGACGGACAGACACAGAAGCGGGACGAATAGAGTTTTGTGAGATGAACGAAACCCTAAAAAAAGATAAGAGTAACCTGAATCTATCTGAGTATCATGAAAGGAAATTTGTCCTGAGTCCATATAAACTTCTGCTAACACATACTACCTCCCTTCCATAAAAAGATGTAATCCTTGGTCAACCACTCCAGAGGCAGGTTTCCCATTAGGCTGAGTAGGCTGAAGCCTAGGGACCGGGAAGAAAAGTGCCCCTGTGCTAAGATTTTCTTTTTTTTTTTTTCATATTGGTCTGATATTTTATGCAAAAGAGAAATGATTTACAATATTCTTTGTTTCACCCATTTGTGGAATCTTTCAGGTTATTAACATATAGATAGTATTCCAAATGCTATTTCCCTTTTAATTTCTTCTATATTCATAAGAATAAAGTACTGGATTCATGAAATTTTCGCCTTCCAGTTTGTACCGAATTATGACACTTTGAAGTTAATGGAATTTTTACGTTTACCTGCACTAACAGTGCTTCTTTCCGTTTTCAGTGTCAGGAAATACTGAAATTTTTTTAAATACGAAGTATAATAATTTAGTAAGTTTTAGTCATAAAAGAATAGGAATTTATTTTTCATGTTCTTCGTACACGAAGGATATTTTTCTAAATATAACTTATAGAATACAGGGGTCGTATAAAATTAAATTTCATATTTTCTAGAAAGCCCATTGTAAAACAAATGCCATGTCTAAAATCTGTACTTGTTAGGTAGATTTCGTAAGAAACACTACCTATTACAGTCTCCCCTCAGTTGGAATTTCTGAAAAAATTTTGCAGATCTTTCCAAAACCACCCCCAGTTCAAAACTTTATCTATCTATCTACCTTGGGGGGAGGGGGGCTTTATGTGAAAACAGAAAGAACCCCATAACTTTTTAATTTTGATACATATCGAATCCGTTTAAAGTTATAATTACTTCTAGGAAAAGGTCCAAAAATTTATGTATGATATATTTTTTATTTCATTAAAAATGCCCCTAAGGAGTGTGTGTGTGGGGGGGAAATAGGGGTTTCAGAAGAAAAAAATTCATAACTTCGTCACTTCACAAGATATCAAATCCGGTTAAATTTATTATAAATCTGCTTAACATCTAAATAAGCTAAACATGCCATATAAAAAACAAGCTAAATATCTACAACTTTTATATTGACATGTTTTTTATAGGACCAACTGTTACAGCAAAAACAAATAAAAAAATCCCTGCTGGCTCCGCCTACAGGCAGAGGTATATTTCTAAGTGTCCCAATTGCCGCATCATGGCAAATAGGTCTTTTTTTCGCAATTCCCAATAAACAGGCACCCCACGGTCTGCACCTTCGAAATCTATCTCTGCCTGTAGGCTGAGCTGTCAGAGATTTTTGTAATTGTAATTGTTTTTATCATTAGTGGTCTAAGAGATAAATTAGCAAATATGTATTTTGAATCACCCTGTATATATTGTTTTTTAGGAGGGGGGGGGGCAAAAGATCGAGCCTAGGGGCCCGGGTGGTAATTGATCCACCTCTGAACCACTCTATATGTCATGGAGCTTTTTCAAAAGTCAATTGCATTGTGGGAAGTAGTGTTGCCAGTTTGGCAGTTTTATTTATTCAAAATATCTACTAGAATTTCTAAATAGTTACCTTTATTTAATCATGGAATATCTGTCATTAAATAAAACAAAAATTACTATTCAAAATTTCTGGTAGATGAATAAAAAAAAAAGCTAAATTCGTAACATTTGTAGGAATAGGAAAGGATCAACTAGTTCGGAAAAGAAAGACCTCGCAAAAGTTCTTGCACGCAGCCTTGCTTTCGCTAAGGATGGCTGTGCTGAGAATAAGAATGGTTTTATTAAATTGCATTTCATTTCTTTCATGTTTTAATTTTTCTTTTTTTAGGAAAATTGTCCTAACGCACCGATATTAAAGATGCTATCTGATGAAGATACTTCAACAGCTAGCGAATCTGATATTCAGGTAGAGAGCAGAAAAGAGGAAGAAGAAAGTTTCTTGAAAGAAAATGTACCAAATTTATTAGATCATTATAGAAAATTATACATACGTATTCCAAAAAATTTAAATTTAGAAGATAAACTTGAATATATTATGGATAATAGTGTGTTCTCTGCAGAACACATTGAAAATGTAGAAAGAATGACATTCACGCAATATAAAAGCCCACTGTGGCTTCATTGTAGAGAAGGCAGAATCACAGCATCCTTATTTGGTAGAATTCTGAAATGTACACCAAAAGGTCGCAAAAATGTAATTGCAACAATTCTGCAGCAGAAGAATTCTAAACCAAGTATTCCCATGAAATATGGACAAATAACCGAGGAGCTTGCCAAGAAGAAATTAAAAGACCTGTTGGAGGAGCAGCACGTCAATGCTGAAATCATACCAACAGGGTTTTTAATTGACAAGCAATGTGGATTCTTGGGAGCTACTCCTGATGGAATGGTTATTTGTGACTGCTGTGACTCTGCCTTGTTAGAAATAAAATGCCTGTATAATGGAATGGATTTAAGTGTAAAAAATATTGATAGAAAAAATTTCTTTTTGGACAAGGATTTAAATTTGAAAGAAAACCATAATTATTATGACCAAGTACAAGGACAAATGGATATTTGGAACATATCTAAGTGTTATTTTGTGACCTATACCAATATTGACATGCATGTTCAAGTAATTGAACATGACAGCCAATATTGTAATCAGCGTAGATCACAATTAGTAACTTTTTTTAGAAACCATGTACTTCCAGGAATTCTTGAAAATTTCTGAGTTTTTTCTTTTTTTTTTAAATTTTAAAATTATTTTATCTATTGCATTGAATATTTTCTTCTCATAATTCAAATTTTATAATTATTCACTTAGATATGTTCCAAATAGTCATTCATCTTTAATCTATTATATATATAAATGTGCTGTAATGGCAAAATTATACTGTTTTTTTATTTTTTTTTTTTGCTAAATAGCTTATTACCTTTTGTTTATAATTTCTGTTGTGTCATTAGTTTAGTTAGCCTGAACATCATACGTTACAATGCAAATATCTATGTTTCTATTTTTGCATGTCATTATGTTTTTTACTTGCCCATTATTAAAATAATTGTAAGATTCCAAAGCTTTATAATTTTAAAAATTTTCTTTTGTGTAAACACATTCTGCCTCTACTAAATATTGGTATATGTCACCAAAAGCAACTGATGGCCAAAGTTTGACATCTCGTGAAAAGGTGTCTGGTTTTATGGTCTCATCTAGTGCATCTGGCAAAGATATATTATCAAAAGTAAATTTCTGCGGATAACTTCTTTTTGAATCTTCATCCAATGTACAATTATCATAATTATACTAATTGTGTTAGTGGATTTCTTTCATTCATTGTAAATTGTCTGCTTTATTTTGTTGTGTAACAAAGTTTTTCAAAATTGTTTTATCTTTTTTGAAATTTAGGATGCAAAAGTAAACTACTATAGATATTCTATGTGAAAGCTGTTTATTTTGTGTAATAAATTGAGTCCAAAGTTTTCCTAACAAAATCTTGTTTTATTTAATATATAATTTGTTTTGTTATGTAATCTGCTATGAAGATTTGTATTCTTATACTCTGGTATATATTGCTGTTATGTCTGTGGTCAATTAGGTAATAGTAAATGAGTTCTAAAGTTTAAAACTATGGAATGTTTCATAATTTCAATTTTTTTTTAATTGCATTTATTTTGATAGATACAGCTGCTCACATACTTCTGATTTATCATATGCTAGAAAAAAAAAACACTGTAGGTTCAAGTCACAATTTATTATAAAAATAAAAGGTGTGTAATGTTAGTACATTTTCAGCTGAATTAAAATAATTAAACTTTCTCTTTTTGAGTTTCCAACATAGATTTCAATATTACTTTCTTTAGTGCAGGGTTGGCAAGTTTCTTCCAAAGTGGGAAAAAACCGGCCAGAAGAAACTGTTTTTCATTAGGAATTTACCATATAAGTTGTAATTTTGTCAGATACAATAGAAATAAATGCATTTTCTAATAGATAACCTTAAGTAAATTTAATTAGACATACAAAAATTTAATTAAATATGATAAACTGATAATTGCATCAGTTTTCACCTGTCTAAATCTTTCCAATCATTGCGTACCTGAATAAAGTAAATGGTACTTTTCCGTTATACTAACACCATGCCAAAATGTATGTTAATGTGCCATTTATTTCAACCCTGAATATTCAAAGGAATTTTATTGCAAACCATGCCAAACATTGTGATTTGCTATCTATTGAACATGAATCTTTTTAATTATTATTACTTAATTGTAACCTCGCAAAACATCTTAATTTGCTATTTTTCAAATAGAAAATTATTAGTATTAAGTTGTAACTTATATCTATTGTTGACACTGATATAGATTTTACCATTTGGCAGTTACCAGATAATGAAGAAGCTGCAATAAAATTGTTTCATGACTTTGGATACATAAAAAAAAGTTTTATTAAAAAAAAAGAAACATGAGTGTCTTCATTTAAAAAATGAAATGTTTGTTGCCTCCATTTCACTGCTTACAACACGAATGAGCGTTGGACGACTGATGCATGCTTCTGCTAGCTTTGTAGTCATGTGGACTTCCGCGCTCATCGGAAACACTCTTTGTTACTGACACAACGATATTACCATTCTGTCACCAGTTTGCACATTCCAGACTCCAGCTCGTTTCTTTTTGAACATCCCTTATTTATATATATATATATATATATATATATATATATATATGGCAGCATATAAAGAAAAATATATAATTATATTTTTATTTTTATAATACTATTACGAGAAATGTTACACAGCGCTGCAATAACCATTAAAATGTTATCTGCAGTTGATAACTTGTTATTACATATCATCCATTTATCATTAAGATATGTTACAGGCCATTGTTGCTGCATGATACCATAGGACTTCATTTGCCGTATGCATCGTTCAACGTGTATACGTACACGTGATATTTTTCTTGATCTCATTACATCCGTTGCTGGCAGCTGCTTCTTTCCTCTTGTAAAAGATGGAAGGATGACATTGGCATTTCTTTGTGATACCAATTCATCAATTCTGAAACCACGATCAGCAAGGATTAAATCGTTTTCTTTAATGGTATCTAGAAAGCCACTTTGTTTAGTAATATCTTTATCTGAAAGTCGGCCACCATATGCTTTTGAGATGAAAGAAATTCCTCCAGATGGTTCACAACCAATCAAAAATTTAATAGTATTATGATGCTTGTAATTTGAGTATGTTTGTGCCCTAGCATCTAGATTAAAAGGCCTGTCAATGAAGATTTCTGAGCAATCAATAATGCATGTTACATTTTCAAGATGTGCATCTCGGAAACATTTTGGTAAGAACATCTGAATTGTGTTTCTAGAAGGTTGTCTAATGAAACTAGACAACATGCAAGCCATTCACGAAAGAGTATGCTGGCAGTTCCTGCCCCAATAGCAAAACGGTAAGCAAGATCTTCATTAAGCAGGCCTAATCTTAGTTTCATGAAAACAAGCAACAGCTGTTCAGTTGGATAAAACGCTGTTTTTGTTTGAGGACTCCAACCGTTTAAAATATATGATACCAGGCCTGTAAAAAATGCTAAATTCGGCAATTTAGTATAAAACTCAAACATATTTTTGTTGTTTAATATTTTTGAGGACATACTTTGCCTAGCAGAATTCTGAAGGACATTTGTAAGAGATTTGTATCCTTCAATATGTTCTTCCAGTTTCTGGATGTCATCCATAGTTAATTCAGTCATGGTTGAACATTCATTTGTATCATTAACAGAGTTATCAGATCCAATCTCCTGCGTAGGGGCATCAGAGATGTTACTCCCTGAAATTAAAATATATATTTATTAAAGTTATAAAAATATAAAATTCTCAGTGACACAGAAGTACTGTTATAGCAAAATATAGAACTTTTTTTTTAATGAAGAAACTAAGAACTTAAAAATCTATGCTGATTAAAATATCTGCTGTCTCTTAAACTTTTAATAACATATACTGGCTTGTTCGCCTGATACAGGATTGAAACCAACTAGTTTATTTCTCAAAAATCCAATTTGTTTTATTAGAAGAAATCTAATATAATATGGTCTCTTTTTTTTCTAATTTAAATGTTTCAAATTATTGGGTATAAATAATTCCTACTGTACATCATGAGGAGAAAGCTGCATTGTGTGCAGATCTGTTTTCTACCACATGGCTTGTCATTTAGCAACATGATCGAAAATTTGAAAATAAAAAAATAATAATACGCCTTCTGTACCTGATATTTTAAACATTTCAATTTCAAATAAAAGTGCATGTAAGCTAACAAACTTTGGTATATCTCTCTTTATCTAAGCTTGCATTTAAAATGGATTATGATTTTTTTAAATTAAAAATAAAAATGATGCAAACATTTCAGAATATAAATTAATTTTATTTCTTTTCTATTTCAGAGTTTAAAGGTAATAAAAAGTAAAAATTTAAAACAATTTTACATAATATTTAACATAGATACTTCTATTTTGATAAACAAAATCTTTTTACGAGTAAACTTTACACTAAAGAAATATATATGCTTTGAGTTTTATATTTCAGAGCTTAAAGGTAATAAAAAGTAAAATTTTAAAACAATTTAACATAGATACTTCTATTTTGAGAAACAAAATCTTTTTACGAGTAAACTTTACACTAAAAAAAAAATATTTCATTGGAGTTATTTAACTTAAGAGGATAGTTTTAAAAGTTTTTTTAATTAATAAAATTTTAAATTTAAAGCTTCTTCTGTGAATTAAAACAAATTAATAAAATTTTCTTGTGTTCTAAAACAAATATTTTAAAATCAAAATTTTTTTTGAAGAAATTGGAAAAAAAAAATTAGAATCCTATATTGTATATCGGTTAGGAAGGGATTGAAGTAGATAAATACAATCTATTCAAATGGCGGCATCTCAGCAAGAATAATGTTCCTGTTCCTTTTGATTTAGAAAGGAAGTATTTAAATGCACCAAAGAGCAGTGTTTGGAGTGGGTGGTAATTTTTAGAGGTTACAAACATACAGGTTGTTCCTAAAATCTTGTAACAAACTTTCAAGGGAGATAATATGTTCAATATCATTACAGCTATTTTACAAAATATACAACAGTACAATTACCTCTAGAATATGATGCATCAGTCTTTAATTGCTTAGCATGCCTTTCATAACGAGCAATAGAAGGAGGATTATCTTTTTTAAAACTGAAAATGGATGGCACATAATCAGGATGCAAAGGATCTTTTGATGGGCGACCTGAAATTAAAAAAAAAAAAATTTTTTTTAAGATAAAACTATAAAAACTACAAGAAATTTTTTTAAAGCATGTTACAAAAAGTTGAAATTTTAAATTAGTCGTTAAAAAAAAGTTTTAAAGATTCAATTGGAAATAAATATGAAATTGGGAATAAGCATTTTGTTTTCACTATTGTCACAATAAATAAAAAAATATATATATTATTATTATTCATCGATATGAAACTATCCTAATTAATTATATCCTATCTTGAAATAATTTCAATAAAATGTTTATTTGAAAAGTTGTAGTTGAACACACTGTAGATGATTCTATTTGCATCCTTATATATTATTTCTCCTGTCAACATCCCTTTTACTCAGAAAATATGAAACGCAGAACAACGAATGAGATACCATATGAAAGGTTTTAGAACAGGCTTCTGACATAGCCCACTTAACAAATCGTTAAAACATGTTTTTGATTAAAATTTGCTGAAATTAGAAAATTAAATCGGCATTGTTTTCATGAAAGAACTGAAAGGTTTTCCTGAAATTATTGTTGCCAAAAAAATAAAATACCACATTATATGATGCTCATAGCAATTATTATAAAAAACACCGCACAGGTTTATTTTATACTTATGATTAAAAAGCAAAATTGAAATTGAAATGTTTAGATTGATATTTCTAAGTCCCATATGGTTTTCCCGAAGCGGATGACGTCATCCTCTAATGCAGTCAAAATACGATTGTTAATTTTTTTTTCTCGCGTGTGCCTTTAGCAATCTTGGATCAGTTTTTAGTCTAACTTTGATGGAATAAATTAGATGATATTCTGGCTTGACTAACAACTAAATGTTGTTTGCAGATATTTTTATCCTTGCTTTTTCTTTAGAAGTTTAAACCTGCATCTAATAAATATTACATACTGATAAAAAATTATACTTCTCTATTATCCCGTCGACCACTTTTCATAACAAAAAACTATCGCCAAATAAACGGGAGAACGTTGCCATTGGAATATCAAAAAATAAATAAAATATAAGAATTTAAGGACACAATTGTTATTTTAATTATAAAAATAACTACTAAATCAGTAAAACATAATGAAAAATACACGCAAATGTCGAATGTAATACCACTAGATGACGTAACAAACACGCATAATGATTCTGACATCAAGTAAATGGGACTGCATTTTTGGCGTTTAATCTTACAGTTTGTCGGTAGTTTTTTGTTATGAAAAGCGGTCGACAGGTTAATAGAGAAGTACCTAAAAATATTAGATTTCAGTGCGAAATCTTCGCACGGGCCCTCTGGTTTTTATATATAACTAATAACTTAAAATTAAGTAGACATATTGTGCTGTCCTCTAAAAAAAAAAACCCTTTTTTGAAATTTTCTTTATATAAAGTCTAATAAAGAGTAAAAAAATTAAAACATGGCTAAATTTTCACAGCTTGTTCTGACTAAGATTTTTATATTGAGCATTTTTTATTTTATCACTTTATTACAAAATGGCAGCCAATTAAACAAGAATTAAAAAAAAAAAAAAAAAAAAAAAAAAAAACCACTTTTCCAAAAAATAACCTAAGTTACCTGAAAAACACCCACACCTGACATAATCAGCTGAAAATGAAACATTTTATTATATAATTAATGGTTTAACATAAAAAATAAAATAAAAATTTATATAGATCATTCTAAAATTCTATTAATCAACAATCAATTAATTTACAAGAAAATCTGTAAAATTGAAGCTCATGTTTTGCCAGAATTCTGCAATTGTTAGTTTAAATTATTTTAAAAGGAAATAAGCACTCCTTAGTTATTTTTAACTATTTTTATTATTCTAATTGGCGCATAAAAACAGAACAAAACTTTAAAAAGTTACTTTGGTAAAATATTTGATGTAGTAGTAGAGTGGGTTTTTTTTAGGAAATATTTCACTGTGGGTTTTTTTTAGAGGACAGCACAATAATTACCTGTTTATAAAACAAAAGAACAAAATTGTTGATCATAAACGCAAACTTTATTTTTTGTGTACCAATATTTAAAACATTAAATAACCAAAAATATTTGAATATGTATGTAAATTTATTGTATATGTATATATTTTAAAATAAAGGCTACTCTTAAATAAAATAATTAGTTTGGTTTCCATTTTTCATGTAAGTTTTGTTTTATTTTAATGAAAATAGAATAAAAAACAAATAAACAAATGAATAATCTATTTTCTCTAAAACCTGGAATTTTATGTGTGAGGATTTCACAGGCATGACAGTATAAATTTGTAAACAAACAAACATTGCCAAGCAAAGGCGCCAAAAGTAAGGGTTAATATAATTGGAATGAAAATTTTAACTTTGCAATTATTAAAATATATATGTGTAAACTTTTTTTAACATAAATATATTAATATACATAAATAAAATATTGATATATAAATAACATACCTGATACGAAATGCAAATTGCAGAGCTGAGAACTATTACTTGCTTTCCAGTTTTCTCGGTGGACAGCTACTTCCCATAGCTTTTGCCGTTCAGGATCCCTTGGAAAATTAAATAATTTTACTTGTGAGAGAAGGTTTGTTCCCTTCCTCATATTACACCCAACTGCAACACAACATCTGCCCGCTTTTTTCTTAATCAAAGAGCTCATATCAATATTTATTATCGCTAAAAAACAAAAGTTGCTAATGAAAACAGTATAACCAGAAATAACAAAATTCGGTCTAAATTTATACTTTTTAAATGCACAAAATTTACTTAGTAGCTTAAAAACAACAAAATTAAAAACAGGAAGAACCATTGTAAGGGAGTGTATCTGAATACCAGGCCAGAAACTTTAATGCACTAGTAATTGTTAGTAAACAAATCAAATTATATTAAATAGAGTCACTTTGACATTGTTAATAAATAACAAAACACATGCACAATGTTGGAAATAAAAACCTAGTTTCTGTCACAAGAAGATGCCTATCAATTTGATGTGCATTCTTATAAATAGATTAGAAAGTTTATAAAATATCAAAAGGATGATATGCATTCTAATTCCTACAATTTGTATTTCAGAAGTTGTTAAAAGGGGAGGGGGGGGAGTTTAATTATAACAAAATACTACTAAACGAAATTTTAGAAATGTTACTATTCCATTAGGTATGGTTTCACATATTATAAAAGGTTGAAAACACCAGATATGATCGTTTATTTTTGTTTCTGAAAAGACAAAAATAGTTAAGTTGTGTAGAAACAGAAAATAATTGCCAGAGAACTAATGATAATTTTATCTAATGATTCTTCATAGCTACTGGATTTTATTTTTTTGCGCGGTTATCGCATAATTACATGCAGGAAGACTATCTTTATAAAATTTTATTAAATACTAGGAAAGTAAACAACTGAACATAGACATTTTTGGTGTTCAAGTAAAATAATTAAGAAAAAAGCAACACAAATAACATGAAAACAACTGAAGAATTCATTTAAACTGCAGGAATATTAAGCAAAATATATTAAAAGATCGCCCTCGCTCTACGATTTAGCAGAGAAATTTATGTAAACAATACACCGAATGAAGAAAAATTAAAAAACAAGAAAGAAAAAAAAACAGCAGGAGGGCGATTCCACCGTTACGTGTGTGACTTTTAGAGAGTATTTTTTTTTTCTTTTTGCAAATTGAGACAAATTTGGAAGTGAAATTATTTAGATAACGTTTTACTTTTTTTATTGCTATTACATGACACATACAGAATCCTTTTTGTAGTTAAATTGTAGTCAGAATAAAATAAGAAATAAGTAAACAAATAAATACTGTATTTTTCGCAAAACCTTGAATTTTAAGTGTGTGTATTTCATAGATTTGATAGCATCAAATTTGTAAACAAACAAACGTCGCCAAGCACGTGCCAAATGTAAGGGTTAACTTACCGGAAGTAACAAACGGAAGTAAATGGCAAATTTTTCGACACTAGCGCCCTCGGCCTGAGTTTTACAGAAAATCCCCTCTATAGGCCAAATATACATACATAATTATTTCACAAACAATTAATGTGATGGTTGAAATTGTATTTTTGAAGCTATTTTTTTTATGTTTGGTTCTAAAGTTGCAGTAGCAATATGTAAAACGGCTGAAAGGTTTTCATCAGTTAATCTGTTTCTAGTCTTTGATTTCTTGAGAGTCATCATAGAAAAAGATTGTTCATATATGTAGGTGCTTCCAAACATGGTTGCATACATAGATGCATTGTGTTTTAAATAGGAAAATTCATTAGGCAAATTCCTATAAAATTCAAGCAATGACTTTTCTTTGAATGCATTTTTATGAAAGTCTGAGCTCTGTAAGTCAATGAGCTCTAATTGAGCATTTTCAGGTGCCAAATTGACATCCACTGTAAATGGATTTGAAAATAACTCAATTTGACAGTGGCATTTTTCAAAATCTAAAAATCTATCATGGAATGAATTGATTAAAATTTTTACCTGATCTTCGTAACCCACTTTCATCTTTGGAATTTTTTTTTCATTTTTTTGCAATACGGGAAATGAACAAGACTTTTTTCCCTTAACTGTTGTTGAAATAACACTAACTTTCTTTTAAAAGCATTAACATTGTTTACCAACTGAAAGATGAATTGGTTCTTTCCTTGTAGTTTGATGTTCAATTCATTTAAATGACTTGTAATATCAGTTAAAAATGCTAAATCATACTGGAAACTGGCTTCTTGCAAGTGTCTGGTTTCCTTTCCATGCTCCTTGAGAAACGTAATAATTTTATCAAATAATTCAATTCAATAAAATGCTTAGGTGCTTTTCCATGACTGAACCACCTTACTTCTGTGTAGTACACAACATCATTAGGAACCTGTTGGGAGCCACCTGTTGCTGGATGCCACCTGTTGGGAGATTTAGACTAATACCTCATCAACATCTAACTGAATCTGAAGTTTTGATGAAAATCCATGCATTAGTTCTTGAGATATAGTCATGAAATAAAATCATGAAAAAAGTAGCATAGCAGCGCCACCTGTTTGGCTATTTACACCAAAACGTAAGCAGCATCTATTTATATCAAGGTCTAACAGAATATGAAGTTTTAGGAAATTTTGTGCATTCGTTCTTGAGATATAGCTGTCGTAAAAATCATGAAAAAAAAAGTATAGCAGCACCACCTGTTGGGCTATTCACACCAAAACTTAAGCAGCATCTATTTATGTCAAGGTATAACAGAATCTGAAGTTTGATGAAATTCCGTGCATTAGTTCTTGAAATATAGCTATTGTAAAAATCAAGAAAAAAATGGTATAGAAGCGCCACCTGTTGGCATATCTACACTAAAACGTAATCAGCGTCTATTTATGTCAAGGTCTAGCTGAATTTGAAGTTTGATGAAAATGAGTGCATTAATTCTTGAGATAGAGCTATTGTGGAAACCGCGAAAAATACAGCATAGCAGCGCCACCTGTTGGGTGATTTTCACCAAAATCTAATCAGCACCAATTTATATCAGGAATTAACGGAATATAAAGTTTTATTAAATTTCATGCATTAGTTCTTGAGATAGAGCACCCACAAAATTTTTGTCACATACGGACAGTCACAGACTCAGAAACAGACATTTTCTAAAAACAGTCAAATCGTGTTCAGAACCTTCTAAAATGTATAAATCTGTCGAAAATTTTCATGAATCCAATACTTTCTTCTTGTAAAGGTAGTAGAAAGTAAAAATGAAAGTACCTCTATAAAAAAATCTGCAACCAACCAAAATCGAAAAAGTTTTAAAAAAAGGCTTAAGAGCCTACGCTAGTCACGCGAAGAAACACTCAAGCTAAATGTTAAGTCTATGGGAAGGTTCTTGTGCGATTTCTCGCTCACATTTTAATATTTTTAAATGATTTTTTTTTGCATAGGATAGCTGATGTCGATCTCTAACGTTGTTAGTTTTTACTTTTTTGATTTTGGTTACAGTTTTTTTTATAAGCGGACATTTTCAATTTTGGAAACGGTTCTGAAAATGAAAGTACCTTTATATAAAAAAACTGGAACCAAAATCGAAAAAGTAAAAACTAACAACGTTAGAGATCGACGTCAGCTATCCTATGCAAAAGTATCATTTAAAAATATTAAAATGCGAGCGAGATATCGCGCAAGAACCTTCCCATAGACTTAACATTAGCTTGTGCGTTTTTTTTTGCATGACTGATGTAGGCTCTTAAAAATAGTTAAGGGGACTCTTCAGTCATATGAAGACACTCACAAGATAATATTAAACCTATGGAAGTGTTCTTTTCAAATTTTTTGTTTGAATTAGAATATTTTTAATTGATTTTTTTCTTTGTATAAGGTTGATCTTTAATTGGGCCCTTTTTCGATTTTGGTTCCAGTTTTTTTTTTAAAGATATTTTTACTTTTGGAATCAGTTTCAAAAATGAAAGTATTATCATAAACAAAAATTCCAATCAATATCGAAAAAGTAAGAAAAAAGGCATTTATCTCAGCTATCCTTAATTGCTTAATTGGGCACTTTTTCGATTTTGGTTCCAGTTTTTTTAAAGATATTTTTACTTTTGAAATCAGTTTAAAAAATGAAAGAGTATTACCATAAACAAAAACTCCAACCAAAATCGAAAAAGTAAGAAAAAAGACAGCTATCCTATGCAAAAAAAATTGTTTAAAAATATTCAAATTCAAATGAGAAATTTGAAAAGAATTCTTCCATAGGTTTAACATTAGCTTGTGTGTGACTAAACTTAATGTAAAAGACAGCAGGGAGAGGAATTCTGACCAAAAAGGCAGGAAAAGAGAGAAAAAGCTGGAAGCACTTAAATAGAATTAAATAACATGAAAAACATTTTCCAGCAAAACAGAGAAGAATTACAATAAAAAAGTATAAACATAGAAAACATAATGGTGAATTAATTTCATCCCGCAACTACAAATAATTCATTAGGTATTTTTTTTTTAAGGAAAGAAATCATGATTCCTTTTATGTTCTTAAATATAGCAAAGAAATGTTCTCCTGCCATATCTATCTGATAAATTATGGAAAGAAGATACACAAGCATAAAAATACAAACATACCAATATACTTACCAATATAACATACCTCCATTAACAATAAGCATCAGGGAACACATCTGGGCAGAAGATCCTCGTTTGCATCTAAAGATGTATAACACACACTGTTAAATTTCTTACACTTAAAACTGTACTTACAGGATCATTATACCAGAATAATCACTTAAATATTTCAAAAACACTTAAATTTGGTTTGAACAAAGATAAATCAAAATTAAAGAAAGGAAACCAATATACAATAAAAAAAGAAAGTGGCTTACTCATGGTTAAGTGAAAGAATAAAGAATTTCACACCTCAAAAAGCCGTGAAGAATGATAATCTGGCCACTGGATCCATGCAGTACTGAGTAAACTCTGAGATCGAATGAACTCAATGACTCCCCATGGATGCCAACATCCAAAAAGACCTGTGGTCATACATACCTAACCAGCCAGGACTGTCTTCCACCAGGATTCTGCATGAAACACTGCTGGTAAAGCTAGTAAAACAGAAGAAATTGCATTAAGGTGAAAATCTTGAAATAAGGCTTTGAATTGCAGTGGGTAGCTTAAAAAGACACTCAGATGATGAAAATTTGAAGAATAATCAACTGAAGACTCTTGATGACTACTGTCCAAATTTCAATGAAAAATTGCAATTTTCCATGAAAAAAAATGACATACCTAGATGATGGCACTTGGAATACCTGCAAAACAGCAGGAAAAGATGAGGCAGGTGAGAACTTATTCATATGATGTGAATTTAGCACAAAAGCCTTGAATAAGGGCAGATAAAAAAGCATACAAATTCAAAACTGGCAGAAAAAGCCAAAAACGATTATCTGGAGCTCATCAACTTGACTGCTGACTAAGATTGTTGGACTGTAAATGTCAAACACAATTTAGACTACACTTTGATCTTAGCCAAAAAGCCAATCCCCTTAAGCATATTGTGATTCTCATCTCTGCTATTCATATCAAAGAAAAAAGTTTCATTTGTCAGGTATGCAGAAAATTATAGTCTGGAGAAATGCTGAATTCATACCAAAGAGAAACCTTTCTCTTATGAGATATGCAGTAAAAGACTGAGCGATATTTCAACAGAAACAGAAACTCCTTTTGAAGCACTTGTACAGGAAAATGTCTAAAATGAAAGCAGTTGTGCTTTTTACATCTGTTAGTCTTTAATTCATTGGTTAGTCATGTTCCAAAATATTTTCTTCAGAATCAGAACTGTTTCCTCATTTATGGAATCATACCAAAGAAAATCCTTTCATCCTAGTGATAAAAATGAAGGACTTTTGGAGAAGTTTGTTGATGGTTGACTGTCTGTAGAAAACAGGCTTCATATCTGTAAAAAAAATGGAAAGAAATATTTCAATTTACAAAAACAAAGCATAAAAATTACCTTGGGGTTTTTTCCATTTCTTTACACTCCTTCCTTTCAATATAAACATCAGATGCATCATCTCCTTCTGCATCAGAAGGAGGCAGAAGGAGATTGGGGACTACTGCAGGTTTTTCATCCTTTTCTGTAATCTGGGCTTCATTATTTCTTTCAACAACTAAACTAAAATCAAAACTTAATTGTACAATAAAATAAATATGTGGATGTTAAAAACATTTTTAAAATAAAGTTTAAGGAATTTTTTTTTATAAAACATAGGAACAAGGTAAGACAGCAGACAATAGTTCGCAGCCCGAGATATACAATATACAGGTTAGAGGAACAATACTACTAGTAATGGTAGAAAACTACATTCTTGCAACAAAATTCTATTGATTTGTATTATGTAAACAATTCTGATAGCCATGCAGAAATGCTTGGAATACAAATACTTGATGCCTATTCTCATGCCCAACAGGTCAGATAAGAAACAGTTAGTAAAACATGTAACTAGCTAATAATTAAAAAGTATTTATTAATATCCACTAGAGTGGACATTAGTTTTATAAACTCAGCTCCTTGAAATAGGCCAAAGGATCATTATTAAGAACTGTGTGTAAAGAAACATATAAAAATAAATGAGCTTTTTTGGCATAAAATAAACCCCTTAATCGTCGCGTCGATACATTCATGGGCAGTGTAGGCTACTGTTTTAAAATTCAGAGAGTTTGATTCCCACCAGCTTTTTAAAATAGTGTAATTGGCTTTATGCTCGCATTATTTTATCTGCCATTAAGTAATCCCAATATTTCTACTTAAAGTTGGTGGCAATCAAGCAATCTAAATTTTAAAAAGTAGTCTATGCTTATCGGCGTGATGATTAAGGGGTTAAAAATAATTTCAATGCTATTTATATTTAAGTAGCTATTAAAAAATAAATAAAATGTAAAATAAAGTCTCAAAATTGGACTCATAATCTAAAAATGTAGATATATATACCAACATCTTATTGTCTGTTTCTTTTTTATCATGATTAGAACAATAAAGCTACACTATAGATGATAGAAAGAAAAATTTGAAATCATCAAGTGTCAAAGTCATTTGAATTTTTTGATTATATAACTAACATAACATGACCGATTAATAAACCTAAACTTAGTGTAGATAAATGAATATGTTTTAAGAGAAGTAAGAGGAACATGATAAATGGAAAGTATAATCAACGAGTACAGGAAAGAAAAGAAGTTAAGTAGGATTGCAAAAATTATAATTTATTTTATATCTAATTAGCTGATCTGCATGTTGTTGCCTGGACCTATGATAATAAATTTGAACAATCCTCAAGTTTGTATAATGTTATATCTTTAAGCAGATTTTGTATGAAATTAGTTTTTAATGAAAAATACAGATATTTAATAATAAAAGTACGCATAAAAGACATTTTCTTGTTTGTTTTTTTTTCACTTGGGTTTCATAGTTTAGAAAAAAAAAAGAATTTTGTTGTCCGAAATATTTGAAATTTTTATCGGTTATAAGTTAACAGTTTTACAGCCCATGTAAAAATTTTGTGAAAAAATATTGTTATCTAGTTGTAAAAGAAATATGTTTCCTCTCACCTTTTTTGTTTGTTTTTGCTTCGACTCCTTTAACATATCAATAAAAAAAATAGTTCCCATCTTCCAAACTACCTGAAATTTTAATTGATTATAAACATAACTGTATCTAACTTCTCTTTAAAATTTCGTGGAAAAAAAAGGCATATTTAGCAGTGAAAACATGAGTTGAAATAGAGCATAGCCACACTGAAATATCCCGGCTTTTTTCGCATTTTTAAAATGAAAATTTCCCGTTTTACTTAATTTTTAAATATTTTTACATGTCTGAATATTTAAAAAATTTTGTAGGTGATGTAAATTGTTACATATAAAAATATAGTAGGGTTAAAACATTTATTTATTTAGAAAATATTACAAAAAGGGGGAAAAAAAGAAGAAAAGACAAGGGGAAAATATTTAAATCTGAAATAGTGTTGAAAGATACTTTAGGATATTCATTAATAAACATTTAAATTTACAATTTCGAAAAGAGAGAAATATCAATTTTGCCAGTGATAAAAAAAAGTTGATAATGGAAATACAAAAGGGAAAAGTGTTATGAAATAATTAATAAATATAAATTATAAATAATGGTGAGTTAAAAATAAAAATATTACTCACCTGAACCTGTGTAACTACTACACTGAAATTATACATACATAAATAAATAATACACAATTTATGCTCCATTAATTTTATTAAAGTTTTTCATTATATTTCTTGTAAAATAATATAAAATTTTATATTTATATTTCAAATAGTCTATAACTTATTATAATAAAAATTATTATCAAATTTCATATTTATATATATTAAACTCAATGAATAGCTTTATATTGTAGTTGATTTTCCAATAATATATTATGTATATGATTTCAAATTTTCTATTAAATTATTATTAGGAGCACTATAAAATAAAGTATAATAAATAAATATAATCTTTAAAATATTTGACACAATAAATACATTTTTGTCATTTAACTAATTTTCTTTATTAACATGTAAATATTATATTAAATTCAGGAATAAGATTGACAAAAAAGCTGAAAACTGCACAAACGACATTTGAGCAATAATAGTTATGAATTTTAAATACAACAAATATTATAATTGCTATTAAAATACATATATTTTTAAATAAATATGTATATATATTACATACTCAGGGTGTGTATATATGTATATATATTACATACTCTATTCCAAATCAGCAACGAATTTCCCTGACTTTTCTATACCAATAAAAAAATTCCAGGTTTGTGATGTTCCAGACAAAAAATCTTAAAAGTTGTGAATTTGAGAGCAGAACTTTCACAACTGATTCTGAGGCACAAATTACTCATTTATTACATTTTTTTTTGCAAAATTTACAAATTGTTGAACATTTTATATACTAAACATTTTGCAGATACACACTGTATCAGGTTTTATCCATTTTGTCAAATCGGGATGAAATTCTTTATCACATCAGCCACAGTTAAATACAGATTGCTCTGACAAATTTTAATACAAATAATAAATATTCAATAAATTAAGCTAACAAATGTCAGTTCTCAAACAAAGATAAGTAAGCAGAGTGAAACACCTAATCAATCCAACAACATTCAGTAGAAAGTTTCAATGAAGCTGGAACTGAAAATCTCTGAGTTACAAAAAAGGACTGAAATGGAGTAGACAAAATGATTTGCACAAGAGTTTGAAATACCCTTTACAGTACTCATGAAGAGCAAAGTTTGATTTTAATGGCATTGCAATTTCAAATCCTTAGTTTTTTAAGAAACATTTTCCTTTTTTTTTCTTGAAAGTTAAAAATTTTCTAATTTTTTCTCAGAATTTTCAAATTTTCCTGACTTTTCCTCAGAAATGGTAGATTCTCACGACTTTTCCAAAATTTCTAGTCTATATAAATTTTTCGGACTTTTCCAGGTTATCCAGGTGGCTAGACACATTTTAATTAGCTGAAAATGAAAAAAATTATTATATATAAATAGTTTAACATTAAAACAATTAAAAATTCATGTAGATCATCCTAAAATTCTATTATAACAAGAAAATCTGTAAAAATGAAGCTCATGTTTTGCCAGAATTCTGCAATTGTTAGTTTAAATTATTTTTAATTATATAAGCACTCCTTAGGTATTTTTGTGCATTTATATTATTCTAGGTGCATAAAAACAGAACAAAACAAAAGAAATTGACTTTAGTGAAATACTTGATGAAGTACTAGGGTGGGTTATTTTTAGGAAACATTTGAATCTGGGTTTTTTTTACAGGACAGCACAACAATTCGTCTCTCCGTGGAGTACATCTTGAGCTGTAAAAGAATGAAGCTATGAGGAAGGGCATTCACAAAATACATTTCAGAATGGCCATAAATAGAAATGAAATGTAGTTACCTGAAAAGATTTATTGGAACAAATACAGCAATCTTTCAACTACTTATCAAGCTAATACAAATAAGAAAAAATGGTTCCAAAATGTGGCAACAAATCCCGTGATGTCCATATTTTTCCATGTTTTTGACATCATCACTGCCAACACAATGTTTGTACACATTTCTTTATAGAAAAATCGAGGACTTTTAAGGACTTTCAAACACCAAATAAATTTTTAAAAACTTACGCACCTACAAATTGAATTTTTAATATAGGTTTCATTTTTGTAAATAAAACTTTTAAACATTGAAATGGCTTAGGGGGAATTTCAAGCATATGGCAGAATAAGATTACTACTTACATTTATTTCAAAATAACAAATAGAGCAATAAAAAGAAATTTGAAAATTGTAAACTTAGGGTGTAGGAGGAAAAAGGAAATGAGGAGAGAATCTAAAATTATGGTACTGGAAATTAAGATAATTATTTAACTAAATTGTCCCTGCAAAGTGTAAGGGAGAGTAAAGGGGGGAAGCAAAGTATTTTTTTATGTGAGGGGAAGAGTTTGATTATATGATTATTTGTCATTACTATAAAGTTACAAATCGGACAGGAAAATAATTAAATATTAAAGAGTTTCAACATTTTTTAACTTTGTGTCCCTTGGTATGATTAGATGATTGCTTAGTTATTTATCATTACTAAATATTTACAATTGGGACAGGTAAAAAAGAAAGATTTTTAAAGTTTAGGAAAGAGGAGGTGACAGGGGGAGAAGCAATTTTGGATAATTTGAAGATTTTTAACTTTGTGAGCTAGGGGGGGGGGGAGCAAACAGAGAAACAGAAATTTTACAGGGAATAGGAAGTTTATTAGTTGATTAATTTTTTATTGCAAATTAAAAAATATATTGTAAAAAGAAAAAAAATATGTCAATTTTAAGTGGGGCTTGGGGAAAAAAATGGTTAATTATTTATTGTAAAATAACAAAGAGCAATAAACATAATAAAGTAACCAATATAGAATGATATATTAAAGTTTTAAAGACTTTGAATTGTGTGTATTCGGTAAGGAGCGGCGAAGAAGATATGTCAATTTTGGGTAGAGCTGGGGGAAAAGTATATTATCAATCATTTATTGTTACAATAAAGTAACAGATAGATAGAGCAAAAATAATGCAGGAGATAAATGAAATGAGGGTAGAGGGGAATTAAGATAATTATTTAACTGTATTGTCACAGCAAAGTGTAAGGGAAGGTAAAGGGGTAGAAAAAGATTTTCTTGTGTTTTGGAGAAGAGTTTGATTATATAGATGATTATTTGTCATTACTAGAATTACAAATCAGACAGGAAAATAATTAAATATTAAAGAGCTTCAAGATTTTTTAACTTTGTGACCCTTGAGATGATTAGATGATTGCTTAGTTATTTATCATTACTAAATATTCACAATTGAGGCAGGTAAAAAAAAAGATTTTTTAAGTTTTGTGTGATAGGAAAGAGGCAGTATGGAAAAAAGCAATTTTGGATATTTGAAGATTTGTAACTTTGTGAGTTGAGGTTGGAGGAAGGGGTGAACAATAAAGCAGAAATTTTAAATAATTAAACAGTTTATTATTTTAAATAAAAATCACAATTCATTTGCATATTGTGAATGGAAACTTGATTATTTGTTAAACGTTTCAATTGAAATATTGTATCTACTATATATATTATAATATTGTATTTAACATAAATGCATTTTAAGACTCAAAAACATTTGAGAAGTTAATAAAAGTATAAAGGGATATTTTTAGAAATTATTATTTATTCGTAAATTTTGCTTCCTTTGCAATTTCTGCTTTGGTACAGAAATTGCTTTACTCACTGTTATATTTAAATATAATGCTATTCTTTATCTTTATATAATTAGAATTTATCCAATTATAAAATTAATCAACTAGCGCAAAATCTGTGCTTAGAATATATGATATAGTTTAACAAATTCATGATACTTTAAATTCATTAGCAATATTCATAAGTCAATATATGCCAACGTTTTAGCTTTCGTATATAGCATATATCACCAATCTAAGCATTAAACATTAAGCTTTTAATATTAATTAAATGAAGAAATTGAATCCCTTTTGTAGTCCATATTTAAAATAAATCTGGTGACACAACTCAAAAATGTTTTGAAATGTTTTTTTTTTTTTTGGTTGTATTTTTACAGGTTTACATTACGTCGTATTTCATTAACTGTTAAATTAATACAAAACTAACATATTAAAACCTGCTAAGACAGAATCACTAGGGTCTAAGGGAAATTACCATTTTAGACAGGTTTCAGTCTTAGCAGGAGGGCTTAATTTTTAACAAAAAAAGTGCCAGGGTTGCTAGATTTTAACCTGGATTAAATCATTTTCAAAAAGCTGGCTTTTTTATAAAGTTTTTTTTTCAAAAATTTTTTTATTTTAATCAATTATAATTTTAATTGTATACCCAATGAATATTTTAATATAACAAATTAAATAATTGATTTATAAAAAGTTAATACTTTTATTTTGTTTAATGAAGTAATAACCAGTCTCATAAACATTGAGTTTAAAAGAAATATTTTACTTAAAATTTGTCTATTTCTTTATTATAAGTTTATACTTCAAGCACTTGAAAATTAATTTCTTTTGCTTCAATTTTTGTCTTTTTCAAAGAAAAAAAAGCACATTTGCATTATACTATACTGGCAGTTTTAAAAAATAAAAATTATACTCCTACTTTTGCATCCATTGAAAGAATTTTCTCTAGTTATGGTTTTGTGTGGAACATGACTGCAAACTGTTTGGGAATAGAAAAGGCAGAAAAATTAGTCAAAATATATAAATACTTGAAATTTGAGCCAAATGATTGATAACAAGAATTCTGATCCAAATAATGTCTTGATTCCATCTAAATTTGTAATTTTTGAATTATTTTTTTTTTCATTTCCTGTGAGGACACATTACTTTTTAGATGATCTTTAATTACAGGTATAATGTAAATGAATTTTTTTTCTATAAAAAGACAATAAAAGCCAGACTTTTTATAAAAAAAAGCCAGTTTTTTTTAAAATAAAAGCCAACCATTCTAGCTTTTTTGCAACCCTGACCATAGGCCTAATATACTGCAGCTAACAACATTAGCGTACCCCTCCCCCATGATCCCCTTCCCCTGCATATTTTATTTCATACATTTGCAAAAATAATGCATTTATTTTTTGAGCAAAAGAATATAATTGATATATTTTAAGTATATCTATCTGTATATGCATACGTACGAAAATCTAGCAAACACATTTATAATCAGGGGAAGGGAATTTTAAATAAATCTTCACTGCCAAAGATTTCTTTTTTTTTTATCAGATTGTAAAATACAAAAGTAAAGATACAATATTGTTCTAATGGTTTTCGGTACACAGTATTTATAAGCTCTAATGGGCTCTGGATAATATTTAAATATTACCGTAATTTCGCGCGTATACGCCGCAGCTTAGTTAAGTCTTTTTCAAACCGGAAATTTTATTGAAAATAAGAAGTCAAATAAGTGCGAAGCAGAAGTAAGTCACATTTTATTTAAAATAAATTCTGGTAGGAAATCGAATTGTCCGAGGTGCGGCGTATACATGCGAAATTACGGTAACTCAAAATCAGTGGCACAGCCAGCATTCTAGTCAAGGGGGGGGGAAGGGGGCTGAGTTGTTGATAGTCAGCCTAATAATCTATACTTATTTGAATCACTGGTTAATCGAATCAGACTTTTTAATGAATGCAATTATAATGCTATTTTTTCAGATATTAGAAACAGCAGCTATGTTGGACATATTTCTTTTAGACAGCAATTTCTGTATTAGAATTACAAATGTCAAAAACACCAATAAAATAACTTAAATCTATGTTAGATTCATAAAAATTATTTAAAAAATCAAGAGAAAAAATTTAAGAAATGGAGCAGCATACCACAAAAAGCATTTTTATATAGGATACTAGGGTCGCAATCTATTTTCTGAGTCAAAAATACAGGGTGTTTCACTCCAAGCCAAATCTGAATTCTGGTTTTTAACTTTAACAATAATGAAGCTATTTTAACGAAATTTTCAATAAACTTGCATTGTGTCAAATCAAATGTAACAATATCACAAGAACTGATGGGAGTTATCATAAATGCTCTATGTATCGGAATGTAGTTGACATTTCCTATGGTGTCATTAATTGAATTACTGTACATTTCTAACACTTCTCGTGATATTGTATTTTGCATAAAGCAAGGTGAACCTGTTGAAAATTTTCAAATGTTGAATTTTGCAATTCATCATTTTTTGAAAGGAAAATTATGCTACTGTTCTGACAGAAACTTCACTTTTAATTTATAAAGGCATCAATAAATTTAACAGACACAGAATATTTTATCCGTGTTTGACTATCCTTTTTTCCTTTCTTTTTTTTTTTATTCATTCTACTGAAATCATTAAAAACACACAAAAAGTTAGAAAAATCTATCAAAAATCATATTTAAATGTATACTATCAATTTAAACTATAAAGAAAAATGCTGTACAATGTATGATAATATATACAAAAAGCAGAAAAATATTAAAGTTGGTGAAAAAAAATATTCCAAATTTTGTCTCTATTGAAGCATTTTTCAAGAATTTAGTTTCTTTATTTACACTCACAGATTCAGTGTGGATGACAGGCATTCACAGATTACTGATACTCTATTGTACGTCCGAACATACTTATTTTTATTAAGTTTTACTGTTTAAAATTTCAAAATTTTTTATCACGAGAACTCTGTTATAACAAGAAAACGCTTTGATCCCTTCACCCTTGTCATAACTGAGTTCAACTTTATAATGATAAAATATATCTCCAGTATTGTACTGGGTCATCTAGAAAGTTATAGTTTTTAAAAGCAAACTGCAGTTTCAGCTAGTTATTTTGCTATTGCTGATAAAGAGTGGTCATGAATGACTTAGATATGTACCTTTGATCTTTTCTGCTTGTGCTGTGCTATAATTTGATTCAGTACAGTGCTAAGAATGGAGAACAAAAAGTCCATTTTTGTCATATTATGTTGTTTTATTACAAGAAAGGTAAAAATGCTAGTCACTGCCCGGGAAATTTGTGCAGTATACGGACAAAGTGTTGTTTCAGATGACACTGTTCGTAGGTCATTTGAGAAGTTTAACCGTGGAAATTTCAGCCTTTAAGATGATAATGCTCGTTTTGAACGACCATCATTTGTAAAGGAGGACACTTTAAAAGAAGCTGTCACTGAAAATCTAAGTTACACAGTTCAGGAGCTATCACACAGACTAAATACTCCAAAAAGTACAGTACAATATCATTTGAAGAAAATGGGGTATGTAAGCCAATATGATGTGTGGGTAGACCATACTTTAATATTGCAGAATATGCTTGCTCTAATTTTGGCATGTGATTCTTTGCCGAAACAAAATGAAGCTCTTCTTTTTAAATGGCTCATTACTGGAGATGAGAAATGGATACTATATGATCATAAGCGCAAGCCAAATAAACCTTCCCAAGTAACATGGGTAGGGGAGGCGCATCCCAAAAAAGTAATGCTTTGTGTATGGTGGGATTATAAAGGAATTATTTATTATGAATTGTTGCCAAAAAATCAGACAATAAATGTGAAGAAATACTGTTCTCTAAAGACAGTTTTAAAACTAAAAATCGAAGAAAAATGCCCAGAACTTATCTTCATTGGTATTTGTTATAAAACAACCATAGACTTTTCCAGATGACCCAATAAAAGAGCATAAAACGTGAGATCAGTGAAATAATGTGAATAATGAAGTAAGTTTATGAATGTGTATATGTACATACTGCATATGAAACGATCTCAGAGTCAGAGTGTATATAACTCATCAAAAAACAATCACATATTTTCTGTAATTACAACTTTCTAATAACTCTGTTTGAAGTGAAAACTTCTATATTGAATTTATCATTTAAAAAAACACAAAACTGAGAAAAAGTTAGTTTTACAAACTTTCATTATCACATTCATATAACGACAAAACGTGCAAAATAACCCAGCACATGGTCATGGAGGGAGTAAAACAGTAATCGTTGAAGCACATCAAAGAATAGAAGGTGTAAAGGCAAAAATAAAAACATACATATGGAAAGTATATGGAATATAAACTAACCATATACGTCATTAAAAGAACAATCACATATTTTCTGTAATAACAACCTTCTAATAACTGCCTTTGAGAGATACCTTTTTTGTTCATTTTCAAAAACACAATATCATGAAAAAGTTAGTTACATGGAATTTTATATTAACATTATATATTCACAAAATATGTGAAATGGCTCAACAAATGTTGAAGAATGCAAAAAATGAAAATTAATGTAAAACTGTAAGTAATGAAAAAGTTTTTTGAGGGTGTACACTTACATACTGCACATGGAAAGATATAAAATACAAAGCATATAAAAAAAACAATCTCATATTTTCTGTAAAAATAACCTTGTAATAACTGTTTTAGAAGTGATAACTTCTATGTTGAATTTATCACTTCAAAAAATACAAAATAGATAAAAAACGTTTTACAGAATTTCATGCTATCATAATATAATGACAAAATATGTGAAATGGCCCAACACATGCTGAAGAAGAGAATAAAACATGGGATTCTATGAAGCACTGCGAGTAATGAAACAAGCTGTTTTGAAGATGTATACATATGGAAAGTATATAGAATACAAACCATATACCTCAATCAACAATTGCATACTTTCTGCTATAAGAACCTTATAATAACCGTTTTTGAAGTGATAACTTCTAAGTTGAATTTATCACTTCAAAAAATACAAAATAGAGAAAAAACGTTTTACAGAATTTCATGCTATCATAATATAATGACAAAATATGTGAAATGGCCCATGCTGAAGAAGAGAATAAAATATGGGATTCCATGAAGCAATGCAAGTAATGAAACAAGATGTTTTGAAGATGTATACATATGGAAAGTATATAGAATACAAACCATATTTCTCAATCAAAAATTGCATACTTTCAGCAATGACAATATAGGCAAAATGGCCCGACACATGCTGAAGTAAAGAGTTAAACATGGGATTCGTAAAGTATGGTGACTAATAGAAGCAAGCTGTTTTGTTGATGTATACATATGTAAAGTATATAGAATACAAACCATATACCTCAATTAAAAATTGCATACTTTCAGCAATAACAACATTGTAATGACTGTTTTTGAAGTGATAACTTCTATGTTGAATTCATCACTTCAAAAAACATGAAATACATATAAAACATTTTACAGAATTTCATGCCATCATAATATAATGACAAAATATGCGAAATGGCCCAAGACATACTGAAGAAGAGAGTAAAACATGGGATTCTGTGAAGCACTGCGAGTAATGAAACAAGCTGTTTTGAAGATGTATACATATGGAAAGTATATAGAATACAAACCATATGCCTCAATTAAAAATTGCAAACTTTCTGCTATAACAACCTTGTAATAACTGTTTTTAAAGTGATAACTTCTATGTTGAATTTATCACTTCAAAAAATACAAAATCAAGAAAAAACGTTTTACAGAATTTCATGACATTATAATATGACAATATAGGCGAAATCGCCCAACACATGCTGAAGTAGAGAGTTAAACATGGGATTCCATAAAGCATGGCGAGTAATAGAAACAAGCTGTTTTGCAGATGTATACATATGGAAAGTATATAGAATACAAATCATATACCCCAATTAAAAATTGCAAACTTTATGCTATAACAACCTTGTAATAACTGTTTTTAAGTGATAACTTCTATGTTGAATTTATTACTTCAAAAAATACAAAATCGAGAAAAAACGTTTTACAGAATTTCATGCTATTATAATATAACTAGTATATAACCCCTGTCAAAAATGACCGATTGTTGATCTGTGTTCCAGTTTCATAAGAATTCATACAAACAAACAGCATGAAGATTTTATTATTGAGCGGTTTGTATTGTAAAAAAGTACATTTTAAAGCCGGTAGATGGCGCCAGAACAATATTTAAAACAGAAGTGTAATACTGGATTGATCACCGCAAAGCCTCTCTACTGAAGAAAACACTGCAATTTTTTTTAAAAAAGTTTTTACAGAAAAAATTGTTTACAGAATACATGCTTTATATGAAATTGTAGTATATAACCTACATAAAAAATGACAGATAGTTGATTAGCGCTGCATTTTCATAAGACTTCATACAAACAAACACCATGAAGATTTTATTATTGAAACGTATGTATTGTAGAAAAGTACATTTTAAAAATGACAAATAATTTCTACAAATACAAATGATGAGGATTTTTTTTATTTTTTTTTTACTAAATATTAAATTTTTGAAATAGTTCAACGATTGGACAAAACATTCAACTTAAATATTAAAAAATAATCCATGTGCGAAAGTTTTTGTAAATAAGTGTTATCAATGAGTTTCTAAAGAGCTTGACTCACCACATAGCTCATTTTTTGATTATATAAGCAAAATTAAATGGAAATTACTCGGTATTATTTATTCCTTATATTTTAATTATGTTTCATAAGAAAAAATCATTTTATTTACGATGGAAACAAAATTTCAAAATTTGTTTGTATCAGGCATAAAAGTGGGAAACAGGAAAAAAGTTGGAAAATTTTTTCCATCTGTACAATGGTGCCAAACTCTTATAATTTAGACACATTTTAACAGTTATTTATACAATAAAATGCAGTATAACTGTACATATGATTGTTATTTTTTTCCATAGCTTACAAAGTACTAAAAACAAATTTAAACTAACAATAAATGCATAGCATAATTGCATCAAAAAATAAAACTGAATACAGTTTGCTAAAGGTATAAATCCAAATATATCTGACCAGCTTATGTACAGTGATTAATTTTTCAAAACAAATATTATTTTGGATGATTTGGCTGTTCAAGATTTTTCCTCTTCTTCCAAAAGAAAAAAAATTTCTCCATGCTAAATATTTACACGTCAAATCAATCTTTGCTCAAGAAATAAATCTCCAAAAATGCATCAGTGAAATTATCCAAAAGTGTTGTATAATTTAAGACAATTTATTCTATTAAAAAGAGAACCTTATTAAAACTTCCTTTAAAAGAAATTTCACTCTGCAAAGATACTTTAAACAACTTCATTTATATACATGACTTTCAGATACTTATAATATAAGCTCGCCTTTCATTTGATGGCTCTTTTGCACAGCAATTCAAAAACAAACTCCAAGGATTTGAGTAGACGAAATCTCTGATTATTATGACACCTGCCCCCCCCCCCCCCCCTTACAATTTTCTTTGCATTTTTGCATCCATCCAGAGAATGTCCAAAATTGCTTTAAAAAAGATGGAATTCCTCCTTTAGTAGGAACTCTTTCATGCCTGTTGTATTATCTGCTGGTAGATGATGCCATAATATTTAAAAAGAAAGTGTAATATAATACTGGATAACAGTGTTCGTTTGTTTATATCTGGGATTCCGTAGTTTAATCTTGATTTTTAATTAAGAACTTAAAACATTATAATAGGATATGATATACATGTTTCATAAGAAAATATGCTGAACAGGCATGATTTCAAGTAGAAGATTTTATCTCATTTAGTTGTAGCTAGCATAGGTTTTTCATTAAGCCCAACATGGCGTTTAACTACCGTCGATTAGAAGACCAGAATGGTCGTGCCCGGAATGGTTACAGACACTTTCTTGCCTTCGGATTTTATTATAAGTAGATGAAAAAATATGTGAAATGGCCCAACACATGCTGAAGAAAAGAGTAAAACATGGGATTCTGTGAAGCACTGTGAATAATGAAACAAACTGTTTTGAAGATGTATACATATGGAAAGTATATAGAATACAAAACATACACTTCAATCAAAAATTGTATATTTTCTGCAATAAGAACATTGTAATAACTGTTTTTGAACAATAAGACATAGAAGTGATAACTTCTATGTTGAATTTATCTCTTCAAAAAATACAAAATCGAGAAAAAATGTTTTACAGAATTTCATGCCATCATAATATAATGACAATATATGTGAAACGGCTCAACACATGCTGAAGAAGAGAGTAAAATATGGGATTCTGTGCAGCACTGCGAGTAATGAAACATACTATTTTGAAGATGTATACATATGGAAAGTGTATAGAATACAAAACATATACCTCAATCAAAAATTGCATACTTTCTGCAATAACAACCGTGTAATGACTGTTTTTGAAGTGATAACTTCAATGTTAAATTTATCTCTTCAAAAAATACAAAATTTATAAATAAAACTCGTTTCCCAGAATTTCATGCCATCATAATAATTATAATGATAAACTATACAAAATGACCCAACATATGTGGAAGAAGAGGGTAAAAGATGGGAATCAGTAAAAAACTGCAACTAATAAAACAAACGGTTTTGAAGTTGTATACATATGGAAATTATATAGAATACAAATTATATACCTCAGTCAAAATAAATAAATTAAATGCCTATTTTCTGTAATAAAAACTTTCTAATGACTGTTTTCAAAGTAATAACTTGTACATTGAATTTATCCTTTCAAAATGCACAGTCATGGACATGCGATATTTCATGTCACCATATGATGATAAAAATTGCGAAATGACACAAAAAATGTTATAAATTTGAGTAAAATATGTGAAACATTAAGTAATGAAACAAAGTTTCTTGAATATGTTTGAAGTTACTTTGCAAAATAATATAGGCAGACCTCGACTTACAGACATTCGACTTTCGCATGATAAACTGTTTTATACATACCATTTTATACTGCATTTAATAATTTCAATTTTAATGATATGCATTGCAAAAAAGTCTTCTTAGAATTTTTGTGAAATGAAGATTTGACTAAGCCATAATATGTAAAAGGGTTCGGCAATATATATCAATGGATCAGACATTTATTTTCAAAATTTCATGTTTGATATTTTCATATACAGGCAAACTTGTTTAATATGAGCAAGGGTAACAACATGGTTGAAATGACCTATTTCTGCATTAAGAATGGTTAGCCATTTAGATTTTCACAGCTTTTAAGAGCCAGAAAAGCAGGGCCACAGCTCATACAAGCAAATCATCTGTTCATTTCAATGTGATTTTTGGAGAAATGTAGGTATAAAATTAGGATTGAAATCCCTTTTTTATCGAACACAGTTTGCTCTCAGCCACACTTCTGCATTACAACTGTGTGTCAAAATGTACTAATTTATCAGTTCCACCAGACAGAATTTAACCTTCAAGATCCCACACTCAAGAAAATTTGAAAAAATGAAGCTTGAAAGAATCAAAGAAAGAAGTGAGAGATAAGGATGTTTCAAATATTGCTCCTTTGTAAGATTTACAACGAAGCTATTGAAAGTGTGAGATATAGAAGAAAACTTTTACTTTTTTTTTAGAACTCTGGACTGTGGACCATTTTAACCAGCCTTTTCATGTTGCTTGTTACTCAGTTAAAATGAAAAGGATTAAAAAAAATGCAGTGATCATTGCAATGTTAGTAGAATTTTTTTGGGGAATGGGGAAATGACAGTTGAATTTATTGTAGTTGCATTGTATGTCAATTATGTCCTTTGGAATTACCTGTTCTTTAGTACTGTGATTTTGCCTGAAGAAAAGATCTTTAAAAAAGGACACATACAAATGCAAGATCTGAATATTTTATGTTAACATTATGATTAAGTGAATTTTAACATTGAGATAATTAGAGCAAGTAATAGTAGTAGTCAGTTTATTAAAGTGTGTATTTTTAAGATTTTATTATCTTCATAGGCATAATGAATAATGGTTAATACAAAGAATTTTAAAATCCCTTCATTTTCATATAGACGATATTTCATATTTATTTTCAAAATGTCATTGTGCATAAAAATTTTTATACTTTCAGTCAAAACAAGTGTAAATGAATTTTACAACTGCTGTTGACTATGTCATTCTATATACAAAGAACTCTTTTCTTTAGCTGAAACTTTTTTAGCCAAAAGAGATAAGAAAAAATTATAGCATACATATAAGGATGAATTTTCAGATGTAGAACCCAGAATTATGTTGTACGATATCAACTTAGAACAGCCAGTGAAATATACAATATCTATAGCTCATACAAACAAAACATAGTTCATTTCAATGTGATTTTCGATGAAAAGTATGTTAAAATTAGGAAAGAAATCCCATTTTTATCGAACTCTGTTTTCTCTCAGCAATAATATTTCTGCATTACAACAGTTTGTCAAAATGTAATAGTTTATCGGTGTTACCAGACAGTATTTAACCTTCAATACCTCACACCCAACTAACTCTCTTATTTTCTAACTCTGGACTCTTGGCCTTCTTAATGTGTCTTTTCATGACTCTTATTATTGTGATAAAATGTAAAGGATATGTGATATTTCATCAATAGCTACAGTTTGTCAAAATGTAATAGTTTATCGGTGTTACCAGACAGTATTTAACCTTCAATACCTCACACCCAACTAACTCTCTTATTTTCTAACTCTGGACTCTTGGCCTTCTTAATGTGTCTTTTCATGACTCTTATTATTGTGATAAAATGTAAAGGATATGTGATATTTCATCAATAGCTTGAAAAATACAGTAAGATTTGCAATGTTAGTGGGAATTTTTCTGGGAAAAAGGGAAGTGTTCAGTTGCATGATATCCACTTTAAACAGCCACTGAAAGATAAACTATCCAATTTAGAAAACCAGTTATTAATAGCTTCATTAAAAATAATCTTTTTTTGGTTTTTGTTTAGTTAAGATTAAACTGCACATCAGATTAAAGCATGGGAAAAAAAACTTACATTTATGTTCAAATTCTTCAATTAAAAAATACATTGTGTTTAAAATTTTGCTGCATAAAACATAAAACTTTCTTTACACTTGATACTAAATCCTATACTCTTATTTTTTATTTAATTTTTTTTTCAGAAAATTGTTTCTGTTTTCAATCAAGTTGATCTTCAGTTTTCTTTTAAGTGGTAAAAAAAAAAAGAAAGAAAGTAAAAGATATTTAGAATATTGTTTTATTAAGTTTTCATGCTATGTGCAATATGTTTTAGTTTGTAATTTAAATTAAATCTGAAAATATTTATATAATTAGAAATAATTTGAGTATTTTGAAAATATTAGATATATATCAAAATGTCGAATATTTGTGATATTTTTGAAAATATTATGATATTTACGAACCCTGTATTCAACATCCTCATGTATACAGGACAGATCCTGTTTATCAAATTTTCACAAGTAATAATTTTTTTATTTCTGCTTCACTACTAAAGGATGTTTATGCTAGATTTTTGAATTTCGTTAATTTTTAACATTTAATCTGACATGATTTAAAAAAATAATTATGTGAAAGAAAATGTCGTCTTTTCAAGTTTAATAATTACAAGTCTTATACATAATATTCTCATGATAGAGAATAAAAAAGCATGGATGACTAATCCTTTAATGATTGAATGGTTAACTTCTTTTGCTAATAGGATGAAAAAATAACAAAGAAAAATTATCTTGTTTTTGGACAATGCAACTTCTCATCCAAAAGATTTGAAATTTGGCAATATTAAAACTGTGTTTTTCAAATGAAACAACTTCTGTATGCCAGCTCTTTGATCAAGGCATAATACACAAGTAGAAGAATAATGGTGCTTCTGCATCAGGAGGGTGGAGGGCGTGGCCCAAAGTTAATGGCCAGGTGACAGATGATTGACAGATCAAAAGAGAGATAAGAGGGTTATTAAAAGAATGAAGGGTAATGAGCAGATTTTAAGAAAATTTTTTAAGTGAAAGCAAGAAAAAAAACAAAGACAAGTAGATAAAGATCAATACGGTGAGATCATAGGAAAAAGGTATACTTACGAAGAACAGAGCGGTGCAGAGACGACCTTCTCGAGTGATGTTCATAGGGCAACTGAACAGGATCAACCAAGGAACATGGGTTATGACATCATCCTCCTAGGGGGTGCTACAATCGATGCTCTGATTAGTTGCTTCCATTTCACCCGAGAGATGGGGGATGGCAGTACCATGCTTGTTGTCATCCTAAAGTTGTTTGATAATGTCATTTTCTAGAATAATCACATGACATGCGACACACGACACATGCGCTAGTTCTCCACTAGTTTCACGAGGAATGACGCAATCACAAACAAAGGGATGGAATTAAAGATTAAAGTTTCAAAAAATTAAATGCTGAATTTTATAAATTTAATTTATGAACGAAATTATTTTAAAATAAATTTTAACAAATAAAAAAAGTTTATGTTGAATTAGATAAGTTCTGATGAAAAGGTTTTTTTTAATGATAATAAAAGAATATATTTTCGAATCTAAAATAACGCGAAAATTATTTATGACAATGTTGTTTTGGTTTAAACAATGTCAAGGGGTAGTTGTCGGCCGGAACACAAGCTCAATTCTAAAACAGATTTTTGTTTTAAAACTGGCCTTATGTTTTGTTACCAGGATACACTACGAGGAAGTCACTACCCATCGTATCCCACCGCTCTCTAACATTTAATTTTTGTTTAAGATAAATTTTGATTTATTTTTTAACACATTTTTAAAAAAGATTAATTTTAATTTTTTTAACAGATTTAAAAAAGATAAATTTTGATTTTAACATATTTTAAAAAAGAAATTTTGATTTTAACAAATTTAAAAAAAGATAAATTTTGATTTTTTTTAGCAGATTAAAAAAAGATAAATTTTATGAAAAAACTGATCGCCTACAAGTTGGCCACATTGCATGTTTTAAAAAACAAACCACAAGCAATCATCATGAAATGCATGTTTATACACATGAATATTAATTTTTTGAAATGTGTTATCTGTATAACAAATATCACATTTCGAATCATTATCAATTTTAGGTACATTTTCATTTTTAAAAAATTGAAGTCTTTTCTTACAATTGGCTAAAAAGCATTTTTTAGTGAAACTTTTTAACCAATCTTTTAAACAATATGAATCTAGATAATGCATACATTGTACTAAAAGGTCAAACGGAACATTCTCACTATCACAAAAGCATTCCTAAAAAAAAAATAGTAAACAAATAAAATTAGCTTTTAAAATATATATATATATATTTTTTTTTTGACAAAAGAATTATCTTTTAAAAAAATTACCTCATGCATTCTTTTTTCTGCTTTGTTAAATACGCCCCTTTTTTGTTCAATAGTTTCCTGGATTTTTTAAATTAAAACAGGGATGGACCAGTCCATATCCCCCTTTTCATCAACAATCACCAAAAAAGACATCATCCGTAGCATTATCAAATTCATCCTCATTAATATTTTGTCCATTAAGGATTTGCGATGATGTCGAGCATGAGCAAGACGACGTGGCTAAGATTTCCTTGTCTGCAAAACCCTCTGATGTATTAGTTGAAGAAGTGATGAACCCCTTTAAAATATTATATGAAAATTAATTTTTTACTTAATTTTTTTGTTAGATTATTTAAATATATTTATAAATTACCTTGTTACTTTGAACAGTATTTCTATCATTGTACGTCATCTAAAAAAATATATTAAAAACTTTCTTTAAAAAAATTAACATTAAAAAGAACCTTTTTTTTACTTCCTCTTCCCATTCCCATCTCCATTCCAAGAAGTTGAAACTGCATGTTATTAAATCCAGTAGTATAACCTAAAAAAATTAACATACACATACACTTACATTTGGTCTGAAGAAAAATAAATTAAAATTTAACAAAGGAAACCAATAGACTATAAAAACAGAAAGTGGCTTACTCTGAGTCAGCCAGGACTTTGTCAGTCAGATCAGCCAGGACTTTGTCTATCATCATGATTGTGCATGAAACAGTGCTGGTAAAGTTAATAAAACAGAAGTAATTGCATTAAGATGAAAATCTTGAAATAAGGCTTTGTGCACTGTGGATAGATACAAAGGAAACCAATAGACTATAAAAACAGAAAGTGGCTTACTCTGAGTCAGCCAGGACTTTGTCAGTCAGATCAGCCAGGACTTTGTCTATCATCATGATTGTGCATGAAACAGTGCTGGTAAAGTTAATAAAACAGAAGTAATTGCATTAAGATGAAAATCTTGAAATAAGGCTTTGTGCACTGTGGATAGATTAAAAGGAGACTCAGATGATGGAAATTAACAACAAATGAAAACTCATAAATAAACAATTTTTTTTTATCACTTTAAGCATTATTGGACATTAATTTAAATGAAGACTCTTGATGACTAATGTCCAAATTTCAATGAAAATTAAATGCAATTTTGCATGAAAAAATGATGTGCCTAGATCATGACACTTGAAATACCTACAAAAAAAAAAAAAAAAAAAGAAAGAAAAATAGCAGAACAAGCTGCGGCAGGTCAGAACTTATTCATACAATGAGAATTTAGCACAAGTCTTTGATAAATGCAGCCAAAAAAGCATAAAAATTAAAAAATGGCAGAAAATGCCAAAAATGATTATCTGGAGCTCGTCATCTTCATTGCTGACTAAGATTGTAAATCTGTAAACATCAGACAAAATTTAGACTACACTTTGATCTAAACCAAAAGGCCAACCTCCTTAAGGATATTGTGATTTTCATCTCTGCTATTCATAACAAAGAAAAAAGTTTCATTTGTCAGGTATGCAGAAAAATATAGTCTGGAGAAATGCTGAATTCATACCAAAGAGAAACCTTTCTCTTATGAGATATGCAGTAAAAGACTGGAAGATGCATCCACTCAAACGACAATTCTTTTTAAAATGGTTGCACAAGAAAATGGCAAAAATGAAAGCTGTTAAAAAATTTTCTTCGAAAACAAATCTTTTATATTATTTACCAAATCACACCAAAGAAAATCCTTTCATCCTAGTGTTAAAAATGAAAGACTTGAGAATCAATTTGACCAGTTCGTAGAAAACATGCTTGGTATCTGTAAAAAATGGAAAAAAATATTTCCCTCACAAATGCAGTCCACATCTTAACTATTTTTCAAAATATCAAACCAGCCACTCTAGCACGATAACAATGTTCTTGAAACACATCTTGAGCTGTAAAAAAAGGTATCACCATTTATACTCTACTAACAGCACACAGAAAAGATTAACAAAGAAAAAAATTAAAACAACAACAAAAGAAATATCAATAGAGAACAAGTACCATCAAATTATTTATGAATAATCAAGGAAAATCTTTTTATGGCAGGGACCTACATATGACCTTGTTCTATTTGTTTTGTCTCTGTGTGGAGTACATTTTGAACTGTAAGAGAATGAAACTATGAGGTGGGGCATTCACAAAATATTTTTTCCTGCTGGCCATAAACAGAAATGAAACGTAGTTACCTGAAAAGATTTATTGGAACAAATACAGCAATCTTTCTGTTACTTCTCAAGATAATAAAAATCAGAAGAAACGGTTCCAA
Organism: Maratus michaelseni; assembly: GCA_963931845.1. NCBI lineage: Eukaryota > Metazoa > Arthropoda > Arachnida > Araneae > Salticidae > Maratus > Maratus michaelseni. Next base: position 260,026,014 of record OZ007598.1, read on the forward strand.
AATGTGGCAACAAGCCCTGTGACAATCCTATTTTTCCATGTTTTTGACATCATCACTGCCAATGCAGGGTTCGTGTACACATTTCTTTATAGGAAAATCAAACTTTTAAGGACTTTCAAACACACACAAAAAAAAAAAATTACGGACCTACAAACTGAATAAACTATTGAATTTTAATATGCATTTTTTAATATAGGATTTCATTTTTGTAAATAAAACTTTTAAACACTGATTTTATTTTTTTTCGACAACAATTGCAGCAGAGTAAGAATATTACTTATATTTATTTCAAAATAACAAATGCAGCAGCAAAAAAAAAAAGAAATTTAAAGATTGTAAACTTAGGGTGTAGGAGGAAAAGGAAATGAGGAGAGAATCCAAAATTATGGTATTGGGAATTAAGATAATTATTTAACTAAATTGTCACTGCAAAGTGTAAGGGAGAGTAAAGGGGGGTAGCAAAGTATTTTTTTATGGGAGGGGAAGAGTTTGATTATATGATTATTTGTCATTACTATAAAGTTACAAATCGGACAGGAAAATAATTAAATATTAAAGAGCTTCAACATTTTTTAACTTTATGTCCCTTGGTATGATTAGATGATCGCTTAGTTATTTATCATTACTAAATATTTACAATTGGGACAGGCAAAAAAAAAGATTTTTAAAGTTTAGGAATGAGGAGGTGAAAGGGGAAGAAGCAATTTTGGATAATTTGAAGATTTTTAACTTTGTGAGCTAGGGGGGGGGGGGCAAACAGAGAAACAGAAATTTTACAGGGAATAGGAAGTTTATTAGTTGATTAATTTTTTATTGCAAATTAAAAAATATATTGTAAAAAGAAAAAAACATATGTCAATTTTAGGTGGGGCTTGGGGAAAAATATAAGGTCAATTATTTATTGGAAAGTAACAAAGAGCAATAAGCATAATAAAGTAACCGATATAGAACGATATATTAAAGTTTTAAAGAATTTGAATTGTGTGTACTCGGTAAGGGGAGGGGGGGGGGCAAAGAAGATATGTCAATTTTGGTAGAGCTGGGGAGAAATTATATGATCAATACCTTATTGTTACAATAAAGTAACAGATAGAGCAAAAATAAATTTAAAAAAAAAAACAGACTTTTAAAGATATTTAACTTTGTGAGCTGGGAAGAAGCAGATTTTTTTTTGAAAGGGTAGGGAGCAGGGGGGGTCAATAGATGACTTATTTATTTACCTTACTAAAGATTTACAAATAGGACAAAAAAAATTTAAATTAAAGAGATTTAAAGACTTTAAATTCTGTGTGTGCTTGGCAAGAGGAGGGGAGGTGAGAAGTAAATTTTGGTGGTGGGGAAATTATATGATCGTTTATTTAACATAAATGCTGACATCCATATAATGGATGGAGAAGGATTGAAGTGTAAGATCCTCGAAGCACCCAATTTCTAAAATTGCAGATCTTTTCACAACTGTTGGCACCTTGTAAGATTAGTAATAAAATATATCTATTTGTAATGATGAGCAAACAACAAAAAAGCAGAAAATATCATGATTGACCCCTCCTCCCTTCAATCTCCACTTCCATTCTGCTGTAAAAATTGGGTTACCCAATTCAATACAGAACTCTTCTTTAAAGTATTTTTAATTACGTATAAAATAATTAATAATTAAAACTAAAATGTTCAAATAATACCCAAACATATAAAAATTAATTATGCATAAAAATATAAATTTGAAATTCGATGAATTTGGATTTTAAATATATATTTTTTTTTCAACCATAACCATAAGTACTGAATCAATTTCAGGAAAATATTCTCAATTTGAAAAAAGGTCAAAATTAAAAATGTGCTAAAACAACAAAAATCCATGTGGGCAGCGTTGAAATCTGATACCCAACTTAAAATTGATGCATGACACTACTTTAAAGTATTTTAATTAATTACATAATAATAAAATATTAAATATTAAAATAATACCAAAAAATATATAAAAAACTAATTTTTCACCAAAAGAATGCATAAAAATATAAACTGAAAGTTGATAAATTTGAATTTTAAATATGAAACTTTATTATCATTTTTTCAACTTCAACCATAAATACTGAATCAACTTCAGGAAAATATTTTTAACTGAAAATAAAATCCTTGCAGATCATGGAAAAATGGGATACACGAAACAATGCAAGACTCTACTTTAAAATATTTCAATTAATTACAGAATAATAAAAAACAAAAAAATATGTTATAAAATCTTACCCAAACATGTGAAAAATGAATTTTCATCGAAAGAACACATAAAAATATGAACTGAAATTCGATAAATTCGGATTTTAAATATAAAATTTTATTTATTTTTTTGTCATAAATATTGAATCAATTGAAAAAAATATTCTCAATTACAAAAAGGGAAAAAAACAGCTAAATTGGGATACCCGAATCGATGCAGGACTCTACTTTAAAGGTTTTTAATTAATTACAGAATAATCGAAAATGAAACAAAATTATTTAAATATTACTCAAACATATGAAAAATTAATTTTTCATCAAAAGACTACATATAAACTTATAATGAATTAAGATTTCAAGTATTAAATTTTACTTTTTCCATTAAACCATATAAATGCTTAATCAATTTCTGAAAAATATTCCATTTACGGGAAAAAAAATTACATACCAAACTTTACTTAAATCAGCTTTTTCTTAAATCAGATAGAATGACTGGATATGGTTGCAGCTTGCAGTGTTTCCTTAAATCAGATACTACTAAATCGATTTAACCTCGGACTTCTACGCATGCAGTAGATCCAATGATGTAGATAAATCATTTTTCTGATGTTAGCTCTTTCTGATTTAAGCTTTAAATCCATTTAATTAAATCAGATTTCCTATATTAGCTTTAAACTGATTTAGTTAAATTTGATTTCTGATGTTAGCTTAAATCGGTTTAGTTAAATGAGATTTCCGCTGTTAGCTTAAATCGATTTAAGCCAATAAATAAATCGAATTTCCGATGTTTGTTTTAAATCCATTTAAGGCCCAGGCCTACAGAGAACAAAATTTGTGATCGATATAATTGTATGAAATTTGATAGACTAATTATGCATTTTTTTTCCATGACCAATTAACAAATTTCATGATTTTTTGCCATGGCTAATTTATGAAATTCACAATTTTTTGCAGAGAAAGATTAGGGAAATTCGTGATTTTTATCAACAATTGATCAGCAAATTTAACGATATTTTTTGATGACCTATTTACAAAATCTGCAATATTTTTTATGACCAAATAGTGAAATTCACAATTTTTCTCTGACATATATTGATGAAATTTACAATTTTTCTGCAACCGAATGACAAGATCTGCAATTTTTTCTTACAACTGATTGACGAAATTCAAGATTGTTTTTGCTATAAGTGATAGACAAAATTCACGATTTTTATCAGCAACTGATCAAAAAATTTTGGAATATTTTTCAATGACCGATTGACAAAATATGTGATTTTTTGCCGCGACTGATTGAAGAAATTCTTGATTTTTTTACCTCAAGTGATTGACAAAATTTATTATTTTTAACAATAACCAATTAAAAAATCTGCAAATTTTTCCAACAATCTATAGGTGAGATTCACAATTTTTTCTTCTGAGATACATTGACGATATCCTTGATTTTTTATTTCTGTGATAGATTGATAAAATCTACGATTCTTTTTCACTAATGTTTGAAAAAGTTCTTAATGTCGAATTTTCTCCGTGACAAACTGATGAAATTGAGATTTCTTTCTACAATCGCTTGATGAAATTTACAATTTCTTTTGTGTAGTATTGACGAAATTTGTGATTTTTTCGATGAATGATTGGCAAAATTTGGATATTTTCCACTACTGATTGATGAAATAAGCAAATTTGTTTTATGATCAATCTACATGTTAATGAGAAGCATAAAAATTGTTTATTTTTTGGCTAGTAATTTTGATTTCTTTGCACCGATTAATTCCAAAATACAAATTTTTCAGAATATGAAAAAAATAAATGATTTGCAAAATTTGCCAAAATATAAAAAGTACTATTCGGCCTGCTGAATATCGAAATATTCGCCCAAACCAAATACTTAAAAAAAACTTTTTTTTAAATATGTCTTAAAACCCACAATTTCTACTTTTAACTGTCAATTTTTAAAGATATTCAAAATAACTAGAAATAGAATAATATTTCAATTAAAGAGAATGCTTTTATATTCTTTATTCACTAATTGAAAAGTGTCACTTAAGAAAATTAACCATTAATAATGACCTTCTTAGGAATTAAAGATGTACAAATAAAGCTCCTGAATATTGTCTAGTAAATAATTTGTTTCTTGCTTTTTTTGCAAACATCATGTGTCTAAACAAAATGAAAAAAAACTGTCACAGGTGATAATAGACATCAAGACAGACAATTTTTGTCCAGGAAACCAGGATCACAACACATTTATTCAATCAAAAATAAAGTACATCTCACTCGAGGTCAAATTTGAATTTTCGTTTGCTACTTTAATAATACTGAAGATATTCTAACTATACTTTCAACATAGTTACATTGATTTCTGTGAATCAAGATAAGTACTGTAAACTTTCACCATTGATATCTAAACAACACTGAGCTAGATATTTCTTTATTGATAGTGCAACTGACAGTACTACTTATACTGTGTTACAGCTAAATTCAGCCACTTCCAATAGTATAATCATATTTTCTACAAGCGAAATTAATACGATGGAAATATCACTAAAATACAGTGACCTCTCACTTATATGACTTTCAGGAGACCGTAGAAAAAAGTCGTATAACTGAGAGACCGTCTTATTATACAAGTTTCAAACTTTATATGCATTAATTATTTTACCTATATTAAAAATGATAAATTTGGATAATTAAGAACATTTTTTAACAAAAATTTATAAAATATATTAAAAAATAAAACATAAAATATATTAAAAAAAGTTCACAAACTAGTTCACTTATCAGTATGTTTATTTTGAAGATTTACAAATCAGATTTCCTCAAAAAGTGAAGTGATATTAGTTTGTTTCTGTCGACGACGAAGAGAGTAGATGTATTTTTCTAAGTCTATTAAAGCTTTTAAGCTATTTTGGGAATAATCATTTTAGTGGACATAATTCCTTAATGTACTTAAAGCGGCACTTGCTTCTGAAAAATTTACAACAGCAGGAAACTTGTTCTCATCTTCCTCGCCTTTGCTCACGTCTTCATTATATGTTGATATCCTCAAAGATTTCTCATTGAAAGATTCCCCACACACTCTCAAAATTGGATTCATTCGTTAAACTAGCAGTTTGGAGTTGTGAAAAACCACATTCCTAAAAACAATTCGTAACTGTCTGCAATGTCACATTTTTCCATGCAGATGCTGTAAGATTGCATAGCATCTAAAATTGAAATTGCTTTAGCTTCCTTAATGTTTTCCTGATCAAAACTAAATCGACAAATCAAACTCCTTCTGTAGTTTACTTGCTTCTGCTCTCAAAGTGGTAGCACGTATTTTCATACCGGATAAACAAAAATAAAGTTCTTTGTAAACTCATTGTGTTTAAATGTTTTTTGATGATTTTAAGAAGATCTTTACACTGTGCCGAGTTTTCCTTCTGTTTATAAATCTTTTAACTGTAATTAAAGTTTTAATTTTATCTCGTATATTAATGCTTCGCTTTTAATACTTAAAAAGAAAATTCCAATTTTAAATTATATAGAGGAACTTTGAAACATTAATACAATGCTGCCAAGTTACTTTAATTTATAATAAATAGGTTTTCATTAACAATTTTTTGGGGACTCGGTACCTTCCATTTTAAGAAAAATGACAAAAATAACAACTTTCCAATCTTTTTGTTGAATTGAATTTAGACATTCGTAGTATATTCTAATGAAGTTTCGTTTAGATCCGATAATTAAAAGTATAAGAAATATATTTTTTAATGCGCCTATTTCTCTTTAAATTATTCAGAATTGTAATCTTTAAATTCATTTTCCTCACTTTGTGATTTTTCAAATATCAGTTTGATTAAAAGTCTAAAACTTCAACATATATTTTTCAATTGACTCGACATTTTTAATTTATGATCCTTATTGTTCATTTCCTAAAATTAAAGATCAGATTTTAATTAATATAATATATTTTTTATTTCTTAAATATAAAAATGTTAAGTAAATAGTCATTTTATTACATTTTTACATATGTTATATCTCATTTATCTTTTTCTTAAACTAATAAACTTTTCGAAATCTGGTTCTTATAGGGCACATTTAGAAGGAAAAAAATATATAATAAAAGTTATTGCAAAAAGTTTAAAATTTTAGAAGAAGTGTGGTTTTAAAGTTTTCATAAACTATTTAAAAAAAATAGAATTTTCAAATTTTACTCTAAGAATTGCATTTTTTATTGATTAACCGGGGACCCGAGCCGCAGGTTTTCGTTCAGTTAGAGGTTTATACTATTCCATGTGCAATTTAAGGGATTATCCGGTGCATGCGTAGCACGACCGTCATACGGTGCCGAAGGCAGCGGGGACCAGGGTCGGAACGACTGCTATACGGTGCCGCAGGCAGCGGGGACCCGAGCCGGAGGTTCGTTCAGTTAGAGGTTTATACTATTCTATGTGCAATTTAAGGGATTATCCGGTGCGTGCGCAGCACGACCGGTATACGGTCGGAGGTTCGTTCGGTTAGAGGTTTGTACAATTCAATGTGCTAATTAAGGGATTACCCGGTGCGTGCGTAGCACGACCGGTATACGGTGCCGAAGGCAGCGGGGACCCGGGTCGGCGGTTCGTCATGTTTGAGGTTTTACAAGATTAGAGATTTTCTACAATTCGAGGCACCGATGTAAATTAGGGGCCCGCTGGCGGGCGAAGCCAGTGACAGGTTTATACTATTCTATGTGCAATTTAAGGGATTATCCGGTGCGTGCGTAGCACGACCGGTATACGGTGCCGAAGGCAGCGGGGACCAGGGTCGGAACGACTGCTATACGGTGCCGCAGGCAGCGGGGTCCAGAGCCGGAGGTTCGTTCACTGACAGGTTTATAGTATTCTATGTGCAATTTAAGGGATTATCCGGTGCGTGCGTAGCACGACCGGTATACGGTGCCGAAGGCAGCGGGGACCAGGGTCGGAGATTAGTTCAGTTAGAGGTTTATACTATTCGATGTGCAAATTAAGTGATTATGCAAATTATGGGATTATCCGGTGCGTGCGTAGCACGACTGGTGTACGGTGCCGAAGGCAGCGGGGACCCGGGTCGGAGGTTCGTTCGGTTCGAGGGGGATGCGAGCCGGAGAATACAAAAGTTTCGAGGCACCGATGTAAATTAGGGGCCCGCTGGCGGGCGAAGCCAGCTAGTCATTTAATAATATGACAAGAAGGTATTATGAATTACTCAAGTAAAATGCATAATTCAAAGTGTACTCAGTCCCCTTAAAGGAGCAATAACTTTGAGTAATTTTTGGGTTTGGATCAGGAACAACCCGACCCGTGTAAGGCATTACTTTCAGTCTATTGGAACCGCTATTAAAAAAATGAAATTAACTACAATATTTGATACAATATTTTTTACAATATTTGATATTTTTGAAAACGTTTAATAACTAAGTATGATATTCTGATAGATTAATAAAATATATTAATATTAACAGATTTGAATTTTTTAAACTAATGTTTAATTATTTTTTTTTCATACTTTTTATCTAACATTATTTTTATTTTTATTTTTTTAAGCTTTCTCTTCCTGAGTCTGCTCTTCATTTACTTAAGAGAGTCCAAAAAGGAAAAACTAGAGAAAAGTATCCACCTCAGTTACGTGCATTCGCCTTAACCCTGAATTTTTATTCAGCCAAAGCATATAATTACGTAAGAAAAACATTTTCTTCTAGTTTACCTTCTCCTTCTACAATACGGAAATGGTACCAAGGTGTAGATGGCTCACCTGGTTTTACAGATAAAGCTTTTAAAGCCCTTTCAATAAAAGCAGAAGAAGCCAAAGAAAAGGGCAGAGTTGTTGTTTCTGATTTAATGATAGACGAAATATCAATAAGATACCATATAGAATGGGACACTCAGCATTTTTCAGGTTTTGTGAACCTCGGAACATCCATTGATGATGATGAATTGCCTCATGCAAAGGAAGCATTAACATTCATGATCAATTCGCTAAATGGGAATTGGAAAATCCCTATAGCTTATTTTTTAATAAATGGTCTAAATGCTTCCGAAAGAGCAAATTTAATTAAAGAGGCCTTATTTTGTTTAAATGATACTGGCATAAAAGTAGTTGCTTTAACTTGTGATGGTTTAAGTGCTAATATTGCTACAGTGAATAATCTGGGGGCCAATATTAATTCAGAAAACTTAAAAGTTACTTTTCCCCATCCTGCAACAAATGAAGATATTTGTGTTATACTAGATATAAGTCACATGTTAAAACTAGTGAGAAACACTTTAGCTAGTAAAGGCTCGATGTTTGATGGAAATGGGGGGATGATAAATTGGCTTTATATTGTAAATTTAGTAAATTTACAAGACAAGTATGGGCTTCATGCAGCAAATAAATTGCGAAGACGTCATCTCCAGTGGTATAGAGAAAAAATGAAGGTAAAATTAGCAGCTCAAACTTTAAGTCTAAGTGTAGCTAATTCATTAGAATATCTATGCTATGATCGTAAAATTAAAGAATTCGAAGATGTGTCCCCTAGTGTAAATTTTCTTAAAATATTCAACAATCTATTTGACATTTTAAATTCCAAAAACTTACTAAGCGAAAATTTTAAAGCACCTTTTAAACATTCTAATGAAAATTTATTTATTTCGTTTTTAAATGAAGCTGAATCATACATTAGAGGGTTAAAAATTTCAGCTAATGGAGATCCTATTCTTCTTAGCAATAGGAAGATGGGATTTTTGGGCTTACTTACTTTCATTAAAAGTATTCAATATTTATACAATAATCTTTGTAAAGGGCCTAACCCAGTTATGAAATTTTTGTTAACATACAAACTTTCCCAGGATCACTTAGAAATGTTTTTCAGTGCTGTGAGGAGTAAAGGTGGTCATAATAATAATCCGACAGCGAAACAATTTAAAGCCGCATATGTTAGACTTCTATGTCACCATGAAATAATGACATCCAATAATGCTAATTGCATTACTCTGAATGACACACACATTTTAAACATTTGATCTGCAAAAAATAGCTATCTGAATTACATTAATTACATTCATGATGAAGATAATGAAACCTTTGAAACAGATGAACCTTCTGTTAAAAAAAGTGATGCTGTAGAAGCCTATTGTTACACCGATGAAAGCATGGAAAATCTTAGTTGTTATATTTCTGATGTAGTAGGATATATTTCTGGATTTGTTGTTAAAAAATTACTTAAAAAAATTAATTGTGAAGAATGTTTATTAGTCCTAAAAAGCAACTCAAACGAGCATAGAAATGTTCTTATACAGCGGAAAGATAGAGGGGTATTAATAAATCCAGCTTCTGACGTAGGGAAAATCTGCAAAATCGGTGAGAGAAATTTCAGAGTTGCGCAAGCTAGTGAAAAATTTAAAAAAAAGAACACAATGCACAAACTTATTATTGAAACTCTTCAAGAAGTCAGCACTTCAATTTTTCAAACGTTGAATAAACATACACTTAACCAATCTCTTCTTAATAATCATATGCTTTCTTTAATCAAAGCCGTATTGTTTGAGTATTTTAAAATTAGATTTTATAATGTAGGAAAACAGATGACAGAGAAATTTCAGCTTAATGAAGTCTGCAGCATTCATAATAAAACTACTTTATTTGTAGGTCAGTAATTATATATATATATAATTTTTACAATTCATTTTTCCTTTTAAAATTGGTATTTATTTAATGTATACTATTAAATCTATTATTATATTTATTTTTTTCATTTGATACATATGCATTAGCGTATATTTATTTAAAGTCAAATTGTTTGTGCAAGATTAAGATTTGAGTATTATATATATATATATATATATATATATATATATATATGAGTATATTTTTTTCCTTTTCCTTTTCCTTTTTCTATTTTCACATGAATCGCTTATTAGTTTTCCCTCAGTTTATTCACCGCAAGCTTTTAATTTTTTTATGTTTTAATATCTATTATATTTTGAAAAACAGGGTATCCAAATATGTTGAGTATTTCTACTTTTTTATGGTAACTTTATAGCATCATATATATATATATATATATATATATTCAATAAGAATTTTATTTATTTTTCGTTTTAATATTTATGTATTTGTTTTATTTTATTTATTTATTTATTTTTGAAAATACAATGCCAAAACATGTTGAATATTTCTTTCATTTTAAGAATGAAAACTTTCCTTGATACTTTTTTGCTTTTTACTATTCAGTTATCTGTTCAGCTCACAATAAATACGAAACAACTGTTTTCTAAACTATCAATATTAAAATAAATTATGTAACAATAATTTTTACTGATATTTAAAAAAAAAAATGCTAATAATAATGATACATTTGTAACATACCGGTTGCAATCTTTTCATTTTATCATTCTATACAATTGAGCAGACTGTCACTATTATAGTTATTTATATTATTTAAAGTTAACTATTTTGTAACACAAGTTGTGCTCATGATATAATATGTTTATAATGTGTTTTTATGTGGGTGTGTGCATATTAAAAATTCAATAAAGGATTTTTTTCTGTATTTTCTTTGTTATTAATTGTTTTTTTTTTGTTTTTTTTTGTGCATATGTGGTTTTAATCGATTATCCTGTATTGAATGAAGGGATCACTAAACTATTTTATTTGATATTAAATGAACAATATCATGAAGTATGTTTACTTATGGGGTCAAAAGTGTGAAAAAATTATGATATTTTTGCATTTATGATTTTAAGCATCCATAAAACATTCAATTTTATTCATTTTTAATGTTCTCTCTAAGTTCGATTTTTGTCATTAGTAGAAATTTCCTTCTCAGTTTGAACATAACAAAATATATGTTTGCTACACAGTAAACCGGTATTCGATAAAAATACCAATATATCCTAATATACTAATTTATATTTAAAAACAGCTCTCGATTAAACTGAGAATGAAAGCCCATGCGCGGACTACTTTTTCTATGAATTAATTCTACAACGCCAAAAGAGCAAAATCGCCAGTTTGGGGAAACTTTCATCCCTAACACACGTGACACATGTCTGACTCGCTTCTCGACGCTGCATTGAACGGAGATGGGCAGTCTATCTTATCTCAAGTCTATGTATACAGAGACATGATCTGCAGGTGGTCATTTGATTTTTTTGTTAATCGCTTTTGTTAAATGTCAAGCACAAGAAAATTCCATACAACCACCCACTTGCCATAGATTTCATCGTTAATATCACACCATTGTAGATAAGAAATGTTATTCATTATTGATAAACACTTTAACAATAGTCAAAAAGGTAAAGGTAAGAACATGTTAATGATTTGTACTTTAATGATTATAAAAATGAATTCTTGACTGAGAAATGTAAAATCGCCTGAACCGTTTAAAGCGTCATATAAGTGAGAGAAGCAGTCGTATAACTGAGAGAAGTTTAGCATTATTTCTCTAAAGCGTGGACGGGACCAAGAAAATTCGGCATATAACCGAGAGAGTTGCATGACTGAGAGTCGTATAAGTGAGAGGTCACTGTATCTTCATTGTTCTTAAAGTTTTAAACAAAATTTCAGTTTTACCTTGCGGTGACACACTCTGTGTTTTTGATGAAATAAGTGAATTGAGATAATGTTTCTTCCTCAAAAAATGTTTGCCTTGTTCATACTATGTACACAGAAAGTTTGTTACAAGATGTATGAACACCCTGTATGTTTACAACCTCTGAATATGATTGCTCATTCCAGACAACTGCTCTCTGGTTCATTTAAAATCTTCCTTGCCAAACCAAAGTAGCAGGAAAGTTATTCTCATGGATTAACCAGCATTTTAATATATTGTATTGTTTTACTTTAGTCCCTTCCTGACAAACACTATATCACTATAAAATGAAAATTTTTCTTCTAATTAATTCAAAAAAATTTCTTTGATTTTAAAGTATTTGTTTTAGACTATAAGAACATTTTATAAATTTATTTTAATTCACAGAAGCAGCTACGAAGTTTAAAGCTTTATTAATTTAAAAAAAATTTATACCTATCCTTTTTTTTTGTGAAGTTTCTTGTAAAAAGGCCTAGTTCATAAAATGGTAGTATTTGTGTTAAATATTATGTTTTATAATTTATCTTTTAACACTTTTAAACTCTGAAATATACAAATATTCAGTATTCAGCCAAAATCACTATTCGGTGCATCCCTAATTTGTGATGAACATGAACAGTCCGCACTCTCCACCGATTCCATGGAAATTGTAGATTGATTTTCTTAAAAAATGTTAAGTGGAAATCCATGAGACATTCCTACATATTAAACAAAATCTGCAGATCTGTGGCCAAGTGGCATGTCTGATCAATTTTAGACGATATCGATTTCATATTGAAACCAGTGCTTTATTTTTACAGGCGACAGCTAATCTATTTAAAGCACACTTATATCACCATGCAATTACTGCATCATATTCTGATTATTTTTTTATAAATCATAATAAAACACTACTGTACTCTTCAAAGCAGTTACTCTGTTAACATGGAAATATGAAAAACAATGAATACACTTTTAAACATACAGGAAAATATATTTTTAAGGGGAAAATATAGCTTTAATGAAAACATCTTTTAAAAATCTTGAAACAAAGTTTAAAGCATTTTAGAAATGAATATTACAAGTAGTTTTTAAAATGTTTAAAGATTTTAAAGTGTATTTAAAATCTAATTTTTTAACAAACTAGTCGTTGGGGGCCACCGTAATACTTACCCATCATGGATATGCATAATATAAAATATTTAAATAAAACATGTGTAAACTACTTATAAAATGCATTGCAATTCGAATAAAATCGTGGCTTGATGACGTCATAAACTTTAAAGGCTCTATTACTGAATTGTGTCAGAGAAACATCCTTATAACTCCAAAAATAATAATTATATTAACCAACGGTTTATTGTGTCAGACTAAGCATCTCATTTCCAATTAAAATATATCTTTGAATTGAAATTTGGATGAAATACAGGGTCATGAAAAATAGAAGAGTATGGAAATAGGATTATAAATATCTCTGCAACTGATTATCACATTGATTTCCTTCATTATGCAAAATTTGTTTTTTTATTGTCTTTTCTATTCACTCGTTAAATTAAACAATTTCTAAAATTTTTATATACCTTTTATCAGAATGAATATATGGAGAGTCCGAAAAAAAATAGTTCCAGATAATTGTGGTTACTGAAATTCAATAAGCCCATTATTACATATTAGGTAAATATCAGATTTCAAGTCTTTATCTCAATTCGTTTGGGACATAGAGTGTTTACAGCACACAATTATACAAACAGAGAGGCAAATTTTTTTTTTCAAAAAATATGTTTTTCAGAATCCTCAGTGTCTTAAAACGTGTAAATCTGTCAAAAAAAAATAATTTCGACTTTTAAAACAATTACAAGATTCTATACTACATATGATGGGTAATGAGAAATTCATTTTCCAAATACTAACATAAAATTAAATATTTTCTTTAAAAAAAAACTTACTTTGTAATTAAACCATAATTTTTACAACTGGGCATTAATTATCTGGATTAAATCAGCTCCTGAAAAATGAAAAATAAAATAAAATTAGACCAGTAATACTCAATATCTTTTAAAAATGTATTTAATTCATTTTTGCATAAAAATGTTATCCAAAGTCTTAATATTTAAAAGAAAACAATAGTAAAAACTTATAAACAATAGTAAAGTCTTCATAACGGACAGTCCCGAATAGCAGACACTTCTATTTAATGGACACTTGTCCAGTTTTTTTGCACAGACCGGTTGGGGCTCAGGCTGAACATTTATAACCAGCCATTCAGAAATGTTTTCTCTATAGATCGGGCTGGGCCCGGGTCTTGAAATTTTGGCCTGAGCAGACAATTACTATAAGTACAAATTTCCCCAAACCCAGAATTCCATAAAACACCATATATCATTTTCTCTTTTATTTTAAATATACATAAAATAACCTTGTTTACAATTGGCTTGAAATTTCAGGATAGATAGTATATGCTGATTATTTTATTTCTGTGTATCCAAGCTCAAACAATTTTTCTGATAACAATTTTTCTGATAATCTTATACAGTGTCAAAAACAAAGAATAAGAAAGGAATACCTTTTTATTTTAGTAGGGTTTCTTTGTAAAATCCAAACAGTAATTAACTGAATTGCATCATTGTATAACATAGAAGAGAGAAAACAGGTGTCACGTGGAGCTCCTGGAAAGGTGTTTGATATAATCCAAGTAAAAGAAAAAGAAATACCCACTGAAAACCTAACATAAGATTTTATTTATTTATACTTTTTCATAAAACAAAGAAAGAAGTTTCTTTATTTTGATTTTTTTACTGGAAAATTGTATACGGATTTTTTGGGAGTGAGAATTAAAGGTGCCAAGAAAGCGCCAAATGCAGAGGAAAAATCCTATTAATTACAGTTTGATTCTGATACTTAAACTTAACACTCAAAACACATTTTTCAAAGCATCACAATATGTTCACTCCATTTTTATAATCTTCTGAAAATATTGCATTCTTTGAATTTATACTGCTTTGTTCATGATTAACGTTTTGTGAGTGATCTCAAAATGTAATTGATTAACTTTAAGAAAAATTTTAAATCATAAATGTATCTAAAAAAGAGAAATTGAGTTTTCAGACACTTGCTGAGTGATTTAAAATAGGTAAAATACAGGTGGGAGAGATTTTATGAAATAAAGAAAAAATAAGGAATTTGCGGATTACTAATTCCAAAAAGAAAAAACACAGTTCAAAAATGTGAAATAGCCGATTAATGCCACTGAAATTGATTCTGTAATTCTGAAATGGTTTACTTCACTTCATTTTAAAAATGTTCCTACCAGTGGGCCTTAGGAACTCAGGAAAAGATCTCACTAAAGAACTTAGATTATGTGATTTTAAAACTTCGAGTGGATGGCTGTGGAAAAGCTCCAGTCTCGACACATTTCTTTATGTGGAGAAGCAAAATCTGTAGATCTTAAAGAAGTGGAGATTGGCATGAACGACTGCAGTCACGTTGTGAAGGTTATGAGAAGAAAAACATTTTTATGGCTGATGAAACCACTCTTTTTTCAAAAATTTTCTGAATAAAACTGCGTTATAAAAAAAATGACCGCATTGGCGAAAAATTTTTTAAAGAGTGACTCACTATTTTACAATGCTGCGATATATTAGGAGGAATTTTGAAATTCCTCTTATTGACAGGTCTCTGATACCCAGGTGCTTCCCTAAGAACATCCAATTTAACCCTTAACTGCTGTGACAAAAATTGTTGCACAGATACTGCAAGGAGTATCTGAGACTGATCGAAAGATGAATAGAAGTTTACAAATAGAGAATACTGTTTTTCTAATAACAGTATGTACAGGACTATTATAATTAAAATTGACCTATTTTAATTTCTCTTGCAATAATACTAGGACGGCAAACAAAACAAAATTCCACTAGTATCTACAGTTAAACTGAAAATTACAAGTTAAACTGTGAAATCTGAAAAAAAAAGCAGCAGCCTGTGAGACCATTAACAGTAGTTAAGGGTTAATAAATTTGGTGTTATGTGGATAGTGAATAAAGAGCATGGATGACTAATCCTTTACTGATTGAATGGTTAACTTCTTTTGCTAATAGGATGAAAAAACAACAAAGAAAAGTTATCATGTTTTTGGACAATGCAACGTCTCATCCAAAATATTTGAAATTGGGCAATATTAAAACTGTGTTTTTCCACTGAAATACAACTTCTGTATGCCAGCTCTTTCATCAAAGCATAATACACAAGTAGAAGAATAATTGGACTTCTACATCAGGAGGGTGGAGGGTGTGGCCCAAAGGTGATGGGCAGGTGACAGGTGATGGATGACTGACAGATAAAAAGAGATATAAGAGGGTTTTTAAGGGAAAGAAGGGTAATGAACAGATTTTAAGAAAAAATTTTAAGTGAAAGCAAGAAAAAAACAAAGACGAGTAGATAAAGATCAAATTGGCGAGATTGTAAGAAAAAAGGTATACTTACAAAGAACAGAGGGGCGCAGAGACAACCTTCTCGAGTGACATCCACAGGACAAATGAACAGGATCTACCAATGAACATAGGTTATGACATCAACCTCCTAGAGGATGCTACGATCGACGCTCTGATTGGTTGCTTCCATTTCACCTGAGGGGTGGAGGGATGGCAATACCATACTTGTTGTCATCCTAAAGTTGTTTGATGTCATTTTCTAGAGCAATCACACGACGTATGACACATGCTCTAGTTCTCCACTAGTTTCACGAGGGATGATGCAATCACAAACAAAGGGATGGAATTCCAGATTAAAGTTTTAAAAAATAAAATGTTGAATTTTACAAATTTAATTTACGAACAAAAATTTTTTTTAATGAATTTTAACAAATAAAAAAAGTTTAAAAAGAATTATGATGAATTAGATAAGTTCTAATGAAAAGGTTTTTAAAAAATAATAATAATAAAAGAATATATTTTCAAACCTAAAGTAACGCGAAAATGGTTTATGACAATGTTGTTTTTGTTTAAACAATGTCAAGGGGTAATTGTCAGCCGAAACACAAGCTCGATTCTAAAACAGTTTTTTGTTTTAAAACTGGCCTTATGTTTCGTTACCAGGATACACTACAAGGAAGTCACTACCCATCGTATCCCACCATACTCTAACATTTAATTTTTGTTTAAGATAAATTATGATTTATTTTTTAACAGATTTTTAAAAAAGATAAATTTTAATTTTAACAGATTTTGAAAAATGTATAAATTTTGATTTTTTTAAACAGACTTAAAGAAAGATAAATTTTAATTTTAACAGATTTTAAAAAAAGATAAATTTTGATTTTAACAGATTTTTAAAAAAGATAAATTTTGATTTTTTTTCAACAGATTTAAATAAGATAAATTTTATGAAAAAACTGATTGCCTACAAGTTGATCACATTGCATGTTTTAAAAAACAAACCACAAACAATCATCATGAAACGCATGTTTACACTCATAAATATTAATTTTTTTAATTGTGTTATTTGTATAACAAATATCACATTTCGTATCGTTATCAATTTTAGGTACATTTTCATTTAAAAAAAATTGAAGTCTTTTCTTAGATTCGACTAAAAAGCATCTTTAGTGAAACTTTTTAGCCAATCTTTTAAACAATATGAGTCTAAATAATGCCTACATTCTACTAAAAGGTCAACAGGATCATCCGCACTGCCACAACAGCATTCCTAAAAAATATATTTTAAAAAATTAGCTTTTAAAATATAATTTTTTTTAAAAGAGTTATCTTTTAAAAAAATTACCTCACGCATTCTTTTTTCTGCTGTGTTAAATACTCTCCTTTTTTTTTCAGTTGTATCCTCGATTTTTAAATTAAAACAGGGATGGACAACCAGTCCATATCCTCCTCCTCATCAACAATTTCATATTCACCAAAAAAGACATCATCCGTAGCATTATCAAATTCATCCTTATTAATATTTTGTTCATTAGGGATTTGCGATGATGTCGAGCATGACCAAGACGACGTGGCTAAGATTTCCTTGACTGCAAAACCTTCTGATGTATTAGTTGAAAAAGTGGTGAACCCATTAAAAAATCATCTTAAAATTAATCTTTTACTTAATTTCTTTTTTATTATTATTTAAAAAAATATATAAATTACCTTGTTCTATGAAAAATATTTCCATCATTATATGTCATCTAAAAAAACAATATTAAAAGCTTTCTATAAAAAATGTAACATTAAAAAAAAAATTTTTTTAACTTCTTCTTCCTATTAACATCTCCATTCCAAGAAGTTGAAACTGCATGTTATTATAACCGGTAGTATAGCCTAAAAAAATTAACATACCATACCTGCCAACTTTTCAAAATGGCAAAGTGTAAAATAACGCGTGAAGTGCATTTCATGCAATTTTTTTCTTTCATGTGAGCATATGGCACATATAACATATTATATGAGGACGTGAGTTTCAAAACTCGCCTTAGCCAAAAAATCAAATTTGAGGAAATCGCGAAAAAACTGACTGCTCCCATTTGTTTTCATTGTAAATCAATATTTTAGAATGCCAGAAATACATGTTAAAACTAGTTTTTCTAAGGATTGTAGTGTTTCTTCAGTGAAGATTTACCAATAAAATAGATTGATAGAGAAAACATGATTTTTTTCAATTTTGGATAAGGCAAGTTTTGAAACTGATGTCCTCATATAAAAAACTCATATACAGCATTTAAGCATGTAACAGGTGAATATTGTTACACATAATATACAAATACTACACTGATATTTTGATCTGAAACATATACAGACAGATTCTTTGTTTTCTTTAAGAAAGTCTAAACAAAAACCTTACTCAAAACACGACTTCCATTTAAATACAATGAAAATTAAACGATTTCATATAGTATATTTTGAATACGAACCCTTGTGTCATGATTTTAACAATATAAAATATTCCTTTACTTTCAGCAACTATCATTAATAAAAGAAGTTAAAAAGTATTTCCTAATTTTGGAAGTAAAATAGAGTTTAAAAGAAATTTTGCAAGAAAGTGTAAAAATAAACCTCCTAAGTGTAAAAGTGTAAAAAATGATCAAAAAGTGTAAATTTTACACCTAAAGTGTAAAAGTTGGCAAGTATGACATACACATTTTTTTTTTTTACCATTTTAAAAAGAAATCGAAAACATACCGATCTGTTTCAATCCTGAGATGTTTTATCATCATCAGTTACATACTTTTCAATTAAGGATAAGCTATTCACATTAACTGAACAGCTGTTAACCTCTACATTCTAAAAAAATTATAAGTTAACAAAAGAAGGGTTTTATTGAGAAGAATGTTAAAGAAGCATGAAGAGATTTCGCATAAGAAAATATTAGAGCTTAAAAAATTTAGTTAAAGTTTCATTTTTCTAATAAAATATTTGCAAACATAGTTTTTAAAAATTTTACATACAGAAAATAAAGTGATGTACAGAAAATATTAGAGCTTAAAAATTTAGTTAAAGTTTTTTTTTTAAATTTTGCATACAGAATATATTAGAAAAGCCTGAAAATAAAATGTTGTTTCCAGTTTTTTTAAAACGGTATTTTTACTTTTGCAATCAGTTTCGAAAATGAAAATACTTCCATAAACAAAATCTGCCATCAAATCGAAAAAGTAAGAAAAAGGTTCTTATCTCAGCTATCCTATGCAAAAACATCATTTAAAAGTATTCAAGTTCAAACAAAAAATTTGAAAAGAATGCTTCCATAGGTTTAACATTAGTTTGTGTATGTCTTTGTTTGACTAAACTTAATGAAAAAGACAGCGGGGAGAGGAATTCTGACCAAAAAGGCTGAAAAGACAGAATAAAAAGCATGAAGTGCAAAAATAGAATTAAATAACACGAAAAACATGTTCCAGCAAAATGGAGAATGAATTTAATAATAGATAACTAAAGTCGTCCTCCACCGGGGGGGGGGGGGGGGGGGGGTCTACACTGACTTTTAGTCTAAAGAAAAATTAATCAAAATTAAACAAAGGAAACCAAAAAGTGATAAAAAAAGAAAGTGTCTTACTCGGAGTGAAGTGTAAGAATAAAGAATTCCACACCTTGAAAAGCCGTGAGGAATGATAATCCAGCCACTGATTAAATGCAATACTGAGTAAACTCACAAACTGAATTAACGTAATGAATTCCTACGGACGCCAACATCCAAAAAGAACTATGATCATACTTACCCAGCAAGCCAGGACTTACATCAGTATTCTGCAAGAAAAAGTGCTGGTAAAGTTAATAAAACAGAAGTAATTGCATTAAGACGAAAATCTTGAAATAAGGCTTTGAATTGCACTGTCGATAGATTTAAAAACATACTCAGATGATGGAAATTTGAAGAATTATCAACAAATGAGAACTCTGGATGACTAATGTCCAAATTCCAATGAAAAATTGCAATTTTGCATGAAAAAATGATGTGCCTAGATAGTGGCACCTGAAATACCTGCAAAAAAAGGTAGAAAAATAGCAGAATAAGCTTAGGCAGGTCAGAACTTATTCATACAATGTGAATTTAGCACTAAAGACTTGAAAAGAAGCATTCAAAAAAGCAAAAAAAATTCAAAAATAGCAGAAAATGCCAAAAATGATTATCTGGATCTCGTCAACTTTACTGCTGATTAAGATTGTAAACATCAGACAAAATTTAGACTACACTTTGATCTTAGCCAAAAGGCCAACCCTCCTTAAGCATATTATGATTTTAATCTCTGTTATTCATATCAAAGAAAGAAGTTTCATTTGTAAGGTATGCAGAAAATATAGTCTGGAGAAATGTTGAATTCATACCAAAGGGAAACCTTTCTCTTATGAGATATTCAGTAAAAGACTGGAAGATACAAGCACTCATCAAACTATTCTTTGCAGCATGAAATATGTCTCTTCTTGAAGCACATCTTGAGCTGTAAAAGAACGTATTACGGGCTATGCACTTTCCACTCAAAACTCAAAGCAAGATAACAAGGATAAAAAGAGAAAAAGTAATATGAATAAAGAACAAATACCTTTAAGTTATCTTTGAATAATGAAGGGAAATTTTTTTTTCTTGTAGGGTTCCAAGTAAGAAATCTTTAAGTATGTACTGTGCTGTCCAAAATGAAAAAAAACATATTTTGAAATTTCCTTTACAAAAAGTTTAATAAAGAATGCAAAAAAATTAGACATTGCTAATTTTTTACGGCTTGTTCTAAGATGTTAATGTTGAGCATTTTTCATTTGATCACTTAACTGCGAAGTAACACACATTTAAGTGATAATTTGAAAAAAACCTATTTTTCCAATAAATAATCCACGTTATCTAAAAAAAAAACACACAAAACATAATTAGTTGAAAATGATGCATTTTATTACATATTAATAGTTTAAGATAAAAACAATTAAAAATTTATATAGATCATTCTAAAATTCTATTATAACAAGACATTGCGAAAATGAAGTTCATGTTTTGCAGAATTCTGCAATTGTTAGTTTAAATTATTTTAAAACTAAATGAGCAATTCTTAGGTATTTTTATTATTCTAAATGGTGCATAAAAACCGAACAAAACAAAAGAAATGGATTTTAGTGAAATATTTGATGAGGAACTAGGATGGGTTATTTTAAAGAAACATTTCAATCTAGGTTTTTTTTTAGAGGACAGCACAATAGTTTGTCTCTGAGTGGAGTACATCTTGAGCTGTAAAAGAATGAAGCTATGAGGAGGGGCAGTCACAAAATACATTTCACAATGGCCATAAACAGAAATGAAACGCAGTTACCTGAAATGATTTATTGGAACAAAAACAGCAATCTTTCAGCTACTTCTCCAGTTAATGAAGATCAGAAGAAACAGTTCCAAAATGTGACAACAAGTCCCGTGATATCCATATTTTTCCATGTTTTTGACATCGTCACTACCAATGCTGGGTTCGTACACATTTCTTTATAGAAAAAGCGAGGACTTTCAAACGCCAAATAAATAAAAAAAACTTACGGACCTACAAATTGAATAAACTATTGACATGAATTTTTTTAATATAGGGTTTCATTTTTGAAAATAAAACTTTTAAACATTGAAATGGTTTAGGGGGGAATTCAAGCATGTGGCAGAATAAGATTACTACTTACATTTATTTCAAAATAACAAGTACAGCAATAAAAAGGAAATGAGAAGATTGTAAACTTAGGCTGCAGGAGGTAAATGAAATGAGGGTAGAGAGAATTAAGATAATTATTTAACCATATTGTCACAGCACAGTGTAAGGGGAGGTAAAGGGGTAGAAACAGATTTTCTTGTGTTTTGGAGAAGAGTTTGATTAGATGATTATTTATCATGAATAGTGTTACAAATCAAACAGGAAAATAATTAAATATTAAAGAGGTTCAACATATTTTAACTTTGTGTCCCTTTAGATGATTAGATGATTGCTCAGTTATTTATGATTATTAAATATTTACAATTGAGGGAGGAAAAAAAAGAAAGATTTTTTTAAAGTTTTGTGTGATAGGAAAGAGGCAGTAGGGTAAAAAGCAGTTTTGAATATTTGAAGATTTTTAACTTTGTGAGTTGAGGTGGGGGGGGGGGAACAATAAAGCAGAAATTTTACAGGGAGTACGAAGTTTATTATTCTAAATAAAATATTTAAATAAGACAGAAAAAAATTTTAAAGTTTTAAAGCTTTAAATTTTGTGTGGTATAAAAAAAGGGTAGTCTAAAAGAAAAGTGAATTTCGAATGAGGGGTAGATAATAATGGTTAATTTTTTATTGTTACAATATGGTAACAAAAAGAGCTGAAAATTTTAAAAGGAAGAAGACTTTTAAAGAATTTAAACTTTGTGAGCTAATAAAAGTGGAAGGGAGGAGCAATTTTTTTCTGGTGGGGGTGAGTTTATTAGATGACTGATTATTTACCTTACTAAAGATATACAAATAGAATAAAAGAATTAAATTAAAGTTTTAAAGACTGGATTTTGTGCACTTGGTAGGGTGGGAGAGGGAAAGAGTATATGTTAATTTCGGGTAAGGCTGGGGAAAAATTATATGATCGATTATTTATTGTTACAATAAAGTAACAGATAGAGCAGAAAAAGTTTAAAAAAAACCCAGACTTTTAAAGATTAGGGAGGGACAGGGATGAAGCAGATTTTTTTTGGGGGGGTGGGGGTGCTTAATAGATGACTTATTTACCTTAATAAATATTTACAAAGAAGACAAAAAAAATTAAATTACAGAGAATTAAAGACTAAATTTTGTGTGTTTAGTAAGAGAGAGGGAGGCAAGACAAATTTCAGTAGGGAAGAGGGGAAAATTATATGATCGATTATATATTTTTACAATAAAGTAACAGATAGGTAATAAAAAGTTTTAAAAAACAACAATGTTTAATGGTCTTAAACTTTAAGCTAATGGTACAAAAAGGTGAAAAGCAGGAAAGGTAGAGTTTATTAGATGATTTATCATTTATTTAACTTACAAAAGATTTACAAATAGAAAAATAAATTAAACTATGGAGTTTTAAAAACTTCAAATTTTATGTGCTTGGTAACTGTGGGGGATGGTGGGAAAGAGAAAATAGCAATTTCGGGTGGGAGGGAAATTTTTGGGGGAAGTGGGAGCAAAATTTTGAAAGCAAAATTTCAAAAGAGGAAGATTTTAAATGATTTTCTTTTAATGAAAAATTTACTGAAACGCAGAAGATTTTCTCTGTAACTAAGAAATAAAAAGTGAGTGAAATTAAGAAATTTTAAGGACCAATATGTCCAGATTTTGCATAAAAGTAAAGACTTTTAAGAACCAAACTTTACTTTTTGAAAATTTAAGAGCTTTTAAGAACCATAGTAACCCTGTCATAGAGCAAGAGATATGATGTTTTTTGGCATTTTTCAGGCAACATCGTATAATGGCTGTTTGCAATGTATATTTTTGTTGACATACAAACATGGGAAACATGACATACAATCATGCAATTTCTGCTTTGGTATAGAAATTGCTTCACTCACTGTTATATTAAAATTTCATGTTATTTTTTATCTTTATATAATTAGAATTTATCCAATTATAAAATTAATCAAATAGCACAAAATATGTGCTTAAAATATACGATATAGCTTAACAAATTCAGGATACTTTAAATTCTTTAGCAGTATTCATAAGTCAATATATGCCAACGTTTTAGCTTTTTCTCTGTAACATATATCACCAATCTAAACATTAAGCATTCTTTTAATATTAATTAAAATGAACAAATGGAATCTCTTTTGTAGTCATTATTTAAAATAAATCTGGTGACACAAATGAAAAATGTTTTGGAAATTTTTTATGTGTGTTGCATTTTTACAGGTTTACATTACGTTGTAGTTCATTAACTGTTAAATTAATACAAAACTAACATACTAAAACCTGCTAAGACAGAATCACTAGGGTTTAAAGGAAAATACCATTTTAGACAGGTTTCAGTCTTAGCAGCAGGGCTTAATTTTTAACATAAAAAAATACCATGGCTGTTAGATTTTAGCCTGGCTTAAATCATTTTAAAAAAGCTGGGTATTTTTAGGGTTTTTTTCTTTTTTAGATTTTTTTATTTGTAATTTTAATTGTATACCCAATGAATATTTTAATATAACAAATTAAATAATGTATTTATACAAAGTGAATACTTTTATTTTGGTTAATGAAGTATTAACTAGTCTTTTAAACATTCAGTTTAAAAGAAATATTTTACTTAAAATTTGTCTATTTCTTTACTATAAATTTACACTTCAAGACTTTGAAAATTAGATTTCTTTTGCTTCAATTATTTATCTTTTTCAAAGAAAAAAAAAAGCCTATTTTTTTGCATTATATTATACTTGCAGTTTAAAAAATAATAATAATTATAGTCCTACTTTTGCACCTATTGAAATAATTTTCTCTATGGTTTTGTGTGGAACAAGATGAGAAACTGTTTGGGAACAAAAAAATTAGTCAAAATATAGAAATATTTGAAATCTGAGCCAAATGATTGATAACAAGAATTCTGATTCAAATAATGTCTTGATTCCATCTAAATTTGAAATTTTTGAATTATTTAATTAAATTTTTTTCATTTCCTGTGAGAACACATTACTTTTTAGATGATCTTTAATTATGAATGTCTTTCAGGTATAATGTAAATGAGTTTTTTTTTCTATGAAAAGAAAATAAAAGCCAGATTTTTAAATAAAAGCCGACCATTCTGTCTTTTTTGCAATCCTGACCTGAGGCCTAATATTCTGCAGCTAACAACATTAGCGTACCATTCCCCTGCATATTTTATTTCATACATTTTCAAAAATTATGCATTTGTTTCTTGAGCAGAAGAAAATAATTAATATATTTTAAGTATATCTATTTATATATCCATACGTACGAAAATCTAGCAAACACATTTATAATCAGGGTAAGGGAATTTTAAATAAATCTTCACTGCCAAAGATTTCTTTTTTTTTTTATCAGATTGTAAAATACAAAAGTAAAGATACAATATTGTTCTAATGGTTTTCGGTACACAGTATTTGGAAGCTCCAATGGGCTCTGGATAATATTTAAATATTAACTCAAAATCAGTGGCACAGCCAGCATTCTAGTCAAGGGGGGGGGAAAGGGGTTGAGTTGTTGATAGTCAGCCCAATAATCTCTTACTTATTTGAATCACTGGTTAATCGAATCAGACTTTTTAATGAATGCAATTATAATGCTATTTTTTCAGATATTAGAAACAGCAGCTATGTTGGACATATTTCTTTTAAACAGTGATTCCTGTATTAGAGTTAAAAATTTCAAATACACAAATAAAATAACTTAAATCTATGTTAGATTCATAAAAATTATTTAAAACATGATGAGACAGAGTTTAAGAGATGGAACAGCATACCTTAAAAAGCATTTTTATATAGGATACCAGGGTCGCAATCTATTTTCTGAGTCAAAAATACAGGGTGTTTCACTCCAAGCCAAATCTGAAATCTGGTTTTGAACTTTAACAATAATGAAGCTATTTTAACGAAATTTTCAATAAACTTGCATTATGTCAAATCAAATGTAACAATATCACAAGAACTGATGGGAGTTATCGTAAATGCTCCATGTTTTGGAATGTAGTTGCCATTTCATACGTTGTCATTAATTGAATTACTGTACACTTCTGACACTTTTCGTGATATTGTATTTTGCATAAAGCAAGGTAAACCTGTTGAAAATTTTCAAATGTTGAATTTTGCAATTCATCATTTTTTGAAAGGAAAATTATGCTACTGTTCTGACAGAAATTTCACTTTTAACTTATAAAGTTATCGATAAATTTAACAGACATAGAATATGTTATCCGTGTTTGACTATCCTTTTTTTTTTCTTTTTTTTATTCATTCTACTGAAATCATTAAAGACACACAAAAAATTAGAAAATCTATCAAAAATCATATTTAAATGTATACTATCAATTTAAACTATAAAGAAGAATGCTGTACAATGTATGGTAATATATACAAAGAGCAGAAAAATATTAAAGTTGGTGAAAAAAAATTGCAAATTTTATCTCTATTGAAGCATTTTTCAAGAATTTAGTTTCTTTATTTACACTCACAGATTCAGTGTGGATGACAGGCATTCACAGATTACTGATACTCTACTGTACGTCCGAACATACTTATTTTTATTAAGTTTTAGTGTTTGAAATTTCAAAATTTTTTATCATGAGAACTCTGTTATAACAAGAAAATGCTTTGATCCCTTCATCCTTGTCATAACTAAGTTCAACTCTATAATGATAAAATATATCTCCAGTATTGTATTGTGTCATCTAGAAAGTTATAGTTTTTAAAAGCAAAGTGCAGTTTCGTCTAGTTATTTTAGTATGGCTGATAAAGAGTTTTCATGAATGACCTAGATATGTACCTTTGATCTTTTCTGCTTGTGCTGTGGCATAATTTGATTCGGTACAGTGCTAAGAATGGAGAAACAAAAAGTCCATTTTTGTGATATTATGTTGTTTTATTACAAGAAAGGTAAAAATGCAAGTCAGACTGCCCGGGAAATTTGTGCAGTATACGGACAAAGTATTGTTTCAGATGACACAGTTTGAGGATGGTTTGAGAAGTTTAACCATGGTAATTTCAGCCTTTAAGATGATGATGCTCGTTTTGAACGACCATCGTCTGTAAAGGAGGACACTTTAAAATAAGCTGTCACTGAAAATCTACGTTACACAGTTCAGGAGCTATCACACAGAGTAAATACTCCAAACAGTACAGTACAATATCATTTGAAGAAAATGGGGTATGTAAGCCAATATGATGTGTGTGTACACCATACTTTAACATCACAGAATATGCTTGCTTGAATTTCGGCAAGCGATTGTTTGCTGAAACAAAATGAAGCTCTTTTTTTTTAAATGGCTCATTACTGAAGATGAGAAATAGATGCTATATGATCATGGGGTAAGCCAAATAAACGTCCAAGTAACATTGACCCCCTAACTCACCGTCAACCTCAACTGGCGAGTTACGCTGCAACTCTCGGTTGACCCTGAAATCAAATTCTCCGCTAACTCAACTAGCCGAAAATGGAGGAGAAAACGAAACATAAGTTCAGTAACTGAACTAACCTTTTCCTCTCCAGTTATTCGACGGCGCATGCGTATTCATTCCTCTCTAATCAGATCCGAGTGAAAAAACGTTAGCAGAAAGAAAGCTGTGTTTGTTTGGAGCTGATAACATATTTATTATGGCTGACAAAATTAGAATGGTGCAATATTTGGAATTTATTGAAGCGCGGGAGCAAATTAAGAAAAAGCCCAAGAGAAACAGAAAGTGTGCATATAACGAACTGAACGATACAGAATTTCTGAAAAGATTTCGTTTGTCAAAAAGTTTGTTTGACATGGTGCTTGAAGTCATTGAGCCTCAAATTAATGTGTCAAAAACACATTTAAACAATGTCATCACGCCCCGTGAACAATTGTTGATCGCATTACGATTTTATGCGACCAACAGTTTCCAAACAACTATTGGTGATTTAGCTGAAGTAAGCCAATCATCTGTACACAGAATTGTTCTGAGGGTCACCGAAGCCATAGCTTCCCTGCGACCAAAATTTATAAGCATGCCTGAAACAGAAGAAGAATGTAGACAGGTATGTTACATGTTCTTTTTTTTATACTATTTTTATTTTGGGTTTTGTCTGTGCTACTCATTGCAATCAAAACTATAATTTATATAGCATTATCAAGCTGTACATTTTTCAATAGTTAAAAAATTTTATGAATCAATTTAATATACCAATATGAGATTACTTATTGCGTGAACTTTAAATGTCGAAACTTAATTCGTCTTTAAATCCAAATTTTTTATTCTTTAATAAACTTGTTCAGTTTCATTTTAGACAAATCCTTACATTATTAATTTATTTTTTATTTTACTGTACTTTATACTTATGTCCAACACATTCAGATGTTCTTTATGCACATGCAATTGTAAAAGAAACTTGATCATTATCTTCTATAAGATCTAAAAATTAAACTGACTTTTTAAATTGATAATATAAAAGAAAAATCTCAAGTGTTTCAGAATAATTTTTATTATTGGTGCAAAAACTTTAGTGGTACTATATCACTAGATTCTTTAGGTACTTGTTTTTATGTTAGCTGGGTGCAAATCCTGCCAATAACAACTTTTATTTTTTACCCGGTTTAATTAGAAACACTACTTTTATGATGAAATAAAATGTTTATGTTGTTATTTCTTATTATTATTTTAAAGAAATTATATTTTTAATGTAATGAGTGCAATACGTGTAATTGAAATGAATGCAGTACAAATTATTGAGGAGGGGAACAATATTTGATGTAGAATAATAAATTCTAATCTGCGCCTATGGCTAACATAAAAGTTTCATTCTTTGTATACTAATTTTATCCCATCAAATATCGATTTAATCAGCCTTTTTGTGTGATAAGAAGTATCAATTAGTAATAATAAATGTACTAAAAATTTTATTTATATCAAAGAATTAAATTTCAATCCGTACTTTTATGTGAGTCGAGCCAAGCACCAGTGATATATATATATAATATAATTATACATATATGTATAATTAAATATACATTATATATAGGGGAGACCAGTATACACAGGACCTATGGGCACAGTGGACCACCCCCTAATATTTTATTGATTTAATTTTTTGGCTATGATGTCATGCACTCACGCACAATTTTTTTTTTTTTAATCAGTTATAAAAAGGAAAAAAGTCGCCAAATTTAGGGGATTTTTTAAATTGAAATCAGTTTATTTTTCCTGAGACTGTAGATGAATCTGTTGTTGATGTCAATGATTTCATAATGTCGCTCCCAGACCCAAAAGTATTTCAGGAAAATTCCAGGCTCAATCTCTGCCCTTTTGCCGAATATTGAACCGAATATTCTAAGATATTTTGCCGAATAGTTGCATATTTGGCCGAATATTCTAAGATATTTGGTTAAATAAGTTCCAGAAAATCAAAACAAAATGTGATTTTAAATATTTTCAACAAACAATCTTAAACAATTGTATCTAAATACATTAATTATTATAAGAAATTGATATTGAATGATAGTAAATTATACTTTATACATAAATAGCAATTTTATTAGCAAAAAACTTTTAATCTTTCTTTTACTATACATATATATATAATCTCATAATAATTATTGCATTATTTATACTAATCTGAATATTCTGCTTGTGAATTGTGTAGTATAATATAATCGTAAAAAAAGAAAATGGAACAAGAAATCTGTCTAACATAATATTAGTTTATTTCCGAAAAATTAAAACTTCCCAATTTTGGGAGACTGGGCATAAATAAGTTAGCTAATGTTTTGTGAAATTGTTTTTTTTTTTTTTTTGTTTCACAAAAATAAAAATAATTAAAAAAAAAAATAATAATAATTCACAAAAGTAGTACTCTGGGCGGGGGGGGGGGGGGGGAGAGAATCTGGACAGACCCCTTGTGGTGACATACAAAATGTAAATTTACTAAGTTTGAATTGCATGAGAAAGGATATAAAAAGACAGAGGAGGACACATGCAAGTTCTTATTTTTGCTGGGTGAAATGATTTTTATAAAATGAAAAAAGTTTCATTTTTACAAAGGTAATATTTTTCTATTTTAGATAAAATATATATAAATTACTAGTTCTATCTATGGATTAAAGAAAAAATTATGAATTAAATTATTATTTACATTTTTTAAAGTCATATGTTATTTTATAGGCATTAAAGTATTTAAAATATTACAAAAAATACATTCAGCTGTTATGATTTTTGAACACTCAAACAAAAAATTAATTTCAATTAGTCCTTAATTTAATTTTTGATTTTAAAACATTAAAAAAAAAAAAAGATTTTTTATTATAAAAATATTTTTTTTAAGTCAGTATTTGGCCTAAAATTTGGTCGAATATTCGGTATTCGGCCAAATCACTATTCGTCACATCCCTAATTTTAACCTAATAGTTTAAAAACAATTGCTAAATTTACTAGATCTACTCTGAATATATTATTGCTGGTGGAATGAAGAAATTCTGAAAATTATGTCACTTTTACCAATTAAAGGAAAATATTACCATTTTACGAATTAATATCAGGCAAATCAATTTATGAATTTAAAAATATGATGCAATTTCAATTTTAGGTTCACGACGATTCTTGACATCTTAATCTACTCAAAATAGTATTATTTCTGTTATAATGAGAAAATAGCATCAATGATGATAAATAAACTGAGTTATTTCTGTTTTCTCCCAACAATGGAAGTAATCAAATTGCCACATTCTGAAGAAATTTCAGAAAATATTTAAAAATAAAATTAGATGATAAAAATGGGAATATTTAAAAAAATAGCTAGTGCGGAATGATTTACAAATGAACAGCTTTCATTTAAAACATAATTCATTTAATCAGTCATTTCATAAATTCATTTCATTATAATTTTATGTATATAGGGTAGATATGAAGAGTTCATCGTCATGGAATGACATTCTTTGATGGGACCCATTTGGTGAAACATAATTTTGTGTATGGGCTTTTTTTATTAAAAAGAATTTTTTGAAGGGGATCTTTTTGGCAATCAAATTTTGTGAAGAGGTCCTAAATTTTGCCTGGATCGACCCCTGAAGTATATTATATATATGTTATGTACTTATATATATTTTTTTCTTGACGTACACATATTTCTACTATTCTAAATTATTAAAAGCCAAATCTAGAAAATTTGTCTTTTATGTATTACAGAAAAAAGATGATTAATGAAATATGTAATTTGTGTTCTAAATTTTTATCTTTCTTCTTTCAGGTCAGTGAAAATTTCTTCAGGATTGCTCAATTCCCTGGAGTAATAGGTGCTGTAGATTGCACACACGTAGAGATTTTGTCGCCAGGGGGAGCTGATGCTGAGCGCTTCCGAAACAGAAGATCGGACTTCACATTAAATGTGCAAACTGTTGCCTCGGCAGATTTATTAATACAAAATGTAGTAGCGAGGTGGCCTGGAAGTGGCCACGACAGTACTATCCTGGCAAATAGTACATTAATTGAGAAAATGCAGGAACCATTGTTCAGCAGATACCATTTATTAGGGGACAGTGGTTATCCATGTCAGAGTTATCTTCTGACACCATTAACCCAGCCAAATTCACCAGAAGAAATTATGTAAGTGCATCTTTTTTCTCGTAAAAAAAAAAGGTAATTCTCCATTATCCCGTCGACCACTTTTCATTTAAAAAATAGTTTCATCAAGCTGTAACACCAAATAAACAAATGGAAATAGGTTACCATTGGAATATACAAAATAAATAAATGAATGAATTATAAGAAATTCGGAAAAGCCCCACTCACCAAAGTGTCAACTATCGATAAGTTTAAAAGAATAAAATTTACAATATTAGTAATAAAAACAGAAAAAAAAAAAACGTGGATATTTATTTATTTACATTATTTTTTTTTTATTATTCCTCTCGACTGGTGAATAATTGTTAATCAGTTGAAACTAATCTCTTGTATGTAACTGTGCATCACAACATTTTTTCAATGATTTTTCTCTATTAATATCATGGCACCACCATTTATGGATGCTAGTGATATTTTAATTAATGAAATAACTAAAAAATCATAAAAATATAATGAAAAATACAGGTAAATGTCGAATTAAAAACTACTTGATGACATAACAAACATGTGTAATGCTTCTGACATCAAATGAATGGGATTGCATTTTTGGCGTTAAATCCTATAGTTTGGTGATAGTATTTTATTATGAAAAGTGGTCGACGGGATAATGTTGAAGTACCAAAAAAATTTCTAGTTTGTTTTCTGAAAGATGATCTGTTTGATAAGTTATTATGAGATTTAAATTTCATGGCATTTGTCTATTTTCCCATTGACAACTACGTATAAAAAATAACTTATCAAAAATGCATAATTGTGATATCACATTCATTACTTGTTCGTCATGTTCGGCTAATAATCAAGGCCGAATGTTTTGTCTGTGTATTCTGACTAAGGAAAAAATTTTAAGCAGAAAAAATGAGAAAATACTAAGCATGATGCCCTTCCTAAAAATTGTTTTATGCTTGATCATATTTAAAATTTGGAAATTCTTCTGAAATGCATTTTAAAAGTGGGAATAAGAGGTGAGTTCGTGCTCTGTTTTTGGAGCTTGGGCCTGCCAATTATAACATCTTAGCCTGCTCGTACCAGAAACATTTTTTCATCAGAACCCGAGCTGGATATGCAATAGAAAAAATATTTCATAATATTTAAAAATTGTTTAAAAGTATCTCATTTTTTAACAACTTCTTATACACAGAAATAACTGTTAATAGACAGCACATAATTCATTTTATGAAAATTTACATTCAGTCTTTATCAAAAAGAAGTTTAATATCTAATTAAGTCCATGCCAGGCTCGGATTGAGCCTATCACATCTATAGTGAGAGTGTTCCATTTGTGATCTGTGTACCATAACATCTGTAGTGAGAGTGCTCCACCTGTGATCTGTGTACCATCACATTCAATTATTATTAAAAATGAGGGCATATCATAATCGTAATAAAATGCTTAAGCTTTATAAGAAAAAAACAGAATATTTATTTAGCCACATAGTATTACACATAAATTAATTTTGATTTTATTTATTATGAACTTGATGGCAATGATTAAGTATATAAATCTCTTTTTTTTTAATTGACAAACTGTGTTAACATTGGTTTTAACACTTTTACCTGTAACAGTACAAGCCAAAAATTTAATTATTCTTTTTTTCTAGGTACAACAGAGCTCAAATTAGAACGAGAAATACAGTAGAAAGGCTGTATGGAATTCTAAAAAGCCGCTTTCCTTGTTTGGCATTAAAGTTACGGTGCTCTCTAGAGAACGTGCCAGCTATAATTACTGCTTGCTGCGTTCTTCATAATTTAGCTGTCAAACTAGGTAACTAATTTTTTTTATTCCACATTCCATATATTTCTGTTTTTTTTTTAATGTCTATTATTACAATCTATTACTGACTTGATAGAGTAGATCATAATCTTCTTGTCATTGATTCTATCAAACAGAGAAGATAATGTGGATTTCTTGTATTATATGTAATTTTTTTTAAATGTTATGTTGGGGAAGGGAAGTGGGGTATGCACTTTCAGACCATTAGTAAAAATTCTGAAGACTTCTGAAAGGCAAATCCCCCCCCCCCCCCACCATCCCTTTCTGCGCCAGCTCCTTAAATAAAATAATTAGATTTATTTCTGAAAAATTAGTTTATTTTAAAATTGTAAAGATCTATCAATAAATATTTTTCCAAATTCTAATACTTTGATTTTCATAATAATGCATGATTTTTGGCTGGCATTTCTACTTATATGCATGGGTGTAACAAGTGCATCAAAGCTAAGACAGAAATTTTTCTCAGTATTAAAATTAACCAAATAAAAATGGGCTAGAAGATTTCAATGTCTGGCATTATAGCAGAAGCGTGCCAGCAATATCCGACGCCTGTGTCAGAACTTCACTTGGCACCCTATATTCCTAATCCTCCCTCCTACCCCCCACCCCCCCCCCCCAAAAAAAAAAAACAAAAAAAAAAACTTCAATGAGTATAAATGCATAGCTGCCAACATTCCGGATTTTCTTTTTTTCAGGTAAATAAAAAAGTATTTTGAACAAGAAAATTTATTTAATAAAATGTGTCTTGTTTCTATCGGACTCCTATTTGATTTCATGTATTAAATAAAATATATGGTTCAAAATATGTTTATTTGAGTTGAAAAATAAGGAAGTTTGCAGCTTTTTAAATAAATTTTAATTACAGTAAAATTTGTCAAAATGGAACTTGTCTATATTGGAATTCTGCATTAAACGAAAAGCTGTCTGTCTTTGTTCCAGAGAAAATAATACAATATAATTACAATAGATTGTGCATATATTAATAAAGCATAAAAATCTGTTGGGTTGTCTCTAATCCCTTGTACTTCCATTTTAGCAGAGTGTGGGGACTGCTAAACTCCCCTCCACACACACACTCTGCTCCCCGGAGGAAAATGTCTGAATTCAACACTGGCAGATTTTACTATAGATTAATTTTAAGTTTTTTTTTTTAACAAAAAGGGGTACAAGATAGAATAGATAAAAAATATTTGTTTTGCTCGACATATACTTAAACACTAATGGTCGGAAAAAGCACCCTTTTTTTTCAATGCATAATAGTTTCTACAAAAATCATCATTTTTAGAGGCACTGCAAATTTTTTTGCTTCTGCCGTCTAAAGCAGACTTCATTTAACGAGTGAGAAAATCACAGCGTTAAACCTACGGCATGGAATTCCAAAACATTCGCAATGCTAATTTTAACCACTTAAAAGTTGTCCCATAATCGATGCCAGTCCTTTTAATCCAAGACTCAGAAATAGAAGAAAAACAAAAATAAATGATTATATGTAAATTTGTCTCGGATAAATCTACAAAACATCATAAGATAAAGAAAATTGTAATATATTTTAGTATAATTAAATTAAGGATTTTTCTTTTTTGAAGTATTTTCTCCTTCATTGAAATCTTCGGCTCCTATTTGTGCCACACACTTTGGTACAGTGGGTCGGCGCATCCATGCATTGTAGTTAAAAATTGATCTCTTACAATAAAAAAAAGTGGTTAAAAGTTCTTGATAGTAAAATTGCTATTATTTAAGTACTATATATAAAGTAGAATTTATTATAGTAAAAAATCTCTCCAAGACTGAAATCAGTCCTGAGACTGAAGGTCTTGCACTCATGCTTATATGGCTTTATTTATGCAAATAATTCATTTTCCCCTCTTCCTGTTTAGGAGATCCAGAGCCACCTCTTGATGAGGAGATTAGAAATATTTTAGACAGATTTGAAACAGAAAGTCAGCAGAATGTAATTAATAATCAAGGCTCATCAGGAACTTGCGCTGGATTTGCCAAACGAAGATTGGTCATCCGACAATTTTTTACATAAAATTTTTACTGTTTTGTATATAACAAATAAAGTTTATTATTTTTCTTATGTATGCACATTATTCGATTGCCTTTATTCATTGTCTTTAGAAAGACTCAAACTGTGACTGTAACAGCCTAGCTTATATTTTTGTATAAGTTGAAAAGCTGTGTAGAGATTTAAAAAAAAAAATAATAATTTATTTGCCTTATACTATCCTAGTTTCTGTTCTCTGCAATCCACATTTTAAAAAATTAACCAGGTATGCTATTTTTATATTTTATCAGTATTTTGCAGCAATATATTAGCAAATGTAAAAATAAATCTGAAAGATTTTAGTTTAAAAGAGTATGAATATAATATCTTAATAGTTGTTACGGACAGGTTTGATGTATTTAAAAGTTATTATGCATTACAGAAAATCATGTGTTGTGACTGAGCTGTTCCATTAATAAAACTCAGTGACACTGCACATTTAATTCATATTATTGCACAGTAAGGAAAAAAATGGGAGGGGGGGTGATTTAAAATGATTTTTTTTTTTCTAAGTACTGAGTACATATCAAAAATTGTATGTTTTGAAAAAATTTCAGCTTTTTATTTGATGATAATTAAGAAGCATAATCTGTAATTTTATGCTTTAGTAAATCTACCCTATATATATATAAAATCCTAATGAAACGATTTTATGAAACGACTGATTATGTTTCAAGGCTATTTTTAATAAAATATTAAACGCTTGATGGTGAAATTAATACCAATTGTTCATAAAAATCCGCGGATGTCAAAACTGGTAATAGAATTTTGAAATTGGAATTAGTTCGAGATATTAATTTTTTTCTAATTTTAACGACATTTCTGTAATGATGGCAACTAATTACTCAGTTTTTTTGTGACAAAAAAAGGGAAAAAAATTGAAAAGGATCCCGATAGGGATTATTGATTTCTTTTTAATCGTCATTTTTAAATTGAAATTGAATTTATCTTTTATTTCAATCTATAATGAAGACAAGATTGTGATTAAATTATGTTTTTCAGGAAAATTTGAAAAAAAAAAAAAATCACATTTCTATCGTCAGGATTCAATCATCTGTCAGCATTTAATTTAATTTATAAACTGAAAATAGTTTGAATAAATTCGTCCAAATGACGTCATTTATGTAAACGCAAAAGAAATGAATTAATAGTAATTATTATTTATTGATATCATTTTGTTATTTTTTTGTAAAATTTAATTTAACGAATTTATAAAATCACTAATTCAGATATTTGAAACGAGTATATAAAATAATAATTGCCCAACAGCAGATGGAATTTTTCTCATCCTTAAGCGCAAAGGAAGAATAGAATACAGATCGTTGTTATAAAAGTCCGAGAGGTAGCCACAATTTAAACCTAACCATTTTATACAAGCTGGTTTTCAAGTTGTAATTGATTTTACTTATCAATCCTGAAAACAGTCGTCAGTTGTCGCAACAGCTGTGTATGAGGCCATGATAATCAAAAAATGCCCCATTAAAACGTTAAAAGCATGGCAACCCAATTACAGATTTATCAATATTTTTAAAATAAAGCACGCTGTCATGTTTTTAGAGGCCTCGAAGTCTTAGCAGGGGTTGGCGAGCGTAGCTCGCAGGGGGCAGGCCCCCTAGTATAACTATAAATTTTGCATTTATTCAAGTTTCTTTTTTCTTTCATCCTAAAAGTAATCTGGCTTCTTTCCAATCTTGTTTGAATTTCAATACTTTGGCTCAAACTACATCTTTACTTGTTATTTTAGACTTTAAAAATCATAATCCATTTATTTCCACAACAATTAATACACACTTGTAAAAGCTTGAAAATAAGATACAGTTCAAGCCTGTAAAAAAAAAAAAAAAACTTAGGTTTTTTCAGAAAAGGTCATTTTAAATATTATCAAGCCTGCAAAGTCTTGTTGAAATGCAGAAAATAATAAATAAACTGATAGAATATCACTGATATTACATTTTCAATATAGCAAAAGGGTCTTTCTGATTTGAAATAAGTCCGAGCCGAATAACAAAAGCACACAGAAAAACTTTATTTTAAAATTATCCATATATTTAAAGCAGTTTGGTAATTCTGTCAAATATATCTATATATATATATTTGTCTTACGTGGTGCGAAAGTAGGGCTGAATTTGTAGCGTATGGTTTGGCAACAGCCGTAGTTTCTAGAGCTCAGACCAATGAACAGACTAGATTGTGTTAGATTAGCTTCGCCTCCAATCCAATATGACGGTCACTGTGAGAGCAGTGAAAATTAGCAATTATTAAAAATAAAATAACGTGTACGTAATCCAAAGCGTCTGAGATGATTCCTCATTTTAATTAAGAGTAATATCGTTAATTTCAAAAGAATTCTCAACTCATATTTAGAATTCATTTACGAATTTCACTCACTCCAGAATCGAAAAAAAAAAAAAAAAAACTGACTAGGTGGCACCTGCCGCCATCTGTTGCTGTAAATTGAAGTAAAAAAATAATTATTTTTGTAAAAATCTATAATCATTCTTGTTCCTAATGAATTTAAGCCGCGCTGTACAATATTATAGGTGCAACAAGTTTTAAACTAATCGATCGAAATCTCTATGAAAACCAATCTTTTACACTTTATTGAATGTTTTCATTTCTTAATTGAAACATCAAACTCAGTTTAAAGTTATAGTAGAATGTAAAATGTATATTTTCATTACGATTTGTTATTGAATTAATTTTGCTTCATAAACAACTAGATGGAACCCGTCAAAATTTGATGGCAAACAACTTCATAGTGCTTTAAAATGTTTGAAATTTTTGCAGAATAATTCAAATAAATAAAACACCCACCTTGAATTAAAGCTAGGTTGGGGACCAGCAATTGGCTGAGTAGTGAGTACCTTTCCATCTATTGATCCAATAACCATTTTGTCATAGGGTATCCAAATACAGTATTTGTGATATAGGTCAAAATTAGCTCTCTCTAGATATAATGATTATGAACCATGATTTTTCTGTTATTGGGCGAGATTCATGGTTTTTTCAGCAATTCTTTGAAGAAATTCGTGTTTTTTCAGCAATCTTTTGAAGAATTTCGCATTTTTCTCGCGATCCTTAACGAAATTCGCATCTTCCAGCGATTCTTTGATAAAATACATTTTATTCCGCCATTTTTGCATAAAATTTAGTAAAAAAGAGTGATCTTTTGGTGAAATTTCCTTCTTTGCAATTCTTTGACAAAATTTGCTTATCTTTCACGATCCTTTTGCATAATTAACGTTTTTTCTGTTGTCTTTTAACGAAAGTCATGTTTCCCCATGATCCTTTGATGAAATTAGTGTTTTTTCCTTAATCATTTGATGAAGTCTGATGTTTTTCTCCCGCGAAAATTGGTTAATGTTTTTAGTCTGCAGGTGCCCTAAAAAGTCTGTGATGCCCGTTGCTGCATTGCACACATTCTTCCATGGGGCATCGAACGAAGGAAATTCATCCTAAAGAATCATTTTCCCGACATTTCTGGAAAGAAACAACGTTCAACTCATTGGCTGAATTTTAAAGGGCGAAATGAGTCAAACATTAGTGGAAAGAAAGTGCACTATTTGTTCGTTCATGGGTAAAATCATGAAATTCATCAATCGATAGCGGAAAAATCATAAAATTCATTAATCGACAGTGGAAAAATCGCAAAATTGATCAACTGGTTTCCGGGGGAAAAGTTTTCGAATGTCGTCGAATGGCTTTGAGAAAAAAAATCAAAATCCGTCAATTTCGGGGAAAAAATTGTGAAATTCGCAAAATGGTTTCGAAATTTGTTGAGCGACAGCAGAGAAAAAAATCTTTTTCCATTCAATCATCGCAATTGGTGAGTGTGACTATTATGTTTGACCAGTGGTGGCAATGAAGTCCATTGCCATATTTTCAGCATTACTCGCTGTTTGGCAAGTGCTAATTTTGTCCCATACTTCAAAACTCTTTTGATCATACCATCAGTGTGCAGGACAATTTTTTTTTACGGGAGACCATTTGATGAATTTCGTGATTTTTCCATTATCGATTGACCAATTTTACTGCTATCGATTGTTGAACTTTATAATTTATCAACTATTTGATTAGCGAATTGCATGATTTTTTTCCATGAACGTTTGACGAATTACGCAAAAAAATAAGAATATCGTTAAATTGTCTTGGGTAAAAAAAAATTTAATATTGTCAAATGCCTTTGAGAAAAAAGTTGCAAGTTGAAATGCCTGTGACCTCTTTTTCATGTTATGCATCTCTGGGGTTCATCACCCCCCCCCCCCCAAGTGGGACACTTTTCTAAATTTTGCTCACACCCCTCATGTGATATATCGCTGGAAAAGTCTTTGACTGCTTATTCATTTTATGCATCTCTGGGGTCTATCCCGCCACTTTGCCCCCCCCCCCCCAAAGGGTACTTTCTAAATTTTGCACACAACCTCATGTTATATATTATTGGAAAGGTCTGTGACCACTTATCATATTATGCATCTCCGATGCCCATCTCCCCACTTTGCCCTCCCCCCAAGGGGTACTTTTCTAAATTTTGCACACATCCCTCATGTGATATATCGATGGAAAGGTCTGTGACTGCTTAATCATATTATGCTCCCCACTATGAACTTTGTCAAGTTAAAGCAACTATAAATTTTATTTTCATGGTACTATCAAGTTGTTTGCCGTCAAATTTTGACGGGTTCCATCTAGTTTGTTTTTAAGTGCAGTAGCAAACAGTATATAGATTGAGTAAATATGTACAGGTATTGTTGATATCCAGTGTATTTCTGAAATAAACTTTCAGTGATGCTAATGCACATCAAGATTTAAAGAAAAAAAAATGTACAAGAAACAGTTAAATTGTTAACCCCTTCACAAAGAGAGTCCTGTACAGAATTTTTAATGTTTTACCTCTGGTTTTTCAAAGGAGAAATTTTCGCCTAATTGAATCTCTGAAATCCTATGATTTAAATAAGGAAAAGCTTACAATAAAAAATAACTGGTGGGAATAATGAAGGATTCTGAGCATCTTATGCAACACATATATGTGCTACTCACCCTCAAGGGATTAATAGTGGCAATTTCATATATAGCCATAAACATGCTCACTAATATTTTGAATTCATTGATAACTCCAGAGCCACAAAGTCAACCTTGGGTTGCTGAACCAAGATGTAATGTCAACAGCTGATTAGCCAAAGGAATCCCCTCTAAAAGTTCGATCCTCATCATCTTTATCTGTTTCTTTTTAATAATGAAAATAAAGCAAGTGTACTGGAAGCATACTTATGTTTAATTTTTAGATAAATAAATCTTGGAAATAAATTTGGAATTGCCATTTTGATCTGGTTTTTGTTCACTCACAAAAAATTTGCATTAGAGTAAAATTCTAAAGTGTTTTGCACCATAATTTGCAATATAACAAATTTTAGTAATCTTTTATTAATGTTTTTAAATTGCACTTATTGATTTAATTATTAATCTTTTTTTTTAAAAATTGAATTTGTTTTTTTTTCTTTTTCTACACACTGCTACTTTATCCAAAATCCTAGTATTTTCCTACATACTCATAGGTGCCAACCTCTCATTAATATTCTGTAATATGCAGGTTAATTTAACCCAAGTTTAACACGTTTCGCACCAGAATTTTTTTTTAAGAAATGAAATTAAATAAATTCCACGTAGAAACCTGAAATTGAATAAATAAAGATTCATCCAATAATTTTTCTGGTTTGAAGGGCTGTTAAACTGGGTCAGATCAACCCGCATATTAATCAGAGTTTGGCACCTATGCATATTTAAGGTGGTTCTCAAATGACTTGCTCAAAAACTTTTGACACATTTTTAAACACAAAGGCATGAAATGAAATTGGCAGGCCTGTCTATTGAATCAATCTGGATGCAAATTGCTACTTTGACAGTATTTCTGCCTTTACTAAAAAAGGAAAAATGTAATTCAATTACATATTTTCTGTATAAGCACACCTGCAAGTTTCATGCATTTTGGAAAAAATTGAATTAAAATATGTGTCTGAAAGTATCCAGTTTAGATTTGAGAACAGATATAAAAATGATTTTTTTTTTAAATATAAAAATATATGTGATATATTTTTATATTTAAAATATAAATGTGAATCAAAACTTCAATTTGCATAATGTGGATTTTTTTTATTTCCTTTTTCTATATCGATAAATTTTAATGTATTGAGTAAAAAGTTTATGAATTATTCTATATATTATTAACATTCAAATAACTTTTTACACATCAGTTATAAACTTGTCTTCAAATATGCTTAAAAAATCAAAATTTTCAAACTACTTGGCATTGGCAGAGTACCAAGTACTCGGTATGGCTCTACAAAAAACGACTTGTTAATAAACAACATTCAATAGCATTCATCAATTGAATTTGTAGTATAGTTAAAAGTTTAAAACATCAATTACTGTTAATATTTTGATTTTTTTTTATACATATTTCTAAATTATTCCAGGTGTCGATGCAAGTTTTTTTCATGCAGCCCATTTTGTAAAAAGAAAGTTATTTTATGAAATATAGCATTTTGTAATGACAGATGAAATTCAGTTACTGCAATTTTAACGAATTGCATTTATTAATAATTTCCTTAACTTTTCCTACTAAAGTTTTCCTTTCTAGTAAACTTGTTTTGTGTACACATTATAAAACTTAATAATAAAAAATAATTATTGAAGAGTAAGATTTTACGGAAGGAATTTTGTGAAGGCCATAGGCACCAAATTTTGCATTGATCAACAACTGTACTCTAAATTAATATTTTAAAGTTTCAATAGATAGAATTCGCAGACAGGAAAAAACCTATTGCTTAATTACAGATAACATTGTATGTAAAAATGATAGCACGTTTATGGATTCAATTATTGCATAGAACAACATTTGCTTCATGATTTTTTAATTTCTATATTATTAAAATGCCGATTAAAAGTGTTTAACAATGTATTTTCATCTGATTATACAAATAAAAAATTAAATAATTTGAAAACCTTTTTTTATTGATTGTTTATATTAAAAGTAACATTTTGAGGATTTTTCTCCATGATCTCTAACATTTTTTCTTGAACCTGAATCTGTTTTTTTAAAAGTTTGACTCTTAAATCGTGTTCAATATCTTCACGTTCGTCTTGTTTCCTCTTTAAGCTCATTTGGAGCTTCGTCTCCTCTAAAATAGCTTTAGATGCTCTGGAGGAGGCAGTTTCGGCAGGCTTTTTTTTTAATGTTCCTCTCCTGAACATATTCAATACCTCTCGTGCCGTGACCCTCGGCGTTTGGCTGGAACCAGGCAATGCTTGACTGCTCGAAGGTTGAGCCTGACTGGTTTGTTGTTGTTCAGCTGCCTGGCTGCTTTGTCCAGCCTGACTCATTTCTTGTTCAGCTGCCTGGCTGCTTTGTCCAGCCTGACTGCCATGTCCATCCTGAGCCTGTCTGCTTTGTCCAAACTGTCTGCCCGATGCTTCTTCGGCACGATTTGTAGAAGGTTCATCAACTAAACTGGCTGCATTGGAAAAATCCTAAAGAAAACAACATATATAACATAAATATACAAGCCAAACATAAAATGTCATTCATATATTTCACATCTAAACACTGATAATATGGTTATCACTACAGTGGGGTCTTGTCACTTAGTGCATCTCCTTATGCTGCATAGATATGTGAATTTTTAAAGCTGTATATTTTAATAAAATTAATATACAACATTTGTTGCTTACTAATAAAAAAAAATAAAAATTAATTTAAATTACCCCCCCCCCACTCCCCCCCAAAAAAACCCTCTAAAATTTACACTTCTCCCTCAAAACATATACAGAAGTTTACTGTGTGGCTCTGATTAGAAAAGCCCTGGGTAGGTTTCTTATTTTCAAAGGTTCCAAAATTTATAACAAGGGACCTTCGTCTTCAGGAGCGGAAGGACAAAAGAAAGTGACAATTCTCTGAATGACCGAATGAACATGAGAAATATGGCAATAAAAGAAAATGCCGGACTTTACTAAAATAAAGTTGACTGACCTTGGCAACAGGACTGAGTCGAGACCAGTTCCAGAGTCTTTCTTATCTCAGTCACAAAGTAAAATACTTATTTTTATATTAAGAGCCTACATCAGTCATGCGAAAAAATGTGCAAGCTAATGCTAAGTCTGTGGGAAGGTCTTTGGCAGATTTCTCGCTCGC
Organism: Maratus michaelseni; assembly: GCA_963931845.1. NCBI lineage: Eukaryota > Metazoa > Arthropoda > Arachnida > Araneae > Salticidae > Maratus > Maratus michaelseni. The sequence continues at coordinate 260,069,500 of OZ007598.1, forward strand.
ATTTTAATATTTTTAAATGATGTTTTTTGCATAGGGATAGCTGAGGTTGATAAGAGTCTTTTTATACAGGGTGGGCCTAAAATATATGTCAAAAATGTAAAGGTAGGTATAGGGGACCTAAATAAGCTGATTTCATATAGGAATGTGGGTGCGGAAATCCAGCGTTGAGGCAGTAGAGGGGAGGGCTCTGCTGAGTTCGACGGATGAAAGCAATTCACTGGCTTGAATTGTCATTTCCCGCATAGATTTCGAGCAACACGCATCGTTACACCAATGCGAAGCTTGCCGACATGCATTTCATGTATGGGGCTGCACGAGAAAATGGAGCGGCTGCTCAAAGGATGTGCACGTACAAGGTCTCTTGAGCTTGTCGAAGGACTATCCTCTACCGTGCGTAATACGTCTTCTTCTACTGCAGGAATTTTGCGATATCTTCCAGTGCCCATATTATGCCTGAAAGCATAAAATGATGAAGATGCTCAAACGTTCGGCGATCCTGCAGATTACTACCAGGTAATAGTTCCATGTACATTTTTTTTGAGCAGCCACTCTATTTCTTTGCGCAGCCTCATACATGAAATGCATGTCGGCAAGCTCCACGTTGGTGTAACGATGGATGTTGCTCGAAATCCGTGTGCGAAATGACGATTCAAGCCAGCAAAGAGCTTTCATCCGCCGAACTCAACAGTGCCCTCTACTGCCTTAATACTGGATTTCCGCACCCATATTCCTATACGAAATCTTATTTAGGTCCCCTCTACCTACCTTTACATTTTTGACATATATTTTAGAACTACCCTGTATAAGGGTGCTTTCACTTTCAGAACCGGTTCCAAAATTTAAAATGGCCATGTATAAAAAACTAACTGAAATAAAAAAAAGTAACTAACAATGTTACAGATGAAATTAGTTAATTGATAGAAAAAAAATCGCAAAATTCGTCAAACAGTGTCAGGTTTAAAATTGCAAACGTTGTTACATCATTTCAAGGAAAAAAAAAACTAACAAAATTCATGGGGGGGGGGGGGGGGGAGAAGGGATCACATTTTCCATTCAACAATCGCGATTGGCGAGTGTGAGTATTAAGTTTGGCCATTGGTGGCAATGAAGTCAATCGCCAAATTTTCAGTATTACTCTCAAATTGGCGAGTCCTAATTTTGTCCTATACTCTGCAACATACAGAGATTCAAATAAAGAAAACTGTTTATTTAAATAAATTAATCTTCATGAATAATTTAAAAAATAATAATCATCTAAATTACCTGTCCCCAAACCTCCTGAACTTACACTTCCGCTCCCCCAGCATACAAATAATTGTAAAATCTTTATATATATATATATATATATATATGCAGATGTATGTATAACGTCTGCTCTATTTAATTATCTTTAGAGGCAATAAATTATCAACCCCCCCCCCCCTCCCCACACACAAATTTCCGCTTCTCCAACATGCAGAGTTTACAATCTTTATTTTTAACTGAAACATTAGTTTCTCACAAAAATAAGAAATAATGATGTAAATTGCCTCTAACCTCTTAAAATTTATGCTTTCACCCTCCCCCCCCCTTCCTCCCTAGAATACTAATAAATTTAAAAGAAAGTATATATATATATATATATATATAACCATAAATGAAACATATATATATATATATATATATATATATATATACAAAAAAAATTGCTGTTTTAAAATTGAAAAAAAAAAAAAAAATAATAATAACATGGATTTCCCTGTGACAACTCTGTACGAAATAATTGTATCTAATAAAGTAGTTAATGTAATCTGCAGTAAAGACAAAAAGTATTCCTAACCTACATCTTTTAACAATGGTGCTTATTTGAAAACTATTTTATATCATAATTGGACTTTGGTGGTGGAGGAGGGGCAAGTACCCTCCAAAAGGAGTGTAATATTTTTGAGTGTGTGAGACTGAATTATTATTTTTTTTTTAATTTAACAAAGATTAAAATAAGTTCTCAGATTTAATCACAATAGAAACATTAGCGTTGATATTTTTGATATAATATCCTATATCTATATATCAAATAATAGTTAACTTATTGATGATTATAAATATTTTCAGACATAATTTAAATTATAAACTAAAACATATGGTGCTTAGCATTAAACTTAATAAACAAAATTCTAATTATTATTTTTTTTTCACTCAACAAATTGAAAACAGACACAATTTGCTTCTTACACTCATGCAATATATGTATGATTTAGTATCAAGTGTTAAGAAAATTTTATGCAACATAATTTAGATACAAAATAAATAGTTTTTATTTGAAAATTTGTACATAAATGTAGTAAATGTGTTTGCTTTTTCATTTTTTAAACCATTGTGCAAGGTAAACTGAACAAAATCAAAATTAGAAAAGATCTAATGAAGCTGTAAATAAATAACTCGCTGTATAAAATTAAAATAGACAGTTTATCTTTCAATGGTTGTTCTAAATAAATATTGTCCCACAAAAGCACTGATTCTACATTTAAAAATTCAGCTATAAAGATAAAGCTAGGAGTATATATATATATGGTACTTTTCGGTTAGCCAGGTGCCAGTGAAATATATATATATGTATGCGTGTCCATATATATATATATTTCACTGGTGCCCAGCTAACCGAAAAGTACCATATATTGGTTGGAGAGGGGGGAAAGGGAAATAAATCAGTATAAGAACAAAAATTCTTTTCTAGAGAATGACAATTAACAGTTAAAAAAATACTTTTGATTTGTTTTGAACGAAAGTATCTAGTGAAAGAAAAAATGTGACTACAGCTATTTTTTTCAGGAGGCATGAAAACACAGCTATATATATATATATATATATGAACAAGTGATATAACAAGCACAGTCTTGTATACAACATTACTTATGCACAATCATACCACTAGGATATACAATCAACGTTGAGTTATATTTACCAATAGATTTGTTTACTTAACTCTCCAACCAGGGTCGATGCAGGGTTTTTTTCTTGGGGCCCATTTTGTGAAAAGTGAAGGTTATTTTTGTGAAAAATAACATTTTGTAACGAAAGTTGAAATCCGGTTAGTCAAATTCGAACCAGGCATTTATAAACAAAAACTTTTTAAAATCCTTTTGCTGAAGTTTCCCTCTCTGGTGAACTTGTTTGTTTACAAATTACACATTTTAAAACATCACAAAATAATAAATAAATAATAAATAGTAAGTTTTAATGGAATAGAACTTTGTGAAGAGGCCCATTCTATCAAATTGATTTTTGTGAAGGGGTCCAATTTATCAAATTGATTTTTGTGAAGGGGTCCAATTTATTAAATAGATTTTTGTGAAGGGGCCCTAAATAGGCCCCAAATTTTCCCTGGATCGACCCCTGCCAATACACTCTTAATATGTTAATTATATAGAGTTCTGCTGAAAGTGAATTATATCAAGTTGTCTAATTTTAAAATCTAGAAAATTACAGAAAAACAATAAGTAAATGCAAACAATGAATTAAGCAATTCGAAATTATAATAAGAAGCCTGACATTACATCATGAAGACTTAATAACAAGTAAAAAGACAAGTTTTGCTAGCAAGAATTTTTTTTTTTTTTGATGGATACTAGGTACTTAATTTTAGCAGAAAGTGTAATTGTAAAAAATCCCAAGTGATGTGTTGCTATACACTGCAGTTGAGATTCTTAAATTGATAAGAGCAAACTTTGCACAAAATATGAAGATATAGTACAAAAGAAGCAACCTACAGCCACATGATTTGTAGAATGACAAATTTTTTCTCCTGAAGTAGCATAAAAGCAGTGGTGGGTCTTGCTACAAACTACAGAATTTTTGTACCATGCCACTCGCTACACTACATAATGTAGTTTTGCAACTTGTAGCGCACAACTTCCAACACGCGAGTATATGAAAGCTCTCAAGAAATACCAGGCTCTGAGCCTTTTTTTTTGGCTTGAAAGGGATTTAAATATTTGGCTAAATGAAAAATTTTTTTTATCACTATACATATAAATGTGAATATATGTCTAAAAAATGCATTTTTATAGAAAGCAGTGATTGCAACATTTGAATATTAATCAATCTTATTATTGAAACATATTTGAAAAGGATTTTTTTATTACCTCAAGGAAAATTTATAGACCTCATTGAAGCATTATACACTGTTTTATAATAAAGTTTCATTAACATGGTGATATATAAATTAAAAAGATAAATTAGCAATTGAAAAATGTACCATCATTGAAATTACCTTTCTTGAAAAATTATGAAACTTTCCAAACCCTTAACTGCTGATAGCAATGTTACATACCGCTGCTTTTTTTGTTTTTGTTTTTATTTCACAGTTTAATTTATAATTTTCAGTTTACTTATGATATTTTGATTCATTTGGTGCCCTGGTCCTGGTACTATTGCTAAATAGTTCTGAGTAGGTTAATTTTATTTAAAATAGTTTTGTATATAAAGATTACTAACAGAGTATCAAATTAGTTAATCAATCCATCTTTCAATCAAGCGATCTCAAGAGACCGCTCACAGAAGCAATACAACAATTTCTATCGCAACAGTTAAGGATTAACATAATAATTCAAACTACAATTGCCTGAAATGTTTGAAAATGATTTGTTGAATTACATTGACTACAGAATTAGTTTCATTTACATAATCTTTTCATTAAAAAAAAAACTTGATCAATACTAGCTTTGTTAAGTGCAAAAGTTATGAATAAAATTGTTTATGAGTAAAATCTAAGTTTACAATTTTCACTTACTTCATCGTAAAGGGAACTGTCGTTGACATTGCTGGTATCTAAAATAAAATGAGAGATTTCTTAAATAGATTGAAAAATATATATATATTGATAGTAATCAGCGTTAAATGTCTTTAAAATTTGTGAAAGTATTAAATTTGCTTACCTTGGTCTATGGTGTAATCCAGGTAACTGGTGTCACAATCAAACCGTGTTGTTAGTGGTTTGGTGATAACTCCCATAGATAGCACAGTTTCCTCTAGATTTTCGAAACTGTCTACCACAACAGTACCTCCTCCTGTTTTTCTTGTTTCTATTCTCTGTAATGCAGCCAATTTACTAGCATCTTTTTTGATATTTTCATACTTTTGCCGCAGCTGCTTCGCTGTACGCAAAGATACTCCAACACTGGCGTTGAATACTTTGGCTATTTCTTCAAAGGCCTCATTTTTTCTTTGCGAGGAAACTTTATTAGTTTCCTTGCACTCAATTATATGGAGTTTTTTACGAATCAACTCCATAAGAAGTTGAATCTCCATTGCGTTAAATAGAACTCGCGGTGCTTTTAATTTGCTGATATCCATATTATGAATAAGAAAAAAATTTAATGGCGCACTGTCAAAATAATCCCTGAAAACTCGATCGTAAGCGCGGGAACTGGAAGTAAACAGCGGCTAGGCGAAAAGTGCTCACGTGATTAATCACGTGAGCACTTTAGCCAATCAGCTATGTCCGTTTCAACTTTAGGTTCAGTAACTGAAGGTTGACTAACCGGGGCAGTAAAGTTATCGATGAATTCCAAATATTAACTGCCGGTTAGATTTGCTAACCTGAAGTTACTCAACTGAGAGTTGAATGGCGAGTTGCAGGTCAGCGGTGAATCGACCGGTGAGAGGGGCGGTGCAACCCCCCAAAAAATGCTTTGTGTATGGTGGGATTATAAAGGAATTATTTATTATGAATTGTTGCCAAAAAATCAGACAATAAATGTGAATAAATACTGTTCTCTAAAGGCAGTTTTAAAACTAAAAATCGAAGAAAAATGCCCAGAACTTATCTTTATTGGTATTTATCATAAAACAACCATAGACTTTTCCAGATGACCCAATAAAAGAGAATAAAACGTAAGATCAGTGAAATAATGTGAATAATGAAGTAACTTTATGAATGTGTATATGTACATACTGCATATGAAAAGATTGCAGAATCAAAGTATAAATAACTCATCAAAAAACAATTGCATATTTTCTTCTAATAACTGTTTTTGAAGTGAAAACTTGTATGTTGAATTTATCATTTTAAAAAACATAAAACTGAGAAAAAGTTAATTTTACAAAATTTCATTGTCATCTTCATATAATGAAAAAAACATGCAAAATAACCCAACATATATTCAAAGAGGGAGTAAAACATAGTAATCAGTGAAGCACTTCAAAGAATAGAAGGTGTAAAGGAAACAATAAGAAAATACATATATACATATGGAAAGTATATCGAATAACAAACTAACCATATACCTCAATTAAAAAACAATCGCAAATTTTCTGTAATAACAACCTTCTAATAACTGCCTTTAAGAGATACCTGTTTTGTTTAATTTATCATTTTCACAAACACAATATCGTGAAAAAGTTAGTTACATGGAATTTTATATTACCATCATATATTCACAAAACATGTGAAATGGCCTAACAAATGTTGAAGAATGTAAAAAATGAAAATTAGTGTAAAATTGTGAGTAATGAAAAAGTTATACCTTGTAATAACTGTTTTAGAAGAGATAACTTCTATGTTGAATTTATCACTTCAAAAAATACAAAATAGATAAACGTTTTACACAATTTCATGCAATCATAATATGTTGGCAAAATATGTGAAATGGCACAACACATGCTGAAGAAGAGAATAAAACATGGGATTCTGTAAATCACTGCGAGTAACGAAACAAGCTGTTTTGATGAATGTATACATATGGAAAGTATATAGAATACAAACCATATACCTCAATCAAAAATTGCGTACTTTCTGCTATAACAATCTTGTAATAATGGTTTTTGAAGTGATAACTTCTATGTTGAACTTATCACTTCAAACAATACAAAATCGAAAAAAAAAACGTTGTACAGAATTTCATGCCATTGTAATACAGTAGGAAGCCACTAATCCGCAAAGCTTGGTTCCAAGTATTGTGCGGATTGGAGACTTTTTGCGGATTACAGGTCATGTCTATTTAATCTTTGTTTACATTTTTTTAAATTCATATTTTGGACAAATTTAGATTGCTAATACTAAAAAATAAATAAATTACACATTTTAATATATAGATAAAGTAATAACTATGTAAAAAATAATTTATTATTTAAAAAATTTCTTAAATATGGCATCAATTGTTGTCTGTTTTAAGACATTTGGTTTATAGTGTTGAATTTTATCTTTAAGTAAGAGTTCAAAAGCAATATATATATTTTTTTTATGTGTTTCTCAATTTTATAATTACGATTTAATGAAAAAAATAAATAAATTATAAACTATATTGTCTAAGTAAGGATTTTTTATCATTAAAAAAAAAATCACAAAAGCTTAAATTGTATTTTACAAGTATTGTATGAAGAAATGAATATATAAAATAATATACTAATTAAATGTGCTTTTATTTTAAACTATAAAGAAGAATGTTATATGATATATAATACTATATATAAAGATAAGAAAAATGTTAAAATTGGTGAAAAAAAATTTCAAAATTCAAAATTTTGTCACTATTGAAGCATTTTTCAAGAATTAAATTTCTTTGTTTACATTCATAAATTGATTGCGGATTACAGATTTGCAGATTAGCGGCGCTCTACTGTACAATGACAAAATATGCAAAATGTCCCACATATGCTGAAGAAGACAGAAAACATGGGATTCATTGAAGCACTGTGAGTAATAGAAACAAGCTGTTTTGCAGATGTATACATATGGAAAGTATATAGAGTACAAATCATATACCTCAATCAAAAATTGCATACTTTCTGCTATAATAATCTTGTAATAATGGTTTTTGAAGTGATAACTTCTATGTTGATTTGATCACTTCAAAAAATACAAAATTGAAAAAAAACGTTCTACAGAATTTCATGCCATTGTAATATGACAAAATATGCAAAATGGCCCAACACATGCTGAAGTAGAGAGTTAAACATGGGATTCCATAAAGCATGACGATTAATAGAAACAAGCTGTTTTGCAGATTTATGGAAAGTATATAGAATACAAACCATATACCTCAATCAAAAATTGCATACTTTTTGCTATAACAATCTTGTAATAACTGTTTTTGAAGTGATAACTTCTATGTTGAATTTATCATTTCAAAAAATACAAAATTGAGAAAAAACATTTTACAGAATTTCATGCCATCATAATATAATGACAAAATATGTGAAATGGCCCAACACATGCTGAAGAAAGTAAAACAATGGATTCTGTGAAGCACTGCGAGTAATGAAACAAACTGTTTGAAGATGTATACATATGGAAAGTATGTAGAATACAAACTATATACCACAATCAAACATTGTACACTTTCTGCAATAACAACATTTAATAACTGTTTTTGAAGTGATAACTTCTATGTTGAATTTATCACTTCAAAGAACATAAAATAGATAACAAAAACTCGTTTTCCAGAATTTCATGCCCTCATAATTATTATAATGACAAAATATACAAAATCACCCAACACATGTTGAAGAAGAGAGTAAAACATGGGAATCAGTGAAATACTGCAAGTATTGGAACAAACTATTTTGAAGGTGTATGCATATGAAAAGTATATCAACACAAAGTATATGCCTAGTTAAAAAAAAAAAAAAAAAGAATGGATATTTTTGGTAGTAACCTTCTAATGACTGTTTCTGAAGCAGTAACTTATATGCTGAATTTATTCCTTCAAAAGGAAAAAAAAGTCATCAAAATGCGATATTTCATGGAATTTCATGTTATCTTACTTATAATAAAATCCGAAGGCAAGAGACTGTCTGTAACTCTCCCGGGCACGACCACTCTGGTTTGCGAATCGACCATGGTTAAACGCCATGTTAGGCTTAATGAAAAAATTATGCTACATCCGATTCTGCTGTTTAAATATTTGTAAAAGCATATTAAAGCTTTTAAATCTTTTAATTTTGTTTAAAACTTTAAAAAACTATTTCATAAAAAAAATGTATATTAACATTTCTGTAAACATTTTTTTCTGTAAGCATTTTTTTTTCAGAAGCAGCGGTGATTTATTTCGTAGGGAGAGATTTGAGGTTGATTCAGTATAGTGGCGCCATCTACTGACGGATGTTGAAATGGGCTTCCATCGTAAATACAGACTTATTATCTGGAATCCTCCGGACCAAAGGCTTTCCGAGTTTTGGAATTTTCCGGATTTCAGGTCCTCCCGAACTTCTCAATTATTTGACAAAATTAATACTTATTTTTGTGATTCTTTGACAAAATTTGCCCTTTTTTCCGCTCTTCTTTGACAAAATTTACGTTTTTCTTCTACTATCCTTCGACGAAATTTCATTTTTTCGTAGTCCTTTGAAGAAATTTAGGTTTTCTTTTTGCGATCCTTTGAGGAAATTTGCGTTTTTTGCTATTCTTTGATGAAATTTGCCTTTTATTCACGATCCTTTGACAAAATTCAAGTTTTTTCTGAAAATGACGAATTTAGCGAGGTTTTTTTCGATCCTTTGACGAAATTTCACTTTTTTCGCGATCCCTTAACGAAAATAGAAATTTTTTTGCAGTGCTTTGAAGAAATTTGTGTTTTTTTTTCTAGACTTTGAAGAAATTCATATTTTTACGCGATTATTTGACGAAATTCGCAGTTTTTTTTGCGATTTTTTTCACCAATTTTTTTTTTTTTTTTTTTTTTTTTTTTTTTGTGATTCTTTGATGAAATTTTACATTTTTTCGGAGTCCTTGGAAGAAATTTGTGTCTTCTTCGTAAGCCTTTGACGGAAATTGCATTTTTCTGCAATTTGTTAACAAAATTAGCATTTTTTTTTGCAATCCTGCAACGAAATTTGCAGGGTTTTTTTTCGATCCTTTGACGAAATTCACATTGTTTCCACAATCCTTTGAAGAAATTGTCTATTTTTTTCTGCGAACGATAGACATAATTGATTTTTTTTCAGTGAGTATCGTTCAAAATTCAAAATATTTATGTTCAAAATTTTGGACTGAAGACTTACATTTTTGAAATCGAATGCCTTAAATTCAGGGGTGCCATTTTAGAACTTTCTTGGGGGGGGGGGAGTTTTTTTTAAGGTAGTGGCATAGCCAAGGGTGGAGTTAGAGGGGCTGTATCCCCTCCCGCAACCTCTCTGAACGAGAAATGTTTACTGAATCATATATACAGAGACAGCAATACTTTTAATACGGAATCTCAAGTGACCTCTGAAAAATTCCGTTTTAAACAGGTTTTTGTCTTAGCAAGTAGAATTTTAAAATATTATGAAAGTTTTCAGTTATAGACAGGTACTTTTTTTTTTCAGGTATTCTTTAAGACTGTTAAAACCTCCTTTCTATAAAGCACTTCTGAAGAGCATAGGTGTATTATAGTGAAACGTGTCTGAGCGAAACCTGTCTGTAACATAACTCTATCTCAAACGGGCAAAAAAAATCTAGTTTCAACGAAAAAAACGCCATACAATTATACTTGCTAAGATGGAGACCTGTCTAAATTGGAGCTTTTTTACAGTCCTTTTCAACTCCTTCTTTGCAGGTTTTACTGCAGGGGCGCCAGTTCATGAGTTTCTTGGGGAGGGGAAATAAAGTGACAGGGATTGAAATATTGTCCAGGATTTCCCAAATCGTGCACAAAATAGAAATAGGCCCCACAATAAAAAATGCAGTGTGAGATTTTGCCTTCTTATTGTAACATCTTTCACAAACATGTTATTCTTCAGCGAATAATACTTTTAATTTTAGTGGTAGTCCGCGAATTTTTCTTCTTTTTTTACGCAAAAGCAATTTGTCAACAGATCGCGGCAAACATCACGAATTTTACAAATTGGAATTAGAAAAAATAGTTAATTTGGCAAAATTGGTCGCAATTTTTTCAAACGACCGTGGAAAAATATTTCAAATTTTGCCAAAGATCACTAAAACAAAGAGATTTTCGTCAATCGGTCAAGAAAAAAAAATCACGAATTTGGTATAACTATTGCGGAAAAATATCGTGAAATTCGTCAAAAGATAGAACAAAAAAAAATCACGAAATTAGTCAAATAACAATCGTGCAAAAAAGGGGAATTTAGTCAAATATCGCGCTAAAAAATATCTACTTTTGTCAGTCGGTTGCAGAAAATGACTTCCGAATTTCATCAAACGATCGTAGAAAAGAGTCGCGAATTGCGAAAACAAATAGCGAATTTCATTGATCAGTTGCCCAAAAAAATGTCGTGAATTTCGACAAATGGTGGAAAAAAATTCGTCAACGATCGGAATTTCGTCAAAGTAATAGCAATTTTTGTCAGTCGGTTGCAGAAAAAGACTCACGAATTTCAACAAACGATCGTAGAAAAGAGTCGCGGATTTCGTCAAAAGATGGCGAAACAAATAGCGAATTTCGTCGATCGGTTGAAAAAAAAATATCGCAAATTTAGACAAATGGTCGAAAAAATAAATTCCGTCAATGATTCACAGAAAAAGAGAATTTTGGAAAATTGTCACAAAAAAAAGGAAACAAGCACGTAAAAAAGGCGTGAAATTCATCTCTCACGAGATAATCAGCACAAGAACACCATCAAGAAGTTACGAAATTTGCAAATGTTGTAATCCATAGGTATAAGAAAATTTTCATTAATGATTTTCTGTCAGTACAAAATTTTCCGCAATCATTTTCTGCCTGCCTCTTTAGACTATGATCTAAATTTCATACAATTCAGAAATCTGAAAAACCCTTGGTCTCAGGTCCCTTGCTCCTGTATTGGGTGAGGCAACACAACCCAATCTGCAGTACAGATCGAGCCGGATTGAGGCGGCTTACTTTCGTTGCGAATCAGGTTGACTTGGAACATTTGACTACGGTCGGGACATATATGTCCCAGTGGACTATTTTTTATTCTATTAGTTCGACTTTTAAAATCTGTCATACACTTATATTAGGATATTTTCAAGAGAAATCTGTCACAAGCAATTTTTTTGGAAATTGTAGAACGATTGAATGCAAAATTAGTAGTCAATCCTGGCACGTTATCAAAGGGTTAACTGTTTCGGTTCAAGTTGGGTTTTCACTTTATTGAGTCGGGTTCGTGTTGCGACGAGTTTTCAAAGAAATCTTAATATTTTCAGATGAAAAAAAAATTTTTTTTTTTACATAAAAGATAAAATAGTTATTAGAGATATAATTGTAGTCTACTTCTCCAAATCATACTGAAATATGGATTAATTTTATTTCATTTCGGGTGGGATTGCGGTCAATGAAAATTTTTTGGACGTTTCCGGGTTTACTGGAAATTACAGTCCTGCATCGGCTACTCGAAATGCATTTCCTTTTTTGTTTGGTTGATTCAATTTTATTTATTTTTGTTGTTGCGGGTCGAGTATACTTATACGCTTCGGGTTATGCTTTGACTCTTTCGAATCGGCTTCGAGATGAACCGATTATACAAAAGGAGGTTCTGAATAATTTTCAAATGAAAAAACTATAGTATATTTGAATATTAATGGGTGAATATATGTGTTATTTTTTGTACATAAGCGATAAACTTGTAGATTACTTTTCCATAAATGTATTAAAATATACATTCATTTTCTTTCACTTTGGGTTCAGATATGAATATTTCGGATTCGGCTTGAAGTCAGTCGGGTTAAAGTCGGTATTCGGGTCGTTTACAACCAAATCTGGACAGGACTCTAGTGTCAGGCAGTGAAGATTTCTAAGAGCATACTGTATATATATTATCATTTAATAAAGCAAATGATTTAATAGCATTATGACGATTGGAGTAAATATAATTTGACACTAATAAAACAAAATTAGCAAATCATATAATTAGGAAATTGAATACACCTCCCCATCCCCCCACTCCTGAAAAAAAATTCCCCTTGAATTTTTGGCTAAAGAGAGAATTTATCACTGAAATTCTAGCCTTGGGGGTGACGAGTTTTCTTTTGATCAAGCTGTACACACAGCTCAGAAGAAATTAAAAGTGTTTTTCCTCACATATATTTCTAAAACTATCCAAAATACTCATTAGTGATAAATGTCTCACTTATAAAATGTTGTAATAGCAAGGGTTTAGAAAACATTTCAATGTTTAAAGTGTTTATTAAATGTTTATTACTTTCTTCTATCGTTACAAGAAAAAGGTATTGGATTTATGAAAATTTACCACTTCCGGTTTTCGACGGATTTATACGTTTTAGAAGGTCCTGGACACAATTGTACTATTTTTAGAAAATGTCTGTCTGCGAGTCTGTCTGTGTGTCTCAGTGTCTGTATGTGACAAAAATTTTGTGGGCGCTGTATCTCAAGAACTAATGCACGGAATTTGATAAAACTTTATATTCAGTTAGAAATTGATATAAATGCATGGTGATTAGTTTTTGGTGTAAATCGTCCAAAAGATGGCGCTTCTATGCTACATTTTTCATGATTTTACTTACCCATCATACGTAGTATAGGGTAAGTCTTGTAATCGTTTTGAAAATCGAAAAAAAATTTTTGATGGATTTACACGTTTCAGACACTGGAGATTCCGAAAAACATATTTTTAGAAAAAAAAATTTGCCGTCCGTCTGTGTGTGTGTCTGTAAACGCTCTATCTCCCGAAAAAATTGAGATAGAGACTTGCAATTTGGTATGTACTTAGTATGTAATAATGGGAAGAAGCCTATTTCATTTCAATAACCTCGATTAACCAGAAATTTTTTTTTCGGACTCTCGAAATATTCGTTCTGATGAAAGGTATATAAAAATTTTCGAAATTGTTTATTTTAAGAAATGAATATAAAAGACAATAAAAAAACATAAATTTTGCATAAAGCATGAAGTCGATCGGATAATGAGTTGCCAAGATATTTGGAATCCTATTTACCACACTCTTCGATTTTTCATGACCCTGTATTTCATCCAAATTTCACTTCAAACATATATTTTAATTGGAAATTTGACGCTTAATCAGATGCCATAAACTGCTAGTTAATAGGATTATTATTTTTGGAGTTATAAGGATGTTTCTTTCAAGCAATTCAGTAATCGAGCCTTTAAAGTTTGTGACGTCATCAAGCCATGATTTTATTTGAATTGCAATGCACTTTATAAGTAGTTTACACATTTTTATTTTAATATTTTACATTATGCATATCCATGATGGGTAAGTATTACGGTGGCCCCCAACGACTAGTTTACGATAGCTATATCTCAAGAACTAATGCACAGAATTTCACCAAACATCAGATTCGTGTAGACATTGACAAAATAGACGTTGATTACGATTTGGTATAAATAGCACAACAGGTGGCGCTCCTATGCTACATTTTTTACGATTTTCGCGATAGCTATATCTTCAGAACTAATGCACATAATTTAATAAAACTTTAGATTCAGTTAGACCTTAATATAAATTAGTGCTGATTTGTTTTTGGTGTATGTGAAACCTGATGAGATAGAAGAAAGTTTTGGGATTGGCACATCAGACTAGTTTTTTTTAATGTAATCAAATCTGTGATATCTGACGTTATTTTAGCTTTTGGTCATATTTTGAAATTTTTTTTTTTTTTTTGGTCTAACTTGCGATAACTGATAATTTTTCTGAAATTTCAAATTCAATGGGGGGGCGGTTGCCCCCCCGAAATGGCACCCCTGCTGAAATTTTTAGGAAAGTATTTTTTGTTTCTAACAAATTGTAATATAAATTAATTTTAAACTAAAATTTGAGAGAAAAATGATTTGTTTTTAATTTCGTGAAGAGAAGGGGGGGGGGGGGGGTACCGTGTTCACCCGCCACTGAAGTAACAATATTTTAGTGATTAAACATTGAAACACAATGGACTGAAAAAAAAAATTAGGAATTGGTAAATTTTTCGAAAATTTTCAGAAAATCTAAAATTTTAGTAAAAATTTAGAAATTTAGAAAATTTTTGAATTTTTCTTTCCGGACTTTGGGTTTTTCTGGATTTTGGATTTCCGGAAAATGGGTCATATACTGTAAAATGATTCTTTCTTATCAAATGTAATTAAAATATAAGAAATGCATAGTACAGCGTAATTTCCATTTAATTTTTCTTATGTAATCAAACAATGAGTTATATGGTGAGTCAAGCTGTTTAAAAACTCATTGATAACACTTTTTTACAAAAACTTTCGCACATGGATTATTTGTTAATATTTAATTTGAATGTTTTGTCCAATCGTTGAACTATTTCAGAAATTTAATACTGAGTAAAAAAAATATATATATATCCTTATTATTTTTATTTGCAGAAATCATTTGTCCTTTTTAAAATGTATTTTTCTACAATACAAACCTTTCAATAATAAATCTTCATGCTGTTTGTTTGTATGAAGTCTTATGAAAATGAAACGCAGATCAACAATCCGTCAATTTTGATGGGGTTATATACTAGTCATTATATGATGACAAAATATGTGAAATGACACAACAAAGTTTGGAGACGTGAGTAAAACATATGAATCAGTAAAACACTGAGCAATGAAGCAAATTTCCTTGAGGATATTCCATATGGTAAGTATATCGAATGCAAAGCATATACATCATTTGAAAAACAATCACTTATTTTCTATAGTACTAACCTTGTAATAACTGTTTTATTAGTCATCACTTTTACATTGAGTTCATCACTTAAAAAAACAATTTAGTGTATATATATGATTAGTTTCACAGAATTACATGTCATTGTGGTATGATTAAGCTCAATCAGTTGAATATGAAAGTTAAACATTGGAATAACTAAAACATTATAAAACTTAATATAAACTTATATAAACTTATTCTAGATTAATTTTAACACAATTATTCAAATTGGTAAAGAAATCATATGAGTTGAAATTTTCCAACTGGACGAAAAATGTCTGGGCCAGGATTCGAACCTGGGATCTCTTGGCTGAAGCTGACATGCTTTACCAACTGAGCTATCCTGGTCGAATCTGGAGGGCATAATTCATCCAGGATCAATCACTGGAGGAATTATGTCCAGTTTCATCCAGTTGGAAAATTTCAACTTGTATAACTTTTTTTTTTTCTAACTCTGGACTCTTGGCCTTCTTAATGAGTCTTTTCATGACTCTTATTATTGTGATAAAATGTAAAGGATATGTGAAATCAATAGCTTGAAAAATACAGTGAGATTTGCAATGTTAATGGGAATTTTTCTGCGAAAAAGGGAAGTGTTCAGTTGCATGATATTCACTTTAAACAGCCATTGAAAGATAAACTATCCAATTTAGAAAACCAGTTATTAATAGCTTCATTAAAAATAATCTTTTTTTGGTTTTTGTTTAGTTAAGATTAAACTGCACATCAGATTAAAGCATGGGAAAAAACTCACATTTATGTTCAAATTCTTCAGTTAAAAAATTGTGTTTAAAATTTTGCTACATAAAACATAAAACTTTCTTTATACTTGATACTAAATCCTATACTCTTATTTTTTATTTAATTTAATTTTTTTAATAAGTGTAAAGAGCAAACTGTTTTTAACTTTTCAGAAAATTGTTTCTGTTTTCAATCAAGTTGATCTTCAGTTTTCTTTTAAGTGGTAAAAAAAAACGAAAGAAAGTAAAAGATATTTAGAATATTGTTTTATTAAGTTTTCATGCTATGTGCAATATGTTTTAGTTTGTAACTTAAATTAAATCTGAAAATATTTATAATTAGAAATAATTTGAGTATTTTGAAAATATTGGATATATATCAAAATATCGAATATTTGTGATATTTTTGAAAATATTATGATATTTACAAACCCTGTATTTAACATCATCATGTATACAGGACAGATCCTGTTTATCAAATTTTCACAAATATAATTTTTTTATTTCTGCTTCACTACTAAAAGATGTTTATGCTAGATTTTTGAATTTGGTTAATTTTTGCCATTTAATCTGACATGATTTAAAAAAATAATTATGTGAAAAGAAAATGTCAAGTCTTTTCAAGTTTAATCATTACAAGTCTTATACAGTATATGACCCATTATCTGGAATTCCAAAATCCGGAAAAACCCGAAGTCCGGAAGAAAAAATTCGAAAATTTTCTAAATTTGTAAATTTTTACTAAAATTTTAGAATTTCTGAAATTTTTCGAATATTTTACCGATTCCTAATTTTTTTTTCAGTCCATCGTGTTTCAGTGTGTAATCACTAAAATATTGTTACTTCGGTGGCGGGAGAACACGCCCCCCCCCCCCCCCCTGTCTTCCCGAAATTAGAAACAAAAATAATTTTTCTCTCAAATTTTAGTTTAAAATTAATTTATATTACGATTCGTTAGAAACAAAATATAGTTATATTTATTTCATCAAGGGTGGATTCTGTTCCGAATTTTCCTAAAAATTTAAGGCATTCGGTTTCTTAAATTTCAGTCTTCAGTCCAAAAATTCGAACATAAAAAATATCTCGAATTTTGCATGATCGTCGCCGAAAAAAAAAAAATATATATGTCTATCGTTCGCAGAAAAAATTAACAATTTCTTCAAATGATTGCGGAAACAACGTGAATTTCGTCAAAGGATCTAAAAAAACTCAGCTTTCGTCGCAGAATTGCGAAAAAAACGCTAATTTTGTTAACAAATCGCAGAAAAAAACATGATTTCCATCAAAGGCTTGCGAAGAAAACGCAAATTTCTTCCAAGGACTCCAAAAAAATGTAAAATTTCATCAAGGGATCACAAAAAAAACACAAATTTGGTTAAAGGATCGCAAAAAAAAAAAAACGCGAATTTCGTCAAATAATCGCGGAAAAACAAATTTTTTCAAAGGATCGCGAAAAAAACCGCAAATTTCTTCAAAGCACTGTGAAAAAATTTCTAATTTCGTTAAGGGCGAAAAAAGTGAAATTTCGTCAAAGGATCGAAGTAAAAAAAAACACAAATTTTGTTAAAGGATCGCGGAAAAAATGTGAATTCCGTCAAAAAATCGCGAAAAAAATGCTGATTTTGTCAAAGAATGTCAGAAAAAACTCAAATTTTGTCAAAGGATCGTGAATAAAAGGCAAATTTCGTCAAAAAATAGTAAAAAAACGCAAATTTCTTTAAAGGATCGCAAAAAGAAAACATGCATTTCTTCAAAGGACTACGAAAAAATGAAATTTCATCAAAGGATCGTATAAGAAAAACTCAAATTTTGTCAAAGAATAGCAGAAAAAAATGCAAATTTTGTCAAAGAATCACGGAAAAAAAATATTTGTCAAATAATCGTGAACTTCGGGAGGACCCGAAATCCGGAAAATTCCAAAACTCGGAAAGCCTTTGGTCCCGAGGATTCCGGATAATAGGTCCTGTACTGTACATAATATTCTCATGATAGAGAATAAAAAAGCATGGATGACTAATCCTTTAATGATTGAATGGTTAACTTATTTTGCTAATAGGATGAAAAAACAACAAAGAAAAGTTATCTTGTTTTTGGACAATGCAACTTCTCATCCAAAAGATTTGAAATTGGGCAATATTAAAACTGTGTTTTTCCACTGAAACACAACTTCTGTATGCCAGCTCTTTGATCAAGGCATAATACACAAGTAGAAGAATAATGGTGCTTCTGCATCAGGAGGGTGGAGGGCGTGGCCCAAAGGTAATGGCCAGGTGACAGATGATTGACAGATCAAAAGAGAGATAAGAGGGTTATTAAATGAATGAAGGGTTATGAGCAGATTTTAAGAAAAAAATTTAAGTGAAAGCAAGAAAAAAAAACAAAGACGAGTAGCTAAAGATCAATGCAGCGAGATCATAGGAAAATGGTATACTTACGAAGAACGGAGCAGCACAGAGACGACCTTTTCGTGTGATGTTCATAGGGCAACTGAACAGGATCAACCAAGGAACATGGGTTATGACATCATCCTCCCAGGGCGCGCTACAATCGATGCTCTGATTAGTTGCTTCCATTTCACCCGAAACATGGGGGATGGCAGTACCATGCTTGTTGTCATCCTAAAGTTGTTTGATAACGTCATTTTCTAGAATAATCACATGACATGCGACACACGACACATGCGCTAGTTCTCCACTAGTTTCACGAGGAATGACGCAATCACAAACAAAGGGATGGAATTAAAGATTAAAGTTTAAAAAAATTAAATGCTGAATTTTATAAATTTAATTTATGAACGAAATTATTTTAAAATAAATTTTAACAAATAAAAAAAGTTTATGTTGAATTAGATAAGTTCTGATGAAAAGGTTTTTTTTAATGATAATAAAAGAATATATTTTCGAATCTAAAATAACGCGAAAATTATTTATGACAATGTTGTTTTTGTTTAAACAATGTCAAGGGGTAGTTGTCGGCCGAAACACAAGCTCGATTCTAAAACAGATTTTTGTTTTAAAACTGGCCTTATGTTTCGTTACCAGGATACACTACGAGGAAGTCACTACCCATCGTATCCCACCGCACTCTAACATTTAATTTTTGTTTAAGATAAATTTTGATTTATTTTTTAACACATTTTTAAAAAAGATTTATTTTTATTTTTTTAACATATTTTAAAAAAATAAATTTTGATTATTTTAACATATTTTAAAAAAGATAAATTTTGATTTTAACAAATTTAAAAAAAGATAAATTTAGATTTTTTTTAACAGATTAAAAAGAAGATAAATTTTATGAAAAAACTGATTGCCTACAAGTTAGCCACATTGCATGTTTTAAAAAACAAACCACAAACAATCATCGCACATAAATATTAATTTTTTGAAATGTGTTATTTGTATAACAAATATTATATTTCGAATCATTATCAATTTTAGGTACATTTTCATTTTTAAAAAATTGAAGTATTTTCTTACAATTGGCTAAAACGCATTTTTAGTGAAATTTTTTAGGCAATCTTTTAAACAATATGAATCTAAATAATGCCTACATTCTACTAAAAGGTCGACAGGATCATCCTCACTGCCACAACAGCATTCCTAAAAAAATAAATAAATAAAATAGATAAGCTTTTAAAATATAATCTTTTTTTTTCTTGAATAAAGAATTATCTTTAAAAAAAATTACCTCACGCATTCTTTTTTCTGCTATTTTAAATACTTCCCTTTTTTGTACAATTGTATCCTCAATTTTTTAAATTAAAATAGGGACGGACCAGTCCATATCCTCCTCCTCATCAACAATCTCATATTCACTAAAAAAGACATCATCCGTAGCATTATCAAATTCATCCTCATTAATATTTTGTCCATTAGGGATTTTCAATGATGTTGAGCATGAGCAAGACGACATGGCTAAGATTTCCTTATCTGCAAAACCCTCTGATGTATTAGTTGAAGAAGTGATGAACCCCTTTAAAATATTATATTAAAATTAATTTTTTACTTAATTTTTTTTAGATTATTTAAAAAAATATATAAATTACATTGTTACTTTGAACAGTATTTCCATCATTATACGTTATCTAAAAAAATAATATTAAAAACTTTCTTTACAAAAATTAACATTAAAAAGAACTTTTTTTTTTAACCTTCTTTTTCCATTTCTATCACCATTCCAAGATGTTGAAACTGCATGTTATTAAATCTAGTAGCATAATCTAAAAAAATTAACATATACATATATAATTTTTTTTTTTTTTTTTTTTTTTTTTTTTTTTTTTTTTTTACTATTTTAAGAAAGAATCTAAAACATACCGATCTGTTTTGATTCCTCAGATATTTTATCATCATCAGTTACATACTTTTCTGTTAAGGGTAAGCTAATCACATTAACTGAACAGCCGTTAACCTCTTCATTCTAAAAAATATTATATGTTAACAAAAGAAGTGTTTTACTGAGAGGAGCGTTAAAGAAGCATGAAGACATTTCGCATACAGAAAATATTAGAACTTAAAAAATTTAGTTAAAGATTTTTTTCGAATAAAAAATATAGTTAAAGAAGCACACAGAAAATTTTAGAACTTAAAAATTTATAATCAACAGAAAATATTAGAACTTAAAAAAATTATTTAAAGCTCCTTTTTTCTAATAAAATATTTGTAAACATAGTTTTTAAAAAGTTTACATACAGAAAATAAAGTGATGTAAAGAAAATATTAGAACTTAAAAATTTAGTTAAAAGTTTTTTTTTTCATTTTTTTTCATATATTAGAAAAGCATGAAAACAAAGTGTTGTAAACAGAAAAGAAAAAATTAAGTTTTATGTATAAAATATCTGTAAACAGTTTTTAAAAATTTTGCATACAGAAAATCATGAAAATAAAGTTTCTTTTTTCTAATAAAATATTTGTAAAAATAGTTTTTAAAAATTTTACATACAGAAAATAAAGTGATGTAAAGAAAATATTAAAACTTAAAAATTTAGTTAAAGTTATTTTCTAATAAAAAAATTTATAAACAGAAAAAAAATTGTAATCATAGTTTTTTTTAAATTTTGCATACAGAATATATTAGAGAAGCATGAAAATAAAGTGTTGTAAACAGAAAAGAAAAAAATAAGTTTTAGGTATAAAATATCTGTAAACCTATGGAAGTATTATTTTTAAATTTCTTGTTTGAATTAGAATATTTTTAAATGATTTTTTTCATTGCATAATATTCCAATATTGGGCCATTTTCCGATTTGGGTTCCAGTTTTTTTTTTTTAAAAGGTATTTTTACTTTTGCAACCAGTTTCAAAAATTGAAATTCTTCCAAAAACAAAAACTGCCATCAAAATAAAAAAATAGAAAAAGGCACTTATCTCAGCTATCCTATGCAAAAAAATCATTTTAAAATATTCAAATTGAAATGAAAAACTTGAAAAGAATGCTCCCATAGGTTTAACATTAGCTTCTGTGTGTCTTCGTGCAACTAATCTTAATGAAAAAGGCAGCAAGAGAGGAATTCTGACCAAAAAGGCCTGAAGTGCAAAATTATGAATTAAATAACATGAAAAACATGTTCCAGCAAAATGAATAAGAAGGAGAATGAATTTAATGATGGAAAACTAAAATCCTCGACCGTGGGGAGGGGGGGGGGGAAGCAACACTTACATTTGGTCTGAAGAAAAATAAATAAAAATTAAACAAAGAAAACCAATAGACAATAAAAAAAGAAAGTGGCTTACTTGGAGTGAAGTGTAAGAATAAAGAGTTCCAAAACTTGAGAAGCCATGAAGAATGATAATCCGGCAATTGATTCCATGCAATACTGAGTAAACTCACAAACTGAATGAACCTAATGGATTCCCACGGACGCCAACATCCAAAAAGAACTATGATCATACTTACCCAGCAAGCCAGGACTTACATCAGTATTCTGCAAGAAAAAGTGCTGGTAAAGTTAATAAAACAGAAGTAATTGCATTAAGATGAAAATCTTGAAATAAGGCTTTGAATTGCACTGTCGATAGATTTAAAAAGATACTCAGATGATGGAAATTTGAAAAATTATCAACAAATGAAGACTCTTGATGACTAATGTCCAAATTTCAATGAAAAAATGACGTGCCTAGATGGTGGCACTTGAAATACCTGCAAAAAAAGGTGGAAAAAAAGCAGAATAAGCTGAGGGAGGTCAGAACTTATTCAAACAATGAGAATTTAGAACAAAGCCTTAAATAAGTGCAGCCAAAAAAGCATAAAAATTCAAAAATGGCAGAAAATGCCAAAAATGATTATCTGGAGCTCGTCATCTTCACTGCTGACTAAGATTGTAAATCTGTAAACATCAGACAAAATTTAGACTACACTTTGATCTAAACCAAAAGGCCAACCTCCTTAAGGATATTGTGATTTTCATCTCTGCTATTCATAACAAAGAAAAAAGTTTCATTTGTCAGGTATGCAGAAAAATATAGTCTGGAGAAATGCTGAATTCATACCAAAGAGAAACCTTTCTCTTATGAGATATGCAGTAAAAGACTGGAAGATGCATCCACTCAAACTACAATTCATTTTAAAACATTTTCACAAGAAAATGGCTCAAATGAAAGCTGTTAATAGCCCAGTCAAACGGGGTAAAAACAGGTATAAAACTCGGAATGAAAGATAACAAGCTGAAAATTTGCAAAAAATCTTTATTTTGACATTCTAAAAGTAAGCTAAAAAGTCTCATATAATCTCGTGTCTGCCTCTCGAGATATTCAAGGTCAAAGGTCAAGAAAATCGGTTTTTTGCTTATATCTCGAAAACTGCATTTTATTTAAAAAAAATCCAGTAGACAAAATTAAAGTAGACAAAATTTCCTATAAAATACATATATTATCTTTAATTTTCTGAAAAAGGGTTTAGGCGCTAGAGCGCGCTGAAGAAAGATAACTTTTTGACCTTCAGACCAAAATGAGAGAAACTTCATCTTTCACCCTCGATTTCTCAAAAACTATGCATTTTATCGAGAAAACATGTTACAAAATTGAAGTAGGCAAAATTTTCTACAAAAATCATAAATTAATTATATTTTCTGACGGAATGTTTAGGCCCTGAATAGCGCTGAAAAAAAAGTGACTTTTTTACCTTCGAGCCAATACAAGAATAACGGCTCTTTCCTACCTTTGATAACTCGAAAAATGTTCCTTTTATCAAAGAACATTAATTACAAAATTAAAGTCCACAACATTATCTAAATATTACAAAAGTAACTTTAATTTTCTGACAAAGGGTTCAGGCGCTAAAGCGCGCCGAAAAAGGGCTAATTTAAAGCCTTCTGCCAAAACAAGAGAAACATCCTTCAAGATTCTTTCCTACGCTTCAAATGGTGTTTGAAATATAACAAAATTAAGAAGTTTAAATTGTTTACTTATTTATAAATGACATTCATAAATAAGACATTCGTATGATAATATTTAATTAATTTATATAAATAAGGTCTCAAAATTAAATAGTTTAAATACATTGTAATTAAATTTTTGTTTAAAATAATTATATTTTAAGTAGGAAAGGGATTAAGTATTTATTTTTCGAACAATGTAAGTGCTTGGATATGCCTATGTATATTATTTTCTGAAACACGGTCTCCTAATAAGACCATTTTCTATTTCTATTTATATTAATGGTTGTGATGAAGTGGCCACAGTCCTATTAAAGTTCTGTTTGATATATATATATATATATACTGATCAGATAAACTGCCACAGAGCCCATAATATTGGTCTTGAATCAATGGTCAAAATAACTGGTTTGAAATTTAATGAAATAAAATTAAAGAAAGCAGACAAAGTTCTTTCAATTTCTGCAGTTAACAAATCCATCAAGGTAAATAACTGCAAAGTTGCTATCGATCCATTGCTACTCTTCCAAAGAATAACAGTAAACAAAAAGTTTGAACATAATCTCAAAGAATACCTGCAGTATGAATTAAGTCCATATCCAACATCGCTTTTTGATAATGCCGGCATGTGAAAAACTACAAAAGCAAAATTGTATAACAATATGGAACCTCTTAATATTGAGTTGGATGAAGATAAATAATGTGATTTACATTATCGATGGTGGATTTCTTCTGCATCGCATCATATAGAGCAAAGACGCTACTTTCTCAATTATTCTTCAGAAATACGTTAAATATTTGCAAATACATTTTGATTCAAATGTTGTTGTATTCGATGGTATTCAGATAACAGTAAAAATATAAAAGTAATGGAACAACTCAGAAGAACTGTTGCTGTTTCAACATCTTACGAAGTTCGTTTTGATGAGACAATGATTGTGCCAATCAGCCAGGAAAAGTTTTTATCGAACCGGTGCAAAAAAAACTTTATTGAAATGCTTATTAAGCAGTTAAAAACTGTTAACATCACTACAACACTAGCCAGAGATGATGCTGATACCCTCATCATCGAAACAGCCATTGAAGAATCGAAACATCAAAAGACTGTCGTCAGAGTAAGAGAAGATGTTGATCTGTTAGTTATTTTAATAGGACGAACACAGTAACATCAGCGAGAAATCTTTTTTAAAAAAATTGGTAAAGGCAATGTGGAGACACGAATGCATTCGTCAAAAAGCTTCGATAAATATCCTCATTCTAAAGAACATATTTTATTTTTGCATGCTATCAGTGGATGTGACACAACATCTGCGCTGTTTAAAAAAGGAAAACTGACAATCATAAAAATGTTCGAGAAACATTCCAATTTGCACAAATCAGCTTAATTGTTTCAGGAAGACAACTGCCCTCCAAGCACATTATTTGAGAATGGAATACGTGTTCTTTTATCAATGTATAATGCTCCAAAATCAGAACATAGTATTGACAATTTTAGGTACACACAATTCATTAAATCAACAAGACTCAATAAATCGATGCAATTATCATCTGTTCCACCAACAAGTGCAGCAGCTCGACAGCATATTTATCGTGTCCACTATCACATCCAAACTGGGTTAGGGAAAGATTTAGAACCCAGAGAATGGGGTGGGTAATACAAAACGAGATCCTGGAACCCACAACAACATTATTACATTCAGCCCCAGAAGAACTACTCAGTACGATCTTCTGCAATTGCAAGAAAGGCTGTGGCGCGAACTGTGAATGTAGAAAAGTAGGGTTGCAATGCTCCTCAGTTTGTGGCCAGTGTAACGGACAAGCATGTCTCAACACTTCATCATATCCAAATGATCTTGATGAAGAAAGCGAATATGTACCTGAAATTCTTGAGGTTTTAGAGCCAAGTATTACGGACGAGGATGGTGATAAAGATCTGGAAATTTTATATGGGTGACCAGAAGAAGGAGACGACGACAAACAAGAGGAAACGTAAGCTGTATGCCTGCTATTGATAATCAGAGGTAATAATCACCTTATAATTTAACTTACACAAAATATAATAGATTTGATAATATTATGATAAATAAAAATGTAATTACAATACATAAAAACTCATTTCAATATGTTATTATTTATACATAATTTAACAAAATATTATCAAATTTATTTATAATTAATTCTTATTTATAATTAATATTTATTAATAAGTAAATAACGTAACTAATTAAGACTAAATTTGCAGATAATTTTATTCTCTATAAGTTTTGTAATAGCTTTAAATATCATTTGAAATATAAGAAAAACTCTTTAGTGTGTTTTTCTCCCTTTTAGGCCAGAGGGCCAAAAACTAATTAAAGTTATTATAGGCATTTTGCAAAAATTGTTATCTACATTAATTTTGTAGCTGGTGTTATTCAATAAAATGCCTAGTTTTGGGGTAATTGAGGTTATGAAAGGGGGTTTCTCTAGTTTTTTGGCTCAAAGTTCAAAAAGCCTCTTTTTTTCTGCGCTATTTAGCTCCTAAAAATTTCGTCAGAAAATTAAAGTTAATTTATGAATTTTGTAGAAAATTTTGCCTACTTCAATTTTGTAACATGTTTTCTCGATAAAATGCATAGTTTTTGAGAAATCGAGGGTGAAAGATGAAATTTCTCTTGTTTTGGCCTGAAGGTCAAAAAGTTGTCTTTCTTCAGCGCGCTAATATATGTATTTTATAGGAAATTTTGTCTACTTTAATTTTGTAGCTGGATTTTTTTAAAATAAAATGCAGTTTTTGAGATATAAGCAAAAAGCCGATTTTTTTTTACCTTTGACCTAGAATATCTCGAGATGCGGACATGAGATTATATGAGACTTTTTAGCTTACTTTTAGAATGTCAATTCAAAGTTTTTTGCAAATTTTCAGCTTGTTATCTTTCATTCCAAGGTTGTATCCTTATTTGACTGGGCTATAAAAGATTTTCTTCAAAAACAAATCTATTATATTATTTACCAAATCGCACCAAAGAAAATCCTTTCATCCTAGTGTTAAAAATGAAAGATTTGGGAATCAATTTGACCAGTTCGTAGAAAACATGCTTGGTATTTGTAAAAAATGGAAAAAAATCTTTCCCTCACAAATGTAGCCATGGTCACATCTTAACTATTTTTCAGAATTTCAAATCAGCCATTTTAGCATGATAACAATGTTCTTGAAGCACATCTTGAGCTGTAAAAGAAGGTATCACCATTTATACTCTATTAACAGCACACAGAAAAGGATAACAAAGAAAAAAATTTAAATGACAACACAAGAAATCTGATTAAAGAACAAATACCAGTAAATTATCAGTGAATAATGAAGGGAAATGTTTTACTGGCAGGGAACTAAATGTGACCTTTTTCTATTTGTTTCATCTCTGTGTGGAGTACATTTTGAGCTGTAAAAGAATGAAACTATGAGGTGAGGCATTCACAAAATATTTTCCTGCTGGCTATAAACAAAAATGAAACATAGTTACCTGAAAAGATTTATTGGAACAAATACAGCAATCTTTCTGTTACTTCTCAAGATAATAAAAATCAGAAGAAACTGTTCCAAAATATGGCAACAAGCCCTGTGACAATCCTATTTTTCCATGTTTTTGACATCATCATAGCCAATGCAGGGTTTGTCCACATTTCTTTATAGAAAAATCAAGGACTTTTAAGGAGTTTCAAACACACACACAAAAAAAATACGGACATGGTTCATTGATATATATCATGATATCTATCATGGTATATATCCGATATTTATTTTGAAAATATCAAGATTTTTGATATTTTCATATTTGATATTTATTTTCAAAATATTAAGATGTTTGTTATTTTCATTACTTGATATTTATTTTCAAAACATCAGTGTGCAAGTTATTTTTGGTATTTTAAGTCGAAAAAAGTGTAAATGAAATTTTAAACTGATATTGACTGTGTCATTCTGTAGATAAAGAACATTTGTCTCTGGCAGTGACTTTTGTAGCTAAAGGAAAAAAAAAAAAAAAAATCTTATCCAAGCTTTGTTTGAAGTTTTTATTTTTAAATGTAGATTAGTATATGGGATAATTTAGATATAGGATAATTTAGATAATATGGATCTAATTTAGATAATCAGTTCTATACAGCTTCATTAGAAAATAATCAATTTCTGGTTTTGATGTTGTTGAGCTTAAATTGTACAACATGTTAGGGAATAAAAAATAAATAAGCTTACATTTTTTTATTTATGTTAAAAATTTCAATAAAAAAAACATTTTGTATTTAATTTTTTGTTTTATATAAGTTTCTGATTTCTTGATAGTTGATACTGAATCTTATAGTTGTTTTTTTAAGTGTATAAAGAAATTGTTTCTGTT
Organism: Maratus michaelseni; assembly: GCA_963931845.1. Lineage (NCBI taxonomy): Eukaryota > Metazoa > Arthropoda > Arachnida > Araneae > Salticidae > Maratus > Maratus michaelseni. Next base: position 260,097,533 of record OZ007598.1, read on the forward strand.
TTGTTAATTAGTTTATCTTCAATTTTGTTCAAAGGAAAGGAAAAAAAAAAATTTTTAGTATATTGTTTAAGTTTTCATGTTACGTGCAATATATATTTTAGTTTCTAATTTATATTATGCTTGAAAATATTTATTATCAGCAGTAAGTTGACCATTTTGAAAATATCGGATATATATCGAAAATATCGGATATTTTTTATATTTTCGAAAAATATCATGATATTTACAAACTCTGCTTACGGACCTACAAACTGAATAAACTATTGAATTTTAATATGCATTTTTTAATATAGGATTTCATTTTTGTAAATACAACTTTTAAACACCGATTTTTTTTTTTTTTTTTTTTTTTTTGACAACTGCGGCAGAGTAAGAATATTACTTATATTTATTTCAAAATAACAAATACAGCAGTAAAAAAAAGAAATTTAAAGATTGTAAACTTAAGTTGCAGGAGGAGAAGGAAATGAAGAGAGCATCCAAAATGATGGTACTGGGAATTAAGATAATTATTTAACTAAATTGTCACTGCAAAGTGTAAGGGAGAGTAAAGGAGGGAAGCAAAGATTTTTATGGGAGGGGAAGAGTTTGATTATATGATTAATTGTCATTACTATAAAGTTACAAATCGGACAGGAAAATAATTAAATATTGAAAAGCTTCAATTTTTTTTTTACTTTGTGTTCCTTGGTTTCATTAGATGATTGCTTAGTTATTTATCATTACTAAATATTTACAATTGGGACAAGTAAAAAAGAAAGATTTTTAAAGTTTAGGAAAGAGGGGATGACAGGGAGAGAAGCAATTTTGGATAATTTGAAGATTTTTAACTTTGTGAGCTTGGGGGGAGGGGAGCAAACAGAGAAGCAGAAATTTTACAGGGAATAGGAAGTTTATTAGTTGATTAATTTTTTATTGCAAATAAAAAATATATTGTAAAAAAAGAACATATGTCAATTTTAGGTGGGGCTTGGGGAAAAATATAAGGTCAATTATTTATTGTAAAGTAACAAAGAGCAATAAACATGATAAAGTAACCAATATAGAATGATATAGTAAAGTTTTAAAGACTTTGAATTGTGTGTACTCGGTAAGGGGGACGAAGAAGATATATCATTTTGGGTAGAGCTGGGGGGAAATTATATGATCAATCACTTATTGTTACAATAAAGTAACAGATAAAGCAAAAATAAATTTAAAAAAAACAGACTTTTAATGATATTTAACATTGTGAGCTGGGGAGAAGCAGATTTTTTTTGGAGGGGGGGGGGGGGCACGGGGGTCAATAGATGACTTTTTATTTACCTTACTAAAGATTTACAAATAAGACAAAAGAAATTTAAATTAAAGAGATTTAAAGACTTTAAATTCTGTGTGTGCTTGGCAAAAGGAGGGGAGGCGAGATGTAAATTTTGGTGGTGGGGAAATTATATGATCGTTTATTTAACATAAATGCTGACATCCATATCATGGATGGAGAAGGATTGAAGTGTAAGAGCCTAGAAGCACCAATTTCTAAAATTGCAGATTTTTTTCACAATTGTCGGCACCCTGTAAGATTAGCAATAAAATATATCTATTTGTAATGATGAGTAAACAACAAAAAAGCAGAGAATATCATGATTGACTCCCTCCTCCCTTCAATCCCCACTTCCATTCGGCTGTAAAAATAGGATTACCCAATTCAATACAGAACTCTTCTTTAAAGTATTTTTAATTAAGTATAAAATAATTAATTAATTAAAACTAAAATGTTTAAATAGTACCCAAACATATAAAAATTAATTTTTCATGAAAAGAATGCATAAAAATATAAATTTCGATGAATTTGGATTTTAAATATAATTTTTTTTTCAACCATAACCGTAAGTACTGAATCAATTTTAGGAAAATATTCTCAATTTCAAAAGAGGTCAAAATTAAAAATGTGCTAAAACAATAAAAATCCATTTGGCTAGTGTTGAAAGCTGATACCCAACTTGAAATTGATGCATGACACTACTTTAAAGTATTTTAATTAATTACATAATAATAAAAAAATAAATATTAAAATACCAAAAAATATATAAAAAACTAATTTTTCACCAAAAGAATGCATTAAAATATAAACTGAAAGCCGATAAACTTGGACCATAAATACTGAATCAATTTCAGAAAAATATTTTTAACTGAAAATAAAATCCATGCAAATCATGGAAAAATGGGATACAAGAAACAATGCAAGACTCTACTTTAAAATTTTTCAATTAATTACAGAATAATAAAAAACAAAAAATATATAATAAAATATTACCCAAACATGTGAAAAGTGATTTTTTTCATGGAAAGAACACATAAAAATATGAACTGAAATTCAATAAATTCGGAATCTGAATATAAAACTTTTTTTTTTTCGTCATAAATATTGAATCAAATGAAAAAAATATTCTCAATTGCAAAAAGGAAAAAAACCCAGCTAAAGTGGGATACAGGAGTCGATGCAGGACTCTACTTTAAAGTTTTAATTAATTACAGAATAATAGAAAATAAAACAAAAATACTTAAATATTACCCAAACATATGAAAAATTAATTTTTCATCAAAAGACTACATATAAACTAATAATGAATTTAGATTTTAAGTATTAAATTTTATTTTTTCCTTTAAATCATATAAATGCTTAATCAATTTCTGAAAAATATTCCATTTACAGGAAAAAAAATTACATACCAATCTTTACTTAAATCAGCTTTTTTGTAAATCGTCGTGTTCTTAAATCATATAGAATGACTGGATATGGTCGTAGTTTGCAGTGTTTCCTTAAATCAGATACTACTAAATCGATTTAACCTCAGATTTCTTCGCATGCAGTAGATCCCTCAATGTAGATAAATCGTTTTTCTTATGTTAGCTCTTTCTGATTTAAGCTTCAAATCTATTTTATTGTCTTAAATCGATTTAGTTAAATCAGATTTCGTAAATTAGCTTTAAACCAATTTAGTTAAATCAGATTTCCGATGTTAGCTTAAATCGATTTAAGCCAATAGATAAATCGGATTTCCGATGTTTGTTTTAAATCGATTTAAGGCCCAGGCCTTCAGAAAACAAAATTTGTGATCGATATAATTGTATGAAATTTGATAGACTAATTATGCAATTTTTTTTCACATGACCAATTTACAAAATTCATGATTTTTTGCCATGGCTAATTGATAAAATTCACAATTTTTTGCAGAAACTGATTGTTGATAAAAATCACGAATTTCACTAATCAATCAGCAAATTTAACGATATTTTTTGATGACCTATTTAAATCTGCAATATTTTTTTATGACCAAATAGTGAAGTTCACAATTTTTCTCTGACGTATATTGCTGAAATTAACAATATTTCTGCAACCCAATGACAAGATCTGCAATTTTTTCTTGCAACAGACTGACGAAATTCAAGATTATTTTTGCTATAAGTGATAGACAAAATTCACGATTTTTATCAGCAAACTGATGGACAAATTTGGTATATTTTTCAATGACCGATTGACAAGATATGTGATTTTTTGCCGCGACTGATTGAAGAAATTCTTGATTTTTTTTACCTCAAGTGATTGACGAAATTTATTATTTTTAACAATGACCATTTAACAAAATCTGCAAATTTTTCCAACAATCTATAGGTGAGATTCACAATTTTTCTTCTGAGATACATTGACAATATCCTTGATTTTTTATTTTTGGGACAGATTGACAAAATCCACAATTCTTTTTCACAACTAATTGAAGAAGTTCTCAATGTCGAATTTTCTCTGTGACAAACTGATGAAATTGAGATTTCTTTCTACAACTGCTTGATGAAATTTACAAGTTCTTTTGTGTAGTATTGATGAAATTTGTGATTTCTTTATGCGAGCAACTGATGAAATTCGTAAATACTTTCCATAACTCATTAATGAAATGTGTGATTTTTCCAATGACTGATTGGCAAAATTTGGATATTTTCCACTACTGATTGATGAAATTTTCAAATTTGTTTTATGATCAATAGACCAAGACCATGTTATTGAGAAGCATAAAAATTGTTTACTTTTTGGCTAGTAATTTTTATTTCTTTGCACCTATTAATTCCAAATACAGATTTTTCAAAATATGAAAAAAATAAATAATTTGCAAAATTCGACAAAATATAAAAAGCATATTCTTAAAAAAATTACATCACAGATTAAGAAACTTTGCAGCTCATGGAGAAACTGAAATAAAAATTCGATAGGGAATTTTTTTTCTTTTTGGAGCAGATTTCCATATTTTCTACATGATTATTGTACTATACCGTATTTTATCCTATTTTTCTGGAGAAACTCCAGAATATCCAGACATTAGCATCTATGCTTAAATAATCCCCACTGAATTTGAAAAAGCATAATATCATTAAATTCAGTATTTACAAAATTTTCAGATTTTTTAAATTATTATCCCTATGGTGGAAAAAATTTCTATATATTTGTGTATTCATGACTGAGTGTCACATTTCAAGTCTTTTTGATGAAATTTGTGATTTTTTCTTTCAGTTGGTTGGATAAATTAACATTTTTTTCCCACGGCCATTTGACAAAATTAACAAATTTTTTTAGTGACCAATTGAAGAAATTCGTAATATTTTCTTCGACCAATTGATGAAATTTGTGGTTTTATTCAGCAAGAGAGGGACAAAATTAGCAGACTTTATTGTGAAAGTTTTACAAAATTCACATAACAAGTTCAGGGATTGATTTTGTGAAATCTGGCAAAAATATATAATTCATGGAAGAATCACATGACCCTGTCTAATGTTTGTCTATAAAAACATCTCTGAATAATCTCAAGGTACAAATGTAATGAGTTGCACCAAAAAGTATTTCTCTCCTTGGCATGAATTTTTCTACACTGAAGACTACATCGTACTATCACTGCTGACTTGATCTGTGATACATAGGGATGCACTGAATATTCGATATCTATTCAATATTCAGCCATATTACTGAATATTCAGTTTGGCTGAATATCAAACAATTTGGACTGCCAAATATCGAAATATTTTCCCAAACCAAATACTTAAAAAAACTTTTTTTGTAAATATGTCTTTCAAACCGGCAATTTCTACTTTTAACAGTCAATTTATAAAGATATTCAAAATAACTAGAAATAGAATCATACTTCAATTAAAGAGAATGCTTTTATATCATTTATTCACTAATTGAAAAGTGTCACTTAAGAAAATTAACCATTAATGATGTACAAATAAATGCAAGTTCCTGAATATTGTCTAGTAAATAATCTGTTTCTTGCTTTTTTTGCAAACATCATGTTTCTCAACAAAATGAAAAAAAAACTGTCACAGGTGATAATAGACATCAAGACAGACAATTTTTGTCCAGGAAACCAAGATCACAACATATTTATTCAATCAAAAATAAAGTGCATCTCACTCGAGGTCAAATTTGAATTTTTGTTTGTTACTTTAATAATATTGAAAGTATTCTAACTATATTTTGAACATAGTTACTTTGATTTCTGTGAATCACGATAAGTACTGTAAACTTTCACCTTTGGTATCTAAACAACACTGAGCTAGATATTCCTTTATTCAGAGTACATCTGACAGTACTACTGTGTTACGGCTAAAATTCAGGCACTTCCAATAGTATAATCATATTTTCTACAAGCAAAATTAATAAGATAAAAATATCGCTAAAATATCTTCATTGTTGTTAAAGTTTTCAACAAAAATTCAGTTTGAGATTGCGGTGACACACTCTGTGTTTTTGATTGAATGTATTGAATTTTTGATGGAATAAGTGGATTGAGTTAATGTTTCTTCCTCAAAAAATGTTTGCCTTGTTCATACTATGTACACAGAAAGTTTGTTACAAAATGTATGAACACCCTGTATGTTTACAACCTCTGAATATGATTGCCCATTCCAGACACCTGCTCTCTGGTTCATTTAAAATCTTCCTTGCCAAATCAAAGTAGCAGGAAAGTTATTCTCGCTGATTAGCCAGCATTTTAATTTATTGTATTGTTTTACTTTAGTCCTTACCTGACAAACACTATATCACTATAAAATGAAAATGTTTCTTCGAATGAACTCAAAAAATTTCTTTGATTTTAAAGTATTTGTTTTAGAATATAAGAACATTTTATAAATTTATTTTAATTCACAGAAGCAGCTATGAAGTTTAAAGCTTTAGTAATTAAAAATTTTTTATAACTATCCTCTTTTTAAGTTATAACTCAAAACAGAGGGGTTTTTTTCTTGTAAAAAGGTCTAGTTCATAAAATGGTAGTATCTGTGTTAAATATTATGTTTTATAATTTATCTTTTAACACTTTTAAACTCTGAAATATAAAAATATTCAGTATTCAGCCAAAATCAATATTCGATGCATCCCTAATTTGAGATGCACATGAACAGTCTGCACTCTCCACCGATTCCATGCAAATTGTAGATTGATTTTCTTAAAAAATGTTAAGTGGAAATCCATGAGACATTCCTGCATATTAAACAAAACCTGCAGATCTGTGGACAAGTGGCATGTCTGATCAATTTTAAACGATATCGATTTCATATTGAAACCAGTGCTTTATTTTTACATGGGACATCTAATTTATTTTAAGCACACTTATATCACCATACAATTATTGCATCATATTCTGATTATTTTTCATAAATCATAATAAAACACTACTGTACTCTTCAAAGCAGTTACTCTGTTAACATGGAAATATGAAAAACAATAAATACACTTTTAAACATACAGGAAAATATATTTTTAAGGGAAAAATATAGGTTTAATGAAAACATCTTTTAAAAATCTTGAAACAAAGTTTAAAGCATTTTAGAAATGAATATTACAAGTTGTTTTTAAAACGTTTAAAGATTTTAAAGTATTTTTAAAATCTTATTTTTTAACAAACTAGTCGTTGGGGGCCGCCGTAATACTCACCCATCCATTATGGATATGCATAACATAAAATATTAAAATAAAACATGTGTAAACTACTTATAAAATGCATTGCAATTTGAATAAAATCATAGCTTGATGACGTCATAAACTTTAAATGCTCTATTACTGAATTGTGTCAAAGAAACATCCTTATAACTCCAAAAATAATAATCATATTAACCAACGGTTTATTGTGTCGGACTAAGTATCACATTTCCAATTAAAATATATCTTTGAATTGAAATTTGGATGAAATACAAGGTCATGAAAAATAGAAGAGTATGGAAAATAAGATTATAAATATCTCTGCAACTAATTATCACATTGACTTCATTCATTATTCAAAATTTATGTTTTTTTATTGTCTTTTATATTCACTCCTTAAATTAAACAGTTTCTAAAATTTTTATATACCTTTTATCAGAACGAATATATGAAGAGTACGAAAAAAAATAGTTCCAGATAATCGTGGCTACTGAAATTCAATAAGCCCATTATTACATATTAGGTAAATATCAGATTTCAAGTCTTTATCTCAATTTGTTTGGGACATAGAGTGTTTACAGCACACAATTATACAAACGGACAGGCAAATTTTATTTTTTTCAAAAAATGTTTTTCGGAATCTTTAGTGTCTAAAACGTGTAAACTGTCAAAAAAAAAAAAGTTTCGATTTTTAAAACAATTACAAGACTCTATACTACATATGATGGGCAAGTAAAAAGAGAAATTCATTTTTCAAATACTAACATAAAATTAAATATTTTCTTTTAAAAAAAAACTTAATTTGTAATTAAACCATAATTTTTACAACTGGGCATTAATTATCTGCATTAAATCAGCTCCTGAAAAATGAAAAATAAAATAAAATTAGACCAGTAATCCTCAATATCTTTTAAAAATGTATTTAATTCATTTTTGCATAAAAATTTTATCCAGTCTTAATATTTAAAAGAAAACAATAGTAAAGACTTCATAAACAATAGTAAAGTCTTCATAACGGATACTCCCGAATAGCAGACACTTCTATTTAATGGACACTTGTCCAGTTTTTTTGTACAGACCGGATGGGGCTCAGGCCATACTTTTATAACCAGCCATTCAGAAATGTTTTCTCTATGGATTGGGCTGGGCCTGGGTCTGGAAATTTTGGCCTGAATAGGCGATTACTATAAGTACAAATTTCCCCAAACCCAGAATTCCATAAAACACCATATATCATTTTCTCTTTTATTTTAAATATACATAAAATAACCTTGTTTACAATTGGCTTGAAATTTCACGATAGATAATATGCTGATTATTTTATTTCTGTGTATCCAAGCTCAAACAATTTTTCTGATAATCTTATACAGTGTCAAAAACAAAGAATAAGAAAGGAATACCTTTTTATTTTAGTAGGGTTTCTTTGTAAAATCCAAACAGTAATTAACTGAATTGCATCATTGTATAACATAGAAGAGAGAAAACAGGTGTCACGTGGAGCTCCTGGAAAGGTGTTTGATATAATCCAAGTAAAAGAAAAATAAATACCCACTGAAAACCTAACATAAGATTTTATTTATTTATACTTTTTCATAAAGCAAAGAAAAAAGTTACTTTATTTTAAATTTTTTATTGGGAAATTGTATACTGATTTTTTGGGAGTGAGAATTAAAGGTGCCAAAAAAGCAGCAATGCAGGGAAAATATCCTATCAATTACAGTTTGATTCTTATACTTAAACTTAATTGACAATCAAAACGTATTTTTCAAAGCGTCACAATATGTTCACTCCCTTTTTATCGTTTTCTGAAAATATTGCATTCTTTGAATTTATAGTGCCTTGTTTATGATTAATGTTTTGTGAATGATCTCAAAATGTAAGTGATTAACTTTAAGAAAAATTTTAAATCATAAATGTATCTAAAAAAGAGAAATTAAGTTTTCAGACACTTGCTGGGTGTTTTAAAATAGGTAAAATACAGGTAGGAGAGATTTTATGAAATAAAGAAGAAATAAGGAATTTGTGGATTACTAATTCCAAAAATGCAAAACACATAATTCAAAAATATGAAATAGCCGACTAATGCCACTGAAATTGATTCTATAATTCTGAATTGGTTTACTTAACTTCATTAAAAAAACATTCTTATCAGTGGGTCTTTGACTTAGAAAAAGAAGTCACTAAAGAACTTAGATTATGTGATTTTAAAACTTCGAGTGGATGGCAGTGTAAAAGCTCCAGTCTTGACACATTTCTTTCAAAACAATATGTGGAGAAGCAAAATCTGTACATCTTAAAGGTGGAGATTGGCATGAATGACTGCAATCAATTTGTGAAGGTTATCAGAAGAAAAACCTTTTTATAGCTGATGAAACCACTCTTTTTCAAAATTTTTCTAAATATAAAACTGCATTATAAAAAGAATGACTGCATTGGTGAAGAAAGTTTAAAAGAGCAACTCACTATTTTAAAATGTTGCAATATATTAGAACAATTTTGAAATTCCTCTTATTGGCAGGTCTCTGATACCCAGGTGCTTCCCTAAGAACATCCAATTTAACCCTTAACTGCTGTGACAAAAATTGTTGCACAGATACTGCGAGGAGTATCTGAGACTGATCGAAAGATGAATAGAAGTTTACAAATAGAGAATACTGTTTTTCTAATAACAGTATGTACAGGACTATTATAATTAAAATTGACCTATTTATAGATTTCTCTAGCAATAATACTAGGACGGCAAACAAAACAAAATTTCCCTAGTATCTATAGTTAAACTGAAAATTAAACTGTGAAATTTGAAAAAAGCAGCAGCCTGTGAGATCAGTAACTATAGTTAAGGGTTAATAAATTTGGTGTTATGTGGATAGCGAATAAAAAAGCATGGATGACTAATCCTTTAGTGATTGAATGGTTAACTTCTTTCGCTAATAGGATGAAAAAACAACACAGAAAAGTTATCATGTTTTTGGACAATGCAACGTCTCATCCAAAAGATTTGAAATTGGGCAATATTAAAACTGTTTTTCTACTGAAACACAACTTCTGTATGCCAGCTCTTTGATCAAGGCATAATACACAAGTAGAAGAATAATGGTGCTTCTGCATCAGGAGGGTGGAGGGTGTGGCCCAAAAGTAATGGGCAGGTGACAGGTGAAGGATGATTGACAGATCAAAAGAGATATAAGAGGGTTATTATGTGAATGAAAGGTAATGAGCAGATTTTAAGAAAAATTTTTAAATGAAAGCAAGAAAAAAATAAAGACGAGTAGATAAAGATCAAATCGGCGAGATCGTAGGAAAAATGTATACTTACGAAGGACGGAGCGGTGCAGAGACGACCTTCTCGAGTGATGTCCACAAGGCAAATGAACAGGATCTACCAATGAACACAGGTTATGACATTCTCCTCCTAGGGGGGCGTGACGATCGACACTCTGATTTTCTGCTTCCATTTTGCCTGAGGGGTGGAGGGGTGGCAGTACCATGCTTGTTGTCATCCTAAAGTTGTTTGCTGACGTCATTTTCTAGAATAATCACATGACATATGACAAGTGACGCATGCGCTAGTTCTTCACTAGTTTCACGAGGGATGATGCAATCACAAAGAGATGGAATTCCAGATTAAAGTTTAAAAAAATGTTAAATTTTACAAATTTAATTTATGAACAAAATTTCTTTTAAATGAATTTTAACAAATAAAAAAAGTTTATGTTAAATTAGATAAGTTCTGATGAAAAGGTTAGTTTTTTTTAATAATAATAAAAAAATATATTTTCGAATCTAAAATAACACGAAAATGGTTTATGACAATGTTGTTTTTGTTTAAACAATGTCAAGGGTAATTGTCGGCCGAAACACAAGCTCGATTCTAAAACAGCTTTTTGTTTTAAAACTGGCCTTATGTTTCGTTACCAGGATACACTACGAGGAAGTCACTACCCATCGTATCCCACCGCACTCTAACATTTAATTTTTTTTAAAGATAAATTTTGATTTATTTTTTAACAAATTTTAAAAAAGATAAATTTTGATTTTAACAGATTTTTAAAAAAGATATATTTTGATTTTTTTTTTAGCAGATTAAAAAAAGGTAAATTTTATGAAAAAACTGATTGCCTACAAGTTGACCACATTGCATGTATTATAAAACCAAACCACAAACAATCATCATGAAACGCATGTTTACACGCATAAATATTAATTTTTTGAAATGTGTTCTTTGTATAATAAATAACACATTTTGTATCATTATGAATTTTAGGTACATTTTCATTTAAAAAAAATTGTAGTCTTCTGTTACAATCAGCTAAAAAGCATTTTTAGTGAAACTTTTCAGCCAATCTTTTAAACAATATGAATGTAAATAATGCCTACATTCTACTAAAAGGTTGACAGGATCATCCTCACTACCACAAAAGCATTCCTAAAAAAATAACAAAATAAATAAATAAAAATAGCTTTTAAAATGTATTTTTTCTTTCTTTTTTTTTTTTTTTTTTTTTAAAGAATTTACTTCATGCATTCTTTTTTCTGCTTAAATACTCCCCTTTTTTGTTCAATTGTATCTTCGATTTTTTTAATTAAAATAGGGACTGACCAGTCCATATCCTCCTCCTCATCAACAATCTCATATTCTGTAAAAAAGACATCATCATCCATTGCGTTATCAAATTCATCCTCATTAATATTTTGTCCATTAGGGATTTGCGATGATGACGACCATGAGCAAGACGACATGGCTAAGATTTCCTTATCTGCAAAACCCTCTGATGTATTAGTTGAAGAAGTGATGAACTCCTTTAAAATATTATCTTAAAATTAATTTTTTACTTAATTTTTTTTAGATTATTTAAAAAAATATATAAATTACCTTGTTACTTTGAACAATATTTCCATCATTATACGTCATCTAAAAAAAAAACAATATTAAAAGCTTTCTATAAAAAATGTAACATTAAAAAAAATTTTTTTTTTACTTCTTCTTCCTATTAACATCTCTATTCCAAAAAGTTGAAACTGCATGTTATTAAATCCGGTAGCATAATCTAAAAAAAATTAACACATACATTTTTTTTTTTACTTTTTTAAAAAAGAATAAAAAACATAATATCTGTTTTGATCCTGAGATGTTTTATCATCATCAGTTACATACTTTCCTGTTAAGGGTAAGCTATTCACATTAACTGAACAGCTGTTAACCTCTTCATTCTAAAAAAAATTATAAGTTAACAAAAGAAGGGTTTTACTGAGAGGAATGTTAAAGAAGCATGAAGACATTTTGCATACAGAAAATATTAGAACTTAAAAATTTATTTAAAGTTTTTTTTAATAAAAAAATTTGTAAATATATATATATTTTTTAATTGTGCATACAGAATATATTAGAAAATAAAGTGTTGTAAACAGAAAAGAAAAAATTAAGTTTTAGGTATAAAATATCTGTAAACATAGTCTTTAAAAATTTTGCATACAGAAAAGCATGAAATAAATAAAAAAATTTATATAAAATATTTGTAAACATAGTTTTTAAAAATTTACATACAGAAAATTAAGTGATGTAAAGAAAATATTAAAACTTAAAAATTTAGTTAAAGTTTCTTTCTAATAAAAAATTTGTAAACAGAAAAAATTTGCAAACATAGTTTTTTTTAAAAATTTTGCATACGGAATATATTAGAAAAGCCTGAAAATAAAGTGATGTCAACAGAAAAGAAAAAATTAAGTTTTAGGTATAAAATATCTGTAAACCTATGGAAGTGTTATTTTCAAATTTCTTGTTTGATTTAGAATATTTTTAAATGATTTTTTTCATTGTATAAGGTTGATCTTTATTTGGGCCATTTTTCGATTTTGGTTCATTTTTTTAAAAAGATATTTTTACTTTTGCAATCAGTTTCGAAAATGAAAATACTTCCATAAACAAAAAATGCTATCAAAATCGAAAAAGTAAGAAAAAGGCACTTATCTCATCTATCTTATGCAAAGAAAACCATTTAAAAATATTCAAGTTCAAATAAGAAGAAAAATTTGAAAAGAATGCTCGCTTTGGTTTAATATTAGCTTGTGTGTGTCTTCGTGCGATTAAACTTAATGATAAAGACAGTGGAAGAGGAATTCTGACCAAAAAGGCATGAAGTGCCAAATTATGAATTAAATAACATGAAAAACCTGTTACAGCCAAATGAAGGAGAATGAATTTAATGATGGAAAACTAAAGTCCTCGACCGGGGAGGAAGCAACACTTACAATTGGTCTGAAGAAAAATAAATCAAAATTAAACAAAGGAAACTAATAGACAATAAAAAAAGAAAGTGGCTTACTCGGAGTGAAGTGTAAGAATAAAGAGTTCCACAACTTAAGAAGTCATGAGGAATGGTAATCCGGCCACTGATTCAATGCAATACTGCGTAAACTCACAAACTGAATGAACCTAATGAATTCCCATGGACGCCAACATCCAAAAAGAACTATGATCATACTTACCGAACAAGACAGGACTTACATCAGTATTCTGCAAGAAAAAGTGCTGGTAAAGTTAATAAAACAGAAGTAATTGCATTAAGATGAAAATCTTGAAATAAGGCTTTGAATTGCACTGTCGATAGATTTAAAAAGATACTCAGATGATGGAAATTTGAAAAATTATCAACAAATGAAGACTCTTGATGACTAATGTCCAAATTTCAATGAAAAAATGACGTGCCTAGATGGTGGCACTTGAAATACCTGCAAAAAAAGGTGGAAAAAAAGCAGAACAAGCTGAGGCAGGTCAGAACTTATTCAAACAATGAGAATTTAGAACAAAGCCTTAAATAAGTGCAGCCAAAAAAGCATAAAAATTCAAAAATGGCGGAAAATGATTATCTGGAGCTCGTCAACTTCACTGCTGACTAAGATTGTAGGTCTGAAAACATGACAAAATTTAGACTACACTTTGATCCTAGCCAAAAGGCCAACCTCCTTAAGGATATTGTGATTTTCATCTCTGCTATTCATATCAAAGAAAAAAGGTATGCTGAAAAATATAGTCTGGAGAAGTACTGGAATCTTACCAAAGAGAAACCTTTCTCTTATGAGATGTGCAATAAAAGACTGGCAGATGCATCCACTCAAACAGCAATTCTTTTTTAAATAATTGCACAGGCAAATGTCTAAAACGAAAGCAATTTTGTATTTTACCTGCTGTATATTATTCTACCTGTTGAATATTTTTTGACTGATTTTCTTCTTAGAAAACCAATCTAGTATATTATTTATGGAATCACACCAAAGAAAAATCCTTCATTCTAGTATTAAAAATGAAAGACTTTTGCTGAAAGTTTCAAAGAAACAGTTTCATTGGTTTGTAGAAAACATGCTTGGTATCTGTAAAAAATGGAAAAAAATCTTTCTATCACAAATGCAGCCATGGTCACATCTTAACTATTTTTCAGAATTTCAAATCAGTCATTTTAGCATGATAGCAATGTTCTTGAAGCACATCTTGAGCTGCAAAAGAAGGTATCACCATTTATACTCTATTAACAGCACACAGAAAAGGATAACAAAGAAAAAAATTAAGATAATAAAACGAGGAATCTGAATAAAGAACAAATAGCTGTAAATTATCAGTGAATAATGAAGGGAAATCTTTTACTGGCAGGGATCTAAATGTGACCTTTTTCTATTTGTTTTGTCTCTGTGTGGAGTATTTTTTGAGCTGTAAAAGAATGAAACTATGAGGTGGGGCATTCACAAAATACTTTTTCCTGCTGGCTATAAACAGAAATTAAATGTAGTTACCTGAAAAGATTTATTGGATCAAATACAGCAAACTTTCTACTACATCTCAAGATAATAAAAATCAGAAGAAACGGTTCCAAAATATAGCAACAATCCCTGTGACAATCATATTTTTCCATGTTTTTAACATCATCACTACCAATGCAGGGTTCGTACACATTTCTTTATAGGAAAATCAAGGACTTTTAACCCTTTTAAACGTGTGGAATGTAATATTCCGTTCACTAAGCTCCAGGTTTCACTGCAATATATGCAATGTTTAAGATAATATAAATCTATAGATTTAATGAATTTTCAAAACATTGAAGAATGATTAATACTGTAAAGGGTTATATCCATATTTCTAATTAAGTTTTATTTATAATGCTGAAAGAATCAGAGAAAACAGCATTACAATTTTACCCTTTTTCAAAATGCTCAGAGGGTTAAGGACTTTCAAGCACGAAAAAACTTATGGACCTACAAATTGAATAAACTATTGAATTTTAATATGCATTTTTTTAGTATAGGGTTTCATTTTTGTAAATACAACTTTTAAACACGGATTTTTTTTTTTTTTTTTTTTTTTTTTTTTTTTTTTTGCAACAATTAGGCAGAGTAAGAATACTACTTATATTTATTTCAGAATAACAAATACAGCAGTAAAAAAAAATAAAGGAAATTTAAAGATTATAAACTTGGGGTGTAGGAGGAAAAGGAAATGAGAGAATCCAAAATTATGGTACTGGGAAGTAAGATAATTATTTAACTAAATTGTCACTACAAAATGTAAGGGAGAGTAAAGGGGGGAAGCAAAGATTTTTTATGGGTGAGGAAAGGTTTGATTATATGATTATTTATTCTTACTATAAAGTTACAAATTGGACAGGAAAATAATTAAATATTAAAGAGCTTCAACTTTTTTTAACTTTGTGTACCTTGGTATGATTAGATGATTGCTTAGTTATTTATCATTACTAAATATTAACAATTGGGGCAGGTAAAAAAGAAAGATTTTTAAAGTTTGGGAAAGAGGAAGTGATAGGGGGAGAAGCAATTTTGGATAATTTGAAGATTTTTAATTTTGTAAGCTAGGGGGGGAGGGGAGCAAACAGAGAAACAAAAATTTTACAGAGAATAGGAAGTTTATTAGATTATTAATTTTTTATTGCAAATAATTGTTGTAAAAAAAGAAGATATGACAATTTTAGGTGGGGCTATTGGAAAAATATAAGATCAATTATTTATTGTAAAGTAACAAAGAGCAATAAACATAATAAAGTAACAGATATAGAACAATATATTAAAATTTTAAAGTCTTTGAATTGTGAGTGCTTGGTAAGGGGGGAGGGGGAACACAGAAGATATATCAATTTTGGGTGGAGCTGGGGGAAAATTATATGATCAATCATTTATTGTTACAATAAAGCAACAGATAGAGCTAAAAACAGACTTTTAAAGATGTTTAACTTTGTGAGCTGGGGATAAGCAGATTATTATTATTATTATTATTTTTTTTTTTTGGCGGGGGCGTTAATAGATGACTTATTTATTTACCTTACTAAAGATTTACAAATAAGACAAAAAAAATTAAATTAAAGAGATTTAGCTTTAAATTCTGTCTGCTTGGTAAGAGGAGGGAAGGTGAAATGTCAATTTTGGTGGGGGGGGGGGGGGAATTATATGATTTTTTATTTATTTTTAAATTGAAGTAACAGAGCAGAAAAGTCTTAA
The DNA here is from genome assembly GCA_963931845.1 of Maratus michaelseni. Lineage (NCBI taxonomy): Eukaryota > Metazoa > Arthropoda > Arachnida > Araneae > Salticidae > Maratus > Maratus michaelseni. The sequence goes on from OZ007598.1 coordinate 260,113,974, forward strand.
AAAACAACAACTTTTAATAGTTTTAAATTTTGAGATGATGGAATAAAAGGGGAAAAACAGATTATTTTAGGGAAGGGAGAGAGTTTATTAGATGACTTATTATTTATTTAACTTACAAAAGATTTACAATTAGGACAAACAAATTAAACTAAAAAGTTTTAAAGACTCCAAATTTTATGTGCTTGGTAACAGTGAGGGAGGAGAAACTTTTAAGATTTATTATTTATTAATACAATAAATTAAAAATACAGCAGAAAAGTTTTGAAAAAATGAATGTTTTAAAGATTTTAAACTTTGGGTACTCTGGAGGAGAGGGTAGCAAAAGGGGGAAAACAAAATACCAAAAGGGGGTATTTAGATGAAATTTTCACAAAATCCACATGATCGATTACTTATTGTTACAATAAAGTTAAAAAAGTGGAAATTTAAAAAAATAAATAAAATTTTAAGGATTTTAAACTTTGGGAATTTTTGGGGGAGTCAAACAAAATTTCGGAGAGTGAATTTAGATGATTTTTTAAAATCAGAAATTCGCTGAAATGGAGATTTTCACCTGCAAATAGGAAATAAAAGGAGAGTAAAATTAAGACCTTTTAAGCAGATTTTGCATAAAAATAAGGACTTTTATAGTCCAAAATTTACTTTTTGAAAATTTAATTATCATAGTAACCTTGTAATGGAGCAGGAGATTTGGTGTTTTTCTTGGTGATTTTCTGGTAACTTCATATAACGTCAGTTTTCAATGTATATTTTTATGACATACAAACATGGGGCACAAAAAAAAAAGACCTTCAGTTTTACAACTGATAAGAAACATTATTTAAGATAATATATTTAGGAATATTAATACATTACAAGTTATTGCGAAAATATTTATTAAATATAGAGAGGATAAAAAGGTTCCGTTAATGATATATATATATAACCATAAATGAAACATTACCATAACACCAACTTAAACTATGAAATAATGATTAAGTATGTAATAATTAGTTGACAATGAAAGTATTCCCCAACACACTGAATATAGATACCAAAAACTTATTTAAAAGAAGAAGAAATTAAATTAAAAATTGAAAAAATGAAATTGAATGAATTGAAATTCGTGGAATTTAGACAGAATTATCAAGCCCCAAATGCCTAAATACCACAAACGATATGAGTGGTTTCATCATCATATTAGCCATAACATGGCTAAAGAATATGATTTTGAGACTACCACTCAAAAACAATGAATCAAACCTGTGAAAAAATAAAAAATAAATACAATATTAAAAAGGAAAGAAACCATACCTATAATATACAGATAAAACTTGAAATAGAGTCATAAAGTACATAATCCAATTGGATTAAAAAAGATAAATGTGCACCACATGAACCACACATGAACACAACCAGAGGGAATTAATTGCAAGAAATCATTACATGTTGCCAAATTTAGTTTTAGAAAATGATTTACCATGTTGCCAGAATAGATGTTAGAATAATATATTATATTAAAGCAACAGAAACCATGGTGCTGCCATCTATTAGGGTAAAAAGTAAATAGACGCTGAATAAAAATAGCATTGGATGAAAATTAATATTTAAAAATTAAACCATATACTATCTAAAGATGACAGCAATTAGTTAAATAATATATAAAGGAAATTAATTAATAAATAATAAATAGAATATCCAATTACATTAAAGTAATGGATGTATTAATGAATAATTCTATGTTAAAAATAAGATGCAAGATGGAAAAATTAATAATTAAAGCAACATAAAAAGATATGTAGCATGAAATGACATAGCAACTATTAAATAGCTGTGCCAAAAATGCAACATCACAAAACTTAAATTAAATTAAAATACTAAATATTTGAATTAAGATTAATAATAATTAAATAATGAAATTAATTATTAACATATAATGTTTCTTCATACAAAGTTAAAAATTAAATACTCTTGATATAAGTGGTAAGGGTAGAATGTTTAATAAAAATTAAAACATGTATTATATTAACACTTTAGAAAAGTATACATTATATTAGAAGTTAATATGATATTGTCCACCATAGGCATTAATCTAAATCATTAGATCAAAAAACATTCTTAATATTAATGAATATAAATTCATTTAAATTAATTAAATAATGAATATGTAAATATAACTAAATTAATATACATATAAAATTACCATATCACAGTCCATTATAAAATGTGTAATAGCAAACGTGTATGTAAAACAAAATGCCCCCCCCCCTTTTTTTTTTTTAAATATAAATTAACCATGTGTTTTTTCCATACAACTCCGCCACACACCTCCTCAATCCAACATCTACCCACCCAACTGTCCTATTATAAATTTTTTTATATATAGACTATTTTCTAAGATTATATGTTTTTTTTATACATTTTTTAACGCATGTGTTAATTTGGTTGCAAAGATCATTTAAGTACTAATTATATATTAAAGAATATATGAATTTTTTTTTTGGAAAACCATGTTGTAATGCATCATAGATAATTTTTTTAATATTGTTGTTAATTAGTTGAGAAGAACATAAACTTTTTATTCTATAAATATGATTAAGGAGTATATTGTGATATACAGAATTATGAAGACATGATTTAAAATTAGTAAATGAATTAATTTTAAAATTAAATTCTTTATGTTTATCAAATAGATCAACTATTGTTTTGTTTTCTTTAAGTGTAATTTTAAGATCTAAAAAGTTAATAGTATTGTTAAAAAGGAGGTTTTCCGTTAATTCTAAATTAGTAGGATAATCAACTGGAAATGTAGAAATATGAGTGTGATCAGTGGCAATTAAAATTATGTCATCAATATAACGATATAAATGTATATTACTGTTAATAAAAGTGTGTTCATAGTGATACACGTATAAGTCTGATAGTATACTAGATGTACATCCCCCTTGTGGTATACCGACTTTCTGTGTGTATATATATATATATATATATATATATATATATATATATATATATATATAATTCACTCAAGAATATTTATGAAGAAAATTAAAATTTGTAGTTTCAAGAAAATTATGAGTGATTTGCATATTGTGAATGGAAACTTGCATATTTATTAAATGTTCTCATTGAAATATATATCATATATTCTAATACGAGCAAATCTTGTGTGTGGTTATATATATATATATATATATATATATATATATATATATATATATATATGCAAATTTTATCTTAAAAACGGCTCTAACGATTTTGATGAAATTTTGTATCCTACCGTTTTGGGGCACCAGAAAACCATTGGGCTTGGTCACATGTTCGAGAAAATTCGATTAGTGGGTCATTTTGGGTCATTTTGGGTCATGGTCAAGCTAATTGTATCTAAAAAACGGTTCAAACGATTTTGACGAAATTTTGTATCCGACCATTTTTGGGCACGAGAAGACTATTGGGCTGGGTCACATGATCGAGAACTTTCGATTAGTGGGTCATTTTTGGGTCAATGTGGGTCAAATTAATTTGATCTAAAAAACGGCTCTAACGATTTTGATTAAATTTTCTGTCCTACGAGTTTCGAGCACGATAAAATCATTGGGCTAGGTCACATGTCCGAGAAAATTCGATTAGTGGGTCATTTTTGGGTCACTGTGGGTCAAGATCTAAAAAGCGGCTCAATTTACACTAAATTTTGCATCCTATGGTTTTCGGGCACGAGAAGACTATTGGGATAGGTCACATGTTCGAGAAAATTCAATTACTGGGTCATTTTGGGTAATTTTGGGTCATGGTCAAGCTAATTGTATCTAAAAAACGGTTCAAACGATTTTGATGAAATTTTGTATCCGACTATTTTCGGGCACGAAAAGACTATTGGGATGGGTCACATGTTCGAGAACTTTCGATTAGAGGGTCATTTTTGGGTCAAAGCGGGTCAAATTAATTTTATCTAAAAAACGGCTCTAACGATTTTGATTAAATATTGTATCCTACGAGTTTCAGGCACGTGAAAATCATTGGGCTAAGTCACATGTTCGAGAAAATTCGATTAGTGGGTCATTTCTGGGTCATTGTGGGTCAAGATCTAAAAAGCGGCTCATTTACACTAAATTTTGCATCCAATGGTTTTCGAGCACGAGAAGACTATTGGGCTGGGTCATATGTTCGAGAAAATTCGATTAGTGGGTCATTTTGGGTCATGGCCAAGCTAATTGTATGTAAAAAACGGTTCAAACAATTTTGACAAAATTTTGTATCCGACCATTTTTGGGCACGAGAAGACTATTGGGCTGGGTCACATGTTCGAGAACTTTCAATTAGGGGGTCATTTTTGGGTCAACGCGGGTCAAATTAATTTTACCTAAAAAAGGCTCTAACGATTTTGATTAAATTTTGTGTCCAACAAGTTTCGAGCACGATAAAATCATTAGGCTAGGTCACATGCCCGAGAAAATTCGATTAACGGGTCATTTCTGGGTCATTGTGGGTCAAGATCTAAAAAGCAGCTCAATTTACACTAAATTTTGCATCCAATAGTTTTCGGGCATGAGAAGACTGTTGGGCTAGGTCACATGTTCGAGAAAATTCAATTAGTGGGTCATTTTGGGTCATTTTCGGTCATGGTCAAGCTAATTGTATCTAAAAAACGGTTCAACTGATTTTGACGAAATTTTGTATCCGACTATTTTCGGGCACGAGAAGACTATTGGGCTGGGTCACATGTTCGAGAAATTTCGATTAGTGGGTCATTTTGGTCATGGGTCATTATGGGTCAAGCTATTTTAACTTAAAAACGGCTCTAATTATTTACACTAAATTTTGCATCCTATGGTTTTCGGGCACGAGAAGACTGTTGGGCTAAGTCACATGTTCGAGAAAATTCAATTAGTGGGTCATTTTGGTCATGGGTCATGATATTTGAACTCAAATTTAATTTTGACCGAGCTTAGCTCAGTCTTCCCTGCTCGTTGCATATAATATAGATATATAATTTTACAAAATCATATTTAACATAAATGCATTTTAAGACTCAAACACATTTGAGCAGTTAATAAAAGTGTAAAGGATAACTGTTATATTTAAATTTCATAATATTTTTATATAGTAATTAGAATTTATCAAATTATAAAATTAATCAAATAGTGCAATATCTGTGCTTAAAATATATGATATAGTTTAACAAATTCAGGATACTTTAAATTCATTAGCAATATTCATAAGTCAATATATGCCAATATTTTAGCTTTTCCTCTATAGCATATACAGTAGAAGATCTTCATAACGCAAACCTAAAAACACGCGGTTGTGCGTTACATAGATCACATTTCGCACATCATTAAATTTAGCTTGTAAAACATGGCCAAATATGTGTGAAACATACCAAAATACATTAGAGTATCTTCATATTGCATTCTTTATTACCAGGAGTTGTGCAGATTATAATTTTTTGCATAATATTGATCATTCCACACATTGTTAAATTTACTTTAAAAACATTGTCCAAACATACCTGTATCAAATCATAGCAATTTTTTCAGTAATAAAATCTGAATTAAGGAGATAAAGTTGAACTAATGTATCAAATTTAGTCCTCTAGAGCAGAGGTTCCCAAAGTGTGCTCCGCAAAGCCCAGTGTGCTCCGCCTATACTTTTCAGGGGCTCTGCGGAAATTCGATGAAAATAAACAAAACTTGAAAGAAATTAGCATATTGCAAGAGAAAATTTCTCGAAAGTACATAGGAATTTTTTTATGTGTGTGTCAAAAATAAATTCATCTATCACTGGGTTGAAAAATACTATAATATACTTTTTAAAATCATATAAAAATTTACATTATACATGTATCCATTTACTATATAATATTTTTGGTTTGAACAACTTTATTTTATGTTTCTGCATTTAATGTGTTTTAAAAATTCTATTCAAAATAAGCTACAAGAAATAGTATTCTGAATCAAATGTACAACCTGAACCGAAAGAGCAAAGGCACGCCAGTGCTGCTGTTATCTCCGCTTGCCGAACAAAAGGGAGATGGAATTGCTTAGTAACCAGTGCAAAACAATTCAACTACATTTTTCAGACTAAACTTTTATACGTTATTGCTCGCCACACTTTGTGCAAAATAAAAAAATTATATCGGCATTTACTATTTGTATATATTGTACATTGTATCACTTTTATTTTTGGAATTTTTATTTCCTTAAACTGTTTATTTTATTTTTATTAAATTTTAGTTATTTAAATCTTCTATCCTATTTTTCATAATTGTTTTTAATTTTTAAAACAATGTTTGTCGCTTAAAACGTCTTTTTTATAAGATCTTGTAGATATGTAGATATTCATTTTATATTTGTGTATATATTTTTCTTTTTATAACTTTGATTTCTTTAGTCTGTTTATGTTATTTGTATTAATTGTTAGTTATTTAAATTTTCTATACTGTTTTTCATAGTAAAACAATGTTTGTCGCTTAAAACATCTTTTTGATAACATCATATATATATATATATATATATATATATATATATATATATTAATGCTAAAAGGTGTAAATTAACAACATAATACAAATTAAAATAACTTTTATTAGGTTGTTTGACATGTTTCGACTTACTCCAAGTCATTTTCCAAAACAAATGAAAATATTCCATAATGACAAGGGCTGTGAAGTTATTTAAAATGCTATCATTTAATTTTCATGCACTTTTTAAAAAAAATATGCACGTTATCTTTTATTTTTACCTTAATATATACATTCAAAGATATGAAAATAAACAACCACACAAAAATAAAAGATAACGTGCATAATTGTTAAAAAAGTGCATGAAAATTAAATGATAGCATTTTAAATAACTTCACAACCTGTGTAATTATGGAATATTTTCATTTGTTTTTTAAAATGACTCTGAGTGAGTCAAAACATGTCAAAAAGCCTAATAAAAGTTATTTTAATTTGTATTATGTTGTTAATTTACACCTTTTAGCATTTAAAAGAAATATATTATTACAAGTTGTTATAATTTATTACATCATTTATCATTTAAAGCCCCTCATTAGATTCATTTTATATTTGTGTATATTGTGTATACATATTTAATTTTTTTATAACTTTAATTTCTTTAATCTGTTCATGCTAATTGTATATATATTTCATAGTAAAGCAATGTTTGTCGATTAAAACGCTTCTTTTTTGCAACATCTTGTATCATTTAATAAACCCCTCATTAGATTCATTTAATATTTGTATACGTTGTGTATGTAGTTTTCTTTTTCCTTTTTATAACTTTAATTCCTTTAATCTGTTTATTTTATTTTTATTAATTCTTAGTTTTTTTAATTTTCTATGCTGTTTTACATAATTGTACTTAATTTCTAAGCAATGTATGTTGCTGAAAACGCATTTTTTAACATCTTGTATTACTTAACAACCCACTTTAAAATTTTGTTTTAATTGGTATCGGCATTGGCTAAGATTCTTATGTTATGATGCCACATTTTCCTATTAGAAATAAGGCTGTAGCAATTTAAAAATATATATTGGTTCTTTACATTTGTCATCACACTAACAATCTAAACTTTTGCTCAGCTCCTCCCCTTTCTTAGACTTTTCGTCAATGAGTATCCCCCCCCCCCCTGATGTAAATTTAACCCCACCCATCTATCCCGCTTTGGTAGTAAAGATTTTTTACTAGTTGCAGTTCTTTTAACATGTGTAGTTTTCAACCGTATATCTATTTTGAGGCAAAAACAATGGTGAAAGAAAGATTTTTTTAAACTATAATTAATAGATAAATACTTCAAATAAAACATCCAAAAAAGTTAATGATGCTGCACCTAACAATACAGGTTATAGATTATGGCCCGCCCCCTTAAACACTAAAATGATGATCTGCTTCTAAATGCATTTTTAAAAAAATGGTTCAAAAGAAGAAGCTCAGAGGCAATTCGTTTTCGTTGCATGTTTAGAAGTACTGGAAAAATAAACAAGAACGAAAAAAGAATCCGTAATCGCATGATTCTATTACAGGTGAGCAGGACTAGCGAAAACGTGTTATATAATTAATCATGGGCGACTGGGCCTACGCATTTTCTTTCTTTTCGCGAATAGCCTATTGATATTACACAGAAGTCTCTCTTTGTAAACGAAAACTGTACAAATTACTTTTTTTCTGTGTATGGGGTTTTCTCCATAAATAATAATAGTTTCACGTAAGCCCCAATGCAATGCATGACCCAGACAAGGTTACCATTTTGATCTTTAATTCCTAGTTCATACTGGAAATCCCGAAAGAATACTTTTTTTTTAAAATTGATGTCATTAACTCCGTAACAGAATTGCTCGAACATCACTCGGGTAAGAAGATTTTGTTTTCTTCGTTACGAAAAGCTTTCAGAAACCAAAAATTTTTAAATATAATTTTTGCTGCATTTGGCGGACATATCTCGATTATATAAGACAGACATTTTAATACAAAAAAGTGTTTTTTATTAAATAAAAATGTTAACCCTTTCAGTCACAGGTTAATTGTTCACAAACTGTTGAAATGATTGATTCACACCAGAATTTAAAGCGAAACTTTAGTAAAATAATCTGGGTGCCATTGAGCAGTTTAGAATTTAAATTAAGTGGTCACGTTTGTGAACACCGCCCTTAAAAGGGTTAAGGAGTTAAATAATAGAAAATTTTATTTTCAAAATTTCTAGTACGAATTAAGAATTTCTGTATCAAGAAAAGGGCCAAACTGGGAACCTTGGCCCCATGTTGGAAACTACTGGTTCGAGTCTTATCCAGAAGATCTTTCTCTGCTCCATAGGCATAAAAAACATTAATTTATAAACCATAGAGTACCGTGGGGTTAAGGGGCTCCGCCTTAAGGATTCTTCTGAAAAAGGGCTCCGCGAGCTCAAAAGTTTGGGAACCACTGCTCTAGAGAATAGCAACTATTTATAATGTGAGAATTCAGGTATTTCTTAACTGAAAATTCATTGTTTACATCTGAAAAGTTGTGTGTTATATGGAGAATTGCATTACAAAGATCTTCTACTGTATATCCCCATTCTAAAAATTAAGCATTCTTTTAACATTAATTAACATGAACAAATTGAACCCCTTTTGTACTCATTTAAAATAAATCTGGTGACACAACTCAAAAATGTTTTAAAACTTTTTTATGTGTGTTGCATTTTTACAGGTTGACATTACTTTGTAGTTCATTAACTGTTAAATTAATATGAAAGTAACATACTAAAACCTGCTAAGACATAATCACTAGGGACTAAGAGAAAATAGAAAGTACTATTTTAGACAGTTTTCAGTCTTTGCAGCAGAGCTTAATTTTTTAACAAAAAAAAAGTAACAGAGCCCTAATATTCTTCAGTTCTAGTAATTTAGCGTACCCCTCCTCTCACAGTCTCCCATCTGCATAAATTATTTTATACATTTTCAAAAATTAATCATTTTTTTTCTTGAGCAAAATAAAATAATTATTATATTTTTAATATATCTATCTGCATATGCATAACAAACACATTTATAATTAGGGGTGAGAAATTTTAAGTAAATCTTAGTTGCCATAGATTTTTTTTTAATCAGCCAGCCTATTACAACACACAAGATACACCGCTATTCTAATGGTTTTGGGTACACAGTATTTATAAACTTTCATGGGCTCTGGATAACATTTAAATATTAACTCAAAATAAAGGAGTACAGGAACTGTACTCTGGTGAAAATTTAGCACTGCTTAAGCAGGTACCATTATATGGTACAGGGTACCCAGCAAAACATGTCTGGCAATTTCCCTGACCAAATCCAAAAAAATTCCACGACCAAACGGGCATACACAAAATCTGCTTTAAATAACAAGCAGGCATAAAAAAATCAGAAATTTGTATCATAATAAAACTTTCATACTCTTTTCCCAGGAGAAAATTCAAGCACCTTTTAAGAAAATTGCAAAAAGAAATTCTATAAAATATTATAATGCAAAAAAACTTCATCTTTGCCAGTTTTCAAATGAATGCCATACAACAAAGTCTAGAATATGAAATGTCATGAAAAAGTCTCAAAAATGAAAAAAACTTTTGTCCATATTTTGGTTTTTCTGCATTGCATTTGAAGGAATTTCTCGATCTTGAAACCAACAAGAGTCTAGAGATTTTTCAAAGGTGCCATGTAGCAAGAAATATAGTGACACTTTTCTGAAAAAGAAATGATTTCAAATTCAAATTCTTTTTCCCCGCAGACCTTTCCATGACTTTTTAGGAAATATTTGTAAATTCTCTGACTTTTCCTATATATTTTTTAATTTCCATGGCTTTCCCTGATTACTTTGAAATTCCCTGACTTTCCACATTTTCCATGTCTCTGGGAGCCCTGTGGTATTTCTTACACCAGAAGGCTGCTAAAATAAAAATACAGTCAAACCTCGTTAACACGAAATCGCTTAACGCGAAATTTTGCTTAACACGAAATAATATTGAGGTCCCGTCAAATGAGTCTGTAAATCAATGTTAATTAATTCGTTTAAAACGAAATAGAATTTCAAAAAATCCCGCTTAAGGCGAAATTTTTTTTGCTCCAAAGTAAAAAAAAAATTCCTTATGCAATGTTTCCGATATTTGAAACTTACATGTCACATACTCTTATTAAAGATGGAATTTTCTCATGGTTTGTAAAAGTTATAAAGTGGAAAAGAGTTTCAGAAAATCCTGAAATACTGAATTCCTGATTAATCCCTACTTTTTTTTTTTTTATCTCTGATGTGCGTAAATTACCCAGTTAACTGTTTTGACAGTGACATAAACCGAGTTTCCAAATTCCCCTATCTGTGAGTGAAAGAACTGACAATCCTTACTTCACTACTTGATTAACATAATTGAAACTCTGTTTGCAGTTGCTCTGTAGAATTCTGTGAAAAATGAGTCAAAAACAACAGGTTGTATCTTTAGAAACCAAGCAAAAAATGTTAAACAAAGTTAGCAATAAAGTGCTGAAAAAATCAGAAAATGCAGCGAAGTATGGGATACCTGCAATTATTCTACATTTTGTCCTCTCTACAATTTTAAAGAATCATGAAAAGATTGAAGCCGTTTATGCTGTGAGTCAATTCAAACCAGCAAGAAAACGAATGTGAAGAAGAAAGAATGAATAAATTGAAATTTCTCTCTTGCGGTTGATAAAAGAGGCAAGAATCTAGAACAATGTTTTAACTTTTGCAGTTTTGCAAGAGAAAGCAAAGGCTTTTTTATTGCTCTCGGAGAGGGCGACTTCATATCTTCTAACAGATGACTGAACGGAGATTTAAAGAGTGTGATAGAATTGTCTACAAAAAGATATGTAGCCAAAAAACGGGAAATTCTTTCTTAGACATCTTCTTAGACATCATTCTTACATCACTATTAGAAATTCTTTCTTCTGTTTTTTCCGAGTACATTTCCATAGATGAAGATGTTCTGACTTCGGATGTGACGACATACGAAGAAATAATTGCTGAAAAAAAGAGATGAGAACATTGAAGTATCGGACGAGGATGAAGAAATTGACACCGAACGGAAAAGTTTAGTGTCATTAAAAGAATCTACCACAGCATTGAAAACTGTACAATGTTTCCTTCTGGAACAACAGGATGCTTCCAGGACTTTGGACAAATTAGATGAGGTCCATACGTTCCTTAAAGAACTGCTGTACAATAATTGAAGCAAAAGTCAATAACGGACTTTAAAAAAATTATTAGAAAAGAAATAAATTTATTATTGCCTAAAATATGATGACTAATTTGTTAATTAAATATTCTATTTCTTATTAATATCTGATTGCATGAGCAGGAAAATATTTGTAGATTAATTTATTTAGTTTATATATCTATCATATATTGACCCACTATTATGATGGTTAACACGAAATTTCGGATAACACGAAATAAACTCGCAGTCCCTTCAATTTCGTGTTAACGAAGTTCGACTGTATGTCTAAAATAAAATTTTTCTTAAATCTCTAGTGATTCCTTATTACCAGGTTTTATTGTATTTTATTACTATTACAATAGCTCTTTAAGAAAAACTCCTTTTTTGTTAGCTGGGTGCAGGTGACAAATTGCCAAATAGTGTTCCTGTCACATTCATTCATATTGCATTAACTTGGGAAGATTACATCACCTACGATTTCTTTACCAATTTCAAAAATTGCGTCAAAATTAATCTAGTGTAATCACATTTCGAGCATTTACTAGAGCTCCCTTTACCAGTAATTTATTCTGTTGTGCTGATTCAGATATCAGATGATCATTAAGGCTAACTGGGTTAATTAGTTCAGACATATTTGTCCAGGATCGCTGAGTTTGTAGAGCATTGGCAGCTTCAGTCAAAGGATCCCAGGTTCAAATCCTGGTCCAGACTTTTTCGCCCAGTTGGGAAGATTACATCTCATATAAAAGGTTAGTTAATTTTTAAAAAAAAATCTTATGGACCTTTTTTTTTTTGAAATTTTGGAAAATATTAATTTTATTTCTGAATTATGTTTTAAAACATTCTTTTTAAATAAAATATATCAACACATTTGATACATGTTAATTTAAATTTTTTTTAAACATTTAACATGTTACAGAGAAAATAAATTTTACATGTCAAAAATTTCGTCTTTCTCATATTCATAACTACCATAATATGACTGGTTGAGTAATTTTATGGATTAAATAATCCTAATAAATCTATTAGCTGTTTCTGTTTAAATTATCAGATATAAGTTAATAATTTTTTCCTCGAAAATTGTTTAAAAATTGCTTAATTTTAATTGACTGTCGGCTGATCATTGATCGTCTGCTCACGAGTTTCATGCAACTATAGTGGTCTACACAGTCCAAAAATTTCAGATACCAGGCCAGCTCAGAGGACAGATATCTTTGCCTGAGACCATCGAAGTGCAAAATCTAAAAGTTTGGTTTGAGCAAAAATCAGTAAAATCAATTTTGAATTCAAATCAATCCTTTCCCATTATTTTTTTTTATCTTATATTTCTTAATCAACATACCTACAGTTAAAAAATTATTTTAGAAAGAATACTGCATACCTATTTCTACAAACATTTTAAAGTGCATCATTTTTCCCGATTATATGTTTGCAAAAATATTGTATATGAAATTATAATAATAATGATAACACAGACAAAAAATTTAACATAGTTTAGAAGAAAAGAAAAATATTAAATCACAGTTTTGAAGCTCTATAAAGGAATGGATATACGATTTTTTAAAATATTCGTCTTGTATTTATTAAACCAAAATAAAATTTCTACAGATTCCGTTAACAAATATAAAATAACATTAAATAAAAAGTAAAATAAAATCTATCTACTAACTTCTATATTAAATTTATCGTTTAAAAAAACACAAAATTCAGAAAAAGTTAGTTTCACTCAATTTCATTGTCACCTTCATATAATGACAAAACATGCAAAATGGCCCAACACATGTTGAAGAAGAGAGTAGAACATTGGAATCAGTGAAACGCGATGAAGTATGAAACAAACTGTTTTAAAGGAGTATACATACGGAAAGTATATTGAATATAAACCATATATCTCAATCAAAAAACAATCGCATATTTTCTGTAATAACAACCTTCTAATCACTGTCTTTAAGTGATAACTTTTATGTTGATTTTATCATTTTAATAAACACAAAATCAAGAAAATGTTAGTTTTATGGAATTTTATATCACCATCATATAATGACAAAATATGGGAAATGACGCAACAAATGTTGAAGAGGGTAAAATATGAGAATTGGTGTAAAACTGTGAGTCATGAAAACATTTTTTAAAGGTGTACACATACATATTACACATGGATATCAAGTACAAAACATTCATAGCTATACAAAGAATGATCTCATATTTTATGTAATAGCAACCTTGAAATAACGGTTTTTGAATTGATAACTTCTACGTTGAATTTATCACTTCAAAGTACACAAAATCTAGAAAAAAACGTTTCACAGAATTTCATGTCCTTATAATATAATGTGAAATGGTCCAACACATATTAAAGAAGACAGTAAAACATTAGAATCAGTGAAACACTGCAAGTAATGAAACAAACTGTTTTCAAGATGTATACATATGCAAAGTATATCAAATACAAACCATATACTTCAATTTAAAAAAAAATGCATATTTTGTGCAGTAACAACCTTCTAATGACTGTTTTTGAAGCAATAACTTAACACAAAATAGATTAAAAAAAACTTGTTTAACAGAATTTCATGCCTTCATAATAATTATGATGACAAAATATGCAAAATAACCCAACATATGTTGAAGAATAGTGTAAAATATGGAAATCCATAAACACTATGAGTACTAAAACAAACTGTTTTGAAGGTGTATGCATATGGAAAGTACATCAAATACAAACCATATACCTGAATAATGATTTTAAAAAAACTGAATATTTTCTGTAATAACAACCTTCTAATGACTGTTTTTGAAGCAATAACTTCTACATTGAATTTATCCCTTAAAAAACACGAAGTCATTAAAAGGCGATATTTAATAGCACAATCATATAATGACAAAATATGTGAAATGACAACAAATGTTGAAGACATCAGTAAAACATGCTAAATCAGAGAAACACTTAGTAATGAAACAAAGTTATTTGAAGATGTTTACATACACATTATATATGGTAAGTATACTGAATAAAAAGCATATAACACCATTCGAAAAACAATCGCATATTTTTTATAGTACCAACCTTGTAATAACTGCTTTCAAGTCACAACTTTTACATTGAATTTATCACTTGAAAAACAACAATATAATATATATATATGATGCTAGTTTCACAGACTTTCTTTTTGTTATGGTATAATGATTAAGCTTAATCAGTTGTATATGAAAGTTAAACCTTTGAATAAGTAAAACGTTATAAATAATGCAAGAATTTATAAAAGTGTGCATACAGATGACAAATAGAAATTATATCATAGCTTGTAGAATGAGAATAAGAAAATTTTGATACATAACAAATTAAAAACAAACTAAAAAGTATAACAGTGCTACTATAAAATTTTCTACAACATAAATTAAAAGGGAAATTTAGAAATCCTCCTCTCGTTCTTTACATTTCTATACCAATTAAAAAATTATCATGTGGACATTAAACAGGTACAAATATGCCAATATACTTTTACAATCTTAAGTAACATTCCACTTACTTTAAGTAGGATTTTGTATGACTTAGTGAGGCTTATTTGCAAAATCTTACACAAAATTTGTACTTTTTTGGGAGAATAAATTGAATTTTAGGAAAGTTACACTATACACCTCCTACTACTTGTGTAGACATGTTCCCTTATGCAAGTAATATAATACTGACAAACACACATACATTTAAGAAAATCTATTCACTATAATGAAATTTTGATCATCACTGAATCAATTCATCATTCTATCAGAATTTATTTTAATGAAATAGAAATAAAAAAAATATATTTTGTGGTTAAAATTTTGCTGCATAAAACATAAAATTTTCTTTATATTTGATAATTCTGTCTGTATATCAGCAGTGATTTTAAAAGGAAAATAAATTAAAAGGGAAATATAGAACTCCTCCTCTCGTGCTTTACATTTCTATACCAATTCAAAAATTATCATAATGGCATTAAACAGATACAAATATGACAAAATGTTTTTACAATCTAAGTAACATTCAACTTTAAGTAGGATTCTGTATTATTTTATGAGGATTATCTGCAAAATCTTACTCAAAACTTGTACTTTTTTAGAAGAATAAATTGAATTTTAGGAAAACTACACTATACACCTACTTAAGGCTGCTATATATATGAGTTGACTCATCGTCCAACATTAATATTCCCAAGTGAGAAAACTTTGGCACCAGATTTAGCTGACAGGACCTATTTTGCACATTTATTGCCGTCGTCGTTGCTTTGCTCAATTTATAAAAAAAAGTATGATATTGAATGAAGGTTTCAAATAAAATACGTACTCTTTATCATTGTTTTTCATCGCAAATTGCAGCATGCATGTATTTTATTGTTCAATTTCAAATTTTAAAATTAATAATAAATCTATTTACTTTTAGTGAATACGTACATTATTTTTTATGTTTATAAATTCTTTGTTGAAAGAAATCAGTGGCATAGCAATTCAAAAACAAATCAAAGGGGAGTGGGAGGGGGGTGCTAAAGAGCTCATTTTCAAATAAATTGATATTTTAGAATTATCAATAAAAAATAAAATTTCTATAAAAATTTTAATTGCTTTAACTAATTATTAATGAAATCATCAAGAACTCAATATATGTATAAATATATATATACAGATTTTATGTTTAATTAAAGTCTAGAAGTGCACCTCCCCTTTCAGAATTTCACCCACCCACCCCCCACCCCCTCGGAGAAAAATGTCCGAAACATCAGATCCAAGTTTTACAATTTGAACATCGCAAGTTTTGCAAATTTTACATATAGCTCCCTCTCCTCCCACCCTTTTTCTTTCTTCATAATTTATCTAATTAACAGTAAAACTCCCATCATAATCCGTTTAGTAGCATTTTTTTAATTATATTCTCACATATTTCTAAAAGTTTTATTTTATTTGTCCATATGTTGTCCATAGAAAAATTAGATGATGATTTTCTTTAATTTTATTTAATTTTTACAGAATATCAACAGAACAATTTCCCCTTAGTGTAACAGTTAAAATATTAAAATTTATTCGTAAGGTGTACTTTTTTCCCAAATATATTTTAATGTTTTTTTTGTTTTGTTTTTTTACTGTAAGTGGCACTTTTGATTGTTCTTCACTTAACAGTGTAACGAAAATATATTATAATAAATTTCTGATGTAAAATTATAATTGAACAAAAATAATATTAAATGTATAATTTCATCTTTTACGTTGTAATAAAATATTTAAAAACTTCTATTTAAAGTAATTTTTAAAAAGTTTTCATGTGTGACAAGTTTTTATTACTTTAATAATAGGAGAACTGTTCTTTCCAAGAAGAAAATGTAATGATCTTTCCTAGCATCCAGATATCCTTCATTATCTTAAATATATATATCTTAAAGTTACAGTAAAAATATACCCCATTTCTTAATAATATTTAATTATGAAAATTGTTTAAAATATTTATTTATATATATATTTTTAATATTACTGTCTTTTGATGAAATATTAATAGTAAAATATTCTTCAATCAAATTTAGGATTTTTTTTTTTTCAAAATTCAAAATAGAACCCATTCTTTTGGTAAAAATGAACATTTCAATAATATATTCAATAATATATTTCAATAATATATTGAAAAGATAAGAAAATAAAATCTGTACTTTTAAAAATAAATTTCCTTTAAAATATTCTATTTTTATATTATTTCTTTCAAAAACTCTCATAAATTTTAAATATATATTAATATTCTTAAGTTTCCCATTTCAATTTAATTGTGTGCAGTTGGAAAAAAAGTCAGAAACCAACATTATTTTTCTAAAAAAAGAACTAGATGGTGCTACACCATTGAAATCACCATTATCGTCAAGCTGGCGAACAAAAAATTTCGGGAAGAATAAAATCTAGAATTAATATTTAAATTTGGCCATTTCTCATGTTTCTGAGGAAATTGCAGCATGCAGGGATCCTTTCTTGAATGATTTGTACAATTAATGTCAGAACAACTACCCATAATTAAACCTTTAAAGTTAAAAAATAGACAGAAACTAAATCAACGCCATTGAAACACATTACGTGAACCAGTCCAGCGGGAATGAAAAGGCCTGACAAGTCAGCCTATGTATTTAGTAGCTCTACTCCTACTACTTGTGTGTAGAGATACAGTTGAACCTCGAAAATCCAGAATCAGCCGGACCACGGCGATTCCAGATTTTTGAATTTTCCGGATTTTGAAAATCTGTTAAAAATATTTTTTATAATAGTATAATAACATACAAAATGCAATTTTTTTCCCACTGCAAATAAACTATGATCAAATTGGCGAATTAAATAATAAAATAGGAATAATACAGTAAAATATAATACTTATGCTAAATTTAAATATACATATTAAAGTACAATAAATTAAAATATAGTACACAATAGATAATACAATATAGGATCTATTATCTGGCGTCCTGATTTCCAGAACGCTCTAAAAACCGGAACATTGAATGATCTGAAACCGAAACTTTCAATTAAAAAAATTGGTAGATTTTTTATTTTCTTTTTCACATCTTATTGAAGAGTTAACATGCTTTATTATTCAATATTTTTAACTTTTTCTCATACCTATCAAGTTACCGTAAAATCTTGTTCCCCCCCCCCCCCCCTCGCAAATGCAGTAAAAAACCGTAAAATAATTAATGGTAGCCCAGTTACGATGCTCCGCGAAATACAAGCATTGAATGAACACAACCGTCGGACATATGTTCTGTTTTGGATCATTTTTATAACTTTGAATCGGCAAAATCGTTACAAATACGGAAGAACTAACTACATATTCTTAAACTTCATACTTTTCTTTCTTAAATGCCAAAATCCATAAAAGATGTTTTGAATTTTAACCTTCTGAAATAAAATATTTTTTAAACATCGTCATGCTTTTTTATTTTCTCCTTCTTCCCCTTCTTTCTTATTACATGTTTCTGAAGATAGAAAATCTGATTTTCATGATAACAGGAAGCCTGTGTCGTCTAAAGACACACTTACAATTCGGCCAATCAGAGGGATCATATCAGGAGAATGAACAATGGGAGAAATATTTGTTTCCTCATGATTCAGCTGGGACAGAAAACGAATGAGAGAGGGTGGGATAAAGAATGAATAAGAGAGAAAAGTGATAGGATTTCTTAACTGTTTAAGGCCATTCCCAGAATATTGTACTTAGTTTATTTATTTATTTATTGGAAAGGTTGCTTTGTTGGGATTATTTGAAAAATTTTAATTTCTTTATAAAATTGCGGAGGAGGGGCAAAAAAAGGGGAGGGATATATTACGGTAATTATGAATTCCTTTATCTCCATTTTATGTATCTAAAATTATTTTTTCATTAAAAAATACTCAAATACAAATAAAGATCCTGACAAAATATTTTTTATGATGATTTTTTTTAAAGACACTTCAATGTTCTCAAGGGTAAAAAAGTGCAAAATTCTCTCACTTTATTGAGAACCCTGTTCCTGTTTTTGTATGCCTTTTTTTAACTTGCCCATTTTTTTAATAATTAAAGTCTTAACTAATGATCAGGCAGTATAAAAATATACCAGAACATGTCTGTATTCATTTATTTAGTTTTCAGTTAAAAGTATTTAACTGCATTGCACGAGAAATATGGAAATTACAGCTAAGTCTTATTTCAAAAATTAATAAAACTGAAATCTGGAAAATGCCCAGATTTTAGAGATTTCCGGAATTTGGATGTCTGGATTTTCGAGATTCAACTGTATTTACTTATGCAAGTAATATAATACTGACAAACACACATACATATAAGAAAATCTATTCACTATAATGAAATTTCATTATAATAGAAGTAAGTTTCTTGTGTAAGTAATTAGCAATGGAATGCTAAATCATCACTAAATTAATTTATCATTCTATCAGACTTTATTTCAATGGAATAGAAATTAAAAAATATATTTTGTGGTTAAAATTTTGCTGCATAAAACATAAAAATGTCTTTATATTTGATAATTCTGTCTGTATATCAGCAGTGATTTTGTTTCATTACAAAATAATACAGGCAGACCTCGACTTATGCAAATTCGACTTTTGTGTGATAAGCTATTTCACACATACTATTTTGTAATACATTTGATAGTATCATTTTTAATGACATACATAGCAAAAAAGTCTTTTCACAAGCTTTGTTACTTGAAAACTTGACTAAGCCATATTTTACCAGGGTTCAGCAATATACAGGGTGTCCATAATTAAACAACCCTACTTTAAAGTTGTCTACAGACAAAACTATTGGTCAGAAAGTTGGGAAATTTCGTGAAGGACATAAAGAAGGAATGGGAATTTGTTTAAGCGAAAAAAAATTTTGTTCAAAATTTCGCCGCCAGGGGGCGTTTTTTAAATGAATTACACATTTAGCATACATTTACGATAGGTTACAAATTTTATTATAACAAAACATGTTGAATAAAACTTTTTTCGCGACATGTTTTTAGCCTTTTCCAGAAAACACAGTGGTCAACTGTGGAACATGCTATCTTTCGATTCCAGATGGTAGCTGGAAATGATGTCCGTCATGTGGAACATGTTTTTTTTTGTTGCAATAAAATATGTAAACTATCGAAAATGTATGCTAAATGTGTAATTAATAAAAAAAACGCCCTCTGGTGGCGAAATTTTGAACTAATTTTTATTTCGCTTAAACAAATTCCCATTCCTTCATTATGTCCTTCAAAAAATTTCACAACTTTCTGACCAATAGTTTCGTCTGTAGACAACTTTAAAGTAGGGTCGTTTAATTATGGACACCCTGTATATCAATGGATATATATCAGATATTTATTTTCGAAATATCATGGTGTTTGATATTTTCATATACAGCCAGACTTGTTTAATACAAGCAAGGTTAAAATGAGCAATTTGTATGTTAAGAATGGTTCACAATTTAGATTTTCATGCTTTTTATGAGCTACAGAGCAAAATTATTCATTTCAAAATGACTTTTTGGAGAAAAGTAGGGTAGAATTAGGAAAGAAATCACCCTTTTATCGAACACTGGTCATTCTCAACGATATTTCTACATTATAACCGTCTGTCAACATATAATAATTTATCAGTTCAGAATTTGAAGTCAAGAAAGACCCCGTACTCAACAAAATGCAACGGAATGTCCTGAAATATTGAAAGAAAGAAACCACAGATAAGGATGTTTTAAATACCACTCCTTTGTAAGATATACAACTGATCCATGGAAAGGGTGGGACTTAGAAAACTTTTACTTGTTCATTTCTTTAACTCTACACCATATTAACCAGCTTTTTCATGTTTGTTATTACCCTGTTAAAATGAAATAGAAAAGGGTATATGAAATCAATAGCTCGAAAAATGCAGTGACCATCGCATTGTTAGTGAAATTTTTCCAGGAAAAAGGAAAATGAGAGTTGAACTGTATGACATTCATGTCATTTAGAATTACTAGTTCTTTAGAGGCTTTGACTTCAGTACTGTGATTTTGTCTAAAGAAAAGACCTATCTTCAGAAAAAGACTACTCACAAAGAATATTTTATGTTAACTTTATGATATTAAGTTAAATCACTACCTCCGTAATAACTAAATGCCTATCGTATTTATCTCAAAAATGGAAGTCAGCAAGTCCCTGATAGTAGCGCCACCTAGACGCTACCATCTGGGCATGTATTATCAGTTGCTACCAGTAATTTGAATTCAATTCACTACTTTAGTATTTTGCATTAATCTTTTTAAAACTTACTCATAGTTTTTGATCTATTAATTAAATTTTATAGTGTTAATAAACATTGTTTGTGTTATTTTTTATAAAAATCTATTTAAAAATAAAGGTCAGTGTTATTAATTTATAAATTATAATTAATTAAAAAAAGAACTTTTATATTAAAAACAAATATTTAAAATTAAAAATATCAGTTACTACAGCAGTTTAAATTGTTATTTATAAAAGAAAATATAATAAATATGTTTATGAAATTCTAGAAATTAATTACAAAGTTAATTTTTAAGCTATATTTTTTAACTTTACATATAAATATTCTCAATACAGCCTTTGTTTACGCTATTTACTGATCACTACCTCCATAATATATACGTTAACGTCTTACAGAGGTAGCGTACTGATAAGGTGCGTCTCAAAATTATATGGACAGGCAATTTTTCGAAATAACAGCTAAGAAAATAAAGCAATAATCATGAAAAAAATAATTAGCATATGGAATCATAACACAAGTTTATTATAATACAGAAATGTTATGTTTATATCACAGATTGTTTATAAAAATATAAAATTCAAAATATGCTGTCTCAAAAATATATGGACAATGAAACGAATTGCTTTTATTACCACCGTATGAGAAAAATTTGCATTTTCTGCATTCTGTAGTTGTGACGTAACCACTTCGAAATATAAAACCACTGCTCTTTCTTCAATTGTCGAACAATTGGAAAATGCTTCGCAACGTTGAATTCTCTGCTGCTGATATTGCTAAAATTTGCGTTTAAAGGCTCAAAATGTTAAAGTTTCTGACATTGCAAAACAAATTAAGCGTAGCAGATATGGAATTTATGCAATTTTATCAAAAAATGACAATAGGATTGCAAATAAGCGTTCAGGTCGACCAAGAAAACCATCTCTAAGACAAGATAGAGAAATTTTGCGGGCAGTTTCAACCCAAAAGTAGTCTGTTCGGGAAATTGCTAGGACTTTGGCGTTTCCTATTTTTAGATCTACTGCTCACCGTCACATACAGGTAAGCTAAAATCATAACTATTGCAGAATGTGTCGGAAACCAATGCTGAAAGTGCACCATAGAAAGACTCGAGTTCTTTGGGCTAAAAAAACACACGCATTGGACGAATGGTGGTTAAGGGTTTTCTTTAGGGACGAAAACAAATTCAATTTGGATGGCCCCGATGGCTGGGCATACTATTGGCATGACTTACGAAAAGAACCTCGCAAGTTCTTTAGTCGACAAAAAGGAGGGGGTTCACTAAAGGTGTGGGGCGCATTCTGTTTCAACGGAACAACGGATATTGCTTTTCTTAATGATCAACAGTGCTCTGAGGATTATCAAAATGCCCTTTAAAGCAATCTACTTCCAATCGTAAACATCTTAGGGGAGGAAAATTGGAAATTCGAACAGGACAATGCGTCGATTCCCACCTCCCACTCAACAACAGCTTGGTTTAAACAGAATCAAGTGAGTGTTATAGACTGTCCAGCCATCAGCCCAGACTTGAATCCAATTGAAAACCTTTGGGGAGTACTTGCACGAGATGTGTATGCCCATGGTCGGCAGTTTTCTACTATTCAGGAATAACAGCAACAAGTCGAGCAGAGTTGGTTCTCTTTACAGCTGCACATACTCCAAACACTAGTTGGAAGCATGCCTGATAGGGTTTTCAAGATAATTAAAAGGAATGGATACAAAATTTGAATTTAAATGCAAAATATTCGAAAAGTCCATATATTTTTGAGACAGCCTATTTTTATTTTTATTTTTTTACAAAAAATCTGTAACATTTATACTTTATTTCTTTGCTGAAATAAATTTATATTATGATAGTACATGCATTTTATTTTTTTCGTGATTATTTCTTTATTTTTTGAACTGTTATTTCAAAAAATCGCCTGTACATATACTTTTGAGACGCACTATATGTATTGAAAGATCATGTCAGTTGTCGCCGATAGATGGCACTGTACTCTGGGAAAAAATTGACTTCCAATTTCTGTATGGGGCAAACGTGAATAGGATCGGCATTTAGTATTAGAGAGGTAGTGGCTAAATTTAACATTAAGATAATTAGAGAAATTAGTTTAATTATGTTTATTTTTTAAGATTTTTATTATCTTCATGGGCATTATGAGTAACAGTTAATATGAGGAATTTTATAATCCCCTTGCTTCACGTATTAACCGACTTTATACAGTGAAACCTCCCTGTGCAACCACCTCCCTCAATGACCATTTTTTCATGGAATGAAATTTATTCCTATCAGCACAGTGTTAAGTTTACCTCCATTTAGAGACCATTCTCAGAGGAACTCCTTCCATGAGCAGAGGTCGATGCAGGTTTTTTTTCTTGGGGCCCATTTTGTGAAAAGTAAAAGTTATTTTTGTGAAATTTTCTAATTTTTTGTGAAAAATAGCATTTTGTAATGAATATTGAAATCCAGTTACTCAAATTCGAAAAAAACAAAACAAGTCTTTAATAACAAAAACTTTTTTTAATTCTTTTGCTGAAGTTTTCCTCTCTGGTGAACTTGTTTGTTTACAAATTACACATTTTAAAGTGTCACAAAATAATAAATAATTAATAAATAGTAAGTTTTTAAGGAATATAAATTCATGAAGGGGCCTATTTCATTAAAAGGAATTATTAAGGGGCTTGTTTTATTATAAAGAATTTTGTGAAGGGTCCATTTTATCAAATTGATTTTTGTGAAGAGGCCCATTTTATTAAATTAATTTTTGTGAAGGAAACTTGTTTTATTAAATTGATTTGGTACTTTTCGGTTAGCCGGGCACCAGTGATATATATACATGTATATATACACACACACATATATATATATACATACATATATCTACACACATATACAGATATATACATATGATATACACATATATGTATGAATATATATATTTATGTATATACATATATATTTATATATGTACATATATCACTGGTGCACGGCTAACCGAAAAGTACCATTGATTTTTGTGAAAAGGCCCTAAAAAGGCCACAAATTTCGCCTGGATCAACACTTGATGAGCGATCAGTTTGCTTAAAGAAACGGAAAGAAATTTCCATATAAAATAAAATTTCATTTAAAGAGTTAAAGAGAAAACCTTTAACTCTTTAAACCCCTTTTGTGCCTTTCCAGGCAACGAGTTTAATTCTGATGACGGGTCTCATGTTCCAGACAGAAAATTTCCTGCCCTTTCTTCACAGGAAATTCTCAAAGAAGTGGATAGATATTTGAATCTTCGTTATCTGTTTATAAGAGGGGAAAAAAAAATTGCATTTATACACTGAACTTCGAAAGGTTTTAGAAATAAAAGTGGCAAAAGAGAGAATTGTAAAATCACAGAAAACTTTAATTTATACATTTTTAAAATCCTTGTAGTGGTTAATTTATGAATTAAAATTAAAATTTTATTTTGATATTTAATTTTTAATAATTTTTTTTTCCCTAATGTGAAAAATAAATTTTCATAACACTACTGTTTACCTTATTTTTATGAACCAAAAACTATATATGAATGTAACCTCCATTAACAGGCCACCTCTCTGAGCGACCATTTTTTAATAGAACAGAGCCTGTATATGTATAATTATTTATTTTCAAAATATCATGTTTGATGTTTTCATATATTTGATATTTATTTTCAAAATATCATTGGGCATAATATTTTTGATTTTTTTTCATTCATTTTTTCAATGGTTATTGACTGTGTCATTCCATTGACAAAGAACTCTTTTAGCCAAAAGAGAAAAGGAAACTTCTTTTCCAAGTTTTACATTTAAAGCTGAATTTGTAAATGTAGAACCAAGAATTGTGTTGGACAATCTCAACTTAAAATAGTGATTGAAAGATAAACTGTCGAATTTAGATAACCGGATATTAACAGCTTCATTAGAAAGAATCTTTTGTGTTTTTGGTTTAATGCAGATTAAACTGTGCAACAGGTTAGGGAATTGAAAAAGCAGACAAGCTTATATTTATGTTAAAAATTTTTAATTTAAAAAAAATGTTTCGTGTTTGAAGTTTTGCTGCAAAAAGCATAAAATTATTTTCTGAATCCTATACTTTTATTTATTTTTTTGTAATGAGTGTAAAGAGGAAATTGTTTAGCTTTTCAGAAAATTGTTTCTGTTTTCAATTAGTTGATCTTTAATTTTGTTTTCGTTTTTGTGAAAAAAAAAAAGAAAAGAAAAAGAAAGAAAAGACATTTAGAATACTGGTTCATTAAATCGTCATGTTAAGTGCAATATGTTTCAATTTCTAATCTAACATTTATAATTAGAAATAAGTTGACTATTTTGAAAATATCATACATATCAAAATATCGAATATTTTGGAAAATATATTTATGAACTCTCTATTGATATATTAAAATGTAGCTAAATTTTTCTTTTCTGGTGAACTTGTTTTACTAGTAAATTACACATTTTAAAAGCTAACAAAATAAAAATAGTTACTGAAGGGTATGCTTTTATACGATGAAATTTCTTTAGGGACCTATTTTATCAAGAATTTTGTGAAGGGACCTGTTTTAATAAGAATAATTTTGTGAAGGATCCTGTTTTATTAAATGGATTTTTGTGAAGGGAGGAAGGGGAAGGGGGGGGGCTAAACAGGCTCCAAATTTTTCGTGGATCAACCCCTCTGTTACTTTCTATGATAACTACATCTACAGAATGAATAGATTGTCATTTAATTTTTGTTGCAGATTCATATAAAAGAAAGTTTTGTGATGGTCACATAATTTTTTGTATGCTTTTCATGCAGGCTGTTTCTTTATTTTTTATTTGAAAAAATATGTCTAAAATACATACTTAATATATATATATTTAAAACACAAGACTGTTTTTTTTACTCATATGTTCCAAGCTTACTTCTGAACCAATTTTACTAAATATTTATTTTTTTTTTAAATAAAAGCTATTTATTTATAGATAGACCAATTTTTAAATATTCTCATTTTTATATTTTAATTTTAAAAGTTTTTTTTTTTTTTTTTTTTTTTTTTAATGAAATTTCTTTACAATGTTGGCAATCATATTACTTCCATTGTTGCAGAGAAAAGATAATTTTTAAAAAAAGTTTACACACGTGGCTTTTTGGATGTATTTTTAAATTTTCAAGTTAAATTTTGGCAAAAAATATTTATGCACATGCACTTTATTTTTTTATAAGTGAATAAAAATTCATATTTATTGCAACATCATGAGAATAGTGTCCATTGAGTTTATTTTATTTGTATTCATTATAACTTTATTGGTGTCCTTTTTTTTATAATAATTAAATGAGAAATATATTTTTATTTGAATACATGATGGTTAAGTATAAAAATATGTTTATATAGTAAGTATGAAAAGTTTATGCCAGTGAATATGATGTTTGGTTTAATTTGAAATGTATTTTTACATTGATAAAACTAAAGAGAAAATTTGATATGATTGTGTCAACAGGAAGTAATTTTCATTGATTTTTCATTTCTTAATTATAAATAGAATTGGAGCTTCTATTCATTACTTCATCTCCATTGTTTATCTTAATTACATGTTACCGATTACTTTTTAAACATTAATACATTAAAGCTTAGATTTTTTTTTTTAAATAAAGAATTCGAAAAAGTAAAGAATTATAGGAAAAATAAAATTGTTAAAAATAATGTTACAGTAACAAAAAAGCTTGAAATAATAATTGTTTTTGGAGTTAGATTAAACAATGTGAAGCTGATATTTTACAGGAATTATTGTTGTAGGTTTCTTATAAGTTTATTTAACAGTTCCTTATTACTGAGAAAGTCCTATTTCTTTAACTGTGGATTTCTCTGTCATAGTAAAAAATTCGTAGCCTACTTTCAGACACCAGCCAAAATCCTGCTGCATTTTTTAAAAATACATAACGATGGTGATAACGAATGGCTCTATCGATTTTGCTTTTATCACTATTGCATCCCTTCTAATTATCACCCAATTTAATTCTCACATGAATAAATAGGAAAAAAATTAAGTTTCGAATGAAATTTACTTGCAAACTCCTTTGCAATTTAGAGACATTTTAAATAACTTTCAAGCATGAATAATTTTTTAAGCTATCTAAACAATGACCATCTGTTTGCTTCAATAATGTAAAATAGCCACTGGCAAAGTTACCACAATTAGAAATTGATTACACTAATCAACTTTAAAAAAATATTTATCATAACATCAGATTACACAACAAAAAGACAGATTTTTAGTTTAATTTGAACATAAAATGAATATGTTAAATTGGTTGAAATATGTGTTGCTTCAGAATATGCTAAGAATTATGTTTTATTTATTTTTTAAAGATCAATTGGGTATGTCACTTTATAAGAGGGAAATGATCCCTGATTGTGGTAAAGGAACAGCCATCGAGATTATGGAAAGGGAACAAAGGAACCATTCAAAAAAATTATCATTTGAAAACTGTAAAAATCTTCCTCATCTGCAGATTGCATATTATTACTGCAAAATAATTTCAATATTTCTTCATAAAAATTGATTAGCTTAAAGCAATGAAGGATGAGGATGATAATGATTCAATGAGGATATGAATTTGAAATGAACAATGATTATAGAAGACATTTTGAAACTTTTTTATTTAAACTTTCTACAACTTTTCTAAACGTCGAATTTTGATGTGGTTCCACCTCGATAGGTTTCAAGTGTTAAACTTTGAGTGAAACCAAACGAGTTGTAAATAAAATTTTAACACTTAAAATAAAATTAAGTATACATTTTAGAAACACTTTATCAAAGAAAAAGAAAGAAAGAAACAGCCTTCAAGAAGAACATACAGAAAAAAAAGAATGTACAAATTTTGATTTTCAGAGGAAAATTTTGAAAAATAAGGAGACATAGGTTTGACATTAGAGAAAGATATTTAAGATCTGACTGATAGCAAGCCTTAAGGGCACCTTTCTGATTTTTAAGTAAAAATGTTCTTAAGTTATGACAATGAGCCAGTTTATGCTAAGCAAGTATTTTTTTAATACAAAATACAGTAAGGGCACCATTTGTTTGATTGAGGAAGAAGAATGCTATTTTTTGAAAGAGGGACAAGAAGAGTCCTATTTTTTAAACCAAAGGGCCAATTAAGAGCAACACCCTTTTAAAACTGTCTGTTCGGATGGGAGGGGGGGGGGGCGAGGGGGGTGTAAAATTGATAAAAAATGAAAAGTGTTTAAATCACAGATATACTCTATATTCAGGGATTTTACTCAGGAAATTAATGTATTTATTGCATTTTCATAGTTGAGTTTTGAATGAAAAAAATATAAACTTGTACAGTTTTATATTACATTAACATTCTTTTACCCAAATGCAGAACTATATATGTTACCTATATTTCAACAATTTTTTTTTCATTAACTAAAAACTAAGATTATTATCTCTATAGAGAAAAAAATATATATGTTTGAAGTTTGATTAAGGAGATTTGTGACTGACTACTGAATTTAACTTTTTTTTCATGACTTCTTGATGAAATTAAAATTTTTTTTTTTGCAATTGGTTGGTGAAATTTTTTTCACGTGGCCATTTCACAAACTTCACATATTTTCTCCCATAATAGGTGATCAACTGAAATTGAAGAAATGAATGATTTTTTCTGCAACCAATTGAATTTTTTTTTAAATTAACATTTCATTTTTTTTTTTTAACGAGTTGAGGGATTAATGAAAAGAGAATTGCCGGATTGTGAAATCCGGCAAAACATGAATAATTCATGAGAATCCCATGCCCATGTCTAGTGTCTGCCTGCAAGAACATCTCTGAATAATACCAAGTTACAAACATGAGTGGTACCTAAAAGGATCTCTCTCTTCTTGTGATGAATTTTTCTGCCCTGCCAACTAATTATATCGCACAATCAGTGCTGACTTTTGTGACACACATCAAGAGTTCCCCCACACCCTATTCCTTGAAAATCGCAGATTGATTTAATATTAAAAAAAAGCAGAAATCCACGAAAAGGGTACATTCCTGTATATTAAATGGAATTTGCAGATCTGTGAAAAAGTAGAATGACTAATTTTATACGATATTTATTTCATATTGAAACAAGCGCTTTAGGTTTAAAGGGGGTAACTAATTTATTTTAAACAGACTTATATCCCCACTGCAATTACAAGGGTCGATCCAGGCAAAATTTGTGGCCTACTTAGGGCCCCTTCTGAAAAATAAATTTGATAAAATTGTCCCCTTCACCAAATTCTTTATAATAAAACAGGCCCCTTCACAATTCCTTTTAATAAAATAGGCCCTTTCAAAAAATTCTATTATATAAAAACTTACTATTTTTATTAATTATTTATTATTTTGTGACATTTTAAAATGTGTAATATGTAAACAGACAAGTTCACAAGAGAGGAAAACTTCAGCAAAAGAATTTTAAAAAGTTTTTGTTAATTAATGCTTTTTTGTTGTTCAAATTTGAGTAACTGGATTTCAATTTTCATTACAAAATGTTATTTTTCCCAAAAATGTAATAAATTTCACAAAAATAACCTTTATTTTTCACAAAATGAGCCCTGAGGAAAAAAACCTGCATCGACCCATGAATTAATGCATTATATTTTGTCATAAATCATAATAAAATACTACTGTACTCTTTACAGAATTTAATCTGTTAACATGGAAATATGAAAAACAGTACATACACTTTTAAACATATCATAAAATATATTTATCATGGAGAAATAATCAGAACTTTCAGGCAAAGGTTTAATGAAAACATCTTCTGAAAATCTTGGATCATAGATTAAAACTTTACAGAAATGATTATAAATATATAAAAAGAACCAAGAAATAGAATGTATTTATTTACAAACATGTATTATTATTATTTTTAAAAAAAATTTAATTTAATATTTTAACAATAATAAGAAATTGATTTTTAAAATAATGGTATAAAATTAGATTAAAAAAAAACAGAAACTTACTTTTTAATTAAGATACTTATAATTTTCATAACTGGGCATAATTATATGCATTAAATGAGCCTATAAAAAATAAAATGGAATTAGATCAGTAATCTTTAATATCTTTTTAAATTTTATTTACTTTATCTTTGCATAAAAATTTTATTCAAAACCTTAATATTTAAAATAAAACTAATTCAGTTTTAAACATGGCTCCTAAATAGCACAGATCTGATAAAAATGTAGTATACAGATACAGATACACCCACATTGTCAATACTTGATGATTCACAGTTTAGACAGTTCCAAACCAATCAAAATGTACAAAAATACCTTTCAGTTAAAGCAACAAAAACTGACAACAATATTTTTTTTAAACATAAACAAAGAAAACAAGAAAAAAATTGGAGTATCTTCAAATTGTATCTCAGAAATTTACCACAGTTTTTAAACAATTGTTTATCACACATTGCAACTAAGTAGCAGAATAATAGCTTGAATGGCTTATTTAGAATAACAATCAGCGAGGGCAGTCACGTTTTAATCTGAGCTGGACGAATAATAAGCTTGAAGATGCTGCAGTCATCCAATGATCTCACAGTCCAGAGCTCTACCATTCCCGCTTTTTGAAGTCTTTAATTTAATGATTTTTACTTTTAAATTTGTCTGGTGAAATCGTGTTATTTGTTTTTTTAATAAATAGGGAAGGTTACAGCTCGGGGCTTTGAGATCATCAGACAATCACAGTGGTTTGAGCTTCTTATTAGTTTCGGATGACTGGCTGGAAGACCACTGCAGAAGTCGCGGAGTGTGGCATATCAAAAGCCCATCTGTTACTTATTCCGATTCACTTGAGTGGATCGAGAGAGAAAAAAAATTATGTTACCCTGAGATGGATAAATAATAATCTGAAAACCTCTGCAGTCATCCGATGATCTCAGAACCTCAAGACCTATCTTACCTTGATTATTAAAAAAAAATAAATAAAAAATTTAAAAGCAAAAATCATTAAATTAAAGACATTGAAAAGCAGGAAAAGTAGGGCTCAGGGCTCTGAGATTGTCAGACAGCCACAGCGGCTTCACGCTTAGTATTCGTCCAGCTCAGGATGAAACATGACTGCCCTCACTGAATTTTATTCTAAATAAGCCATCTAAACTATTATTCTGCTACTAAAAAGATGTGATGTGTGATAAACAAATGTTTAAAAATAGTGATAAATTTATGAGATACAATTTGAAAATACTCAGTTTTCTACCTGTTTTTTTTTTTTTTTTTTTTTTTTTGGCTTATGTTCAATACCAGTATTTGTTGCTTTAATTGAGAGGTACTTATCTACATTCTGATTGGTTTGGAACTAATATCTAAACTGTGAATCAAATAGTGACAATGTGGGTGTATCTGAATACTGATTTTATAAGATCCTATGTTTTTATATACCAGTTTTTGTTGCTTTAAACTGGAACAGGATTTCTTTAATCAGCCTACAGTAATCATGTGCAGACACTCTGAAGTTAATGTTAAACGAATGGCAATGTTCTTTTCAAATTTCTCGCTTGTATTTCAATATTTTGAAATTTTTTGCATAGGATATCAGGATTGATGAACGGGTATCTTCGTACTTTTTTAATTTCTTTTTCTCCAGACACTTTTAATTTCATAACCATTTCTAAAAGCTTAAGTATCCTCACAAAAAAAAACTGCAATCAAAATCAAAAAGGATACTGGGTTATACATCCGGCTGAGATATCACTTGCAAAAAAAATATATGACTGAAAAATATTGAAGTGCAAATGACAAATTGGAAAAAAAATGCTGCCATTAGTTTAACGTTAGCTTGAGAATATCTTTGCATGGCTAGCGTAGACTGTAAAGTGATGGGTTCCTTGGGTGAAATTTGTTAGAAACAAACCCTCAACTAAATTTATAACACATCTTATTTATGACTAGTTTCTTTAGGGAAATAAAATTAATCAATCTAATGAAAATTATATATTTTAAGTACATTAAGCATATTAAAAGACCCAGAAATTCAAAAAATTACACCAAAATTATAATACACTCAACAACAATTAATCAATTCAATGGCAGCTTTGAGATAAGTCGAAGGTAACAAGACTTTTCCTGTGACTATTCCTGTTCCCATATCATGCGGCCATAAAAGTAGTTAATAAATCATAACAAAAAACAAGTACCTTCTGCTGTTCATAATATATTTTTTAAAAATAAATAAAATTTCAAATTTCAAGTTATTTTCCTTTACGCATATTAAGCATCTTTTTCTGTAACTGTTTTTGAATTCAAAGGCTGGTTCAACAAAAGTTTAATATTAATGTAAATTTTTTTGCCAGTGCATAAGATTAAAAATATGTAGCACAATCAAATACATATCCTCATATCAATGCTTTTCATAGATATTGTTTCGTGAATTGTTAAATTAAAAAATCTTATGCTTACAGGGTTAAATTTAAAGTCCAATATTTAATAGGCATTAAAAAAAATCTTTAACAAGTTCTTACTTTAAATTAGCTGTTAGTTTAAAATAAGACAACATCTTAACTTATAACAGATAAGGTGAAAGGGTAAAATATAAGAAGCAACTTATGGTCTCAGAGACCACGTTCATTTAACAGTCTAATAAATAATATCTGACTTGCCTGAGCCTGTGATAACTCTAAATAATGAAATATAATATCATTGTTAATTAATTGTGTTGTCTTTACAAATGAACATAATGTTGGGGGCACAGAGTGTGCTACACTTTCTGTTTCAAACAGACATGCTCCGGTCTGTTTAGATTTCATATTTTTATATGATAGATCGCCATAGCCTAAGCATGTGATAACCCTAAAACCAGCATTGAATCAATTCATACAGTTAAACAAAAGTTTTTCCAAACTAACCCTAATGTTGGAGGGGTGGAGTCCTAAAGTCTGTGTCAATGTATGCCTTTCAATTTGCACAATTTTACTTTTTTAAATGATAATTTATCCAAACGAACTAAGGAGCATTAGCTATATGATTATAGATTTAAATATTGACATTTACATATATTAAACATTCAATTCTTATAAAAAATTCATGAGATAATCTAAAAAATATAAAATGCTAACCAGTTCCTTCTTTCAAACTTCGAATGATTCCTTATTTAAATATTAGTAAAAAATTAAAACATTCATTTCACGAGAGAAAAAAAAAAACAGTTTTCAAAAGAATTTTCATACAGAAGGCATTTTTAAAACATTATGTGATCTTATTACCTTCTTGACAACCTTTCATAGTCATTCCGTTTTCCGTCCCACAGACTCAAAAAATCCAGTGCAAAATAACATTTTCCACCCAGACTAAAAAAAATCTACATATATTTAAATGCATTGCAAAAGATCTTATTTATTTATTTTGTGACCAGTTGAGGGATCAATGAAAAGAGAATTGCCAAATTGTAAAATCTGGTAAAACATGAATAATTCATGGAAGAATCCCATGCCCATACCCCGTGTCTGCTTCTAAGAACATACCTGAATAATACCAAGGTACAAACATAATGAGTGGTACCCAAAAGGATCTCTCTTATCGGGATGAATTTTTCTGCACTGCCAACTAATTACATTACACAGCCAATGCTGACTTTCGAGACACACATCAACAGTTCCCCTTCCCCCAATTCCATGAAAATTACAGATTGATTTCTTTTAAATGCTAAAAGGTGTAAATTAACAACATAATAAATACACAGTAAAATAACTTTTATTAGGTTGTTTGACATGTTTTGACTCACTCCGAGCCATTTTCAAAAAAACAATGAGAATATTCCATAATTGCACGGTCTTGGAAGTTAATATTTAAAATGCTATTTAATTTTCATGTACTTTTTTAAAATTTACACACATTATCTTTTATTTTTACTTGGTTCTTTATTTTCACTGATGAATTTGAGTTACTCAATGGTTACAGATATGAAAAAAAACAACCAAGTAAAAATTAAAGATAATGCGCGTAAATTTTAAAAAAGTACATGAAAATTAAATAGCATTTTAAATAATAACTTTCATAGTTGGTTGTTTATTTTCATATCTAACCGTTGAGTAATTCAACTTCATCAGTGAAAATAAACAACCAAGTAAAAATAAAAGATGACGTGCGTAATTTAAAAAAAAAAAAAAAATGTTAAAATTAAATGATAGCATTTTAAATAATAACTTCCAAGACTTTGCAATTATGGGCTATTCTCATTTCTTTCTGAAAATGGCTCGGAGTGAGCCAAAACATGTCGAAAAACCTAATAAAAGTTACTTTACAGTTATTAATTATGTTGGTAATTTACACCTTTTAGCATTTAAAAGAAATATATTATTACAAGGTGTTATAATTTATAATATTGCTCAGATTAATTTTTTATTATTTTTTTTTATCCACGAAAAATGAATTAAATGAAATTTGCAGATTTGTGAAAAAGTCAAATGTTTGACTACTTTTATATGATATTGATTTCATATTGAAACAAGCGTTTCAGTTTTAAACGGAACTGCTAATTTATTTTAAACATACTTATATCACATATGCAATTAATACATTACATTTTGATTTTTTTTTTTTTCATAAATCATAATAAAATACTATTGTACTCTTTACAGAAATTAATCTGTTAACATGGAAATATGCAAAACAGTAAATACACTTTCAAACATATCAGAAAATATATATATCAGGGAAACGTAATCAGAACTTTCAGGCAAAAGTTTAATGAAAACATCTTTTGAAAATCTTGAAACAAAGTTTAAAACCTTATAGACATATCTTACTTATAATAAAATCCAAAGGCGAGAAAGTGTCTGTAACGGTACCGGGCTGAACCACTCTGATCTGCGAATTGACCGTAGTTAAACGCCATGTTAGGCTTAATGAAGAATCTATTCTAACATATAATAACTAAACGATAATTTATCCTACTTGAAATCATGTCTTTCAAAATAAATTAATGTTTGTAAGATGACTTACACTAAATTTTATGTTTATATTCTGAGATAACTTCAGTTGAAATTAGGTTTATTGCTCCATGAAAGTAAACAAACAAATGAATCATTCGTCGTGAACCCTTAAAATATTAAACCATAAATGCAACCATTCGGAAAGCGATCGCAAACAGATGAAGTTACTTTCTTCCATGATACTCGCGTCGCTAAACTACTTCTTTCATTCATTGTGAACCTTTATTGCCATCTATCGGAGATTAATATAAACCAAATTTTGAATTGAATACAGTAACCTTTCACTTATACACGATACACTGTAATTATTTTTCAGCACCAGTTCCCTTTTAAAGTAATTTTCTCCTTATTTAATCGCAGAATTTATAAATCGAATTTTGCTGTTTTAAAATAGTGGTACAAAAAGTAATTACTAAACATCGCGTATAAATGAGAGGTCACTGTATTTCTTATAAAATGTAATTAGAATATAAGGAACATGTAATTGTAACACCGTGTACTACATATATTAGTTATATCAATGAAATAAAATTTTGTATTTTAGCATAGTAGAAACTTTGTAGTGAAAATAAATTTGTAATTTAATAAGAGAATTTAAAAAAAACAATACTTATTTCATAAAAGATGATCTTTAATGATCAAAATTTATCACAAATTTCTTTAGGCAATTTAAAAATCAGAATTTAATTTGAGATAAACTTTTTAAAATTTAAGTTATTTAATTATTATTTTGGCAAATAAACTTTCTGCTGAAATTGCACTTTGTTCTACATTTTATCAATTTTGCTTGCATTGTAAATAAAATGAATATTTTATATCAAATATAATTAAAATATAAAGAATATAATGTAATACTGTGGTACAACAAGTATTAGTTATATCAATGCAGATAAAATTTTGAATTTTAACATAGTAACTTTGTAGTGGAAAAAAAATGATCAGTCATATTAATACAATTAATAGATGTGATTTAATTAAGAAATAAAATAAAATAAATTATTTTAATGATCGAAATTTATTACAGTTGTGAAATCTGAATTTGAATAATGAAATGTTTACTCTGATATAGCAGGGCAGGTTTAAAAGATCGAAATGACGCAGATTGCCGAAATGACTCGAAATTTTTAATGTCGCTTAAAAATCGGCCTGGTGAAGTATTAGAGCAGCTTTTTACGGGGTTTGTATGCAAGTCACCGCCCCGATGTAATTAGGGGTCTGCTAGCGGGCGCAAGCGGGCACGGAGATGTGTTAACCCAGCAATGGGTGTTTAAACAACTTTGTTGATCTAAACAATGTTTTGAAGATTTGAAGATTTTATCGTTCTTAATCTTTACAAATCTTTTTATAGTGAAATCTTTAAACTATTGAAGTTCAATCAAAACAGTTTATTTCCTTCGGGACTGTCGTCGTTTATATCAAAGGATTGAATATTATTTCATAACATCTTAATGCTGTTTGTTTGTATGAAGTCTTATGAAAATGAAACGTAACATTCCGTCATTTTTGACGGGGGTTATATACTAGTATATTTATAAATAGATAGAAAGAATCAAGCATGAGAATGCATTTATTTACAAACATGTATTATTATTTTTTAAAACATATTTAAAATTTAATATTTTAACAAAAATACGAAATTCATTTTCAAATAATGATATAAAATTAGATTTAAAAAA
Organism: Maratus michaelseni; assembly: GCA_963931845.1. Classification (NCBI taxonomy): domain Eukaryota; kingdom Metazoa; phylum Arthropoda; class Arachnida; order Araneae; family Salticidae; genus Maratus; species Maratus michaelseni. Next base: position 260,151,027 of record OZ007598.1, read on the forward strand.
AAACTTACTTGCTAATTAAAATATTAATAATTTTTACAACCGGGCATAATTATTGGCATTAAATCAGCTCCTAAAAACAGAAAATATAAAATAAAATTAGACCAGTTATCTTTAGTATCTTTTAAATTACTTACTTCATGTTTGCATAAAAATGTTACTTATAGTAAAAATATTTCAGTTTTAAACAGGGCTCTGATCTGATAAAAACACACAGATACACCCACATTGTCAATACTTTATTCACAGTTTAGAAATTAGTTCCAAACCAATCAAATGTACATAAATACCACTCAATTAAAGCAAGCAAAACTGGTATTGAATATAAGCATAAGAAAACAAGAAGAAAACTTAGTATCTTCAAATTTGATCTCATAAATTTACTACAGTTTTTAAACATTTATCACATATCACATCTTTTTAGTAGTGGAATATTAGTTGGATGGCATTTTTAGAATAGCAATCAGTGAGAACAACCATGTTTTACCCTGAGTGAACTGGACAAATAATAATCTTGAAGTCGCTGCGGTCATCTCACAATCTCAGAGCCCCAAGCTCTATTCTTCCCATTTTTCAAAGTCATTAATTTAATGAATTTTTGCTTTTAAATTTGTCCAGTATTCCAGTAACATCATTTTTTTTTCTTGATCCGCTCAAGTGTATCAGAAAGGGTAGCAGATGGGTTCGTGGAACGACACACTCTGCAAATTCTGCAGAGGTCTCTCAGCCTGCCACCTAACATGAATAATAAGCTAAAGGCCGCTGTGATTGTCCGACGATCTCAGAAATCTAAGTCCTACACTTCCTGCTTTTCAAAGTCATTAATTTAATCAATTTTGCTTTTAAATTTGTAAAGTGAAATCATTTACTTTACTTTCTTGATCCACTGAAGTGTATCAGAAAACTGAGTGAAAATCATTAGTGTTCACTAGTTTTATTAACCAATTAATAATCACGCCGATATGTATAAGCTACTTTTTTTAAATTCAAATTCCTTGATCACCACCAATTTTTTTAAGTAGAAATAATAGCCTTATTTAATGACAGATGAGATAAGGTGAGAATAAAGCAAATTACACAATTTTAAATAACTGGTGGGAACCAAACAATCTGAATTTAAAAAGTAGCCTTCACTGCCTGTGAATGTATTGGGAGCAATAATTAAGGGGTTAAAAGTTAATCACCTATTTTGTTAAAAGCGAAAATCATTAAATTAAACATTTCAAAAAGCGAGAAGGGTGGAGCTCAGGACTGTGAGATCGTTGGATGAGTGCAGCAGCTTCAAGCATATTATACGTCTACCTTTGATTAAAACATGACTGCCCTCACTGATTGTTATTGTAAATAACCCATCCAAAGTATTATTCTGCTACTAAAAATCAGGGTTGGCAAAAAACCGGGTTTTTTTTTTAAAAAACCAAAAAAAACGGTTTTTTGGTTTAAACCAGGTTTTTTTGTATCTTTTTTAATTACATATATGCACATCAGTAAATAAAATTTAACATTGACAAGAATGATTAATATTACAATAACTATATATATATATATATATATATATATATATATATATTCTGAAAACAGTTTAAACAAAATAAATAAACAATTGTTATTAATTATGTACAAATTCAAATCATTAAATTTTATTTAGAGCTGAGCTAACATCATTTACATTCAAATTCAAAACAGTTATGTATATACAAAAGTTTCCTATGTAATACATAGAACATGATCACTTGTGCCGTCAGGTTCTACAGTAATGGTGATAAGTTTTAAATAATTTTTAAAGATTACTTTTTAAAAAAGTTGAAGAAATAATTGCTGTTTTATATATACATATTTCCAAATGCAACCTGTAATTCATGTTTACCAAATGATTTAGCACACTTATAAAACATATTAATATGTTTATGTATTTCCTATTGCATTCATAGAATGGATTCTGTATCTTATTGTTGTTACTTAAAAGTTTTTAATAGTATTTAATTGCAAGATTTATATTAAATTCTTTAAAGACTTAATCTATTGCCTTCCTATATTTTTTCATTTTAATAAGCAACACGTAGTTGTGTTACATAAGAATATAAAGATATAATGTAGAATTTTACCTTGGTATGCTATACTAATTTTTTTTTTAAATAAAAATAATGCAAAGAAAAGAAAGTGAGACTTACTTTTTTATTCAATTTAAAAAAACAAATTGAATTTCAGTAAGAAAATTAAATTGAAATATATTTAAAAAATTTATATAAAAGAAGCATTTTAAAAACATGGAAATTGAATAAATTTTCAAAATTTTAAGAAAATGGAAGTACGACACATGTCTATAAAGATTCTATGTTAATAAACAGGATTATTAGGGTTTAATGTTTTAAACAAAAAAACAAGTTTTGCCGCTTTTTGTAAACCCAGTCTGTTGCGTAACTTTGATTGTACAACACCAAATGAAGAAAAAATTCTCTCTGCATTTGCAGTAGTCGCTTTTGCAGTAAGAATCGTTTCAACTTCTTTCAACACACCATCATTGAACTTTTTGATTTCATTTTCTTGAATATGCCACCATTCTATAGCTGATACATCTTTACTAAAATCATTCTCAAAAAGATATCTTTGAAATGGAGAACTTTTGGCACAAAATTTTAGTATCAGAGATAATAAATTGTTTTTGGGAAATTTTGTTTTAGCATATTCCAATGCTTCTTTTTTTTCCTCCGATGACAGTTCGAGATCAGCATCCTTGGCTCTTGGATCCAACAGATAAGCAAGAAGATGGGCTGGTGTTATTGCCATTTTATAACGAGTATCTAGTTTTTTCATAATGTCTTTATTCAGTTTCAAATCTTCCATCTGTTTTTTTAAATTTTTAAAAAGGAAAACAGTTTCTCCAATTGTACAATTTTGGCTTTGTACTTTATCTAAAGCTACACTAATTGGCTTTAATTGTTGAAAATAGTCTTCAGCATTTCTTTTCAATGAAATGTTTGAAACTAGACTTTGGATATTTTTATCAATTTTGTCTTTATTATTTTCGCATATAGTTACAAGAACTGACCATGATTTCAGATAGCTGTCTAAAGCGTCAGCAAATGAGTTCCAGCGAACTTCACAAGGCATTATTAGTTTTGATGTACTTGCATCTTTTCTGAAGCACGCATTTGCATATTGGTTGTTTCTGAAGTATTTGATTACATGCAAAATTTGTTCTTTTACATTTGGATAACTTATATCATTTGCCAGTAAATTTAAAATATGGGCTGCACATCCATAAGTAATAATATTAAACTCTTCTTTTTCATCAAAGATATCCCTTATTTTTTGGACATTTCCAGTATTGTCTGTCACTAATGCTTGTATTAAACATTGAAATTCCGATTGGCATTTATTAATGGTTGTAGTCGCAATATCATACAGATTTTCACTTGTATGAGCAATTCCCGATGTATCAATAGTGTCTGCTAAGTATGTATTCCTGTCTTTTGTTGTTAAAGTAACACAGATCACAGGTTCGTTGTGAATGTTTGACCATCCATCTAATCCTAATGTGACAACTTCATTTTTTAATATATTTGTACATTTTTCTTTTTCTTTGCTGTAAGTATGATCTAATAAATCCCCAGCAATTTGTTTTCTTGATGGTGGAGAATATTCTGGGCGGAAACTCTGAACCATTTTAATAAACTCAGGATGCTCTACAGTGCTAAATGCCGTATTTGTAGCATATATAAACCTAGCAACTTGTTCATCAAACATTTGCTTTTGAGATGGTGTTGATTTACTGACAAAAAAGTCCATAGTATCTCTTTTCCTTTTTAAAGAACCAATTTCACTTGTTGCTCTTTGTGTTATTGCTGAATCCAAAGAACTTGAAATACTGGATAGTGACACTGACACATCATCTACAAAAAAATAAAAATAAGAATTGCTTAATGATACAGAACATATTACTTCAAAAATCATAATCATATAATTAATAATAATTCAATACAAAGACATTTTTTTTCTTTGTTTTACTGCAAAGTAAACATCTCTATCATATTGATATATTTATTTTTGATAATTTATTTAATACTCGAGATAAAATTACCATGTGTTTTATAATTTTGGATATTTATGATTGGTGAAAACTTAGTTAATCTCTAAGAGCCATGCATAAATTAAAAATTAACAATTTCATTTAATAACAGTTCTGATCACATAATTTGTTCTTAATAATATGATTAATTTGTAAAACTTTCAAACTTTTATCAAATGTAATTTTAAGATTATCAAAATAAAGTTCTCTAACAAAAAAATGTCTATTTAAAATTTTCTTGTTTTTTCCAAAATTTCATTACTTAGAATTACATAAATATTTTTTATTTCATAGAATATAACTTTCTAAAATCAAATAGCATATGCAAATTAAATAATAATATATGTGATTTTTATAATTTATCTTCTCAATCAAATAGCATTTCAAATAATAATGTAATTTTTTATAAGAGTTCAGAATCATCTGAATGAAGATATGTAATGTGTTCTCAATATGCATTACTTGTAATTTTACAGATAAATTAAAAATTTTGAATTTAACAAGTATTTAACTTATTAACAAATTTTTAACAATTTTCTTTCAAAATTAAAAATAATAGCAGCAATAATAATGATAAAATAAGTACTTACCATTATCAACAGAATCAGAATCAGAATGATGATGAGAATTATTACAAGTTTCAATGTGTTTCTTCATCCTAGCTACTTGACCTTCCATTTCTTTATTACAATTTTTGCATCTAGCTCTACAACCTTTCCTTTTATCATTTTTTACTTCATTAAAATATAACCAAACTAAATCTTTTCTTCTACCAAAATTAGACATTTTTTGTTCTCAAATGCTAACTCTTGGACCATTCATACACAGGTGCAACTATGATGCAACTGTGACTTATGCAGGTTGACTGCTGAAATGAGTTGAGCTGTTCAGTTAGAAGTAGAAGTTATTTGTACATCAAATAATTTGAAAACTTAATTATATAAGAAAAAAATCTTAAAAAAAATTGACAAAAAAACCAATTGGTTTTTTTCAGAAAAAAACCATTTGGTTTAAACCGTGCCAACCCTGCTAAAAATATTGATGTTTGTTAAACAAATGTTTAAAAACTGTGGTCAATTTATGACATACAATTTGAAGATACCCAATTTTCTTTCTGTTTTATTTTGCTTATGTTCAGCACCAGTTTCTGTTGCTTTTTACTGTGATAGGATTTTTTTAAGAGCCTACATCAGTCACATGAAGACACTCTGAAGTTAATGTTAAACCAACAACAGGGTTCTTTTCAAATTTCTTGTTTGCAATTCAATATTTTTAAACAGTTTTTTTGTACATGGTAACAAGGGTCAACGACTGTGTATCTTTGTACTTTTTAGATATATTTTCCTAATGACACTTTAAAATTCGTAACCATTTCAAAAAGTAAAAATATCCTCACAAAAAAACTGCAATTAAAATATAAAAAACTAAAAAGATACTAGGTTATATATTAGCCTAAGATAAATCCCTTGCAAAAAAAAAAAGAAATAACTGAAAAATATTAAAATGCAAATGAGAAATTTGAAAAGAATGCTGCCATTGGTTTAACTTTAGCTTGAGAGTACTTTGCATGTCTAGCGTAGACTGTTAAATGATGGGTGTTTATTGGATGAAATTTGTTAGAAAAAAAGCCACAATCAAATTTATAACAGATCTCATTTAGGATAAGTTTCTGTAGGGAAATAAAATTAATCTAACAAAAATTATTTTTTTAAAGTAAATTAAACATATCAAGAAACAGAAATTCAAAAAATTACACAGAAATTATAACACACTTTACAACAATTAATCACTTCACTTCAATGGCAGACTCAAGATAAGTCGAAGGTAACAAGACTGTACCCTACACAAGACCCTACGGCTGTTAAAGTCGTTAATAAAACATAACCCTTCCAAAAAAGTACCTTAATCTGTTCACAATATTTTTTTTTAACAAAACTAAAACTTCAAATTTAATTTTTCAAGTTACTTTCTTCTAAGCATCCTAAACGTCTTTTTCTGTAACTGTTTTTGAATTCAAAGGCTGATATAACAAATATTTGATATTAATGTTGATTTTTTCCAGTGCATCAGAATAAAATTAGCACAATCAAATAGAAATCCTCATATCAATGCTTTTCATAGTTATCGTTTTAGGAATTGTTAAAAAAAAAAAAAAAAATTGATGCCTAGAGGTTTAAATTCAAAGTCCAATGTTTAATAAGCATTAATATATATTTTAACTTAGCTTTTAGTTTAAAATAAGATAACAACTTACAACAGAAAAGGTAAAACATAAGAAGAATTATTATGGCCCACAAGGCAACTTTTTCCCTATTATACCTCTCTTCGTCAGAATGATTAAAAGACCAACCCCGAAGGACTCTCCATCTTTGTTATATGGATCCATTCATGCTATCTGTTCTTCCACCCACCCTCCTCTCAGGGTCAAAGGGGATCAAGATTTACGGCCTGCATAATTATCAGACAAGAAGGGTCCTCCAGTAGACCCTCCAATTTTCAAGAAAGGCAGCAAAAACATTATTTTTATCGTTATAGTGGTGGGATTTCCAATACTTTCGAGACGATGTTAGACAACTAATTTTGCATTCTAAAATGTTTAAAAAAACAATTTAGGTATATATATATATATAATGATTAAAAATTAATTTTCTTAATAAGCAAGATTTCATAAAAAATTGGTACAATTTTCTTGTTAAAAGTATACTGTACTTTTTAAATAGATTTAAATTAATTTACGAATTCTGAAACATATATATGTATATATATACAATTTAGTATATTAATTATTTTTTATTGCAGTTAAAAGCACAGCCCTATATAAATAACATACATATAAATAACACACAGTTGTTCATAAAGTTTATGAAACCATAGGAATAATAAATACCAAACTATAATAAATATGCACGAGTAACTCTAACTAATTAACCAAAACATTCCCTAAATTAAAAACTAATATATCTGCAATTAATAAAAATAAAAATAATTTCTTTAAAGCTTGTATATTTTAAATTCTTAAATACAGATTAATTAAGCATACAAGATTAAATTCGTGTAATTATACTATCATTCGCTCAAAGATAATTAAACAAAAAAATGAAATTTCCTGTATTATTAAAAGCCTGCATTTGATTATCAAAATTAATATAGTGCTTTATGTAAAGAAGTACTTCAATATTTACAAAATATATCCTATGCAAAACAATTTGCTAATATTTAAAAAAAAAAAAATCTATGAGTATATATAGATATAATATATACATGCATTTACATATTTTATTTTGATTGGCAGATTTTGCCAGGTGAAATTTGGGTGCTATTGAGGGACCCATCACAAACATCTATTTAATAAAACAGGCACCTTCGCAAAATTCATTTTTTTAAATAGGTCTTTTTACGAAATTCTATTCCATAAAAACTTACTATTTTTACTATTAATTAATTATTTATTATTTTGTGACGTTTTAAAATGTGTAATTTGTAAACAAACAAGTTCACCAAAGAGGAAAACTTTGTCAAAAAGATTTTTTAAAAATTTTTTGTTAATAAATGCTTGGTTCGAATTTGAGTAACTGAATTTAAACTATTGTTGCAAAATGTTATTTTTCACAAAAAAATAAATTTCTAATAACCTTTACTTTTCACAAAATGTGCCCCAAGAAAAAAAAACCCTGCATTGACCCCTGTTAGCAGACAAAACTAGTACTTAATTAAAAAATATATATATTTCAATGATAAAATAATTACATTATGCAGTAGACATCCAAAAATACTTTTATTAAAATACTATAATACTAATACTACTAATAAATCTGTCGATATCTTAGACACCTATATTTGATAATTATTGATACAATAATTGTTCTAAGGATAAATATCTTATTCTAAGTTTGGCTCCTAGTTCCGGGACACAAGCTGTACCATCCTCTGTATGCACAAAATCAATTTGCATTATGCTTGTTTTTCGTTAGCTATTGATTAGATTTTAGAGCTCTGTTAAAAAAATCATAGATTACAATTCATAATGTTTTCAAGGATTATTAAAAAAAAAAAAAAAAAAAAAAAAAGGAAAAGAAAGAAAGAAATTGTAACCTGTGAATTTTTCAACAGGAATAGATTTCAAGAAACTTCAAATAAGGGAATCCAAAATTACAGATCGTTCCAACAAACAGATTTTTAGTTATGCTGCATGAAATTTTCTGCATTGCAATAAATAAGGTTTTGCAACGATTAAAAAGAAATTTACCCTTACTAATTTCGAACTTTAAACCTTCAAAATTCAGGATTAACTTTCCATTTTGTATTCGAAGGTAAAATGTATCGAAAAATTCAAATATACTGTCAAAATAGGATATCCGTGCCGAAATTTTTTTAATTTGGTACAATTTCTTTACGAAAATGGCCCGCTAAGATTATAAAAAAAAAAGACAGGAAAAAAAAAAAAAACATCAATTGAAAGAAATCATAATTCCTCATTGAATGACTATTTCCGTTTTTATCTGCGACAGTTTGGCGATTAAAGTTTATGAGATGCATCGTTTTTTATATGCTGACCTAACACATATGTACCTAACACATATGTACCTAACACACTCACTCAGGTTGTAAAAGTATTCATGTATATATTCTGCAAAATACAGTGTCATCCTGATTATTAACGACAAAAGAAAAAGGATTATAGTAAATGACAAGACAAACGTTACTAATGAAACTTTCTATTTTACTTACTTATTTTTATTTTTATTTAAAAATTTAAAAAAAAAAAAAAATTATAGAATGTGTATTTTAAACTGGTTTCAGTTAATAATTGTAGTAATAATGAATGAATTCTGACGAATATTTGAAGAAACCCATAGTCAGGCCTGTCAATTTTATTTCTTTGTGTTTAAAAATGAGTCAAAAAATGTGTCAGAAAGTTTCGCGTTGTTGAGCTTGTCAATTAGAGAAAAACCTTAAGGTGGTTCTCAAATGACTTGTTCAACAGCGCTAAACTGTTTGACACTATTCTATATTCTTGACTCCTTTTTAAACTCTAAGACATAAAATTGGCAGGCCTCTGACTATGGAAGTGGTTTTAAATCGAAATCAGTTTTAGATTTTTTGATAAATAAATATTACTTATCGAGTTATAAGCTATTCTGTTCTCGTGGTCGTGACGACACGTTTTTCCTTTTTCTCGTGCTGCCATTTCGGAAATTTGTCTCAAATCACCGACTTTGACAGTATTTACTTAAAGATCTGCCTTTACCAAAAAATGGAAAACTCATTTCGATGGCACAGTTTCTGAATAATAAGACCTGCCAATTTAATCCGTTTCCAAACAAAAATTAATTGAAATTTTTCGTCTGAAAAATAGCTCTTTCATAAAAAAAATTTCTTCACCTTCTTAAACATTTAAACGTAAAATCTGACTGTCGCTTTTGCACTAGGTGGTAACCCCCCCCCCTAAAAAATTATATTTTATTTCATAAAACATTCCGATAGTGTTTCAAACAATTCTAAAAATATTCCTGCTCAAAAAAATAATCTCGCCTTAAGCTCCATCCTTATTCTTAAATAAACATTTTTAATTATTTTTATAATTAATCACCTCATCAAAATAATATTTTCCGCAAAAATTTCATTTCATCCTATTGTACACGTACAATTAATTCCCCTTGAAAAAGAAAGAAAAAAAATATTGACTCTCTCGCTTTTTTTTTTTAAAGTTCTCATAATTGTTTTCGAAACATTGAATAAAACAAAATTTTCTATCTCACCACACAAAAATATCTTTAAAATATTACTAGATGGAACCCGTCAAACTTGACGGCAAACAACTTGATAGCACCATTAAAAAAGAAAAAAAAAATCAAAACCGCTTTAAAATTTTTGCAGAATAATTCAAATAAATAAAAAACCCACCTCGATTTAAAGTTATGTTGGGAACCGGCAATTGGCTGAGTTACACTGGTACAAGCACTCACAGAATGTCTTCCATCTGACACTTTTCTATTTACTGGCGCAACAGCGATAAATCATACACAATTGTCATTCTGCAACGACAGTGAATGCAAAATGCATTTATATACACTACACACTTTTCCATCTACTGATAGGATAACCATTTTGTCATTATATTGTATCTAAATACAGTTTGTGAGTAATCAATATCAGATAATGACAATTATATATGAATTATCGGTGTTTTGTCAGTAAATAAAAATCTCTCTTAAAGTTTTGCATTGAATTACTTTGTTTATGCATACACATATGCATAGGGTTCGTAAATATCACGATATTTTCAAAACAATCTGATATTATATATATATCCCATATTTTAAAAATAATTAAATTATTGCTGATTATAGATATTTTCAACTTAGCATATATCAGAAACTAAAACATTGTACCTAACATGAAAACTTTATAACACATTTTTTCTAAATGTATTTTTCCTTCTTTTTTCACTTACATAACAAAATTGAAGATAAATTAATTGCAAACAGAAAGAATTTGCTTTTTACATTCATCAAAACACAAACAATTCAGTATCAAATATCGAGACATTTTTGCTTTTATACAACTAAATTTTAAAATTGATTTTTTTTTCTTTGGAAAATTTTGAACACAAGTCAGTTTTTCTGCTTTTTCATTCACTAAACTGTTGTGCAGTTTAAACAGAACAACTACCAGATCAGGAAAGATTCTTTCTAATAAAGGCTGTTTGTAACGGTATTCTTCTGTAAACGGAGAAAAAACATGCATTTACACCTTTTAATACGAAAAAAACCTATTTAAAACGGAATATCCCGTACGTTTTCGTCTAAGCAGGTTTTATTTTATAAGGCTTATGGTGGGGGTCCCGCATTGGAACTATTACCGGGGCCCGCGGTCTTTCGGTGCGGCCCTGATTATTCATCTTTTCACGAGTCTATGAAATAACTAACTGCATTGCATTTCTAACATACTTAAAAAAATACAATACTCATACTCAGGAAAACTCTTTACGATCCTACTTGTGTATCACACGACAAAATTTTATAATATAGCAACATTACGAATTATAAAAGTTTTTCTTATAACGAATAAAGGAGAAAATCTCTTTGTTCAATTACCACCTGATTCGAACCCCCCCCCCCCCCCCTCCCTTATCACAAACAGATCTCAGCTGCCTATTTATGTCCTTTCCGACACCACGGGGGGCTAAAACCCAGCTCATCCAGCCTTAGCTCATCCTAACCCCAAAGCAACAAAATGGATGCCTTTCAGAATGTCATCTGTATCTTAAGTACTTTTCCCTATTTTCCCCTTTTTTATCTCCTTCTTAGTTGCCTTGTAGGACCAGCACCGAAGAAACATGTGGTCTCAGAGACCACATTTGTTTACAAATCCAATAAACACTACATTGCTAGGGCCCATGAAAACTCTAAATATTGAAGTCAAATATCATTGTTAATGAAAATCTTTACAAATGAAACTAATGCTGGGGGCACTACTGCCTTCGACAGCAAACACGAGACATTTCAAACAGACAAGCAGTGATCTGTTTAGATTTTATACTTTTAAATGATATATCGCAGTCCAAAAAAAAAAGTACCTTATGCTGTTCACAATATATTTTTTAAACAAAAATAAAATTTCAAATTTAAATTTTCAAGTTATTTTCTTCTACGCAGATTAAGCATCTTTTTCTGTAACTGTTTTTTAATTCAAAGGCTGATTTAACAAAAAATTGATATTAATGGTAATTTTTTGCCAGTGCATAGCATTAAAAATATGTATCACAAACAAATACAAATTCTCATATTAATGCATTTCATATATATATTGTTTTATAAATTGTTAAACAGCAAAAGTCTTATGCTTAGAGAGTTAAATTCAAAGTCCAGTATTTAATAGGCATTAAAAAAAAAAATCTTAAACAAGTTCTTACTTTAAAATAAGACAATATCTTAACTCATAACAGTGAAAGGGTAAAACATAAAAAGCAACTTATGGTCTCAGAGACCACATTTATTTAAAAGTCTAATAAATAAGATCTGACTTGTCTGAGCCTGTGATAACTAAATAATGAAATATAATGCCATTGTTAATGAAAATCTTTACAAATGAACCTAATTTTGGAGGCACTACTACCCTCAGCAGCATACATTGAGTGTGCTACACTTTCTGTTTCAAACAGTATAGATCTTCGTAACAGAATAGAAACTTCAAACAGTATAGATCTTTGCTCCAGTCTATTTAGATCAGGGTTGTAAAAAACCCAGCCCAGGTGGGTACCCAGTCAGCTACCCACTACAACCGTTATAGCTGTAAAAAATCAGGGTTTTTTTTAAAAACCCTGCCCGGGCGGGTACCCAGGCAGCTACCCACTACAACCCTGGTTTAGATTTCATATTTTATATGATAGATCGCCATAGCCCAGGCATGTGATGATAACCCTAAAACCAGCGTTGAATCTATTCATACATTTAAACAAAAGTTTTTCCAAACTATCCTAATGTTGGAGGGGTGGGGTCCTAAAGTCTGTGTCAACGTATGCCTTTCAATTTGCACGATTTTACTTTTTTAAATGATAATTTATCCAAACGAACTAAGGAGCATTAGCTATATGATTATAGATTTAATTATTGACATTTACATATATTAAACATTCAATTCTTATAAAAAATTCATGAGATAATATAAAAAATATAAAATGTTAACAAGTACTTTCTTTCAAACTTCGAATGATACCTTATTTAAATATTAGTAAAAATTTAAATATTCATTTCACAAGAGAGAAAAAAAAAAACAGTTTTCAAAGGAATTTTCATACAGAAGACATTTTTAAAACATTATGTGATCTTATTACCTTCCTGACAATCTTTCATAGTCATTCCATTTTTGGTCCCACAGACTTGAAAAATCCAGTGCAAAATAACATTTTCCACCCACCCAGACTCAAAAAAATCTACATATATTTAAATGCACTGCAAAAGATCTTATTTATTTATTTATTTTGTGACCAGTTGAGGGATCAATGAAAAAAGAATTGCCAAATTGTGAAATCTGGTAAAACATGAATAATTCATGGGAGATGCCCATACCCCGTGTCTGCTTCTAAGAACATACCTGAATAATACCAAGGTACAAACATAATGAGTGGTACCCAAAAGGATCTCTCTTATCGGGATGAATTTTTCTGCACTGCCAACTAATTACATCACACAGCCAATGCTAACTTTCGAGACACACATCAACAGTTCCCCTTCCCCCAATTCCATGAAAATTACAGATTGATTTCTTTTAAATGCTAAAAGGTGTAAATTAACAACATAATAAATACACAGTAAAATAACTTTTATTAGGTTGTTTGACATGTTTCGACTCACTCCGAGCCATTTTCAAAAAAACAATGAGAATATTCCATAATTGCACGGTCTTGGAAGTTTTTATTTAAAATGCTATTTAATTTTCATGTACTTTTTTTAAATTTACACACATTATCTTTTATTTTTACTTGGTTCTTTATTTTCACTGATGATTTTGAGTTACTCAATGGTTACAGATATGAAAATAGACAACCAAGTATGGAAGTTATTATTTAAAATGCTATTTAATTTTCATGTACTTTTTTAAAATTTACGCACATTATCTTCAATTTTTACTTGGTTGTTTATTTTCATATCTGTAACCATTGAGTAACTCAAATTCATCAGTGAAAATAAACAACCAAGTAAAAATAAAAAATAACGTACATAATAAAAAAAAAAAAAGTACATGAAAATTATAAGCTAGCATTTTAAATAATAACTTCTAAGACTGTGCAATTATGGAATATTCTCATTTGTTTTTGAAAATGGCTTGGAGTGAGCCGAAACATGTCAAACAACCTAATAAAAGTTACTTTACAGTGGATTTATTATGTTGTAAATTTACACCATTTAGCATTTAAAAGAAATATATTATTGCAAGGTGTTATCTATATATTTAAAACGCTAAGCGATTTCGTTCGACAATCCGTTAGAACAAACTACTGCATCAAATTACACCATTCTTTTTTTAAATGAAAGATATTAGGACACAGATTTGTTATCGTGCATTCGTTTGTTCGAAAATTTAATTAATTAGCTGTAATTTTCAATTAAACATTTACTTCTGCTTATGACGTCATAAAGTTGACAACTCCCACTTTTGAGGGCATAGAGTTTTTTCCCTGAACCCTGTGGTTCGCCAATCTTTTGACATTAACTAATATCAACTAGGTAATATTTTAACATTGTAGTATAAAATCTTTAAAAAAAAAAAAAACTTAATTATCTAGAATATAATCATAATAAAATATCTAAACGTAAACATATCAATATGAATAACAAATCTCACGTAAAATGTTGCAATTTAAATGATTCCAATTGTAACAAGATTTGGAGAGTTATCCTTGACGCCCAGCTAACATAAAAGTACCTATTTTATTTTATTTATTTACACACATATTCAAATTTATTATAAAACACCAGGTTGCCATACAAAGCAAAAATCGACATTTAGGTGCCAAAAAATAACCCAGGTGCGTCTGTGATATCTGTACTGATTTAATCAAAATTATTTTGGTTGCACCGCATATTGCAAAATTAATTAAATCCATGATTATTGTTTCTTTCTCAGATTAAAAATAAGAAAATTGGTACTTCTCTATTATCCCGTCGACCACTTTTCATAACAAAAAACTATCGCCAAACTGTAACGCCAAATAAACGGGAGAACGTTGCCATTGGAATATCAAAATAAATAAATAAATAAAATACATGAATTTAAGGACACAATTGTTATTTTAATTAATAAAATAACTAATAAATCAGTAAAACATAATGAAAAATAGACGCAAATCTCGAATTAAAAACCACTTGATGACGTAACAAACACGTATAATGCTTCTAACATCAAGTAAATCAGACTGTATTTTTGGCGTTAAATTTTACAGTTTGGCGATAATTTTTTGTTATGAAAAGTGGTCGACCGGATAATAGAAAAGTACCAGAAAATTTAATGTTTAACGAAATTCAATTATTTGACCGATCGCAAATTTTGTATCTTTTCCGTTATACCGACACCATGCCATACATGTAAATATATGCTTGGCGACAATGTTGTCCGTATAATGGAAAAGTACTCAATTTTTTCTTAGTTCGGGCTATACCAAAAACAAACATTTTACAGGTAACAAAAAAATCGCCGAAAATGGCTGCTTCATCAGCTGTTATGACAGCAAAGTTGGATAAAATCTAATAACCTGAATTTTACAATGTTTATGCGAAACACCACAGAGAACACATGCTATTTTTATATAAGTAGGATATATTTAAACGAATAAGAGTACTAACAACCTTCAATAATATAATGCATGAAAAAGTAAACAACTAAGTGATTCAGCAAATCATAAAAATATGTATTTCGTAATATAACTATAAAATACAGAAAAATATTTTGGTACCATAAAAAATATTCATTATCCCGTCGAAATTCCGTGCATTATCCCGTCGTCCGATTAAGAAAAAAAAAACTATATGCAAATTAGGTACTTTTCGGTTAGCCGGCGCCAATAAAGTATATATATATATATCTTACTTATAATAAAATCCAAAGGCGAGAAAGTGTCTGTAACGGTACCGGGCTGTACCACTCTGCGATTCGACCGTAGTTAAACGCCATGTTAGGCTTACTGAAAAAGAAGTTATATTATCTACTTTCGTCGTTTAAATATTTGTAAAAGCATATTCAAGCTTTTAAATCTTTTAATTTTGTTTAAAACCTTAAAACACTATTTCATAAAAAAAAAATGTATATTAACATTTCTGTAAAAAAAAGAAATTCTATAAGCACTTTTTTGTCAGAATGCGGTGATTTATTTCCTTGGGAGAGATTTGAGGTTGATTCAGTATAGTGTCGCCATCTACTGGCAGATTTTGAAATTGGCTTCCATCGTTCCGTATTTCGGGTCCTCCCGAAATTCACGATTATTTGACAAAATTCATGTTTTTTTCGTGATTCTTTGACAAAATTTGCATTTTTTTCTGTTGTTCTTTGACAAAATTTCATCTTTTCGTAGTCCTTTGAAGAAATTTGCGTTTTCTTTTTGCGATCCTTTGAGGAAATTTGCGTTTTTTGCTATTCTTTGACGAAATTTGCCTTTTATTCACGATCCTTTGACAAAATTCGAGTTTTTTCTGAGATTGACGAAATTAACGGTTGTTTTTTTCGATCCTTTGACGAAATTTCACGTTTTTCGCGATCGCTTAGCGAAATTAGACATTTTTTCGCAGTGCTTTGAAGAAATTTGTGTTTTTTTTCTAGACCCTTTGAAGAAATTCATGTTTTTCCGCGATTATTTGACGAAATTCGCAGTTTTTTTTTTTTTTTTTTGCGATCCTTTAACCAATTTTTTTGTGATTCCTTGATGAAATTTTACATTTTTTTCGGAGTCCTTGGAAGAAATTTGCGTCTTCTTCGTAAGCCTTTGACGAAAATCGCGTTTTTCTGCAATTTGTTAACAAAATTTGCGTTTTTTTTTTTTTTTTTTTTTTTTTTTGCAATCCTGCAACAAAATTTGCGTTTTTATTTTCGGTACTTTGACGAATTACACGTTGTTTCCACAATCCTTTGATGAAATTTTCTATTTTTTCTGCGAACGATAGACATAATTGATTTTTTTCGGCGACTATCGTTCAAAATTCGAGATATTTATGTTCGAAATTTTGGACTGAAGACTTAAATTTTCGAAATCGAATGCCTTAAACTTGAACAGAATCACCCCTGATGAAATAAATACATAACTATTTTTTTGTTTCTAACGAATCGTAATATAAATTAATTTTAAACTAAAATTTGAGAGAATAATGATTTGTTTTTAATTTCGGGAAGAAAGGGGGGTGGCGGGACCGTGTTCACCCGCCACTGAAGTAACAATATTTTAGTGATTAAACATTGAAACCCAATGGACTGAAAAAAATTAGGAATCGGTAAAATTTTCGAAAAATTTCAGAAAATCTAAAATTTTAGTAAAAATTTACAAATTTAGAAAATTTTCGAATTTTTTTTCCGGACTTCGGGTTTTTCCGGATTTTGGATTTTCGGATAATGGGTCATATACTGTAAAATGATTCTTTCTTATCAAACGTAATTAAAATATAAGAAATGCATAGTACAGCGTAATTTCCATTTAATTTTGCTTATGTATTCAAACAATGAGTTACATGGTAAGTCAAGCTGTTTAAAAACTCATTGATAACACTTTTTTACAAAAACTTTCGCACATGGATTATTTGTTAATATTTGATTTTGTCCAATCGTTGAACTATTTCAGAAATTTAATACTAAGTAAAATATATATATATATATATATATATATATCCTTATTATTTTTATTTGTAGAAATCATTTGTCCTTTTTAAAATGTATTTTTCTACAATACAAACCTTTCAATAATAAATCTCCATGCTGTTTGTTTGTATGAAGTCTTATGAAAATGAAACGCAGATCAACAATCCGTCATTTTTGACGAGGTTATATACTAGTATATATATATAATAACAAACTCCAATGGAAAATTACTTGCAGAATCATTATCACAAAAACCAACCAAAATCTATAAACCACATAAATTCAATACTAGAAAAACAAAACTATATACATTATATATATTTGTATCTATGTATGTATATACTATATACACACACACATACATATATATATATATATATATATACTTCATTGGCGCCTTGCTAACCGAAAAGTACCTCAAATAATTCGCCAAACTGTAGCGCCCAATAAACAAACGGAAGAATGTTGCCATTAAATCTAAAAAAAAAATAATAATAATAATAATAATAATAATAATAATAATTAAGAAAAGCCCCATTTACTAAAGTATCATTTATCAGTAACTTTTAACAATAAAAATTACAATATATTAATGAAAACAGAATCAAAAATAATCTTGGATATTTATTTATTTACATTATTTCTCTTAATTATGGAAAAGGAATAATCATCCTGATTATGTAAAGGAATGAAGAAACCATACAAATAAATTACACTTGAAAACATTAAAAATCTTCTTTTTCTGTAGATTGATTTATTATTGTAAAAAAAATTCTTCATCTTTACATAAAAATTGATTAGCTTAAAACAATAGATGCGTTTCAGAAGATATGGATTTAAAACGAACAATGATTAAAGAAGACATTTTAAAAATTTTGATCAAAACATTTTAAAACTTTTTTTTAACGTCGAATTTCGACGGTGCCTTTGGGGAGAAACAATGCACATGCGCATAGGAGCTTATTCGGTTGCATTATCACAGGGGGGGGGGGGGGGGGGGGAATGCGTGGCTTATTTAATATGTTCTTTTATTGACTGAATATGAGATGAACGTAGGGATATGCTATTTGTATGATACTTCATAGGTTCAGGAAATTTTCTTTCTTGCCGTGGGGAATAGGGCGGTAATGTCAAACTGATTTCCATTTTGTTTACGGATTGTTTGTTTGGAGTTTGCATCGGAAATAATAACGTAATTCACTGGGGGAAATTTTTTTTTAATAAAATATTTGAAAGATTGTTTCATAAGCACCCCTACTTATGTAATAAAGAAGTTTATTTTACTAATATTGCTATTGTAATTTTTTCCGTCAAGTTTTGACGGGTACCATCTAGTAATTTATTATATTGCACAGTTTGATTTTTTTTTTTTTTCTTAAGGCAGAAATTCACAAAAAAAGAGTTAAATGAAAATTACAGATATGTGAAAAACTAAAATGTCTGACAACTTTTATATGATATTGATTTCATATTGAAACAAGTGTTTCAGGTTTTAAGGGGACTGCTATTTTATTTTAAGCACTTATATCATGTATTCAATTAATGCATTACATTTCGATTTTTTTTTTCATAAATCATAATAAAATACCTTTGTACTCTTTACAGAAATTACTCTGATAACATGGAAATATGAAAAACAGTGCATACACTTTTAAACATATCGGAAAATATATTTATCAAGGAAAAGTAATCAGAACTTTTAGACAAAGGTATGAAAACATCTTTTGAAAATCTTGAAACAAAGTTTAATTTAAAACTTTATAAAACTTATTATAAATAGATGGAAAGAACAAAGCATGAGAATGCAGTTATTTACAAAAATGTATTATTGTTATTTTTTAAACATATTTAAAATCTAATATTTTAACAACAATAAGAAATTCCTTTTTTAAATAATGATATGAAATTACATTAAAAAAAAAAAACTTACTTTCTAATTAAAATACTAAGAATTTTTATAACCAGGCATAATTATCTGCATTCAATCAGCTCCTAAAAAAAGAATAAGTAAAATAAAATTAGACCAGTTATCTTTAATATCTTTTAAACTATTTACTTCATGTTTTTATGAAAATGTTACTTAAAGTAAAACTATTTCAGTTTTAAACATGGCTCTTACATAGCACATATCTGATAAAAACATAGTATTCAGATACTCCTACATTGTCAATACTTGATTCACAGTTTAGATATTAGTTCCAAACCAATCAAAATGTAGATAAGTACCACTCAATTAAAGCAACTAAAACTGGTATTGAATAGAAGAGAGATAAAACAAGAAGAAAACTGAGTATCTTCAAATTTCTTCTTATAAATTTACTACAGGTTTTAAACATTGTTAATCTTTTTAGTAGTGGAATAATAGTTGGATTGCATTTACTTCATGTTTTTATAAAAATGTTACTTAAAGTAAAACTATTTCAGTTTTAAACATGGCTCTTACATAGCACATATCTGATAAAAACATAGTATTCAGATACTCCCACATTGTCAATACTTGATTCACAGTTTAGATATTAGTTCCAAACCAATCAAAATATAGATAAGTACCACTCAATTAAAGCAACTAAAACTGGTATTGAATAGAAGAGAGATAAAACAAGAAGAAAACTGAGTATCTTCAAATTTCTTCTTATAAATTTACTACAGTTTTTAAACATTGTTAATCACACATCATATCTTTTTAGTAGTGGAATAATAGTTGGATGGCATTTTTAGAATAACAATCAGTGAGTGCAGCCATGTTTTATCCCAAGTGAGCTAAACAAATAATAAGCCAGAAGCCGCTGCGGTCATCTGACGATCTCAGAGCATGAAGTTGTACCCTTCCAGGTTTTCAAAGTCATTAATTTAAAGAATTTTCGCTTGTAAATTTGTCCGGTAACATAATTTTTTTTTTCTTGATCCACTTGAGCATATGGAAAGGGTATCAAATGGGTTCATGGAATGGCACACTCTGCAAATCTTACAGTGTGTCAACCGCTGCAGTGAGTGGCCAAATTACATGCCAACCTTTTCTACGTCGCGTATACTATATTCTCTTGCGCGAAGCACTGCTGCTGGCAAGCGGCAAAGAGCAGTACCAAACATCCCTGCGTGCGAACCGTATGCCTTACACTCTAAATAGAAAAAAAAAACTACAAAAATTGATTGATACCGGACAAATCTCAAAGTAAAAATGAATAAATTAAAGACACCAAAGAGCGGAGAGTGTGCGCTCGGAAAGTTTAATATACCGAAGGACTCTACGTACGTGCCGAATATATTTGTCTCATATAATAATATATTTGTCTCATATTTGTCTTAATAATAATAATTACAATTGTAATAATTTTTTTAATTGCACAGAATCTCAATAAATATTTCTGTGGACAAATGCCTTAATTCGAATGAGTTCTGTACCATAATTGTCACATTGCTTCAGATAGGTGCACTGTAAAAAAAGACAAATGTCTCGATCTACGAAAATTTATTATAACGACGAACGAAAATATACAATATTCTTTTATGAGTTACCCATGAAACCGAATAAAGTTCTTTATCTTTAACACCACGCATCAATATATTTTCAAAATTTAAAGAAGCATTTTTTTTTTTTTTTTTTTTTTTTTTTTTTTTTTTTTTTTTTTGCTGTCACATTTTCTCGAAAAAGTTTCAGAGTAATTTTTATAACATATTACTCAGTTTTTCTCAAACAAGAATACAGGATTTTAACATGCTATCAAATCTCAATTAAACATTTTTAGTTATGTAATTGAATTTATACATGCAAGGGTAACAAAGTAATATTAATTTTAATGTTAATATTAACGCTGTTAATCCCAACCTGCCACTCATGATGAATAATAAGCTCAAGGCCACTGTGATTCTCTGACGGTCTCAGATCCCTAAGCCTTACACTTTCTGTTTTTCAAAGTCATTAGTTTAATTAATTTCACTTTTAAATTTGTAAAATAAAATCTTTTTTGTTTTCTGTTCTCGATCCACTCAAGTGCATCAGAACTTTGAATGAAAATCATTAGTCTTCACTAGTTTTATTAAAAGTGAAAATCATTAAATTAAAGACTTCAAAATGCGGGAAGGGTAGAGCTCGCGGCTGTGAGATCGTTGGATGACTGCAGCAATTTCGAGCTTATTATACGTCCAGCTCAGATTAAAACATGACTGTCCCCACTGATTTTTATTCTAAATAAGCCATCTGCTATTAAAAAGATGTGATGTTTGTTTAAACAAATGTTTAAAAACTGTGGTCAATTTATGAGATACAATTTGAAGATACTCCAATTTTCTCCCTGTTTTAATTTGCTTATGTTCAACACCAGTTTCTGTTGCTTTAAACTGGGATAGGATTTCTTTAAGAGCCTACATCTGTCACATGAAGACACTCTGAAGTTAATGTTAAACGCACAGAAGTGTTCTTTTCAAATTTCTTGTTTGCATTTCAATATTTTTAAACACTTGTTTTGTACAAGATATCAGGGGTTGATGATCAGGTACATTCGTACTTTTTAGATTTCTTTTCCTGAAAACACTGGTTAAATTCGTACCCATTTCAAAAAGTCAAAGTATCCTTAAAAAAAAAAAACTGCAATTAAAATTAAGAAATTAAAAAGATACCGGTTTATACATCGGTCTGGATAAATCCCTTGCAAAAGAATAAAATAAAAAATTCACATAAAAATATTGAAATGCAAACAAGAAATTTGAAAAAAATGCTGCCATTGGTTTAAACTTAGCATGAGAGTACTTTGCGTGGCTAGCGTAGACTGTTAAATGATGGGTTGCTTGGATAAAATATGTTAGAAATAAAGCCACAATCAATAGATCTTATATAGGATTAGTTCCTTTAGGGAAAGAAAATTAATCTAACAAAAATTATTTTTTTAAGTAGATTAAACATATTAAGAAACAAAAATTCTAAAAATTACATAAAAATTATAACACACTCTACAACAATTAATCACTTCAATGGTAGCCTTGAGATAAGTCGAAGGTAACAAGACTGTTTCCATATCCCTGCGGCTATTAATAAAACATAACCCCTCCACCCCCCCCCCCCCCAAAAAAAAAGTGCATTGCTCTGTTCACAATATTTTTTTTAACAAAAATAAAACTTCAAATTTAAATTTTAAAAGTAACTTTCATCTAAGCAATCTGTCTTTTTCTGTAACTTTTTTTATATTCAAACGCTGGTATAACAAAAATTTTATATAAATGTTAATTTATTCCAGTATATAAGATTAAAAGTAGCAGAATCAAATACAAATCCTCATACCACAGCTTATAAAAGTTATTGTTTAAGGTTTTTTTTTTTTTTTTTTTTTTTGGGGGGGGGGGGGGCTTAGAGGGTTAAATTCCAAGTCCAATATTTAATAAGTATCGTAATATATATATATATATATATATATATATATATATATATATATATACACATATATATAAACAAGATCATAAAGCTTTTAGTTTTAAAAAAAAGAACATCTTAACTTACAACAGAAAAAGTGAAAAGGTAAAACATAAGAAGAAACATTTATTCTCAGAGACTACATTTATTTAAAAATCCAATAAATACTACATTCCCAGGGTCCATGATAACTCTAAATATTAAAGTCAAATATCATTGTTAAAGAAAATCTTTACAAATGAACCTAATGTTAGGGGCACTACTGTCTTCGACAGCAAATATGGTGTTCCAACTTCATGTTCCAAACATACATGCTCCGGTCTGTTTAGATTTTATATTTTTAAACGATAGAATTCTATAGCTCAGGCCTATGATGATAACCCTAAAACCAGGGTTGAATCAATTTATATATTTAAACAAAAATGTTTTCAAACTAATCTAATGCTGGGGGGGCCCATTGCCTTTGAAAACGCATGCCCTTGAATTTGCTTGATTTTGCATTTTTAAATGAAAATCTCTCTAAATGAACTAAAGAGCATTGGCTATAGTGATTGCAGATTTGACTTCTGATGTTTAGATTTATTAAACATTCAATTCTGATGTTTCAATATCAAATAAATTTGTTATGAGTAATTTATTGGGTAAATGATATTTCAAATGAAAATGAGAAAAATTCACTTTGAATAGAATTTTTTTTTTTTTGTTCATGAGATAAACTAAATAATATAAAATGCTCCATGTTCCCTCTTTTAAACTTGGAAAGATTCCTTATTTAAATATTAGTAAAAAATTATAACATTCATTTTACAAGACAGAAAAAAAAAAAAAAAAAAAAAATTAGTTTTCAAAGGATTTTTTAAATTTTTTATACAGAAGAGATTTTTAAAACATTGTGAGATCTATTTACTTGTGCAAAAAATCTTATTAGGCTCAACACAGTAATAGTCTCAGAGACTACCTGTTATGGGTTAAATCAACATTAATTATGAAAACATATGATAAGTGAACTTGAATAGTTATCATATGAGTTTTTGATTTTGAAAATGGGGCAAGTCCATTTTAAGAAAAAAATTAGTTAAAGCTAAATCTTATTACAAATTAATACAAAATTTATATTTTTAATCAATTCACAACAAATATCTTTCAATATCAGTATAAATTTGTAACGAGTAATTTATTGGGTCAACGTTATTTCAAATGTGTTGATTTTGAAAATGAGAAAAGTTCACTTTGAATAGAATTTTTTTTTTTTTTTTTTTTTTTTTTTTTTGTTCATGAGATAAACTAAATAATATAAAATGCTCCATGTTCCCTCTTTTAAACTTGGAAAGATTCCTTATTTAAATATTAGTAAAAAAATTATAACATTCATTTTACAAGACAGAAAAAAAAAAAATTAGTTTTCAAAGGATTTTTTAGACTTTTTATACAGAAGATATTTTTAAAACATTGTAAGATCTATCTACTTGCGCAAAAATCTTATTAGGCTCAACACAGTAATAGTCTCAGACACCTGTTATGGGTTAAATCAACATTAATTATGAAAACATATGATAAGTGAACTTGAATAGTTATCATATGAATTTTTGATTTTGAAAATGGGGCAAGTCCATTTTAAGAAAAAATTTAGTTAAAGCTAAATCTTTTTACAAATTAATACAAAATTTATATTTTTAATCAATTCACAACAAATATCTTTCAATATCAGTATAAATTTGTTACAAGTAATTTATTGGGTCAACGTTATTTCAAATGTGTTGATTTTGAAAATGAGAAAAGTTCACTTTGAATAGAATTTTTTTTTTTTTTTTTTTTTTTTTTTTTTTGCATCATAATCGTAACAAGCACAATCAGCATTTCATGACAAATACTTAAATCTTCACTATCTAAATTAAGAACTATAATTAAAGGCATACAACTTATTACTGAATATTTCTTATTTTTTCTACTCTTTGCTATAAAATTAAATTTATTTTGTTTTATTGTAACTTTTATAATAAAGAACGAAATACAGAAATAAAATAAAATATTCAATTTTTTGTATGTCCTTCTTATGTTCCATTCAAAGAAAATCAAGTGACACAAGTCCATGGAGGAATACTAAAAACATGGTTTTTTTCAGCTAACACAGATAACCATTATTGCATATTAATGTTACATAAAATAAGACCACAAAAAATATAAAATATGTCTATTACTGCTTATGAATACCATTAAACCCATTCAAATGCAAAACATTAAATATCTAGCAATAACATAAAATGAACTTGCCCAACTTTCAAAATAAATGGCTCATATTACACAGTGATAAGAGTTTACACCATTTGATAAAGCTGATCCTAACAACCTTTCATAGTCATTCCATTTTCAGTTCCACATACTCGAAAAATTCAGTGTAAAATAAGGTTTTGAAACCCAAACCAAAAATCTACATTTATTTATATATATATTACAAAAAATCACATTTATTTTTTATTAATGATTTTTTTTTTTTTCTGTGACCAGTTGAGGGGAGAGATCAATGAAAAGAGAATTGCTGAATTGTGAAATCTGGCAAATAAATAATTCGTGGAAGAATCCCATGTCCATATCTAATATTTGCCTACAAGACCTTCTCTGTATAAGGTACAATACTCTCTACAAGGTACAAACATAATGTGTGGCACACAAAAGAATATCTTTTCTCTGGATGAATTTTTGGGCACTGCCAACTAATTATATCATGCAATCACTGCTGACTTTTGTGACACACATTAACAGTAGCCCAATCCCAAAAATTCCATGAAAATCGCAGATTGTTTAAAAAAAAATTTAGAAATGCACAAAAAGGCGACATTCCTCCATATTAAATGAAATTTGCAGATATGTGAAAAAGTCGAATGTGACTAATTTTATATGATATTGATTTCACATTGAAACAAGCACTTTAGATTTAAAGGAGACAGCTGATTTATTTTAAACATACTTATATCAAGTATGCAATTAAAACATTACATTTTGAATTTTTTTTTTTTTTTTTTTTTTTTTTTTATAATCCATAATAAAATATTACTCTACTCTTTACAGAATTTAATCTGTTAACATGGAAATATGAAAAACAGTACATGCACTTTTAAACATATAAAAAATATATTCATCAGGGTAAAACAATCAGAACTTTTAGCAAAAGGTGTTTAACAAAAACATGTTTTGAAAATCATGAAACAAAGTTTAAAACTTTATAGAAATGATTAAGATGGAAAGAACAAAACATGAGAATGCATTTATTGACAAACATGTACTATTACTATTTCTTTAAACATTTTAAAAATCTAATATTTTAAAAACAATAAAAAATTCATTTTTTAAATAATTTTATAAAATTTGATATTTTTTTAAAACAAATACTTACTTTCTAGTTAGAATATTATAATTTTTACAACCAGGCATAATTATCTGTATTAAATCAACTCCTAAAAGAAAGGGGAAAAAATTAAATTAAATCAGCAATCTTTAATATCTTTTAAAAATGTATTTACTTCATTTATGCATAAAATATTCAAAGCCTTAATATTTTAAGTAAAACTATTTCAGTTTTAAACATTGCTCCTAAATAGCACAGATATGATAAAAACATAGTATTCAGATACTCCCACATTGTCAATACTTGATTCACAGTTTAGATATTAGTTCCAAACCAATCAAAATGTAGATAAGTACCACTCAATTAAAGCAACTAAAACTGGTATTGAATAGAAGAGAGATAAAACAAGAAGAAAGCTGAGTATTTTCAAATTTTTTCTCATAAATTTACTACTTTTTTTTTTAATTTGTTTATCACACATCACATCTTTTTAGAAGTGGAATAATAGTTGGATAGCATTTTTAGAATAACGATCAGTGATGGCAGCCATGTTTTACTCTGAGTGAGCTGGACGAATAATAAACTCGAAGCCACTGCGGTCGTCCGATGATCTCAGAACCCCAAGCTCTGCCCTTCCCACTTTTCAAAGTCATTAATTTAATGGATTTTCGCTTTTAAATTAATCCGGTAACATCAATTTTCGTTTTCTCAATCTGCTCAACTGTATCAGAAAAAGTATAAGATGGGCTCGTGGAATGACACACTCAGCAAATTCTGCAGCTTGCCACTCGAGATGAATAATGAGCTCAAAGCCGCTGTGATTGTTTGACGATCTCAGATCCCTCAGCCCTACACTTCCTTCTTTTCAAAGCTATTAATGTAATTAATTTTGTTTTTAAATTTGTAGTAAATATCTTTTTTCCTTTCTCGACCCACTCAAGTATATTGGAAAGGGTATTAGATGGACTCGTGACATACCACACTCTGCAAATTGTTTATTAAAAAAATAAGTAAAATGATGTCACCAGATAAATTTAAAAGTGAAAATCATTTAATTAAAGACTTCAAAAAGCAAGAAGGGTATATATTGGGGCTGTGAGATCGTCACATGACTGCAGCAGCTTCGTGCTTATTATTCGTCCAGTTCAGGTTAAAACATGACTCCCCTCACTGATTGTTATTCTAAATAAGCCATCCAAACTATTATTCTGCTACTAAAAAAATGTGATGTTTTAAAAAAAAAAATGTTAAAAAACTGTGGTAAATTTATGAGATACAATTTGAAGACACTTAATTTTCTTCTTGTTTTATTTTGCTTAATGCTTATGTTAAATACCAGTTTGTTGTTGTTTTAAACTGAGACAGGATTTCTTTAAGAGCCTATAACAGTCATGTGAAGACACTCTGAAGTTAACGTTAAACCAACAGCAGTATTCTTGTCAAATTTCTTGTTTGCATTTCAATATTTTTAAACACTTTCTAGTTTCTAGTACAGGAAATCAGGAGTTGATGACTGTGTATCTTCGTACTTTTTAGATTTATTTTCCTGAAGACACTTTCAATTTCGTAACCATGATAAAGATATATAATAAATATGTAGCGCAAACAAATAGAGATCCTTATATCAATGTTTTTCATAGTTATTGTTTTATAAATTGGTTAAAAAAAAAAAATTATACTTTCAGTGTTAAATTCAAAGTCCAGTACTTAATTAAGCATTAAAAAAAAATATAAGCAAGTTCTTACATTAACTTAGCTTTTATTTTAAAATAAGACAACATCTTAACTTATAACAGAGAAGGTAAAAAGGAAAAAAAAAAGAAGCAACTTATTGTCTCAAAGACTTATGGCAACTTATGGTCATTTATTTACACTGTTAAAATAAATTTGTGATGTTTTCCTGCACTTCCTGCTGTAAGTTTTTAGATACTGATACTGTAAAATCGATTAATTTAAGTAAAAATTTATTTATTTCTCTCACATGCACCACACAACCAATAACAACATGACTTTTCCCAGACTTAAGATTCCAGAAACAATCTTACAAAACTCTGAAAGATTGCAGCTTGTAAATTTTACAGCAACTGTGTTGGCAGACGAAGAGCCAGGACCTTCTGTTGTAAAATACAGAATTTTTTTTTTTTTTTTACAGGTTACAAATCTAATAAATACTATCTGACCTGCCCAGCATTCCCTGGGTCCATGATAACAACTCTAACCATTGAAGTAAAATATCATTGTTAATGAAAATCTTTCCAAATGAATGTAAGGGGGGGCACTACTGCCTTTGGCAGCATGCATACTATGTGCTATGCTTTCTGTTCCAAACAAACATGCTCCGCTCTGTTTAGATTTTATATTTTTTAACGATAGATCATCATAGCCCATGTCTGTGATGATAACCCTAAAACCAGTCTTGAATCAATTTATATATTTAAACAAAAATCTTTCCAAACTAACCTAATGTTGGGATGACCACTGCCTTTGAAAGTGTATGCCCTTGAATTTAAATGATATTACATTTTTAAATGAAAATCTATCCAAACAAACTAAGGAGCATTAGCTATAGTGATTACAGATTTAATTTCTGACATTTTGATATATTAACCATTCAATCCTGATCAAAAGTTTATGAGATAACCTAAATATTATAACATGCCCCCTTTTTCCTCTTTTAAACTTGAAAAGATTCCTTATTTAAATATTAGTAAAAAATTACAACATTCATTTTACAAGTAAGGGGAAAAAAAATCAGTTTTCAAAGGAATTTTCATACAGGAAAGATTTTTAAAATATTATGTGGTCTTTCTACTTTTACAAAAATTCTCATTAGGCTCAACACAGTGATGGTCTCAGAGACTGCACCTTCCCTGTTATGGGTTAAATCAACATTAATTATAAAAACATATGATAAGTGAATTTGAAAAGTTATCATATGAATGTTTGATTTTGAAAATGTGACAAGTCCATTTTGTGAAAAAAAACAAAAACAAAAAAACAAGTTAAAGCTAAATCTTATTACAAATTAATACAAAATTGATATTTTTAATCAATTCACAACAAATATATTTCAATATCAGTATAAATTTATTACTAGTAATAAATTGGGTCAACACTATATCAAACAAGTTGATTTTGAAAGTGAGGCAAGTTTACTTTAAATAGAATTATTATTTCTCATGTTGCAGAATGGTAACAAGCACAATCAGAATTTCATCACGAATACTTAAATATTTACTATCTAAATTAAGAAATATAATTACAGGCATACAACTTATTACTGAATATTTCTTATTTTTCTACTTTTTCCTATACAATTAAATTTATTTTTGTTTTATTGTAACTTTTCTAATGAAGAATGAAATACAGAAAAAAAGTAAATATCGTAAAATCCTAAAAGTAAGTCCCCTCCCACTTTTAAGTAATTTTGATTCTCTTTTACATTCCCAAATATAAGCCCCCCCCCCTCCCCACACACACACACAAAAAAAAAAAAAGGTACAAAAAGTTGATTTTAAAAATCCAAGGAAGAAAATTTTCAATTTTTTGAAAATTTTGGCAGATTTTCACTTTTAATTTTATATTTTGTTAATGAAATACCCCCCCCCCCCCCACATACACACAGACTTACACATGAAATGTCTGATTCTCTTCTCTGCCCTTCCCAACACAAAAAGTTCCAAAATCTTGAGAATCTAAAATTCTTCTGGCATTCTTGCTGCTCACTAGTAATATAACAATAAGTAAAAAATCAGTCCTCCAAACTACAATCTCCCCCTCCATCTAAAATTTATGTTTCCCCCTCCCCCTCAGTATACAAAGTTTAAAATCTTTAAAACTCTTTACTAAAAAATATATGCTCTATTTGTTGTTGTACAATGACAATAAATAAATAATCAACCATTTCAATTATCTCTCTACCCTCAAAATTTCACCTTCCCGTCCCTCTTTGCCAACCCCTATAATTTTTCGTTTTTTTAACTATTTATAAAAAAAAGATATTTTGTCCCATTTGATGCTCTCTATTAACAATAAATAAATAACAAATGAACTAAATTACAACCCCCTTCCTTTGAAATTCATATTACCCCCTCATCTCCGAAAATACCGTTTAAAATTTGTAAAACTGTTATTTGAATAAATCTTTTGTTTTATTTGTTGCTCTTTACTAAAAACAAATAGATAATTTGTCACCTAAGTTTTATCTCAATTCCAAAAATGCCCCCCCTCCCCCACCACCTCCACCACACACACAAATAAATATTTAAAATCTTTAAAATTATATTTTTTTTAATCTGCTGTATTTATCTTTTTTTTTTTAATCTGCTTTTTTTGTTTATCTTTAATAACAATGGGTCCCCAATAGTTTCATTTCCCCCACTAACACCCCACTCAGCAAATACTCAGCAAATCTTTAATATATGTTTAAACACTGTTCGATTTCTTATTTTATAGTAAGGTAACTCATCTCATATAAGTATCACTCATCTAAAATAATCATTCCCTTTGAAATTTTTGCTGTGTCCTTTTCTTCCAAGGGAGGGGGGTGGATTTCTAAATATGAGAGGGAAGCAAAAATTTCATATTTTTTCGCAGTTTGGATATTCTTTCCTTACTGAATCATGTATATATTTTATGTTATGAAATAAAATATGTTCTCTAAAATAACTCTCCTACCATTAACAAAATCAGCTGTGAAAACAGTGAAATTACAAAAAAGACTACAATTTTCTCTCTACCCCCCCCCCCCTTCTTTTCTGAAGATTGAGAATGGAAATTTAAAGGGAGAGTTGCATGATCATTTATTTATTGTTGCTAGAAGTAAAAATACAGCATAAAAATCTTTAAAAAAATAATTTTAAAGATTTTAAGTTTATGTGCTTGGGAGGGGAAGGAAAAGAGAGAAGCAGAATTTTTTTGGGTGGGGAGGAGCAAATTAGATAATTATTTAATTAATGTTGAAAATCATTATTTAATTATTGTAGGAAAATAATTAAAGACTTTAAAGTCTGTACTGGTGAAGGCAAAGAAAATAAATAGGACCTTTTTGGGCAAAAGGGGAGAAGGGAATAATTTAGATTGTTATTTAAATAATGTTACAAAAAATTGCAAATACAACAGAAAAAATTAAGAATTTTAAGATTTAAAAGTTAATGAGATGCATTTGCAGTGGGAGGGTCTTCATGAGATGAGGGGAGGGGGGAACAGGGAAGGAAATCGGATTTTAGGACGAGGTGTTGACTTAGATGGTATATTAGGTTTATTTATTGTTAATATAGAGTATTAAATAAGCCTGAAAAGAAATTCAAAATTAAAGAGTTATAAAGGTTGGACTATGAGGTTTTGGTACTAAAGGGAGGAGGGGGAAGGGAGAAGCAGAAATTTTGAGAGGGATTTAGATGATTAATTATTTATTGTTACAATAGAACAACAAATAAAGAAAAAGATTTTAAAAGATTCTTTCTTTTTTTTTTTTTTTTTTTTTTTTTTGAGTGAAAATCTGCCAAAATACAGAAGATTCTTGCCCCTTTTTACTTCTAAATTAATGATAGAAATGTGTTTTTAAATGATTTTTTTTTTCAATCTCAAGTATAAGCCCCCTCCCACATTTAAAACTTTTTTGTTTTGAAAAAGAGGGGGCTTACAATCAGGATTTTATGGTAAGTAAATAAAATAAAATATTAAATTTTTTATTATAATTATACTCCATTCAAAGAAAATCAATGTTTTCATTGTTTTTGAAAGTGAGGCAAGTCTATGGGCGAATACTAAAACCAGATTTTTTTTCAACTAACACAGTTAACCGTTATTGCATATTAATTTTACATGAAATAAGACCACAAAAAATTTAAAATGCGTCTATTACTTCTTATGAATACTTTTAAACCCATTCAAATGCAAACCATTAAATATCTAGAAATAAAAAAAAAATGGGCTTGCTCCAGTTTCAAAATAAATGGCTCATATTACACAGTTATAAGTGTTTACATCATTTGACAAAGGTGATTTTATTACCTTCCAATCAACCTTTCATAGTCATACAATTTTTGGTCCCACACACTCGAAAAATCCAGTATAAAATAACATTTTGGCACCCAGACTCAAAAAAAAAAAAAAAAAAATCTACATTTATTTAAATACATTGCAAAAAAATCACTTTTTTTTTTGCGACCAGTTGACAGATCAATGAAAAGAGAATTGCCGAATTGTGAAATTTGGCAAAACATGAATAATTCATGGAAAAATCCCATGCCCATATTTAATGTTTTCCTGCAAGATTATCTCTGAATAATACCAAGATGCAAACTTAAAAGTGGTACCCAAAAGGATTGCTCTTCTCGGGATGAATTTTTCTGTACTGCTAATGAATTATACATTATGCAATCACTGCTGACTTTCATGATACACATCAACAGTTTCCCCTCACCAATTTTATAAATATTGCAGAGATTTAAAAAAAAAAAAAAAAAAAAGCAGAAATCCACCAAAAGGTGACATTTCTGTATATTAAATTAAATTTGCAGATCTGCGAAAAAGTCGAATGTCTGACTAATTTTATATGATATTGATTTCATATTGAAACAAGCACTTTAGGTTTAAAGGAGACAAATAATGTATTTTAAGCATACTTACATCACCTATGCAATTAATGCAATATATATATTTTTTTTCTTCATAAATCATAACAAAATACTACTGTACTCTTTACATTATTCAATCTATTAACATGGAATCATGAAAAACAGTGCACACTTTTAAACATATCACAAAATGTATTTATCAGGGAAAAATAATCGGAACTTTCAAGCAAAGGTTTAATGAAAACATCTTTTAAAAATCTTGAAAACAAAGTTTAGAACTTTATAGAAATGATTATAAATAGATAGAAAGAACCAAGCATGAGAATGCATTTATTTACAAACAAGTATTATTATTATTTTAAACATATTTAAAATCTAATATTTTAACAACAATAAGAAATTCATTTTTTAAATAATGATATAAAATAATTTTTTTTTTAAACAAAAACTTACTTTCTAAGTAAAATACTAATCATTTTTATAATTGAGCATAATTATCTGCATTAAATCAGCTCCTAAAAGAAAGGAAAAAATAATAAAATCAGACGAGCAATCTTTAATATCTTTTAAAAATTTAATTACTTCATTTCTGCATTTTTTTTTTCAGAGTCTTAATATTTAAATTAAAACAATTTCAGTTTTAAACTTGGCTCCTAAATAGCACAGATATGATAAAAACATAGTATACAGATACGACCACATTGTAAATAACTTCATGATTCACAGCTTAGACATTAGTTCAAACTAATCAAAATGTAAAAAAGTTGCTCTCAATTAAAGGAACCAAAACTGGTATTGAATAGAAGAAAACTGACTATCTTCAAATTTTATCTCATAAATTTACCACAGTTTTTAAACATTTCTTTATAACATCTTTTTAGCAGCAGAATAATAATTTGGATGACTTTAGAAGAACAATGAGTGAGAGTTGTCATGTTTCACCTTGAGCTGCATGAATATTAATCTCGAAGTTGCTGCGGTTGTCCGACGATATCACAGCCCCAAGCCCTATACTTTCTGCTTCTCAAAGTCATTAATTTAATGAATTTCACTTTTAAATCTGTCTGATTTTCTGACTTTTTTTTTTTTTTTTTCAGATCTGTTCAAGTGCATCAGGAAGGGTATCAGACAGGCTCATGGAACGCTGTGCTCTGCGAATTCTGCAGTCTTCTCCCAGCCCACCACTTGAGACAAATAAGTTCACAGCCACTGCGATTGTCAGACAATCTCAGAGCCCCGAGGTCTATTCTTCCCTGTTTATTAAAATAAACAAATAAAACAATATCACCAGAAAAGACTTCAAAAACTGAGAAAGGTAGGGCTCGGGACTCTGCGATTATCCAATGACCGAAGCGGCTTCGAGCTTATTATTCGTCCAGATCAGGATAAAACATGACCGCTCTTACCGATTGTTATTCTAAATAAGCCATCCAAACTATTATTCTGCTTCTAAAAAGATGCAATATGTCATAAACGTTTGAAAACAGTGGTAGATTTATGAGATACAATTTGAAGATATTCAATTTTCTTCTTGTTTTATTTTGCTTATGTTCAATACCAGTTTTTGTTGCTTTAAACTAGGACAATATTTTTTTAAGAGCCTATAACAGTCACATGAAAGCACTCTGAAGTTAATGTTAAATCAATGGCAGTGTTCTTTTCAAATTTCTTGTTTCCATTCTAATATTTAATTTTTTTTTTTTTTTTTTTTATTTTTTTGTACAGGATATCAGGGGTTGATGACTGTGTATTTTCGTACTTTTTAGATTTCTTTTGCTGAGGACACTTTCAATTCGTAACCATTTCCAAAACTGAAAGTATCCTCACAAAACAAAAAACTGCAATCAAAATGAAATAATTAAAGATACTGGGTTATAAACCAGCCTTAGATATCCATTGCCAAAAAAAAAAAAAATCATTGAAAAATATTGAAGTGCAAAAGAGAAATTTCAAAAGAATCCTGCAATTGGTTACAACCTTAGCTTGAGAGTACCTTTGCATGGTTAGCATAGACTGTTAAGTGATGGGTTGCTTGGGTGAAAATTGTTAGAAAGAAAGCCACAATTACATTTATAACATATATTATATATGACTAGTTTCTTTAGGAAAATAAAATTAATCTAACAATTTTTTTTTTTTTTTTTTAAGTAGATTAAACATATCAAGGCACAGAAATTCAAAAAATTACACCAAAATTATAACACACACCACAACAGTTAATCACTTCAATGGAAGCATCAAGATAAAGTGGGGTTAACAAGATTGTTTCCATATCCCCGCTACGATTAAAGTGGTTAATAAAGCATAACACCCCAAAAAAGTACCTTGCTCTGTTAACAATATTTTTTTAAAAACAAAAATAAAATTCCAACTTTAAATTTTCAAGTTACTTTCCTTTAAGCACCCTAACCGTCTTTTTCTGTAACTGTTTTTGAATTCAAAGGCTAACATAACAAAAATTTGATATTAATGTTAATATTTTCCAGTGGATTATATTAATAAATATGTAGTGTAATCAAATATAAATCCTTATATCAATGTTTTTATAGCTATTGTTTTATGAATAATTAAAAAAATTAATTTATTCTTACAGTGTTACAAGTCTAGTATTTAATTAGCATTAAAAAAAATGAAAACAAGTTCTTACTTTAACTTAGCTTTTATTTTAAAATAAGACAACTTCTTAACTTTTAACAGAGAAGGTGAAAAGGTAAGACAAAACAAGCAACTTATGGTCTCAGAGACCACATTTATTTGCACTGTACACAAAATTTGTAATTTTTCCTGCATTTTCTGTTGTAATTTTTTAGACACTGATGCTGTAAAATCGAATTCAAGTATAAGTGAAGTAAAAATTAAATTCTTTCTCTCACATGCCACAAGCAATAAAAACGTGACTTTCCAAAGACGGCAGAAACACTCTTAAAGAACTCTTAAAGACAACAGTTTGTAAA
This sequence comes from Maratus michaelseni, assembly GCA_963931845.1. Taxonomy (NCBI): domain Eukaryota; kingdom Metazoa; phylum Arthropoda; class Arachnida; order Araneae; family Salticidae; genus Maratus; species Maratus michaelseni. The sequence goes on from OZ007598.1 coordinate 260,186,716, forward strand.
TTTTACAGCAACTGTGTTGGCAGACGGAGTGCCAGCCCTTTCTGTTGTAAAACACAGAATTTTTTAAATACTATCTGACCTGGCCGGCATTGCCTGAGCCCATGATGATAACTCTAAATATTGAAGTAATATATCATTGTTAATAAAAATCTTTACAAATGAACCCAATGTTGGGGGAACTATTGCCTTCGGCAATATACACAGGCTGTACTGCACTTTCTGTTCCAAACAGACATGATCTGGTCTGTTTAGATTTTATATTTTTATACGATTGTTTGTCATAGCCCAGGCCTGTGATGATAACCCTAAAACCAGTGTTGAATCAATTTATATATTTAAACAAAAATCTTTCCAAACTAACCTAATGTTGGGATGACCATTGCCTTTGAAAGTGTATGCCCTTGAATTTAAATGATATTACATTTTTAAATGAAAATCTATCCAAACAAACTAAGGAGCATGAGCTATAGTGATTACAGATTTAATTTCTGACATTTTGATATATTAACCATTCAATCCTGATCAAAAGTTTATGAGATAACCTAAATATTATAACATGCCCCCTTTTTCCTCTTTTAAACTTGAAAAGATTCCTTATTTAAATATTAGTAAAAAATTACAACATTCATTTTACAAGTAAGGGGGAAAAAAGTCAGTTTTCAAAGGAATTTTCATACAGGAGAGATTTTTAAAATATTGTGTGGTCTTTCTACTTTTACAAAAATTCTCATTAGGCTCAACACAGTGATGGTCTCAGAGACTGCACCTTCCCTGTTATGGGTTAAATCAACATTAATTATAAAAACATATGATAAGTGAATTTGAAAAGTTATCATATGAATGTTTGATTTTGAAAATGTGACAAGTCCATTTTGTGAAAAAAAACAAAAACAAAAAAACAAGTTAAAGCTAAATCTTATTACAAATTAATACAAAATTAATATTTTTAATCAATTCACAACAAATATATTTCAATATCAGTATAAATTTATTACTAGTAATAAATTGGGTCAACACTATATCGAACAAGTTGATTTTGAAAGTGAGGCAAGTTTACTTTAAATAGAATTATTATTTCTCATGTTGCAGAATGGTAACAAGCACAATCAGAATTTCATCACGAATACTTAAATATTTACTATCTAAATTAAGAAATATAATTACAGGCATACAACTTATTACTGAATATTTCTTATTTTTCTACTTTTTCCTATACAATTAAATTTATTTTTGTTTTATTGTAACTTTTCTAATGAAGAATGAAATACAGAAAAAAAGTAAATATCGTAAAATCCTAAAAGTAAGTCCCCTCCCACTTTTAAGTAATTTTGATTCTCTTTTACATTCCCAAATATAAGCCCCCCCCCCCCCCCCCCCCCCCCCCCTCCCCACACACACACAAAAAAAAAAAAAAATAGGTACAAAAAGTTGATTTTAAAAATCCAAGGAAGAAAATTTTCAATTTTTTGAAAATTTTGGCAGATTTTCACTTTTAATTTTATATTTTGCTAATGAAATACCACCCCCCCCCCACACACACACAGACTTACACATGAAATGTCTGATTCTCTTCTCTGCCCTTCCCAACACAAAAAGTTCCAAAATCTTGAGAATCTAAAATTCTTCTGGCATTCTTGCTGCTCACTAGTAATATAACAATAAGTAAAAAATCAGTCCTCCAAACTACAATCTCCCCCTCCATCGAAAATTTATGTTTCCCCCTCCCCCTCAGTATACAAAGTTTAAAATCTTTAAAACTCTTTACTAAAAAATATATGCTCTATTTGTTGTTGTACAATGACAATAAATAAATAATCAACCATTTCAATTATCTCTCTACCCTCAAAATTTCACCTTCCCCTCCCTCTTTTCCAACCCCTATAATTTTTCGTTTTTTTAACTATTTATAAAAAAAAGATATTTTGTCCCATTTGATGCTCTCTATTAACAATAAATAAATAACAAATGAACTAAATTACAACCCCCTTCCTTTGAAATTCATATTACCCCCACATCTCCGAAAATACCGTTTAAAATTTGTAAAACTGTTATTTGAATAAATCTTTTGTTTTATTTGTTGCTCTTTACTAAAAACAAATAGATAATTTGTCACCTAAGTTTTATCTCAATTCCAAAAATGCCCCCCCTCCCCCACCACCTCCACCACACACACAAATAAATATTTAAAATATTTAAAATTATTTTTTTTTAATCTGCTGTATTTATCTTTTTTTTTTAATCTGCTTTTTTTGTTTATCTTTAATAACAATGGGTCCCCAAAAGTTTCATTTCCCCCACTAACACCCCACTCAGCAAATACTCAGCAAATCTTTAATATATGTTTAAACACTGTTCGATTTCTTATTTTATAGTAAGGTAACTCATCTCATATAAGTATCACTCATCTAAAATAATCATTCCCTTTGAAATTTTTGCTGTGTCCTTTTCTTCCAAGGGAGGGGGGTGGATTTCTAAATATGAGAGGGAAGCAAAAATTTCATATTTTTTCGCAGTTTGGACATTCTTTCCTTACTGAATCATGTATATATTTTATGTTATGAAATAAAATATGTTCTCTAAAATAACTCTCCTACCATTAACAAAATCAGCTGTGAAAACAGTGAAATTACAAAAAAGACTACAATTTTCTCTCTACCCCCCCCCCCTTCTTTTCTGAAGATTGAGAATGGAAATTTAAAGGGAGAGTTGCATGATCATTTATTTATTGTTGCTAGAAGCAAAAATACAGCATAAAAATCTTTAAAAAATAATTTTAAAGATTTTAAGTTTATGTGCTTGGGAGGGGAAGGAAAAGAGAGAAGCAGAATTTTTTTGGGTGGGGAGGAGCAAATTAGATAATTATTTAATTAATGTTGAAAATCATTATTTAATTATTGTAGGAAAATAATTAAAGACTTTAAAGTCTGTACTGGTGAAGGCAAAGAAAATAAATAGGACCTTTTTGGGCAAAAGGGGAGAAGGGAATAATTTAGATTGTTATTTAAATAATGTTACAAAAAATTGCAAATACAACAGAAAAAATTAAGAATTTTAAGATTTAAAAGTTAATGAGATGCATTTGCAGTGGGAGGGTCTTCATGAGATGAGGGGAAGGGGGAACAGGGAAGGAAATCGGATTTTAGGAGGAGGTGTTGACTTAGATGGTATATTAGGTTTATTTATTGTTAATATAGAGTATTAAATAAGCCTGAAAAGAAATTCAAAATTAAAGAGTTATAAAGGTTGGACTATGAGGTTTTGGTACTAAAGGGAGGAGGGGGAAGGGAGAAGCAGAAATTTTGAGAGGGATTTAGATGATTAATTATTTATTGTTACAATAGAACAACAAATAAAGAAAAAGATTTTAAAAGATTTTCTTTTTTTTTTTTTTTTTTTTTTTTTGAGTGAAAATCTGCCAAAATACAGAAGATTCTTGCCCCTTTTTACTTCTAAATTAATGATAGAAATGGGTTTTTAAATGATTTTTTTTTTTCAATCTCAAGTATAAGCCCCCTCCCACATTTAAAACTTTTTTGTTTTGAAAAAGAGGGGGCTTACAATCGGGATTTTATGGTAAGTAAATAAAATAAAATATTAAATTTTTTATTATAATTATACTCCATTCAAAGAAAATCAATGTTTTCATTGTTTTTAAAAGTGAGGCAAGTCTATGGGCGAATACTAAAACCAGATTTTTTTTCAACTAACACAGTTAACCGTTATTGCATATTAATTTTACATGAAATAAGACCACAAAAAATTTAAAATGCGTCTATTACTTCTTATGAATACTTTTAAACCCATTCAAATGCAAACCATTAAATATCTAGAAATAAAAAAAAAAATGGGCTTGCTCCAGTTTCAAAATAAATGGCTCATATTACACAGTTATAAGTGTTTACATCATTTGACAAAGGTGATTTTATTACCTTCCAATCAACCTTTCATAGTCATACCATTTTTGGTCCCACACACTCGAAAAATCCAGTATAAAATAACATTTTGGCACCCAGACTCAAAAAAAAAAAAAAAAATCTACATTTATTTAAATACATTGCAAAAAAATCACTTTTTTTTTTTTTGCGACCAGTTGACAGATCAATGAAGAGAATTGCCGAATTGTGAAATTTGGCAAAACATGAATAATTCATGGAAAAATCCCATGCCCATATTTAATGTTTTCCTGCAAGATTATCTCTGAATAATACCAAGATGCAAACTTAAAAGTGGTACCCAAAAGGATTGCTCTTCTCGGGATGAATTTTTCTGTACTGCTAATGAATTATACATTATGCAATCACTGCTGACTTTCATGATACACATGAACAGTTTCCCCTCACCAATTTTATAAATATTGCAGAGATTTAAAAAAAAAAAAAATAAGCAGAAATCCACCAAAAGGTGACATTTCTGTATATTAGATTAAATTTGCAGATCTGCGAAAAAGTCGAATGTCTGACTAATTTTATATGATATTGATTTCATATTGAAACAAGCACTTTAGGTTTAAAGGAGACAACTAATGTATTTTAAGCATACTTACATCACCTATGCAATTAATGCAATATATATATTTTTTTTCTTCATAAATCATAACAAAATACTACTGTACTCTTTACATAATTCAATCTATTAACATGGAATCATGAAAAACAGTGCACACTTTTAAACATATCACAAAATGTATTTATCAGGGAAAAATAATCGGAACTTTCAAGCAAAGGTTTAATGAAAACATCTTTTAAAAATCTTGAAAACAAAGTTTAGAACTTTATAGAAATGATTATAAATAGATAGAAAGAACCAAGCATGAGAATGCATTTATTTACAAACAAGTATTATTATTATTTTAAACATATTTAAAATCTAATATTTTAACAACAATAAGAAATTCATTTTTTAAATAATGATATAAAATAATTTTTTTTTTAAACAAAAACTTACTTTCTAAGTAAAATACTAATCATTTTTATAATTGAGCATAATTATCTGCATTAAATCAGCTCCTAAAAAAAAGGAAAAAAAAATAAAATCAGACGAGCAATCTTTAATATCTTTTAAAAATTTAATTACTTCATTTCTGCATTTTTTTTTCAGAGTCTTAATATTTAAATTAAAACAATTTCAGTTTTAAACTTGGCTCCTAAATAGCACAGATATGATAAAAACATAGTATACAGATACGATCACATTGTAAATAACTTCATGATTCACAGCTTAGACATTAGTTCAAACTAATCAAAATGTAAAAAAGTTGCTCTCAATTAAAGGAACCAAAACTGGTATTGAATAGAAGAAAACTGACTATCTTCAAATTTTATCTCATAAATTTACCACAGTTTTTAAACATTTCTTTATAACATCTTTTTAGCAGCAGAATAATAATTTGGATGACTTTAGAAGGACAATGAGTGAGAGTTGTCATGTTTCACCTTGAGCTGCGTGAATATTAATCTCGAAGTTGCTGCGGTTGTCCGACGATATCACAGCCCCAAGCCCTATACTTTCTGCTTCTCAAAGTCATTAATTTAATGAATTTCACTTTTAAATCTGTCTGATTTTCTGACTTTTTTTTTTTTTTTTTTTTTTTTTTTTCCAGATCTGTTCAAGTGCATCAGAAAGGGTATCAGACAGGCTCATGGAACGCTGTGCTCTGCGAATTCAGCAGTCTTCTCCCAGCCCACCACTTGAGACAAATAAGTTCACAGCCACTGCGATTGTCAGACAATCTCAGAGCCCCGAGGTCTATAATTCCCTGTTTATTAAAATAAACAAATAAAACAATATCACCAGAAAAGACTTCAAAAACTGAGAAAGGTAGGGCTCGGGACTCTGCGATTATTCAATGACCGAAGCGGCTTCGAGCTTATTATTCGTCCAGATCAGGATAAAACATGACCGCTCTTACCGATTGTTATTCTAAATAAGCCATCCAAACTATTATTCTGCTTCTAAAAAGATGCAATATGTCATAAACGTTTGAAAACAGTGGTAGATTTATGAGATACAATTTGAAGATATTCAATTTTCTTCTTGTTTTATTTTGCTTATGTTCAATACCAGTTTTTGTTGCTTTAAACTAGGACAATATTTTTTTAAGAGCCTATAACAGTCACATGAAAGCACTCTGAAGTTAATGTTAAATCAATGGCAGTGTTCTTTTCAAATTTCTTGTTTCCATTCTAATATTTAATTTTTTTTTTTTTTTTTTGTACAGGATATCAGGGGTTGATGACTGGGTATTTTCGTACTTTTTAGATTTCTTTTGCTGAGGACACTTTCAATTCGTAACCATTTCCAAAACTGAAAGTATCCTCACAAAACAAAAAACTGCAATCAAAATGAAATAATTAAAGATACTGGGTTATAAACCAGCCTTAGATATCCATTGCCAAAAAAAAAAAAATCATTGAAAAATATTGAAGTGCAAAAGAGAAATTTCAAAAGAATCCTGCAATTGGTTACAACCTTAGCTTGAGAGTACCTTTGCATGGTTAGCATAGACTGTTAAGTGATGGGTTGCTTGGGTGAAAATTGTTAGAAAGAAAGCCACAATTACATTTATAACATATATTATATATGACTAGTTTCTTTAGGAAAATAAAATTAATCTAACAATTTTTTTTTTTTTTTTTTTTTTTTTTTAAGTAGATTAAACATATCAAGGCACAGAAATTCAAAAAATTACACCAAAATTATAACACACACACCACAACAGTTAATCACTTCAATGGAAGCATCAAGATAAAGTGGGGGTAACAAGATTGTTTCCATATCCCCGCTACGATTAAAGTGGTTAATAAAGCATAACACCCCAAAAAAGTACCTTGCTCTGTTAACAATATTTTTTTAAAAACAAAAATAAAATTCCAACTTTAAATTTTCAAGTTACTTTCCTTTAAGCACCCTAACCGTCTTTTTCTGTAACTGTTTTTGAATTCAAAGGCTAACATAACAAAAATTTGATATTAATGTTAATATTTTCCAGTGGATTATATTAATAAATATGTAGTGTAATCAAATATAAATCCTTATATCAATGTTTTTATAGCTATTGTTTTATGAATAATTAAAAAAATTAATTTATTCTTACAGTGTTACAAGTCTAGTATTTAATTAGCATTAAAAAAATGAAAACAAGTTCTTACTTTAACTTAGCTTTTATTTTAAAATAAGACAACTTCTTAACTTTTAACAGAGAAGGTGAAAAGGTAAGACAAAACAAGCAACTTATGGTCTCAGAGACCACATTTATTTGCACTGTACACAAAATTTGTAATTTTTCCTGCATTTTCTGTTGTAATTTTTTAGACACTGATGCTGTAAAATCGAATTCAAGTATAAGTGAAGTAAAAATTAAATTCTTTCTCTCACATGCCACAAGCAATAAAAACGTGACTTTCCAAAGACGGCAGAAACACTCTTAAAGAAATCTTAAAGACAACAGTTTGTAAATTTTACAGCAACTGTGTTGGCAGACGGAGTGCCAGCCCTTTCTGTTGTAAAACACAGAATTTTTTAAATACTATCTGACCTGGCCGGCATTGCCTGAGCCCATGATGATAACTCTAAATATTGAAGTAATATATCATTGTTAATAAAAATCTTTACAAATGAACCCAATGTTGGGGGAACTATTGCCTTCGGCAATATACACAGGCTGTACTGCACTTTCTGTTCCAAACAGACATGATCTGGTCTGTTTAGATTTTATATTTTTATACGATTGTTTGTCATAGCCCAGGCCTGTGATGATAACCCTAAAACCAGTGTTGAATCAATTTATATATTTAAACAAAAATCTTTCCAAACTAACCTAATGTTGGGATGACCATTGCCTTTGAAAGTGTATGCCCTTGAATTTAAATGATATTACATTTTTAAATGAAAATCTATCCAAACAAACTAAGGAGCATTAGCTATAGTGATTACAGATTTAATTTCTGACATTTTGATATATTAACCATTCAATCCTGATCAAAAGTTTATGAGATAACCTAAATATTATAACATGCCCCCTTTTTCCTCTTTTAAACTTGAAAAGATTCCTTATTTAAATATTAGTAAAAAATTACAACATTCATTTTACAAGTAAGGGGGAAAAAAGTCAGTTTTCAAAGGAATTTTCATACAGGAGAGATTTTTAAAATATTGTGTGGTCTTTCTACTTTTACAAAAATTCTCATTAGGCTCAACACAGTGATGGTCTCAGAGACTGCACCTTCCCTGTTATGGGTTAAATCAACATTAATTATAAAAACATATGATAAGTGAATTTGAAAAGTTATCATATGAATGTTTGATTTTGAAAATGTGACAAGTCCATTTTGTGAAAAAAAACAAAAACAAAAAAACAAGTTAAAGCTAAATCTTATTACAAATTAATACAAAATTGATATTTTTAATCAATTCACAACAAATATATTTCAATATCAGTATAAATTTATTACTAGTAATAAATTGGGTCAACACTATATCAAACAAGTTGATTTTGAAAGTGAGGCAAGTTTACTTTAAATAGAATTATTATTTCTCATGTTGCAGAATGGTAACAAGCACAATCAGAATTTCATCACGAATACTTAAATATTTACTATCTAAATTAAGAAATATAATTACAGGCATACAACTTATTACTGAATATTTCTTATTTTTCTACTTTTTCCTATACAATTAAATTTATTTTTGTTTTATTGTAACTTTTCTAATGAAGAATGAAATACAGAAAAAAAGTAAATATCGTAAAATCCTAAAAGTAAGTCCCCTCCCACTTTTAAGTAATTTTGATTCTCTTTTACATTCCCAAATATAAGCCCCCCCCTCCCCACACACACACACAAAAAAAAAAAAAAAAAGGTACAAAAAGTTGATTTTAAAAATCCAAGGAAGAAAATTTTCAATTTTTTGAAAATTTTGGCAGATTTTCACTTTTAATTTTATATTTTGTTAATGAAATACCCCCCCCCCCCCACATACACACAGACTTACACATGAAATGTCTGATTCTCTTCTCTGCCCTTCCCAACACAAAAAGTTCCAAAATCTTGAGAATCTAAAATTCTTCTGGCATTCTTGCTGCTCACTAGTAATATAACAATAAGTAAAAAATCAGTCCTCCAAACTACAATCTCCCCCTCCATCTAAAATTTATGTTTCCCCCTCCCCCTCAGTATACAAAGTTTAAAATCTTTAAAACTCTTTACTAAAAAATATATGCTCTATTTGTTGTTGTACAATGACAATAAATAAATAATCAACCATTTCAATTATCTCTCTACCCTCAAAATTTCACCTTCCCGTCCCTCTTTGCCAACCCCTATAATTTTTCGTTTTTTTAACTATTTATAAAAAAAAGATATTTTGTCCCATTTGATGCTCTCTATTAACAATAAATAAATAACAAATGAACTAAATTACAACCCCCTTCCTTTGAAATTCATATTACCCCCACATCTCCGAAAATACCGTTTAAAATTTGTAAAACTGTTATTTGAATAAATCTTTTGTTTTATTTGTTGCTCTTTACTAAAAACAAATAGATAATTTGTCACCTAAGTTTTATCTCAATTCCAAAAATGCCCCCCCTCCCCCACCACCTCCACCACACACAAATAAATATTTAAAATCTTTAAAATTATTTTTTTTTAATCTGCTGTATTTATCTTTTTTTTTTAATCTGCTTTTTTTGTTTATCTTTAATAACAATGGGTCCCCAAAAGTTTCATTTCCCCCACTAACACCCCACTCAGCAAATACTCAGCAAATCTTTAATATATGTTTAAACACTGTTCGATTTCTTATTTTATAGTAAGGTAACTCATCTCATATAAGTATCACTCATCTAAAATAATCATTCCCTTTGAAATTTTTGCTGTGTCTTTTTCTTCCAAGGGAGGGGGGTGGATTTCTAAATATGAGAGGGAAGCAAAAATTTCATATTTTTTCGCAGTTTGGATATTCTTTCCTTACTGAATCATGTATATATTTTATGTTATGAAATAAAATATGTTCTCTAAAATAACTCTCCTACCATTAACAAAATCAGCTGTGAAAACAGTGAAATTACAAAAAAGACTACAATTTTCTCTCTACCCCCCCCCCCCTTCTTTTCTGAAGATTGAGAATGGAAATTTAAAGGGAGAGTTGCATGATCATTTATTTATTGTTGCTAGAAGTAAAAATACAGCATAAAAATCTTTAAAAAAATAATTTTAAAGATTTTAAGTTTATGTGCTTGGGAGGGGAAGGAAAAGAGAGAAGCAGAATTTTTTTGGGTGGGGAGGAATAAATTAGATAATTATTTAATTAATGTTGAAAATCATTATTTAATTATTGTAGGAAAATAATTAAAGACTTTAAAGTCTGTACTGGTGAAGGCAAAGAAAATAAATAGGACCTTTTTGGGCAAAAGGGGAGAAGGGAATAATTTAGATTGTTATTTAAATAATGTTACAAAAAATTGCAAATACAACAGAAAAAATTAAGAATTTTAAGATTTAAAAGTTAATGAGATGCATTTGCAGTGGGAGGGTCTTCATGAGATGAGGGGAGGGGGGAACAGGGAAGGAAATCGGATTTTAGGAGGAGGTGTTGACTTAGATGGTATATTAGGTTTATTTATTGTTAATATAGAGTATTAAATAAGCCTGAAAAGAAATTCAAAATTAAAGAGTTATAAAGGTTGGACTATGAGGTTTTGGTACTAAAGGGAGGAGGGGGAAGGGAGAAGCAGAAATTTTGAGAGGGATTTAGATGATTAATTATTTATTGTTACAATAGAACAACAAATAAAGAAAAAGATTTTAAAAGATTTTCTTTTTTTTTTTTGAGTGAAAATCTGCCAAAATACAGAAGATTCTTGCCCCTTTTTACTTCTAAATTAATGATAGAAATGGGTTTTTAAATGATTTTTTTTTTCAATCTCAAGTATAAGCCCCCTCCCACATTTAAAACTTTTTTGTTTTGAAAAAGAGGGGGCTTACAATCGGGATTTTATGGTAAGTAAATAAAATAAAATATTAAATTTTTTGTTATAATTATACTCCATTCAAAGAAAATCAATGTTTTCATTGTTTTTGAAAGTGAGGCAAGTCTATGGGCGAATACTAAAACCAGATTTTTTTTCAACTAACACAGTTAACCGTTATTGCATATTAATTTTACATGAAATAAGACCACAAAAAATTTAAAATGCGTCTATTACTTCTTATGAATACTTTTAAACCCATTCAAATGCAAACCATTAAATATCTAGAAATAAAAAAAAATGGGCTTGCTCCAGTTTCAAAATAAATGGCTCATATTACACAGTTATAAGTGTTTACATCATTTGATAAAGGTGATTTTATTACCTTCCAATCAACCTTTCATAGTCATACCATTTTTGGTCCCACACACTCGAAAAATCCAGTATAAAATAACATTTTGGCACCCAGACTCAAAAAAAAAAAAAAAAAATCTACATTTATTTAAATACATTGCAAAAAAATCACTTTTTTTTTTTTGCGACCAGTTGACAGATCAATGAAAAGAGAATTGCCGAATTGTGAAATTTGGCAAAACATGAATAATTCATGGAAAAATCCCATGCCCATATTTAATGTTTTCCTGCAAGATTATCTCTGAATAATACCAAGATGCAAACTTAAAAGTGGTACCCAAAAGGATTGCTCTTCTCGGGATGAATTTTTCTGTACTGCTAATGAATTATACATTATGCAATCACTGCTGACTTTCATGATACACATCAACAGTTTCCATTCACCAATTTTATAAATATTGCAGAGATTTAAAAAAAAAAAAATAAGCAGAAATCCACCAAAAGGTGACATTTCTGTATATTAAATTAAATTTGCAGATCTGCGAAAAAGTCGAATGTCTGACTAATTTTATATGATATTGATTTCATATTGAAACAAGCACTTTAGGTTTAAAGGAGACAACTAATGTATTTTAAGCATACTTACATCACCTATGCAATTAATGCAATATATATATATTTTTTCTTCATAAATCATAACAAAATACTACTGTACTCTTTACATAATTCAATCTATTAACATGGAATCATGAAAAACAGTGCACACTTTTAAACATATCACAAAATGTATTTATCAGGGAAAAATAATCGGAACTTTCAAGCAAAGGTTTAATGAAAACATCTTTTAAAAATCTTGAAAACAAAGTTTAGAACTTTATAGAAATGATTATAAATAGATAGAAAGAACCAAGCATGAGAATGCATTTATTTACAAACAAGTATTATTATTATTTTAAACATATTTAAAATCTAATATTTTAACAACAATAAGAAATTCATTTTTTAAATAATGATATAAAATAATTTTTTTTTAAACAAAAACTTACTTTCTAAGTAAAATACTAATCATTTTTATAATTGAGCATAATTATCTGCATTAAATCAGCTCCTAAAAAAAAGGAAAAAAAAAATAAAATCAGACGAGCAATCTTTAATATCTTTTAAAAATTTAATTACTTCATTTCTGCATTTTTTTTTCAGAGTCTTAATATTTAAATTAAAACAATTTCAGTTTTAAACTTGGCTCCTAAATAGCACAGATATGATAAAAACATAGTATACAGATACGATCACATTGTAAATAACTTCATGATTCACAGCTTAGACATTAGTTCAAACTAATCAAAATGTAAAAAAGTTGCTCTCAATTAAAGGAACCAAAACTGGTATTGAATAGAAGAAAACTGACTATCTTCAAATTTTATCTCATAAATTTACCACAGTTTTTAAACATTTCTTTATAACATCTTTTTAGCAGCAGAATAATAATTTGGATGACTTTAGAAGGACAATGAGTGAGAGTTGTCATGTTTCACCTTGAGCTGCGTGAATATTAATCTCGAAGTTGCTGCGGTTGTCCGACGATATCACAGCCCCAAGCCCTATACTTTCTGCTTCTCAAAGTCATTAATTTAATGAATTTCACTTTTAAATCTGTCTGATTTTCTGACTTTTTTTTTTTTTTTTTTTTTTTTTTTCCAGATCTGTTCAAGTGCATCAGAAAGGGTATCAGACAGGCTCATGGAACGCTGTGCTCTGCGAATTCAGCAGTCTTCTCCCAGCCCACCACTTGAGACAAATAAGTTCACAGCCACTGCGATTGTCAGACAATCTCAGAGCCCCGAGGTCTATAATTCCCTGTTTATTAAAATAAACAAATAAAACAATATCACCAGAAAAGACTTCAAAAACTGAGAAAGGTAGGGCTCGGGACTCTGCGATTATCCAATGACCGAAGCGGCTTCGAGCTTATTATTCGTCCAGATCAGGATAAAACATGACCGCTCTTACCAATTGTTATTCTAAATAAGCCATCCAAACTATTATTCTGCTTCTAAAAAGATGCAATATGTCATAAACGTTTGAAAACAGTGGTAGATTTATGAGATACAATTTGAAGATATTCAATTTTCTTCTTGTTTTATTTTGCTTATGTTCAATACCAGTTTTTGTTGCTTTAAACTAGGACAATATTTTTTTAAGAGCCTATAACAGTCACATGAAAGCACTCTGAAGTTAATGTTAAATCAATGGCAGTGTTCTTTTCAAATTTCTTGTTTCCATTCTAATATTTAATTTTTTTTTTTTTTTTTTTTTTTTTTTTTGTACAGGATATCAGGGGTTGATGACTGGGTATTTTCGTACTTTTTAGATTTCTTTTGCTGAGGACACTTTCAATTCGTAACCATTTCCAAAACTGAAAGTATCCTCACAAAACAAAAAACTGCAATCAAAATGAAATAATTAAAGATACTGGGTTATAAACCAGCCTTAGATATCCATTGCCAAAAAAAAAAAAAAATCATTGAAAAATATTGAAGTGCAAAAGAGAAATTTCAAAAGAATCCTGCAATTGGTTACAACCTTAGCTTGAGAGTACCTTTGCATGGTTAGCATAGACTGTTAAGTGATGGGTTGCTTGGGTGAAAATTGTTAGAAAGAAAGCCACAATTACATTTATAACATATATTATATATGACTAGTTTCTTTAGGAAAATAAAATTAATCTAACAATTTTTTTTTTTTTTTTTTTTTTTTTTTTTTTTTAAGTAGATTAAACATATCAAGGCACAGAAATTCAAAAAATTACACCAAAATTATAACACACACCACAACAGTTAATCACTTCAATGGAAGCATCAAGATAAAGTGGGGGTAACAAGATTGTTTCCATATCCCCGCTACGATTAAAGTGGTTAATAAAGCATAACACCCCAAAAAAGTACCTTGCTCTGTTAACAATATTTTTTTAAAAACAAAAATAAAATTCCAACTTTAAATTTTCAAGTTACTTTCCTTTAAGCACCCTAACCGTCTTTTTCTGTAACTGTTTTTGAATTCAAAGGCTAACATAACAAAAATTTGATATTAATGTTAATATTTTCCAGTGGATTATATTAATAAATATGTAGTGTAATCAAATATAAATCCTTATATCAATGTTTTTATAGCTATTGTTTTATGAATAATTAAAAAAATTAATTTATTCTTACAGTGTTACAAGTCTAGTATTTAATTAGCATTAAAAAAATGAAAACAAGTTCTTACTTTAACTTAGCTTTTATTTTAAAATAAGACAACTTCTTAACTTTTAACAGAGAAGGTGAAAAGGTAAGACAAAACAAGCAACTTATGGTCTCAGAGACCACATTTATTTGCACTGTACACAAAATTTGTAATTTTTCCTGCATTTTCTGTTGTAATTTTTTAGACACTGATGCTGTAAAATCGAATTCAAGTATAAGTGAAGTAAAAATTAAATTCTTTCTCTCACATGCCACAAGCAATAAAAACGTGACTTTCCAAAGACGGCAGAAACACTCTTAAAGAACTCTTAAAGACAACAGTTTGTAAATTTTACAGCAACTGTGTTGGCAGACGGAGTGCCAGCCCTTTCTGTTGTAAAACACAGAATTTTTTAAATACTATCTGACCTGGCCGGCATTGCCTGAGCCCATGATGATAACTCTAAATATTGAAGTAATATATCATTGTTAATAAAAATCTTTACAAATGAACCCAATGTTGGGGGAACTATTGCCTTCGGCAATATACACAGGCTGTACTGCACTTTCTGTTCCAAACAGACATGATCTGGTCTGTTTAGATTTTATATTTTTATACGATTGTTTGTCATAGCCCAGGCCTGTGATGATAACCCTAAAACCAGTGTTGAATCAATTTATATATTTAAACAAAAATCTTTCCAAACTAACCTAATGTTGGGATGACCATTGCCTTTGAAAGTGTATGCCCTTGAATTTAAATGATATTACATTTTTAAATGAAAATCTATCCAAACAAACTAAGGAGCATTAGCTATAGTGATTACAGATTTAATTTCTGACATTTTGATATATTAACCATTCAATCCTGATCAAAAGTTTATGAGATAACCTAAATATTATAACATGCCCCCTTTTTCCTCTTTTAAACTTGAAAAGATTCCTTATTTAAATATTAGTAAAAAATTACAACATTCATTTTACAAGTAAGGGGAAAAAAAGTCAGTTTTCAAAGGAATTTTCATACAGGAGAGATTTTTAAAATATTGTGTGGTCTTTCTACTTTTACAAAAATTCTCATTAGGCTCAACACAATGATGGTCTCAGAGACTGCACCTTCCCTGTTATGGGTTAAATCAACATTAATTATAAAAACATATGATAAGTGAATTTGAAAAGTTATCACATGAATGTTTGATTTTGAAAATGTGACAAGTCCATTTTGTGAAAAAAAACAAAAACAAAAAAACAAGTTAAAGCTAAATCTTATTACAAATTAATACAAAATTGATATTTTTAATCAATTCACAACAAATATATTTCAATATCAGTATAAATTTATTACTAGTAATAAATTGGGTCAACACTATATCAAACAAGTTGATTTTGAAAGTGAGGCAAGTTTACTTTAAATAGAATTATTATTTCTCATGTTGCAGAATGGTAACAAGCACAATCAGAATTTCATCACGAATACTTAAATATTTACTATCTAAATTAAGAAATATAATTACAGGCATACAACTTATTACTGAATATTTCTTATTTTTCTACTTTTTCCTATACAATTAAATTTATTTTTGTTTTATTGTAACTTTTCTAATGAAGAATGAAATACAGAAAAAAAGTAAATATCGTAAAATCCTAAAAGTAAGTCCCCTCCCACTTTTAAGTAATTTTGATTCTCTTTTACATTCCCAAATATAAGCCCCCCCCCCTCCCCACACACACACAAAAAAAAAAAAAGGTACAAAAAGTTGATTTTAAAAATCCAAGGAAGAAAATTTTCAATTTTTTGAAAATTTTGGCAGATTTTCACTTTTAATTTTATATTTTGTTAATGAAATACCCCCCCCCCCCACATACACACAGACTTACACATGAAATGTCTGATTCTCTTCTCTGCCCTTCCCAACACAAAAAGTTCCAAAATCTTGAGAATCTAAAATTCTTCTGGCATTCTTGCTGCTCACTAGTAATATAACAATAAGTAAAAAATCAGTCCTCCAAACTACAATCTCCCCCTCCATCTAAAATTTATGTTTCCCCCTCCCCCTCAGTATACAAAGTTTAAAATCTTTAAAACTCTTTACTAAAAAATATATGCTCTATTTGTTGTTGTACAATGACAATAAATAAATAATCAACCATTTCAATTATCTCTCTACCCTCAAAATTTCACCTTCCCCTCCCTCTTTGCGAACCCCTATAATTTTTCGTTTTTTTAACTATTTATAAAAAAAAGATATTTTGTCCCATTTGATGCTCTCTATTAACAATAAATAAATAACAAATGAACTAAATTACAACCCCCTTCCTTTGAAATTCATATTACCCCCACATCTCCGAAAATACCGTTTAAAATTTGTAAAACTGTTATTTGAATAAATCTTTTGTTTTATTTGTTGCTCTTTACTAAAAACAAATAGATAATTTGTCACCTAAGTTTTATCTCAATTCCAAAAATGCCCCCCCTCCCCCACCACCTCCACCACACACACAAATAAATATTTAAAATCTTTAAAATTATTTTTTTTTAATCTGCTGTATTTATCTTTTTTTTTTAATCTGCTTTTTTTGTTTATCTTTAATAACAATGGGTCCCCAAAAGTTTCATTTCCCCCACTAACACCCCACTCAGCAAATACTCAGCAAATCTTTAATATATGTTTAAACACTGTTCGATTTCTTATTTTATAGTAAGGTAACTCATCTCATATAAGTATCACTCATCTAAAATAATCATTCCCTTTGAAATTTTTGCTGTGTCCTTTTCTTCCAAGGGAGGGGGGTGGATTTCTAAATATGAGAGGGAAGCAAAAATTTCATATTTTTTCGCAGTTTGGATATTCTTTCCTTACTGAATCATGTATATATTTTATGTTATGAAATAAAATATGTTCTCTAAAATAACTCTCCTACCATTAACAAAATCAGCTGTGAAAACAGTGAAATTACAAAAAAGACTACAATTTTCTCTCTACCCCCCCCCCCTTCTTTTCTGAAGATTGAGAATGGAAATTTAAAGGGAGAGTTGGATGATCATTTATTTATTGTTGCTAGAAGTAAAAATACAGCATAAAAATCTTTAAAAAAATAATTTTAAAGATTTTAAGTTTATGTGCTTGGGAGGGGAAGGAAAAGAGAGAAGCAGAATTTTTTTGGGTGGGGAGGAGCAAATTAGATAATTATTTAATTAATGTTGAAAATCATTATTTAATTATTGTAGGAAAATAATTAAAGACTTTAAAGTCTGTACTGGTGAAGGCAAAGAAAATAAATAGGACCTTTTTGGGCAAAAGGGGAGAAGGGAATAATTTAGATTGTTATTTAAATAATGTTACAAAAAATTGCAAATACAACAGAAAAAATTAAGAATTTTAAGATTTAAAAGTTAATGAGATGCATTTGCAGTGGGATGGTCTTCATGAGATGAGGGGAGGGGGGAACAGGGAAGGAAATCGGATTTTAGGAGGAGGTGTTGACTTAGATGGTATATTAGGTTTATTTATTGTTAATATAGAGTATTAAATAAGCCTGAAAAGAAATTCAAAATTAAAGAGTTATAAAGGTTGGACTATGAGGTTTTGGTACTAAAGGGAGGAGGGGGAAGGGAGAAGCAGAAATTTTGAGAGGGATTTAGATGATTAATTATTTATTGTTACAATAGAACAACAAATAAAGAAAAAGATTTAAAAAAAGATTTTAAAAGATTTTCTTTTTTTTTTTTTTTTTTTTTTTTTTTTGAGTGAAAATTTGCCAAAATACAGAAGATTCTTGCCCCTTTTTACTTCTAAATTAATGATAGAAATGGGTTTTTAAATCATTTTTTTTTCAATCTCAAGTATAAGCCCCCTCCCACATTTAAAACTTTTTTGTTTTGAAAAAGAGGGGGCTTACAATCGGGATTTTATGGTAAGTAAATAAAATAAAATATTAAATTTTTTATTATAATTATACTCCATTCAAAGAAAATCAATGTTTTCATTGTTTTTGAAAGTGAGGCAAGTCTATGGGCGAATACTAAAACCAGATTTTTTTCCAACTAACACAGTTAACCGTTATTGCATATTAATTTTACATGAAATAAGACCACAAAAAATTTAAAATGCGTCTATTACTTCTTATGAATACTTTTAAACCCATTCAAATGCAAACCATTAAATATCTAGAAATAAAAAAAAAATGGGCTTGCTCCAGTTTCAAAATAAATGGCTCATATTACACAGTTATAAGTGTTTACACCATTTGATAAAGGTGATCTTATTACCTTCCAATCAACCTTTCATAGTCATACCATTTTTGGTCCCACACACTCGAAAAATCCAGTATAAAATAACATTTTGGCACCCAGACTCAAAAAAAAAAAAAAAAAAAAAAATCTACATTTATTTAAATACATTGCAAAAGAATCACTTTTTTTTTTTTTTTGCGACCAGTTGACAGATCAATGAAAAGAGAATTGCTGAATTGTGAAATTTGGCAAAACATGAATAATTCATGGAAAAATCCCATGCCCATATTTAATGTTTTCCTGCAAGATTATCTCTGAATAATACCAAGATGCAAACTTAAAAGTGGTACCCAAAAGGATTGCTCTTCTCGGGATGAATTTTTCTGTACTGCTAATGAATTATACATTAGGCAATCACTGCTGACTTTCATGATACACATCAAGTTTCCCCTCACCAATTTTATAAATATTGCAGAGATTTAAAAAAAAAAAAAAAATAAGCAGAAATCCACCAAAAGGTGACATTTCTGTATATTAAATTAAATTTGCAGATCTGCGAAAAAGTCGAATGTCTCACTAATTTTATATGATATTGATTTCATATTGAAACAAGCACTTTAGGTTTAAAGGAGACAACTAATGTATTTTAAGCATACTTACATCACCTATGCAATTAATGCAATATATATATTTTTTTTTCTTCATAAATCATAACAAAATACTACTGTACTCTTTACATAATTCAATCTATTAACATGGAATCATGAAAAACAGTGCACACTTTTAAACATATCACAAAATGTATTTATAAGGGAAAAATAATCGGATCTTTCAAGCAAAGGTTTAATGAAAACAACTTTTAAAAATCTTGAAAACAAATTTTAGAACTTTATAGAAATGATTATAAATAGATAGAAAGAACCAAGCATGAGAATGCATTTATTTACAAACAAGTATTATTATTATTTTAAACATATTTAAAATCTAATATTTTAACAACAATAAGAAATTCATTTTTTAAATAATGATATAAAATAATTTTTTTTTAAAACAAAAACTTACTTTCTAAGTAAAATACTAATCATTTTTATAATTGAGCATAATTATCTGCATTAAATCAGCTCCTAAAAAAAAGGAAAAAAAAATAAAATCAGACGAGCAATCTTTAATATCTTTTAAAAATTTAATTACTTCATTTCTGCATTTTTTTTTTCAGAGTCTTAATATTTAAATTAAAACAATTTCAGTTTTAAACTTGGCTCCTAAATAGCACAGATATGATAAAAACATAGTATACAGATACGACCACATTGTAAATAACTTCATGATTCACAACTTAGACATTAGTTCAAACTAATCAAAATGTAAAAAAGTTGCTCTCAATTAAAGGAACCAAAACTGGTATTGAATAGAAGAAAACTGACTATCTTCAAATTTTATCTCATAAATTTACCACAGTTTTTAAACATTTCTTTATAACATCTTTTTAGCAGCAGAATAATAATTTGGATGACTTTAGAAGGACAATCAGTGAGAGTTGTCATGTTTCACCTTGAGCTGCGTGAATATTAATCTCGAAGTTGCTGCGGTTGTCCGACGATATCACAGCCCCAAGCCCTATACTTTCTGCTTCTCAAAGTCATTAATTTAATGAATTTCACTTTTAAATCTGTCTGATTTTCTGACTTTTTTTTTTTTTTTTTTTTTTTTCAGATTTGTTCAAGTGCATCAGAAAGGGTATCAGACAGGCTCATGGAACGCTGTGCTCTGCGAATTCAGCAGTCTTCTCCCAGCCCACCACTTGAGACAAATAAGTTCACAGCCACTGCGATTGTCAGACAATCTCAGAGCCCCGAGGTCTATTCTTCCCTGTTTATTAAAATAAACAAATAAAACAATATCACCAGAAAAGACTTCAAAAACTGAGAAAGGTAGGGCTCGGGACTCTGCGATTATCCAATGACCGAAGCGGCTTCGAGCTTATTATTCGTCCAGATCAGGATAAAACATGACCGCTCTTACCGATTGTTATTCTAAATAAGCCATCCAAACTATTATTCTGCTTCTAAAAAGATGCAATATGTCATAAACGTTTGAAAACAGTGGTAGATTTATGAGATACAATTTGAAGATATTCAATTTTCTTCTTGTTTTATTTTGCTTATGTTCAATACCAGTTTTTGTTGCTTTAAACTAGGACAATATTTTTTTAAGAGCCTATAACAGTCACATGAAAGCACTCTGAAGTTAATGTTAAATCAATGGCAGTGTTCTTTTCAAATTTCTTGTTTCCATTCTAATATTTACATTTTTATTTTTTTTTTTTTTGTAGAGGATATCAGGGGTTGATGACTGGGTATTTTCGTACTTTTTAGATTTCTTTTGCTGAGGACACTTTCAATTCGTAACCATTTCCAAAACTGAAAGTATCCTCACAAAACAAAAAACTGCAATCAAAATGAAATAATTAAAGATACTGGGTTATAAACCAGCCTTAGATATCCATTGCCAAAAAAAAAAAAAATCATTGAAAAATATTGAAGTGCAAAAGAGAAATTTCAAAAGAATCCTGCAATTGGTTACAACCTTAGCTTGAGAGTACCTTTGCATGGTTAGCATAGACTGTTAAGTGATGGGTTGCTTGGGTGAAAATTGTTAGAAAGAAAGCCACAATTACATTTATAACATATATTATATATGACTAGTTTCTTTAGGAAAATAAAATTAATCTAATAATTTTTTTTTTTTTTTTAAGTAGATTAAACATATCAAGGCACAGAAATTCAAAAAATTACACCAAAATTATAACACACACCACAACAGTTAATCACTTCAATGGAAGCATCAAGATAAAGTGGGGGTAACAAGATTGTTTCCATATCCCCGCTACGATTAAAGTGGTTAATAAAGCATAACACCCCAAAAAAGTACCTTGCTCTGTTAACAATATTTTTTTAAAAACAAAAATAAAATTCCAACTTTAAATTTTCAAGTTACTTTCCTTTAAGCACCCTAACCGTCTTTTTCTGTAACTGTTTTTGAATTCAAAGGCTAACATAACAAAAATTTGATATTATTGTTAATATTTTCCAGTGGATTATATTAATAAATATGTAGTGTAATCAAATATAAATCCTTATATTAATGTTTTTATAGCTATTGTTTTATGAATAATTAAAAAAAATAATTTATTCTTACAGTGTTACAAGTCTAGTATTTAATTAGCATTAAAAAAAATGAAAACAAGTTCTTACTTTAACTTAGCTTTTATTTTAAAATAAGACAACTTCTTAACTTTTAACAGAGAAGGTGAAAAGGTAAGACAAAACAAGCAACTTATGGTCTCAGAGACCACATTTATTTGCACTGTACACAAAATTTGTAATTTTTCCTGCATTTTCTGTTGTAATTTTTTAGACACTGATGCTGTAAAATCGAATTCAAGTATAAGTGAAGTAAAAATTAAATTCTTTCTCTCACATGCCACAAGCAATAAAAACGTGACTTTTCAAAGACGGCAGAAACACTCTTAAAGAACTCTTAAAGACAACAGTTTGTAAATTTTACAGCAACTGTGTTGGCAGACGGAGTGCCAGCCCTTTCTGTTGTAAAACACAGAATTTTTTAAATACTATCTGACCTGGCCGGCATTGCCTGAGCCCATGATGATAACTCTAAATATTGAAGTATTATATCATTGTTAATGAAAATCTTTACAAATGAACCCAATGTTGGGGGAACTATTGCCTTCGGCAATATACACAGGCTGTACTGCACTTTCTGTTCCAAACAGACATGATCTGGTATGTTTAGATTTTATATTTTTATACGATTGTTTGTCATAGCCCAGGCCTGTGATGATAACCCTAAAACCAGTGTTGAATCAATTTATATATTTAAACAAAAATCTTTCCAAACTAACCTAATGTTGGGATGACCATTGCCTTTGAAAGTGTATGCCCTTGAATTTAAATGATTTTACATTTTTAAATGAAAATCTATCCAAACAAACTAAGGAGCATGAGCTATAGTGATTACAGATTTAATTATTGACATTTAAATATATTAAACATTTAATTCTGAGATAACCAACCTAAATAAGATGAAATGCCCCCTTCTCTCTTTTAAACTTAGAAAGATTCCTTATTTAAATATTGGTGTTTTCAAAGAAATTTTCATACAGAAGAGATTTTTAAAACAGTGTGCGGTCGATCTACTTTTGCAAAAAATCCCATTAGGCTCAACTCTCAGAGACTGCAGTTCCCCTGTTATGGGTTAAATCAACATTAATTTTGGAAACATATGATAAGTGAATTTGAATAGTTATCATACGAGTTTTTGATTTTGAAAGTGAGACAAATCCATTTCATGAAAAAAATTAGTTAAAGCCAAATCTTATTACAAATTAATACAAAATTAATATTTTTAATCAATTTACAATAAATATCTTTAATATCAGTATAAATTTGTCTCCAGTAATTTATTGGGTTAACGCTACTTCAAATGTGTTGATTTTGAAAAGCAAGTACACTTTGAAGATTTTTTTTTTACATTGCATCATAATAAAAACAAACACGATCATAATTTCATCACGAATAATTAAATCTTCACAATCTAAATTAAGAAATATAATTACAGCCATACAACTTATTACAGAATATTTCTTTATTTTTTTTCCACTTTCTCCTATAAAATTAAATTTCTTTTTTTGTTTTATTGTAACTTTTCTAAGGAAGAATGAAATACAGAAACAAAATAAATAAGTAAACAAAATAAAATATTTCATTTTTTGTTATTATAATTATATTCTATTCAAAGAAAATCAATGTTTTCGAAAGTGAGGCAAGTCCATGGGTGAATACCAAAACCATGATTTTTTTTTCAGCTAACACAGATAACCATTATTGCATATTAATTTCAGGGATGAAAGGGCACTAAAGCTATTTTGTAGCAGCAAAAATCTAATTTTGTAGCAGTAAAATCCATTTTTGTAGCAGCAAAAATCTAATTTTGGAGCAATAAAAACTGGTTTTGGAGCAGATTAAAATTCTAATATTAATAAAAATTATTGCTATCTTGAAAATACTCTGAAAAAAATTACTCTGATAAAATTTTGCCACGCTTTTTGCTAACCCTGAACATTCTAAACAACATTTGGGTACTGATTGCATTAATGCATGTATGTTAAAGAAATACTAATTAATGTGCAAGTACAGCTGACTGTTTAATTAATGAATCTATAAAATCCCCCCCTACCACGCCTTAAAAAAAATGTGGAATCCAAAATTTTTTGCAAGCCGTGACGTGACTTACGTAAGGAAAAAAAAATTCTGGCAGCCATTTGTGGAGGGCGCGAACAGTCAACCCCGAATCCAGGGGTGATTCTAAGTAAAAAAAAAAATTCTGAAATTCACAGCAAATTTTCTGAAAAGTTACAACAGAGCAAAGGGGGGGGGGGGGAGGTGTCCACTCCCGTCACTTTTTTTTTGCGTCCTTTGACGAAATTTGCAGTTTTTTCTCTATTTTTTGATGCAATTTGCCGTTTTTCGCGAACTTTTGACGTAATTAGCCGTTTTTTCGCAATCTTTTGACGAAATTTGCCGTTTTTGACGAAATTTGCCGCTTTTTCGCGATTCTCCGAGGAAAGTCACGTTTTTCCCACGATCTGTTGACTAAATTTTGTCGTTTTTTCACGATCTTTTGACGAAATTTGCCGTTTTTCGCAATGTTTATGACGAAATTTGCCGTTTTTTGCAATCTTTTGACGAAATTTGCCGTTTTTTGCAATGTTTTTGACAAAATTTGATGTTTTTCCGCGATTCTCTGACGAAAGTCACGTTTTTCCCGCGATCTGTTGACAAAATTTGTCGTTTTTTTGCGATCTTTTGACAAAATTTGCCATTTTTCGCAATGTTTTTGACGAAATTTGTCGTTTTTTTTTGCGATCTTTTGACAAAATTTGCCATTTTTCGCAATGTTTTTGACGAAATTTGTCGTTTTTTCGTGATTTTTTGACGAAATTTGCCGTTTTTCGCAATGTTTTTGATGAAATTTGCCGTTTTTCGCAATGTTTTTGATTAAATTTGCCATTTTTTGCGATCTTTTGACAAAATTTGCCATTTTTCGCAATGTTTTTGACGAAATTTGTCGTTTTTTCGTGATTTTTTGAAGAAATTTGCCGTTTTTCACAATGTTTTTGATGAAATTTGCCATTTTTTGCGATCTTTTGACGAAATTTGCCGTTTTTGACGAAATTTGCCATTTTTTTGCGATTCTCTGATGAAAGTCACATTTTTCCCGCTATCTGTTAACAAAATTTGTCGTTTTTTTTCGTGATCTTTTGACAAAATTTGCCATTTTTCGCAATGTTTTTGACGAAGTTTGTTGTTTTTTCGTTATTTTTTTTTTATGAAATTTGCCTTTTTTCGCAATGTTTTTGATGAGATTTGCCATTTTTTGCGATCTTTTGACGAAATTTGCCATTTTTCGCAATGTTTTTGACGAAATTTGCCATTTTTTTCGCGATTCTCTGACGAAAGTCACTTTTTTTCTGCAATCCTTTGACAAAATTGCCGACTTTTCTTCGAACGAATGACAAGATTGATTTTTTTCGGCGATCATTTGCCGAAATGCCAATACATTTTATGTCCGAATTTTCAGATTTATGACCGATATATATTTTTTTTTTCGTAAATCATTGCCTTAATTTTTCGGAAAATTCAGACCCGAATCACAGTCTATTTCAAGTAAAAAAAAAAAAGGGATGAACTTTGTACCGTACACAGATCGGCCGGGCAAGGTTACACACAGCAGTGACGTCAAGAGGTAATTCAAGCGGAGTTGCAAGAAATGGCGATGTGGCGCAGGTTTGGCGCAAAATTGAAAAATTAGCTGTTTTGTAGCAGTTTGGCGCAGGAAAGCAGTTTTGGCGCAGTCTGGCACAATTGGCGCAGGTCTTACATCCCTGTAATTTTATATAAAATAAGACCACAAAAAATATAAAATAAGTCTATTACTGCTTATGAATACTTTTAAACCCACTCAAATGCAAACCATTAAATATCTAGCAATAACATAAAATGGACTTGCCCCTGTTTCAAAATAAATGGCTCATATTACACAATTATAAGTGTTTACACCATTTAAGTATTACCATCCTCATAACCTTTCATAGTCATTCCCTTTTCGATATCACAGATTCGAAAAATCCAGTGTAAAATAACATTTTGGCACCCAGACTCAAAAAGAAAAAATTTACATTCATTTAAATACATTACAGAAAATGATATTTTATTAGTTTTATTATTATTATTTTTTTATAGCGATCAGTTGAGGGATCAATGAAAAGAGAATTGCTATATTGTGAAATCTGGCAAAACATGAATATTTCGTGGAAGAATCTCATTCTCATATCTAATGTTTGCCTGAAAGAACATCTCTGAATAATACCAAGGGCCAAAGATGAGTAGTACCCAAAAGGATCTCTCTTCTCGGGATGAATTTTTCTGCACTGCCAACTAATTACATCACGCAATCAATGCTGACTTTCGTTACACACATCAACAGACCCCTCTCCCCCAATTTCATAAATATTATACATTGATTAAAAAAACAAATAAAAAAAAAGGAATCCACGAAAAGGTGACATTCCTGTATATTAAATGAAATTTGCAGATCTGTGAAAAAGTTGAATGTCAGACTACTTCTACATGATATTGACACATATATTCACATTGAAACAAGCGCTTTAGGTTTAAAAGGGACTGCTAATTCATTTTAAACATACTTATATCACATTTGCAATTAATACACATTTTGAATTGTTTTTTCGTAAGTTAGGGGTCGATCCAGGGAGAATCTGAGGCTTACTTATGGTCCCTACACAAAAATCCATTTAATAAAACAGGCCCGTTCACAAAATTCCTTTTGATAAAATAGGTCCTTTTACAAAAATCCATTCCATAAAAACATACTCTCCATTAATTATTTTAATTTTGTTAGGTTTTAAAATGTGTAATTTGCAAGGAAAACAAATTCACCAAAAAGGAAAACTTTAGCAAAAGGATTTAAAGAAGTTATTATTATTAAATGCTTGCTTTGATTTTGAGTAGCTGGAGTTTACCTTTCATAAAAAACTTTTTCACAAAAATATAATAAATTTCACAAAAATGTGATAAATTTCACAAAAATAACTTACTTTTCACAAAATGGGCCCCAAGAAAAAAAAAAAAAAAAAAAAAACCCTGCATCGACCTCTGTAAATCATAATAAAGTACTACTATGCTCTTTACAGGATTTATTCATGGAAATATGAAAAACAGTACATACACTTTTAAACATATCAGAAATGATATTTATCAGGGAAAAATAATCAGAACATTCCGACAAAGATATGAAAACATCTTTTGAAAATCTTAAAACAAAGTTTAAAACTTTAAAGAAATGATTATAAATAGATGGAAAG
The DNA here is from genome assembly GCA_963931845.1 of Maratus michaelseni. Classification (NCBI taxonomy): domain Eukaryota; kingdom Metazoa; phylum Arthropoda; class Arachnida; order Araneae; family Salticidae; genus Maratus; species Maratus michaelseni. Next base: position 260,213,958 of record OZ007598.1, read on the forward strand.
AACCAAGTATGAGAACGCATTTATTTACAAACATGTATTATTATTATTTTTTTAAAACATACTTAAAATCTAATAATTTAACAACCATAATAAATTCTTTTTTTAAATAAAATTATTTTTTTTAACAAAAACTTACTTTCTACCAATAATTTTAAAACCAGGCATAATTATCTGCATTAAATAAGCTCCTAAAAAAGGAAAAAAATAAATAAAATTAGACAAGTTATTTTTAATATTGTTTAAATTATTTACTTCATCTTTGCATTAAAATTTTATTCAAATTCTTAATATTTAAAGTAAAATTATGTAAGCAAAACTGGTATTGAATAGAAACAAAATAAAACAAGAAGAAAATTGAGTGTATTCAAATTTGATCTCATAAATTTAATATAGTTTTTAAACACTCGTTTATCACACATTACATCTTTTTAGAAGTGGAGTAATAAATGGATGGCATTTTTAGAATAACAATCAATGAGGGCAGCCATATCTTACCCGGAGTGAGCTGGACTAAGCTTGAAGCCACTGCGGTCATCCAACAATCTCAGAGTCCCACACTCGCTTTTCAAAGTCATTAATTTAATAAATTTTCGCTTTTAAATTTCTCTGGTAACATCATTTTATTTATTTTTTTCTCGATCCGCTTGAGTGTATCGGAAAGGGTATTAGACGGGCATGTAAAATGCCGCACTTTGCAAACTCTGCAATGTATCACAGACTGCCACCCGAGATGAATAATAAGCTCAAAGCCATTGTGATTGTCCAACAATCTCAGAGCCATAAGCCCTACACTTCCTGATTTTGAAAGTCATTAATTACATTAATTTAACTTTTAAATTTGTATAGCCCCAAAGCAGAATATGCTTAAAAGTGTGACGTACATCGCAGAACAATGGCCTTCCCTGCAGAACATTTCAAATTATAATTTTCAAGAAAAATAACCATTCAATCGAAGGAAAATTGCGAAATTCGTCACTGAATGGCCAGGGGAAAAAATATAAAAAATTTTTAATCGTTTATTTAAAAAGATTGCGGAATTCATCAATGGGTCGTGAAAAAATCTTCTGCAGTATGATAGTCAATCATGGAGAACAAATTAGCACAACAGGCTGAAATGATTCAGCCTGTTATGCAAAAACATACAAAATTTGATGAACAGTCACAGAAAAACATCCACGATTTTCTCCAATCGATCGCAAGTACAAAACACCGCAAAATTTGGCAGCGCATTGCCAGAAGAAACTGCGACAAAACCCACAATTTTCTTTAATTGGTCACAACAAAAGGCCTCAAAATTTGGCTACAGTACAAGGAAAAAATTGCAAAATTTTCAATTCGGTCATAGTTAAAAAATTGCGAAATTAGGAAGAAACGGCGAAATTCATCAAACGTTAGAGGAAAAAACTCACGATCTTCTACAATTGGTTTCAAGAAAAAGCTACAAAAATTTGTCTATTGGTACAAGAAAAATATCGCGAAATTTTAAAATCTGTCACAGTTAAAAGAAAAAAAAAGCGAAATTTGTCAGTGGATTGTCAGGAATAATGAAAAATTCATCAATTAGTCGTGAAAAAAATCCAAGAATTGGCCAATAGATTGTAAAAAAGCAACAAATTTTTCCAATCAACAGACAGAAAATATCGCAAAATTCACCAATCTGTCGTGGGTAAAACGAGAAATTGGTCGATTGGTCGCAGAAAAAAGCGTGCTTTTTATCAATTGTTCACAAGAAAGAGCAAAAACAATTAGCCAATTAGTAGAAAGAAAATGTCATGGAATTCACCAATCGTTTGCTATTAAAAATATGCGAAATTCGTCGATCAGTAGCGGAAAAAAATTGCAAGATTTTCTCCAATGGGTCGCAAGAAGCTGCTGCAAAATTTGCCTATTAGTACAAGGAAAATTTTGCAAAATTCCCCAATCGGTTGTGAGAAAAAGAAACGCAAAATAAGTCAGTGTTAACGTGAGAAAAAATCAGAAATTCATCGATCAGTCATAGAAAAAATCCACAATATTTGCCAATTAGTCACAAAAAATGACAAACAACGACAGTCGGTAGAAAGTAAATAAATATCGCAAAATTGGGCTATCAGTCGCAGCCAAACAAAATTGCGAAATCTTTTAGTGGATTGTTGGAAAAAATTGGAAATTTGTCGATCCAATCACTTGCAAGAAAAACAGTAAAAAATTGCCAATCGATAAAAAGAAAATGTAATGAAATTCGCCTATCAATCAATCGCGTGTAAAAAACTCTAAAATCGTCAGGAAAATCACGATATTTTTCGATCAGTCATGGAAAAAATCCATGATTTTTTCCAATCTCTCGCAAGAAAAAGCTGGAATATTTGCCAATCAGTCGTCGGTAAAAATCTCGAAATTCATGGATCAGTTGCATGAAAAAAACTATGAATTTCGCTAATCGGTCCAAGAGAAATATTGCAAAATTCACCTATCGGTTGAAGTTAAAAAACCCAAAATTCGTCAGTGAATTGTTGAAAGTATCTCGAAATTCTTCAATCAATCGCGGGAAAAAAAATATTACAAAATTCGACAATTGGGTCCGAGAAAAAAACACGAAATTCGCCAGTTGACATAGAAAAAAATCTGCAATATTGCAAAAATCATCAATCGATTGTCGAAAGAAACAATGAAATTCATTATTCGATCAGGTAAAATCGCAAAATTCGCCATTAGTTTCTTTCGTGTGTGTATGTCAGCATTTTACAAAATGGCTTTTGCATTTTTATTAAAGATGCAATTGCACTTCTTCATATATAAGAAAATATCCCTGTGTCTTTATTTTTATTCCCGCAGAACATTTTTTTATCAACTGAAGTTCGTTGCAGAACATTGCAAAGTATTCTGCTTTAGGGTTGTATAGGATATCAAGGGTTGATGACCGGGTATCTTTGTACTCTTTACATTTCTTTTCATTAGGACACTTTCAATTTTGTAACCACTTCCAAAAGTGAAAGTATCTTCACAAAAAAAAACTGCAATCAAAATCAGAAAACTAAAAAGTTACTGGGTTATACATCAGCCTGAGGTATCGCTTGCAAAAAAAAAAAAAAAAAAAAAAAAAGAAAAAAAAAATCATTGAAAAATATTGAAATGCAAACAAGAAATTTGAAAAGAATGTTGCTATTCGGTTTAACCTTAGCGTGAGAATACCTTTGTGTGGCTAGCGTAGACTGTTAAATGATGGGTTCCTTGGGGGAAATTTATTAGAAATAAAGCCACAATTAAATTTATTACAGATCTTATTTAGGTTTGTTTCTTTAGGGAAATAAAATTAATCAAACAAAAATTATTTTTTTAAGTATATTAAACATATCAAGACACAGTAATTCAAAAAATTACACCAAAATTATAACATACTCTACAACAATTAATCACTTCAATGGCAGCCTCGAGATAAGTCAGGGGTAACAACACTGTTTCCATATCCCTGGGGCTGCTAAAGCGATCAATAAAACATAACCATCCAAAAAAGTACCTTGCTCTTTTCACAATATTTTTTTTAAACAAATATAAAACGTCAAATTTAAATTTTCAAGTTACTTTCTTCTAAGCATCCTAACCCTCTTTTTCAGTAACTGTTTTTGAATTCTCAGAGGCTGATATAACAAAAATTTGATATTAATGTTAATTTTTTTCACTGCATAAGATTTAAAAGTAGCACAATCAAATACAAAGCCTAATATCAATGCTTTTCATAGTTAATGTTTTAGGAATTGTTTTAATTAAAAAAATCTGATGCTTAGAGGGTTAAATTCAAAGTCCAATATTTAATGAGCATTAATATATATATTAAGGTCAATATGATTAATCCGGTCATTATTAATAATAACCAGTTATTATTAATAATGACCAGATTAATCATATTGACCGTAACATATGTATATATATAAACAAGTTCTTACTGTAAGTTAGCTTTTTGTTTAAAATTACAAATTTACAACACATATTCTAAAAAGGTAAACCATACGAAGCAACATATGGTCCCAAAGACCACATTTATCTACAAATCCAACAAATACTATCTGACCTATCCAGTATTGCCAGTTGCCCATAATGTATCTAAATATTGAAGTCAAATATTATTGTTAATGGAAATCTTTACAAATGAAGCTAATGTTGGGGGCACTACTGCCTTTGACAGCAAACACAGAATGTGCTACACTTTCCATTCCAAACAGACATGCTCCGGCCTGTTTAGATTAAAATTTTTAAACGATAGATCGCTATAGCCCAGGCCTATGATAATAACCCTAAAACCAGGGTTGAATCAATTTATATATTTAAACAAAAATCTTTCCAAACTAACCTAATGCTGGGGGGGAAAGGGCGGCCCAAGCCCCATTGCCTTGACAGTGTATACCCTTGAATTTGTTTGATTTTGCATTTTTAAATGAAAATCTCTCTAAACAAACTAAGGAGCATTAGCTATAATGATTGCAGATTTGATTTATGATGTTTAGATATCTTATACATTCAATTCTGATCAAAAGTTCATGAGATAACCTAAATAATATAAAATACTCCCTGTTCCTTCTTTTTTAAACATGGAAGGATTCCTTATTTAAGTATTAGTAAAATATTATAACATTCATTTTACAAGAAAAAAAAATCTGTTTTCAAAAGAATTTTTATACAGAAGAGATTTTTAAAACATTGTTTGATCTATCTACTTTCGAAAAAATATCTCATTAGGCTCAACACAGTAATAGTCTCGGAGACTGTACCTTCCCTGTTATGGGTTAAATCAACATTAATTAACAAAACATATGATAAGTGAACTTTAATAGTTTTCATATGAATTTTTAATTTTGAAAGTCGGGCAAGTCCATTTTGTAAAAAAAAAATAGATAAAGAAGCTAAACCTTATTACAAATTAACACAAAATTTATATTTTTAATCAATTCACAACAAATATCTTTCAATAACAATATAAATTTAATACTAATAATTTATTGGGTTAACACTATATCAAACAAGTTGATTTTGAAAGTGAGGCAAGTTTAATTTAAACAGAATTATTATTTCTTATGTTACATAATTAATGTTAACAAACACAATCAGAATTTCATCCTGAATACTTAAATATTTACTATCTAAATTAAGAAATATAATTACAGGCATACAACTTATTACTGAATATTTCTTATTTTTCTACTTTTTCCTATACAATTAAATTTATTTTTTTGTTTTATTGTAACTTTTCTAATAAAGAACTTTTTTAATGAACAGCTAACACAGTTAACCGTTATTACATATTAATTTTACATAAAATAAGACCACAAAAAAATAATTAAGTCTATTACTTTTTATGAATACTTTTAAACCCATTCAAATGCAAACCATTAAATATCTAGCAATAACATAAAATGGACTTGCACTAGTTTCAAAATAAATGATTCATATTACAGTTATAAGAGTTTACACCATTTGATAAAAGTGATAAAGATGATCTTATTACCTTCTTGACAACCTTTCATAGTCATTCTATTTTTGGTCCCACAGACTCGAAAAATCCATTGTAAGATAACATTTTGGCACCCAGACTCAAAAAAAAAAATATATATATATATATAAGAGTTTACACCATTTGATAAAGGTGATCTTATTACCTTCCTGATAACCTTTCATAGTCATTCCATTTTTGGTCCCACAGACTCGAAAAATCTAGTGCAAGATAACATTTTGGCACCCAGACTCAAAAAAAAAAAAAAAATCTACATTTATTTAAATACTGGCAAAAAAATCACACTAATTTATTTTGCAACCAGTTGAAGGATCAATGAAAAGAGAATTGCCGAATTCTGAAATCTGGCAAAACATGAATATTTCGTGGAAGAATCTCATGCTCATATCTAATGTTTGCCTGCAAGAACATCTCTGAATAATACCAAGGGCCAAACATAATGAGTGGTACCCAAAAGGATCTCTCTTCTCGGGATGAATTTTTCTGCACTGCTAATGAATTATACATCATGCAATCACTTCTGACTTTTGTGACACACATCAACAGTTCACTCTCCACCAATACCATGAAAATCACAGATATATATACATATATATATTTTTTTTAAAGCAAAAACCCACGAAAAATGAATTAAATGAAATTTGCAGGTCTGTGAAAAAGTCGAATGTCTGACTAATTTGATATAATACTGATTTCATATTGAAACAAGCACTTTAGGTTTAAAGGGGACAGCTAATTTATTTTAAACATACTTATGTCTATGCAATAAATGCATCATATTTTGAAAAAAAAATCATAAATCATAATAAAATACTTTTGTACTCCTTACAGAAATTAATCTGATAACATGGAAATATGAAAACAGTACATACACTTTTAAACATATCAGAAAATATATTTTTCTTTGAAAAAAAATCAGAACTTTCAGGCAAAGGTATGAAAAAAATCTTTTGAAAATCTTGAAACAAAGTTTTAAACTTTATAGAAATAATTATAAATAGATAGAAAGAACCAAGCATAGAATGCATTTATTTACAAACATGTATTATTATCACTATTTTAAACATATTTAAAATCTAATATTTTAACAACAATAAGAAATTCATTTTTTAAATAATGATATAAAATTAGATTTTTTTTAAAACAAAAACTTACTTTCTAATTAAAATACTTTTAAAACCAGGTATAATTATCTGCATTAAACCAGCTCCTAAAAATGGAAAAAATAAAATAAGACCAGCAATCATTAATATCTTTTAAAAATATAATTATTTCATCTTTGCATAAAATATTTTTTCAGTCTTAATATTTAAAGTACAACTATTTCAGTTTTAAACTTGGCTCTTAAATAGTACAGATATGACAAATACATAGAATACAGGTATGCCCACATTGTCAATAGCTTCATGCTTCACAGCTTAGACATTAGTTCCAAACCAATCAAAATGTAGAAAAATTCTTCTCAATTAAAGCAAAAAAAAAAAAACCTGATAATGAAGATGAGCAAAATTAAACAAGAAGTAAACTGAGTATCTTCAAATTTTATCTCATAAATTTACCACTGTTTTTAAACATTTGTTTATCACACCTTTTTAGCAACAGAATAATCATTTGGATGGCTTTTTAGAAGAACAATCAATGAGAGTCGTCATGTTTTACCTTGAGCTCGGCGAATGCTAAGCTCAAAGCTGCTGCGGTCGTCCAATGATCTCTCAGCACCAAGCCCTACCCTTCCAGCTTTTCAAAGTCATCAATTTAATGAATTTCACTTTTAAATTTGTTCAGTGACATTGTTTAATTCATTTTATTTTTTCAGATCTGTTCAAGTGTATCAGACAGGCTCATGTAACGCTGTATTCTGCGAATTTTGCAGTTTTCACCCAGCCTGCCACCTGAGACGAATAATGAGCTCACAGCCACTGTGATTGTCAGACAATCTCAGAGCCCCGAGGCCTATTCTTCCCTGTTTATTGAAATAAATAAAACAATGTCACTGGACAAATTTAAAAGTGAAAATCATTAAATTAAAGACTTCAAAAAGTGAGAAAGGTAATACTCAGGGCTCTGCGATTGTCCAATGACCGCAGTAGCTTCAAGCTTATTATTCATACAGATCAGGATAAAACATGACAGTCCTCAACTGATTGTTATTCTAAATAAGCAATCCAAACTATTATTCTGCTTCTAAAAAGATGTGATGTTTTTAAACAAATGTTTAAAACTTTGTTGCTTTAAACTGGAACAGGATTTATTTTACAGTAATAAAATGAAGACACTTTGAAGTTAATGTTAAACCAACGATGGTGTTCTTTTGAAATTGCTTCTAAAAAGATGTGATGTTTTTAAACAAATGTTTAAAACTTTGTTGCTTTAAACTGGGACAGGATTTATTTTACAGTAATAAAATTAAGACACTTTGAAGTTAATGTTAAACCAACGGCAGTGTTCTTTTGAAATTTCTTGTTTGCATTTAATTATTTTTAAATGCTTTTTTGTATAGGATATCAGGGTATCTTCATACTTTTTACATTTCTTTTCCTGAGGACACTTTCAATTTCGTAACAATTTCTAAAAGTGGAAGTATCCACAAAAAACTGCAATCAAAATCAAAAAACTAAAGAGATAGTGGGTTATCACATCGACCTGAGATATATCCCTTGCAAAAAAAAAAAAAAAAAAAAAAAAAAAAACTGAAAAATATTGAAGTGCAAACTGCCTTTGAAAGTGCATGATCATTGAATTAGTATGATTTTACATTTTTAAATGAAAATCTATCCAAACAAACTAAGGAGCATTACCTATGGCAGTTCGATTTAATTTCTGACTTTTAAATATATTAAGCATTCAATTCTGATCAAAAGTTCATGAGATAACCTAAATAATATAAAATAAACCCCCTTCTCTCTTTTTAAGTAGGAAAGATTCCTTATTTAAATATTAGTAAAAAATTATAACATTCATTTTACAATAAAGAAAACAAATAAAATTTCAGTTTTCAAAGGAATTCTCATAGAGATTTTTAAAACATTGTGTCTGCTTCATCAAAAAATCTCATTAAGCTCCACACAGTGCAGTCTCAGAGACTGCACCTCTCCAGTTAAGGGTAAAATCAACATTAATTATGAAAACATATGATAAATGAAATTGGATAGTTATCATATGAGTTTTTAATTTTGAATGTTTTGGAAAGTGATGCAAATACTAAAACCATGATTTTTTTTCAGCTAACACAGATAACTATTTCTGCATGTTAAATTTACATAAAATAAGACTACAAAAAATATATAAAGTAAGTCTGTTACTGCTTATGAATATTTTTAAACCCCTTCAAATGCAAACAATCAAATATCTAGCAATATCAAAACACGTTGGAAACTGTACATCAAATGTGACAAATGAGGTACTTAGGTACTGTTATTATTTTAGTGAAATGAATTATATATTCTGTTATTATGGTATGATTAATTTCTATAATAAAATAAGTACATTTAAAGTTGGCAACATTTTATCTTTTGTTGACACTTGCTGAAAATTCTAATGGGAAACTTAAGCCTAGCTTTGAAAATTTCAGAACTTGAATCCATATTTAGACTGTTCTTTTCATTTAATATCTATTTCTCCGGAAACATCTATCTAAAAAACTAGTAATTATAGAATTGCTATAATTAAACAATTTTAGTATACAAATTTGGTTTTTAAATTCAGTAATACAAAAATAATATGACCCTATCTTAAATATCACATAATCACCATGGCAACCTAGAATCATTACCTATCATGGGATATGATTGAATTAATTATGTATGATAGGATTTAATAAAATGAAGAATGCCACTATAAATTGGTCTTAGAGGTTATACAATGTCATATACATCATATATGACTATAACGTCATACATGTCAGATAACGTGGCGATACATCTCGGTCGCTTGACGATTAATCCTCGAAAGCTATAACAAGGACATATCAATTTTTAAAAAATTCAAATTACTTAAGAAATATTTTCATTAACTTTTTTAAAGTTTTGATTTGATTTTCATAGCATTTTAAATGATTCGACAAAATTATGCAACGACTCTATATATTAAATTTCAAACCATTCAGTTGGATAGTTTTTACCCTGTTATATGCAAAGAGACAGACAAACAGATATTACGGACCAGATGACAACTATAAGTGCTACATATTTATGTAATTATAAACACACCTAAAAAGGGACTTGCCCCACTTTCAAAATAAATGTCTCATATTTATTATACAGTTATAAGAGTTTACATAATTTGATAAAGGTGATCCTATTATAACTTTTCACAGTCATACCATTTTCGGTCCCACAGACTCGAAAAATCTGGTGTAAAAATATACAACATAACAGCATATAAAACATAAAAACATTTTGGTTCCCAAACACACACACACACACACAAAAAAAAATCTAAGGAAATGGAAAAAGAGAAATTTAATAATTTAGAATTATTTTGGATTTTACAGCCTTGTTGAGGGGGTGGGGGGGGCATGCTACAATTTTGTTATTTTCTGGTCACCCAGTTGCAAAAAATTCTAAGGGAACAAAATTTATTTCAATATTAATTTGGATCTTGCGGCTTTGACAGAAGAGGCAAAACATTTTACATTTTACGCATTAATATTTTATAATTTAGACTTGGAATCAAAAGAAGAAAAAAGGTTTTGACAAATTGCAAAAACTTACAAGCTTTGAATTACTTTGGATTCTGCAAACCCAACAAATCCAGAACTTTTTCTTAAAAAGAAAAATAAAGAAAACTGATTTTTTTTTCAAGTAAATAAATAAATAAATGGGTGTGTGATTGTTATATCTATATTCAGCTGATTTGTTATATTTATATAAATATCAATTCTGGATAAAATTTTCAACTAAGAATAAATAAATGGGTGTCAGGTGAAAATATTTCTAATAAAAGAGGTGTTGTAGAAAGAATAGCTGAAACAGATGAAGCAACTAAAATTATGTGACATGTTTAAAGTGTCTGGCAAATGAAAGTTATCAGTTTTACTATTATTTTACAGGGTATGCTGTCCATTTTATAAAGTGTGCCAAGTAGAAACCATCTACTATAAAAAAATATAAAAAATCCCTGACGGCTCAGCCTACAGGCACGGGTAGATTTAAAAAATGCAGACTGTGGGATGCCTGTTTATTGAGAATTGCAGAAGAAATTACCTTCTCGCCATGATACGGCAGTTGGGACTGCCCACTTCGAAATCTATCTGTGTCTGTCATGTGTGTATCATAAGCCACAGTCCGCAGGGATTTTTTATTTATTTTTTTGTGCTGTAAGGATTGGTCCTATAAAAAACTTGTCAGTATAAAAGTTGTAGATAATATTAAGAGGATTTATAATAAATTTAAGAGGAATTGATATCTTGTGAATTGACAAAGTTATGAATTTTTTTCTTCTTAAACCCCTATTCCCCCACCCGGTTCAATTTTGCCCATTAACGAACTTCACCGAGATTTTATGCCCCTTGATTTTATGTATCACTTTGGAAGAGATTTGCGCAAAATTATTGAAGTTATCGTGTCCATAAAAAAATGATATAGTTTTGAACTAGAGGTGGTTTTGGGAGTCATGATCAGCATATATCTGCAAAAATATTTAAAAAATTCTAACTTAGGGGAGAATGTAATAGGTCCATATCTCTCATTCTGGATAGCTAGCTGTAAAATGCTAACTGATTCTCTTTTTTTTTTTTTTTTTTTTTTTTTTTTTTTTGATGGTAACTATAATTTTATGTTCTCTTGATTTTTTCTAATAATAAGTAATCATACTTTTGATTTTTTTTTTTTTTTTTTTTGCCACAGTTTTAATTTAAATAAGTATTGTTAAAAAGAAAAAGCACAATTTTAACTGCTTTAAAAAAAAAAAAATTAAATACAAAAGAAAATTAATATTTGTTTTTAAAATATTTTTTATTTTGAAATGTTACAATTTGGTTTTTCCACTCACCCTGATGAAAAAATTCCGAGGGAAGACAAGAAAAATAAACATTAAAAGAACTGCTATATTTCAATATTAATTTGGTTCTTGCGGCTTTCACAGAAGAGTCAAAAATTTTTACATTTTACGCTTTGTTATTTTACAATTTTGAGTCATAAAGACATGGAATCAAAAGGAGAAAATAAAAACTGATATTTTACTATTTTGTCTCTAAAGAAAGAAAAATAATAAAAAAAAGGCAACCATTTTACAATTTCAATATTATTTCAGGTTTCCTAGAACCAATAAATTCAGAAGGAAAGGGGAAAAAATAAAGATGGAAAGTTTGCTATTTTGGCATTAATTCAGGTTCCATGTTTTTTTTTTTTTTTAAGACAAGGTACAAACGTTTCTTTTTTTTCTTTTTTTTTGCATTATTATTATACGATTCTGGCTTTATTTTTGGTCATCCAGTCGCCAAGTTCCAAAGGACAAAAATCAGGAGATTTTTAAAAAGAAATTATTAGACTATTTTCAATGATTTTGTTGTTGTTGTTGTTGTTTTTAAATGTAAACACAGAATAATAATTGAATTTATTTTAAATAATAATATAGATGTATATATTAAAAAAATTAAAAATGCTTTAAATTAAGGGATTTAAAATGGTTTTAATTAAGCAAATAACAAAATATGTTTCAAAACAATTTAAAGATTGTTATAAATACCGTGAATGGTTTTGTCGTCATAAATACGTACAATTATAAAAGTTATCAATGATAAATTCTTTATTAATAAAGAAATTATTAATCACAAAAATAAAATAATAGAGGATGATTACATTAAAAAAATGAATTTACAGTTTCCAACATAAAGTTACAATTAATTCATTATCAAAAATAAAATTAATGGTATCAGATTTTACATTTAAGAATGAAAATTTGCTTAGCAAGAGCAACAAAGAGCCATCATATATATATGACCTGAACTACTACCACAGCAAACACAGAGAAGAAATAAATGAAGGGGTCGGGGCAAAAAAGTGTTAAGCCACATTTTTTAACTTCTGAGATATTTCAATTTGAAATTTTGATCAAATACTCAAATCAAGATATATAACAAAAAGTTTTTTTGCCAGTGTCTTAGTAACATTTGAGATACTCTTATGTTGGATATTATTGTTGGTAATATATCATGAAAATAATTTCCGCAAATTGATTTTTATGACAGTTTATTTACTTCATTTAAACTCATCCAGATAAAAAGTACTTAACTCAATTTCAAAGAGGAAGTGAAATCCATGATGCAATATGAAGAGGTTTTTACAAAGTCGTGAAACTGAACAAGGAAGTAAGAAGTAAAATTCGTATGAATGACGTGAGTTGACTTTACGTCATTTCTAACCAATCAAAGAACTAAACAAGAACGAAAAATCATGCGTCAAGCATAGATTATAAAACACTTTCCAACGCTTCCAAAATAGTTTTACAAATCATTACCGTTTCATAAGCTGAAAGATAACATCTAAGTAAACAATTTGGAAAACGCATAACATATTTAAAAACGTAATTTCATGAATTTCCAACATATACAATATTCGGAAAAATATCGGAATACTTTTATTCAGCCCTGTATAGGATCTATAGATTTGTATCTATACTACATAGGATGCTAAATTTTAGTTTAGTTAGGAAATGCGTAGCACAGTTCAAAATTCTCCTTCTGGAGTTTCTGTCAATAAAAGGAAATGTGTTCGCGAACTCTTGTGCTGCCCTGTATAGGATCTACAGAATTTATACACACCAAGTAATAGACAAAAAGTGGGTTAAATTTAAAATTGCGTTCAGCAACGTAAAACGCACTTCCAGGAATTATTGTTAACAGACAGTAGAGAATTCTTTTGTGTGTCCCTGTATATGAACGATGACTGCTATACACACAATATTCTGTAGTAAGCCTCTTGTAATGCACCTTAGTTATATATATAAATTTCAATGTGTTTAAACTAGTGAAACATTTTTTAATTAAACCGCAAACGATTTTCCTCCATAGACGTAATGTAACGGAATTCTTTTGACTGTCCCTGTAAAGTAATTATAAGTGCTATGCACACCCTATTCCATATTAAGCTTCTTGTAATGCACCTTATTGATATATATAAATTACAATGTGTTTGAAATTGTGTAACATCATTAAAATAAACCGCAAATGATTTTTCCCCATAGACCGTAATGTAACGGAATTCTTTTGAGTGTCCCTGTAAAAAAACTATAAGTGCTACACACTTTAGTTGAAATAGGGAACATGCTATAGATAATGACAATAACATATAAAAATTGCAGGGCAATCCGAGCATATTTATGGGAATTAGAGCACGGACAGATGGCAAACGGCAGATGGCCAGTCAAACCGAAGTCATAAACACTTTTCAACTAGGTTGGAAAGTGTTAAAAATGACATCATATTAAAAGGACTAAAAGATTGTTTCTTTCTGCTATATAGAACTTTAAAAATAGAAGCTTTTTCTCGCGTATTGGAAACGAACATGTAATTCCGTTCTCCCTTAATTTAAATTAAATTTAACTAATGTTTAAAATTAAAATTATGTAACTATTAAATATAAGAAATGTAAATTAAATACTTTAAACTGTATAATGAATAATGTTTTATTAATTAACAATATTTTCACATTTCACAATCACACAGTGATACTACAAGGATTTAAAACATAGTGTGTGCCACATTTAATGGATACTTCATTATCATGGATTAATTAGTGTACATCATTAATAAACGGATTCATCGACATGGAGACTCTGGCAGACCTGGCACACAGGAAAATGAGGAGTGACTATGAATGCTGAAAAAGGAGGTAAGCAAATATCTTACCTATCTTTTGCTAAAGTACAATTGTTTATTTATATATTGCTAATTACTTTAGAGAGCGCAAAACTACTAGCTACCTTCAAAATTTACTAACAATTATGATTTACAATATTAAGCAACAGATTACAGTGTTAGATTTATTTCACCAAAAATGTGGCTTGGCACTTTCTTGCCCTGACCCCCTCAAATGTCTGTGATTTTTCTAGCATATTTAAATATAAAATAATGAGAAAAATTGTGTTAAAAAATCAAGAGAAATATGGAAAAAACCAGGAGTGTGGAAAATCAAGCAGAAATCAGGTGACTTGGCAAGTCTGTACAGGATATGCTACCCAATTTATAAAGTGTGTCAAGTGGAAACCATCCACTATAAAAAATGTTATCAATAGTAGTTATTTAAGTCAATTATACGTTAAAAAATCAGGAGAAATATGTCAAAAATCAGGAGTATAGAGAACAAAGCAGAAATCAGGAGTTTCCTGGCAAAATCAGGAGACTTGGCAAGTCTGTACAGCGAATGCTACCCATTTTATAAAGTGTGTCAAGTGCAAACCATCTACGATAAAAAATGCGAGTGACATGAGGAGAAATACTTTGGACACGGGAAGGAGGGGATAAAATTTCATACTGTTTTTGGAACTAATGAATTTGAGAAAAAAAAATGGGCAAACATTTTACAATTTTGGCATTATTTCTGGTCCCATAAACATAAAAGAATATGAAAAAAAAATTATATTTTGATATTATTTCAGGCTCTGTGAACTTTTTAAAAAAAGGTAACATTTTTACGATTTCAATATTATTTCAGGAATCCTAGAACCAATAAAATCAGAAAGAAAGAGGGAAGAATAAAGATGAAAATTTTGATATTTCAACATTAATTCAGGTTCCATGTTTTCTTTTTAAGGAAAGGTACAAATGTTTTTTTTTTTCATTATTAATTTAAATGTTCAGCTTTATTTTTGACCTGAAAAATCCAAATAAAATGGAAAAGAAAAAAAAAAATCAGATTTTTTCTTTTTTTTTTTTTTTTTTTTTTTTGGTGGAAGGGGGGGGGGGGGGGGGGAGTGTACTTTGGACTCGGGAAGGAGGGGATAAAATTTCTTGCTATTTTGGATCCCATGAATTTGAAAAAAACTGGTCAAACATTTTACAATTTTGGCATTAATTCTAGTCCCACAAACATAAAAGAATATGAAAACAAGAAGAAGAAAAATATGTTGACATTATTTCAGGCTCTGTGGACTCAGCAAATTGCAAAAACTTACAAGTTTTGCATTACCTTGGATTCTGCAGACCCATCAAATCCTGAACTTTTTCTTAAAAAGAAGAAAAAGAAAACTGAATTTTTTTCAAGTAAATAAATAAATAAATGGGTGTGAGATTGTTATATATAGATATATATATATATATATATATGTCTTAAGATGATTTGTTATATTTATATAAATATCGATGCTAGATAAAATGTTTCAGTCAAGAATAAATAAATGGGTGTCAGGAAAAAATATTTCTAATAAAAGAGGTGTTGTAGAAAGAATAGCTGAAACAGATGAAGCAAATAAAAATGATCAGCTTTAGTATTATTTTACAGAGGATGCTACCCACTTTAAAAAATGTGCCAAGTGGAAATCAACTACAGAAATAAAGTATGAGTCATATGAAGAGGGAGGTCCATGTCCCTTTTAACATGACTAAGGAATGCCTCATGTCAAAGGGACATGAGGCATATAATAATGTCCATGTCCTTTTCTCCGGATAGCTGTAAAATACTAACTGACACCACCTTTTTTTTTAATGGTAGCTATAATTTTATGTTCTATTGACTTTTTCTAACAATAGGTAAGCATACTTTCACTATTTCTTTTTTGAATTTTTAATTCAAATATTTACTGTTAGAGAAAAGCACAGTTTTAACTTATTTTCGGCCAAGCTTAGAAATTTTATAAAATGTGGCATTATTTGCATAGAAATTTGCTTAAATTACATTCATTAAGACATCTAAAAAGTTTCGTGCATGAAAAATAATATTTTATTTAATTTGACGTTACCATTATTAATTTATTATTATTAATTTATTATTAAATTTAAATAAAAAATTTTAAGTTTTCTTATGGCATATGTTTTATTTTTATTTTATTTACTGAACTTGCAACTTTACTCCATTATAAAAACATATGATTAATCTCAAGTGGAATAATTATACATTTTCAAAAAGTCGAATTTGTCAATAACCGTTTCAAGTAAAAAAACAGCGTATTTTGAAAATTTCTCAACAGAAAGTGATTACTTCAATTGAATTACTAATATTTTATAGATGTCTCCAGAACTCTTAAAAATTGCAGAAAAATAAAATTAGCGAAAAATATACGTCACAGTGTTAATAAAAAAATATTTATTGAAATGGTGTGTTTATGCACCTTTGGCCGAAAATGGGTTAATCAATATATGTTTGTTTTCTAACACATTTTATGACTACTTTTAAAAGCAAAATTATAAGTACTGTGCTAAAAAGAATATATACCAAATTCTAACATAATACTGTTGGTAGACATTTTTTCAATGAAAACCTAAAATCCAGAAAATTCTCAAATCTAGAAAAGCAGTGGTCTTAAACATTCTGGATATGGGGTCCCATGCTGTACTATTCAAATTTAGATAAAGAATTTTCAGGATATCAAGGCTTAATTTAACCCTTTTTATCCTGACGGTACTTATAAGTACCACTTTAATCCCTTCGTGACGAGTGTCTTCTACAGAATTTTTAATCTGTTACCACCGGTTTTTCAAATGAGAAATTTTCACCTAATTGAATCACAAAAATGCTATGATTAGATAAGGAAAACTTTACAAAAAAAAAAAAAAAATAACTGGTGGGAATAATCGAGGATTCTGAGCATCTAAAAAGTAGCTGGAAAATTAATTCAGGATATAAAGGGTTAAAAAGAAAAAAATAGAGTAATTGTATTTACAAAATCAGGGATTGACATACTTGAACTTTTTCATTTTCTGAGATTTTTCCACTCATAAGATCGAGCTGCAAGCATCAACTTTAAGACTGCATTAAAATTTCCAGGTTTGAATAAAAATTCTTTAACTTTTCCCAGTGCTACTGTACTCCCAGACTTCTTCAGGTCAGCTGGCCATCCTGAAAATGGAAGTGATAAGACATAGTATAATAAGTGGAAATGCAACAGAGTAGTGATTTTGGCTGAATACCAAATATTCAGCACACAAGTAAACTGAACATTTGGCCAAATACTCACATATTTCATGTTTTAGAGGTATTCAAAAGTTAAATTTTAAACAATTTTACATCATATTTATATCACTCTCAAGTCAGCTATTTCAACTGTATATCTCACTTTGTTTGAAGAGTATTTGGTAATTTTCAGGATTTTTTAAAAAATACTTGGAAGATACGTAATTTAATCATTTTTTTATTATAAATTTCAAACTATTCTTATTCATAATGAAGGAACTATTTAAATGTACTAAAAATTAATATTTAATAAGAAATCATTGAAAAAAGCATGGTTTATATTTGAAAAAAAAAATCTGCATAAGAAAACATCAATTTTTAACATAAAATTTTACATAGACTTGAATAAATACTTACCCAAATGTTGCACAAATATCTGAAAATAGGTTTTATTTGTATATAAACATTATTCAGCAAAATTTGCTTTTGTGTGGAACAGTTCCAAGCATGGATTTGCACATACTTACTTCATACTTAATTCATATACAGTAGACTGCCTCAAATCTGCAACCCTAAAATCCAGACATTGTTTCAAATGGAAACAATGACACTACACTGAAGATGTAGGTGAAAATTTAAAATTTTTTTATTCCATTTTGTACACATTTTAAAATGGAATTCTGGTTAATATGATTGAAATAATGTCTTCTCATGAAGGAAGCATAAATTTATTTCTGAAAAATTTCAAGATAGCGCTGATATGAGTGCCGATCACGATCTTTTTACCAAATACATTTATAGATACTTTTATGTTAGTTGGGTGCCAGTGATATATATACATATACAGGGGTCGATTTAGAAAAAGAAATTTGCACAGTAGTAACTACTATACAAAGTCAGTTTTGAATAGCAGTTAGACACTTTTGTATAGCAAGTAAAAAAATAGCAAACGTAACTTTTAAGTCTTGAAAATTTACAACAAAATTAAGATAAATTAAAAATTTTCTTTAACACAGATATCTGTGGATTCATCCACCACTACAGATATATAATTAGCAGATTTCAGTTCCAAATTAAAGTCCTCCTTAAAGATGTCTGCAACGCACTGAGAGAATTGGTATTTCTTGTCATTCAAATATGTTTCCCCTAACTGAACACCATACCTCTTTTCTAATTGTGCAATTTCGGGAAACAATGAGAATGGAAGTTCTTGCTTGACAATTAAATATGAAATATCTATTAACTTGCCAACTTTATTTTCTTCTTTATTGCAAGCT
Source organism: Maratus michaelseni (assembly GCA_963931845.1). Taxonomy (NCBI): domain Eukaryota; kingdom Metazoa; phylum Arthropoda; class Arachnida; order Araneae; family Salticidae; genus Maratus; species Maratus michaelseni. The sequence goes on from OZ007598.1 coordinate 260,232,767, forward strand.
TGAAACATTGCTTTCCTAATTGGTGTATCCATTATTTTTTTTTTTACACTGTCTGGCTTGTGTTCCAAGTTCACTGCCGTAAAATGCATGTCACTTTTGGAATACTTGACAATATTGTCTTTTTTTCAGACTGGCTCCAGTAATTCCATTGATAAATCCTGGGTTGAAATTTTGTTTCATTTTCAATTTGTCCACAAATTTTGAACATAATATACATCATATTGATACAACATTACTTTTCCCATCTGTTTCAAAATCTAACCATTCTCCAACGGGATCAACAGTTTTTTTTTTTTTTTCAATTTGTAACTGTTTCCAGTTTAACTATAGCCATATTATGAAAAAAACAATCAAACAAAAAAAAATTACAGTAACATACAAAACCAAAACGATATAAAACACAACAGCAATGAGAGCACTTGGTGAGGGTGAAAACAGAACGTATGTCAGGTAAAAACACCTTTAAATCTGAGCTTTAACTCTTAAGTGTACATGACATAGCAAAGAGTGTGGGAAATATGCATCGCAATGATTGCGATTTAATGCATTTCTTGGGTCGCACTTTAGTTAAATTTGAATCGCAAATTGCGATGTGATACCGCTTAAATCGAACCCTGTACATATACATATGTATATACACACATATATATATGTGTAGGATTTCAGTTTGAACACTTCACTTCATCAAATGAACTAACTACTATTATTATCCATGGTTAGACACTTCACTTCATCAAATGAACTAACTACTATTATTATCCATGGTTAGACATGCACGAGTTGTAAATAGTTTGAATCGCGAGATTTGGCTTAGAGCCAGTTTTCTAATTTTTGTTATGAAGCAAGATATAAAAGGAATATAGCCGGTAAAGGTGTTATTAGGCCTGGCTGGATTATTGTAAGCTAAATTGTTGTTATATAGTTTTAACCAAAAGTGTATTAGTTGAAATTAAAGTTCGCATTTTGTTGTTTATCGATTTTTGGTTCAGTAAAGCGACTATTTACATATCATTTACTTACATATATATATATGTATAAATATGTGTGTATATCTATATGTGTATATATATGCATATTAAACAATTTTAGTATACAAATTTGGTTTTTAAATTCAGTAATTCGGAAATAATAGGACCCCATCTTAAATATCACATAATCACCATGGCAACCTAGAATCATTACCTATCACGGGATATCATTGAATTAATGATGTATGATAGGATTTAATAGAATAAAGAATGCGACTATAACTTGGTCATAGAGGTTATAAAATGTCATATACATCATATATGACTATAACGTCATACATATCAGATAACGTAGCGATACATCTCAGTCGCTTGAAGATTAACAAATATTCAAAAGCTTATTTCAGGTACCAATTTTTTTTTAAATTCAAATTACTTAACAAATATTTTTATTATCTTTTTAACTTTTGATTTAATTTTCATAAAATTTGAAATGACTCAACAAAATTCTGCAACGACTATATATATTAAATATCAAACCATTCAGTTGGGTCATTTTTGCGCTGTTATATGCAGACAGGCAGACCAGACAACTATAGGTGCTACGTATTTATATAATTATGAACACACCTAAAAAGGGACTTGCACCACATTTAAAATAAATGCCTCATATTATACAGTTATAAGAGTTTAGACCATTTGATAAAGGTGATCCTTTTACCTTCCTGACAACCTTTCATAGTCATTCGACTTTTGGTCCCACGGACTCGAAAAATCCAGTGTAAAAAAAACATTATAGAAAAAAAATAATAATAATAATTCTAGGGAAATGGGGAAAAAAAGAGAAATATAATAATTTAGAATTATTTTGGATTTTGTGGACTTGGTGAGGGGGAATGCTCCAATTTTGATATTTTCTGGTCTCCAAATGCAAAAAATTTTAAGGGAACAAAATTAAAATTTTTGCTATTTCAATATTAATTTGGAACTTGCAGCTTTGATAGAAGATGCAAAAATTTTTACATTTTATGCATTAGTATTTTATAATTTTGACCATAACACTTGGAATCAAAAGAAGAAAAAAGAATAAGGGAGAAAATTTTGCTATTTTGGCATTAATTCAGGTTTCACATTTTTTAAAGAAAAGGTACAAATGTAACTTTTTTTGTATTATTAATTTGAAATTTCGGCTTTATTTCAGGTATTACAGACCTGAAAATCCAAACAACAAAATCAAAAGGAGGAAAATAAGATCATAGTTTTTTTTTTTTTTATTGGTCTAGTGTTCTATGGACTCGGGAAGAAGAAAAAACTTCGTGCTATTTTGGGCCTCACAAACTTTTTTTTTTTAAAAAGGTGGGGGGGGGGGGCAAACATTTTACAATTTGGTGTTACTTCTGATCTCAACGGCAAAGAATCTGAAAATAAGAAAAAAAAAATTTTATTTTAACGTTATTTCAGGCTGTGTAGACTCGATAAATAGCGAAAACTTACAAGTTTTGCATTACCTTGCATTCCGCAGACCCGAAAAATCAGAGAGAAATAAAGAAAAATATTTTTAAAAGCAAAATTTTTACTATTTTAGATTTATTTCTGGTCCCATAGACTAAAATGAAAGACAAAAATTTTACAAATTAAGTATTAATTTTACAATTTCAGCTTTATTTTGAGCCCTTGGACTAAAAAAAAAAGAAGAAGAAAGAAAAGAGAGGCAAAAATTTTACAATTTTGGTATTACAAGTAATGCAGAGTTGGAGGGAGGGAGGCAAAGTTTTGCAATTTTCATGCTATTTCAAGTCCTGCATACTTGAGGGGGACAAGGGGGGGGGGGTGGAGAATTTATAATTTCAGGAATATTTCCAGTCCTGCAGGCTCAAAAAATGTGAAAGCAAGGACAAAAAAAAAATTATTATTAAAATATTATTTTAGGTCTCACAGACTCTGAGAAAGGGGCAAAATTTTTACAATTTCGGGAAATGAAGAAAAAAAAAGAAATAATTTATTATTTCAATCCTGACATGTTCCCAAAAAGAAAAAAATTTAAAACATTTTCAAATCCTTAAAAAAAAAAAAAAAAAAAAAAAAAGCATTAAGCAGGATGTTCAAAATCTGGAGTTATTTTAAATCTAAGACAGAAAGACTCTTTTCCAAATTCCCAAAAAAATTTTCCAAATACAATTTTTGTTTGAGGAGGGCCCCAAAAAGTTGCTGGATGTCTTGGGTCCATAACAACCTTAATCAGGCTCTGCATGCAAGTACAGTTTTTACAACAAAGGGAACATCAGAAGTTGTTTTTTTTATATATAACAAACAAACACAAATTGAGAAAATAAATTTCAAAATTATTAAAAATCAGATGTGTTAAAAAAAAGGAAGAAATTACCATATTGAAAATATTTAAATATACAAACCACAAAGAGACTGAAAACCATACAACTTAGAGGGAAAATGTATAATCTGACACCATTACTTCCTCTACTTAACCTCCCTTCCAAAACGCACACAGAGTTAAAAATCCTTTGGAAATTACCTGCTTAGTTTGTTCTTTTGCACAATAAGAATTAATAAATAATGTCTAAATCCCCACATTGGCAATTATTTTTTATTCTTCCTTCCCCTGTGGTTTCTCAGTATACACAGATTAAAAATCTTCAGAGCTTTAATTTTTTTTTACATTTTGTATAAACTGAAATAAAAATGTGAAGTACAGTATGGGATCTCAAATCTAAAATACCGAAATATAAAACTTTTTCTTAAAAACAGAATTTTTTTTCAAGAAAATAAATAAGTAAGCATCGGGTGACAATATTTATAATAAAAGAAGTGTAGTTTCCTAGACCCAATAAATTCAAAAGGGAAGGTGAAAAAATAACGATGAAAAGTTTGCTATTTCAGCATTTATTCAGGTTTCATGGTTTTTTTTAAAGAAAAGATACAATTGTAATATTTTTTTGCATTATTTGTTATTTTACACTTTCAGCTTTATTTTTGGTCGTGCAGACCTAAAAATTCCAAATAAAATCGAAAGGGAAAAAAAGAGTGGGGTCAGGGGGGGAAGTGTACTTTGGACTCAGGAAGGAGGAGATAAAATTTCATGCGATTTTAGAGCTCACGAATTTGAAAAAAAAAAAATGGAATGGGCAAACATTTTACAATTTTGGCATTACTTCTGGTCCCACAAACAAAAAAGAATATGAAAATAGAAAAAAAAAATATTATATTTCAAAATTATTACAGGCTCTGTGGACTCGATAAATTGCAAAAACTTACAAGTTTTGAATTACCTTGGATTCTGCAAACCCAACAAATCCAGAACTTTTTCGTAAAAAGAACAAGAAAACAGATTTTTTTTTCGAGTAAATAAATAAATAAATGTGTGTGTGATTGTTATACCTATATTTAGATGATTTGTTATATTTATATAAACATCGATGCTGGATAAAATTCTTCGACCAAGAATAAATAAATGAGTGTCAGCTGAAAATATTTCTAATAAAAGAGGTGTCGTAGAAAGAATAGCTGAAACAGATAAAGCAACTAAAATTATCAGACATGTTTAAAGTGCCTGGCAAATAAAAGTTATCAGCTTTACTATTATTTCACAGGCAGAGTCGCCAAGTTCCAAAGGGCAAAAATCAGGAGACTATTTTCAAGGTTTTTTTTTTTTTTTTTTTTTTTATGTAAACAGAATAATAATAATATAATTAATTTTAAATAATAATACAGATGTATATATAATAAAAAATAAAATCTTTTAATTAAGGACTTTAAAATGGTTTCAATTTTAAGCAAATTACATGAAATGTGTTTCAAAACAATTTAAAGATTGTTATAAATACCATGAATGGTTTTGTCTTGTCATAAAAATATACAATTATAAAAGTTATGAATGATAATTCTTTATTAATAAAGAAATTATTAATAACAAAAATAAAATGATACATGATTACATTAAAAAAATGAATTTACAGTTTCCAAAATAAAGTTACAATTAATTCATTATCAAAAATAAAATGAATGATATCAGATTTTACATTTAAGAATGAAAATTTGCTTAGCAAGAGATACAAAGAGCCATCATAATATATCTGACCTGAACTGCTACCATATCAAACACAGAGAAGAATTAAACATCTGTGATTTTTTTAGCATATTTAAATATAAAATAATCAGAAAAATTGTGTTAAAAAACCATGAGAAATATGTCAAAAATCAGGAGTATGGAAAACCAAACAGAAATCAGGACAGGATGTCTATTCCAGATCAGCAGTGAATTCCCCTGACATTTCACTGACTTTTCCATACCAATAAAGGGAAAATTCCAGGTATTGAGATTTTGTGATGTTACACACAAAAAAAACTTTTAAAAGTTGTCAATTTGAGAGTGAAACTTTCACAACTGATTCTGAGGCCCAAAATTACTGATTTGTTACATATTTTTTGTAAAATTTACAAATGGTTGAACATTTTACATGCTAAACATTTTGCAGATACACACTTTTAGCATCAGGTTCTATCCATTTTGTCAAATCAGGATGAAATTCTTTATCACACCAGTCTCAGTTAAATACAGATTGCTTTGACATATTTTAATACAAATAATAAATATTCAATAAATTAAGCTAACAAATGTTCAGTTCCCAAACAAAGATAAGTAAGCAAAGTGAAACACCTAATCAATCCTACAACATTCAGTAGAAAGTTTCAGTGAAACTGGAAATCTCTGAGTTACAAAGAAGGACTGAAAGGCGGTAGACCAAATGGTTTGCAAGAGAGGTTGAACTACTCTTTACAGTACTTGTGAAGAGCAAAGTTTGGTTTTAATGGCGTTGTAATTTCAAATCCTTACTTTTATAAAGAACACCCCCCCCCCCCCTCATAATTTTCAAATTTCCCTGACTTTTCCTCAGAAATGGTAAATTTTCCTGACATTTCCAGTCTATATAAATTTCCCTGACTTTTCCAGGTGGCTAGACACCCTGTCAGGAGTCTCCTGCCAAAATCAAGAGACTTGGCTAGTTTGTACAGGGTATGCTATCCATTTTATAAAGTGTGCCAAGTAGAAACCATCTACTATAAAAAATGTGAGTGACATGAGGAGAGAGAGAGAGGTCCACATCCCTTGCTCTGGATAGCTGAAAAATACTAACTGGTGTCTCTTTTTTTTGTATGGTAGCTATAATGTTATGTTCTGTTGACTTTTCTAATAATAGGTAATCATACTTTTGCTATTATTTTTTTTTGCCAAAGTTTTAATTTAAGTAAGTATTGTTAAAAAGAAAAAGGCAAAGTTTTAACTGATTAATAAAAATAAAAAAAAATCAATATTTGTTTTCTAAAATATTTTTTATTTTGAAATGTTACAATTTGATTTTTCCACTCACCCTGATGCAAAAAATTCCGAGGAAAGACTAGAAAAAAAAAACATTAAAAGAACTGTTTATATTAATTCAATGTTCAATTAATATTCTGTGAATATTAATTTGGTTTTTGCGGCTTTGACAGAAGAGGTAAATACAGTAAAACCTCTATAACGGACACTCCCGAATAGCGGACACCTCTATTTAACGGACACTTTTCAAATCCCCACTCCCAAAATCTAAATTTTTGTATGTTTAACCTCTGAATAGCGGACATTCCGAATAGCGGACAGTAGTTTTGGCGATCAAGGATGAAAAAAGAGATTTTAATGAGAAGGAAAATTGGAAAAAAAATAAAAAGCCTCGAAATTTATCAGGGCAATGTACCACAAATTTTGTGACCAATGTGACTTTAGAGGGTGGTCTCAGGAAAATCCACAGTGGTCTGGGAAATCCTCCATTATCGTATGTATTTTGTATCGATTACTGTTTGATTCTTCAGATTTAACTGACATACATTGTTCAAAGCTTCAAAATATGTTAAAACCGTTTTTATCGTTTTCTGAATAGATTGAGTTCTGCGTAGTCTTAATTTAGTGTCTTGTTTGTGATTAATGTTTCGAGAATGACCTCAAAACGAAAGCGATTAACTTTAAAAAAAAATTGAAATTGTAAGTGTAAGTGAATCTGAAAAACAGTAATTGAGTTTAAGGATACTTGCCGAATGTTTTAAAATAGGTAAAACCCAAGTGGGAGAGATTTTACTAAATTAAGAAAAAATAAGGAATTTGTGGATTACTAACTCTAACGAGAACACCAAAAATGTGAAATTGAGGTATACTGATTCCATTGAAATTGAATCTATCTAATTCTGAATTGGTTTACTTCACTTCGTTCAAAAAAATTCCTATCAGTGGGTCTTTGATTCAGGAAAAGGCTTTAAAAGTCGCCAAAGTTACATGATTTTAAGGTTTTGGGTAGATGGCTGGAAAGTTTCAGGTCTCGGCACAACATCTCTTTCAAAACAATATGTGGAAAACAAAATCTGTAGCTCTGAAAAAAGTGGAGTATTGGCATGAATGACTGCAATCAATTTGTGAAGGTTATGAGGAGAGAAACATTTTTAATGCCGAGGAAAGCGGACTCTTTTTCAGATTTTTTTCGGACAAGACTTTGTGCTTTAAAAAGGATGGCTGTATCGGCGAAAAAATGACGAGAGCGGAATCACTATTTTATTATGTTGCAATGTATTAGGAAGGAATTTTAGGATAGGAATTTTAAACCCCTCTTATAATTCAAAAATCTCTGAAACTCATGTGTTTCTCAAAGAACATCCAATTTAATAAATTTGGTGTGAAGTGGAGAGCAAATAAAAAAGCGTGGATAATCAGTTTTTTAGTGATTAAATGATTAACTTCCTTTAATAATAGGATGAAAAAACAAAGAAAAGTTCTCTTGTTTTTGGACAATGCAACTTCTCATCCAAAACACCTGAATTTGAATAATGTTAAAACTGTGTCTCCCCCCCCCCCCTCCCAAACACAACTTACGTATGCTAGCCCCTTGATCAAGGCGTTATACACAATTGTAAAGCCTGGTAGAGAAAGCTTTTATTAAGCCACATTCTTTCGAAGTTAGATTCTATGAATACAGTTTAGAACAGCCTAAAATTAGTTAATGTTACCTATGCTCTCGAATTCGGATTTCTTCAGCTGTAAAAAACATATAACTGGAATGCGTACGACATTGTTTCAGAAAAGCATGCTTTATATTACAAGAAAATAAAACACTTATTTCCGATAGAAATGCAGAACTATCGCAATAAGTGAATTAATGAAATCAGGAGTGAAGAAATGCCGAAATGTCCATCAACATTGATGATGACCTACTGAAAAAGAATCAGTTGATGTAGGCTATTATATTCCTTCAGAATCTTCGACAAAAGCTGACTCTATTAGTGATAGGAATAAGATACTGAAACCAGGGGATGTTTTCTGCAATATCGAGAATTTCCAAGAAGCCGCAAAACACAGTGAGCAGTTACACATTTTTTTTTTTCTTTATCCAAAAAAAAAGATGATTTAGAAGGGTTAAAACTACTGATAGCATTAAAACATCGCATAGAAAAACTAACTACATGTAATCGCAAGCAAAAGCAAACTTTAGTAACAGATCTTTTCCTTAAGAATGTAATAAGCAGTGGAAAAATGTATGTACAATTTCATTTCAGTTTTATTGCTTAAAAAAGTAATTTTAATTTCTGATTAATCATATAATAGACGTTCTCGGACATATAAAAGCCAATTAATGAAACGTTAAGCATTTCTTAACGTTTTTGTGAATCTCTGAAGTTTTCCCAATAGCGGACACCTCCGAATAGCGGACAATTTCTGCGCTCCTGAGGTGTCCGTTATTTAGAGGTTTTACTGTATTTACGCATTATTATTTTACAATTTCGAGTCATAAAGACATGGAATCAAAAGAAGAAAATAAAAACTGAAATTTCTATTTTGGCTCCAATGAGCTTAAAAAAAAAAGACAACAATTTTACAATTTTAGTATTATTTCAAGTCTCCTAGAACCAATAAATTCAGAAAGTTGGTTGGTTGGTTTATGACGGCCGATTATCTACTCAAGTGATATAGGCCCTAGGGGGGGTTCTTTCTAAGGGAACCTAATCCATATTTAGCAAGAATATCCAAGGTTTGAGGAAAACCACAAAAACTCCAAACGATTAGGCTGACAGACGCAATTGGGTTTGAACCAGCACCTCCCGTCTACCAGCTTTGAGAGCAGAACCTCTCGGCCACTAGTGGGGCATATTCAGAAGGAAAGGGGAAAAAATAAAGATGAAAAGTTCTCTATTTCGGCATTAATTCAGGTTCTATGTTTTTTGGGGGTTTTTTTTGTAAAGAAAAAGTAAATATGTAACTTTTTTTTTTTTTTTTTTTGCATTATTATTTTACTATTTTGGCTTTATTTTTGGTTGTGCAGACCTGAAAAATCCAAATAGAATTGAAAAGAAAAAAAAAATCAGTTTTTTTTTTTTTTTTGGATGGGTTAATGTACTTTGGACTCAAGAAGGAGGGGACAAAATTTCATGCTATTTTGGATCTCACTAATTTGAAAAAAAAATGGGAAAACATTTTACAATTTTGGCATTACTTCTGGTCCCACAAATATAAAAGAATAAAAAAATAAGAAAAAAAAATTATATATCAACACTATTTCAGAGTTTGTGGACTTGATAAATTGCAAAATCTTACAAGTTCTGCATTACCTTGGATTTGGCAAACCCAACAAATCCAGAACTTTTTCTTAAAAAGAAGAAAGAGAAAACTTAATTTTTCTCAAGTAAAACAATAAATAAATAAGTGGGTGTGTGATTGTTATATATATATATATATTAAGATCATTTGTTATATTTATATAAATATTGATGCTGGATAAAATGTTTCAACCAAGAATAAATACAGTAGAAGATCTTTATAATGCAATTCTATCTAACGCAATTCTCCAGGTAACACACAACTTCTTAGATGTAAACAATGAATTTTCAGTTAAAAAACACCTGAATTCCCACATTATAAATAGTTTTTATTCTCTAGAGGACTAAATTTGATACATTAGTTAAACTTTATCTCCTTAATTCAGAGCTTATTACTGAAAAAATTGCTACAAATTAATACAGGTATGTTTGGACAATGTTTATAAAGTATAAAACAAGTTCGGAATGCATAAATTCATCTTTGTCAAATTAAAATAAAAAGTGCACACAAAAACATGTGATTCACATTACCTAAAAGATGATTAAAACTTTAATTAGATTTTAAAATTTTAAACACTAAAATCGAGCATTTTCGGCTGTGAACCCAGCCTTCATCAGGATTTATAAGAACAGGTGTTTAAGCACAAATGTCTAGATCACATTTATATAACAGTATGTCTCTGTACTGCGAGCCTGTGGAAGAGTTCAAATCATTCACATTCGCCAACGGTCGGTCGATATCATTGCACAGCATTGCTATGGAATTAGATTTTAAATTTTAAAATCTAATTAAAGTTTTAATCATCTTTTAGGTAATGTGAATCACATATTTTTGTGTGCACTTTTTAGTTTATAAAGTAACTTTAACAATGTGTAGAATGATCAATATTATACAAAAAATTATAATCTGCACAACTCCTGGTAATAAAAAATGCAATATAAAGATACTCTAAAGTATTTTGGTATATTAAAAGCTAAATTTAATGATGTGTGAAATGTGATCTATATAACGCAAAATTCTATATAACACACAACCTCGTGTTTTTAGGTTTGCGTTATAAAGATCTTCTACTGTAAATGGGTGTCAGGTGAAAATATTTCTAATAAAAGAGGTGTTGTAGAAAGAATAGCTGAAACAGATGAAACAACTAAAATTATCGGACATGTTTAAAGAGTCTAGCAAATAAAAATTATCAGCTTTACTATTATTTTACAGGGGATGCTACCCACTTTAAAAAGTGTGCCAAGTGGAAACCAACTACGAAAATATATATATATATATATATATATACGGAGTGACATCAAAAGGGAAGTCCATGTCTTTTTTGACATGACAAACAGATGTCTCATGTCAAAGGGAGGTCCATATCCCTTTCTCCGGATAGCTGTAAAACGCTAACTGATGTCTCTTTTTTTTTTTTTAACAGTAAGGTATAATTTTATGTTCTGTTGACTTTTTCTAATAATAGGTAAGCATACTTTCGCTATTTCTTTTTTGAATTTTTAATTCAAATATTTACTGTTAGAGAAAAGCACAGTTTTAACGTTGTTGTTTTTTTTAATCAATATTTGTTTGTTTTCTAAAACATTTTTTGACTACTTTTAAAAGAAAAAATTATAAGTACTGTGCTAAAAAGAGTAGATATCGAATTCCATCATATTATTGCTGTTGGTAGACATTTTCTGAGTGAAGACCTAAAATCCAGAAAAGCAGTGGTCTCGAGAATTCTGAATTTGGGATCCCATACTGTACTATCAAAATTTATATAAAGATTTTTCAGGCTATCAAGACTTAATTTAAAAAGAAAAAATAGAATAACTGTATTTATAAAATCAGGGATTGACATACTTGAACTTTTTCATTTGTTCACTCATGAGATCAAACTGCAAGCATCAACTTTAACATTGCATTATAATTTCCAGTTTTGAATCAAAATTCTTTAACTTTTTCCAGTGCTGCTGTACTCCCTGACTTCTTCAGGCCAGCTGGCCATCCTGAAAATGGAAGTGATAAGATATAGTATAATAAATAGAGATGTACAGGGTAGTGATTTTGGCAAAATACCAAATTTTCAGCACACAAGTAAACTGAATATTTGGCCAAATACTCACATATTTCAGTGTTTATAGGTATTCAAAAGTTAAATTTTAAACAATTTTACATCATATTTATCACTTTCAAGTCAGCTATTTCAACTGCATAGCTCACTCTGGATGAAGGGTATTTGGTAATTTTCATGATTTTTTTTTTAAATACTAGGAAGATATATATTTTAATACATTCTTTTTATTATAAATTTCAAACTGTTCTTATCCATAATGAAGGAACTATTTAAATGCACTAAAAATTAATATTTAATGAGGAATCATTGAAAAAAGTTCTGCATAAGAAAACATTTTTTTACATAAAATTTGCAGCTTTTTAGTTTCCCCCCCCCCATTTTATTGAAGAGTTAACATGGTTTATGATTTGATATTTTGAATATTTTAAGTTTTTTTTCATACATCTCATGGTAGTGTAAAATCCCGTTACTCCACTTTCTTACCATAGATGTGGTGAAAAATCATTAAATAATAAGACAGGACCCAGTTACGACACTCCTGCAGAAGACAAGCATTGAATGAATGCAACTGTTAGACACATGTTCTTTGTTGGATCACTTTTTAAACTTTGAATTGGTAAAATCGTTAAAAATACAGAACTACTACATTTCTTAAATTTCATACTTTTCTGTTTCAAATGCCGAAATTCATTAAAAAATTCTCAAATTTTAAACCCTTAGAAAAAAAATATATATATTTTCAAAATGTCGCCATGATTTTTTATTTCTCCCTTCTTTCTTAGAACATACAACACATTTTTGAAGATCTAAAATCTGATTTTTATGATAACGGCAAGCCTCTGGCATCGTTTAAAGACACACCCACAATTCGACCAATCAGAGAAATTAAATCAGGATAATGAACAAAGGGAGAAAGATTTGTTTCATAATGATTCAGCTGGGCACGCGGTTAAGAAAGAAAAGTGATAGGATTCCTTTACTGTTTTAAGGCCATTCCCAGAGTACAGTATTTATCACTTTTTTGTAAAGAGGCTCTTTATTGGGATTTTTTTTTAATTTCAAATTTGCTTACAAAATAGGTGGAGGGGCAAATTAATGGGATATTATGGTAAATATGTATTCCATTATATATCTGTGTATTTACAGAAGTCTTCATTTCATGTGTTGATAATTTTGGGAAGTGATTTGTTTAGGAAAGGAAAATCTCAAAAATATTACGAAATTCATCAACCGGTTGCAAAAAAAAACTGCAAAATTCTACTGATAAAAGGTGACTCTAAACAATCCAATACAAAATATGTTTTTTGAACAGAGAGTAAGAGTGCTTTTTTGAGAACCTTTTTTTAAGAATTACTGCTCAGCAGCTCTTTTGTTCCAGAGTCAACACAAAGATAAAAAAAATAATAAATCATATAACCTTCATTCATTAATTTACAAATTCAATAAAAATAAATATGAAAAAAAATATTATTTAAAAAAGATTATCATAAAAAGCATTAAAAACAGATGAGCAACTCATATTTTTCACTGAACAACTGATTTGTGGAATGCAGCAGAGATTTCAATAAATCATGTCAGTATACAGGATACAAGAACAATTACTGCAAGAGACATGCTATAAGCAACCAACTTTAATAGAAATATTCCAAAAATCCAAATAAAAAGATTCTGTTCCCAAGTACAAAACTAATTTTTATATGTCGATGTAATATTTTTATAATTTGAATTCTAATTTAGAATATTTTGTATTCTGTTATTCTGTATAAATAAGTTATTAAATTAACAAAATTGTAAGTATGTATTTACATATTTTATTCATATTTATCATTATTCATGAAATTAGTTATTTTGTGCATTTCTTATACTTATAATAAAGTGTTCTGAATTACAGAAAAAACCCTAATCCAGAATACCCCAGGTCCCAAGCATTCCAGAAAACAGATCCTATACGGTATGAGTTATGAGCAGACTTGTATAAAACCAAATACTTTCTGTGCACATAAATATTGGGTCAAAAACTTTCTGCAAATTAATTTAATGTTTAATAAAATTACGTGTTATATTATTGTGATGATATGAATTTTAAAAAAAAAGTTTAAAATAATTGCCATTTAAATTTAAAATTAATTAATATTAATTAAAGAATAATTATTTTGGTTAAAAAAATAATAAAGCTAAAAATTAATGATAGGAAGAGCTGAATTCTTATCAATTATTTTGTCAATACATTTAGAAAAAACTCAATCTCAATCCTAATATTTTGACCTCTTTGCAAGTGTCTGTAATGTCACAACAATGTTTTGCATCTTTAAATTTTGATTTGTGCACAAACAGTAAATAAATCATACATAAAATTGGATTCTTATTATTATTATTATTATTATTATTATTATAAAAACAAAAATTACGTTTTTCTTTTCTAAACTTTTTTCTGCAAAGTTCCAAATTTTGCAGATGTATGGCATACACCTACGTTATACAACTCTGGTTACGAGGTTATTTAAGAAGAGGATAGTCCTAAAACTTTTTTTTAATTATTAATACTTTAAACTTCATGGATTCTTCTGAGAATTAAAATAAATGAAAGAATTTTCTTACATTCTAAAACAAATACATTAAAATCACAAATAAACTTTGGAGAAATTAGAAGGAATTTTCAATCATATAGTGTTTTTATTTGTCAGAAAGAGACTAAAGCAGTGGTTCCACCTTTTTTTTTTTTTATCTCACCCCACCTGAGTATCTCCTAAAATCATGAATTGTGATTTTTATCATATTAACTTTGCTTTGTATGAAATGTGATAACACCATTGGAAGTGACTAATTTTTGATCAGTGATACAGTATAGGTGCTCTCACCTGTATTCGGAATAATACAATGTCTAGCTCAGTATTGTTTGGATGTGAATGATGACAATTTCCAGCACTTCTCACTATGTCATCGTATTTCACAGAAAGCAAAGTAAGTCTGTTAAAAATATAGTTACAATATTTTCATTGTTGCTAAAGTAACAAAAGAAAATACAAGTTCAGCTTGGAGTGAGTACACTGTATTTTTGACTGAATAAGTGAATTGTATTGCTTTCCTATTATCACAACTGAAATTTTGTTCCATTTTGTTTAGGAAAATCCTGTTTGTAAAAAAACAAGAAACAGATTATTACCAGACAATATTCAGGAATCTGCATTTATACACCATTAATTCTTCTGAAGGTCGTCATGAAGTAAATTTTTTTAAATGTCACTTTTCAAACAGCAAATAACTAATGTAAAACAATCTATTTTGTTTAAATGATTCCATTTCTAAATTATTCAGACTATCTTTATTTATTGACAATTAAAAATAGAAGGTCTGCAAGGTTTAAAAAAGTATTTGATTTGGTCAAATATTTTGGTATTTGGACAAATAGAATATTCTATATTTAGCAATATTCAGGAATCTGCATTTATACACCATTAATTGTAATTCTTTTGAAGGTCATCGTGAATAGTTTTTTTTTTTTTTTTTTTTACGTCACTTTTCAAACAGCAACTAACTGATGTAAAAACAATCTATTTTGTTTAAATGATTCTATTTCTAAATTATTCTGACTATATTTATTGACAGTTAAAAATAGAAATTCTGCAAGGTTTAAAAAAAAATACTTTTTAAGTATTCGATTTGGTCGAATATTTTGGTATTTGGACAAATTGAATATTCTATATTTAGCAATATTCAGGAATCTGCATTTATACACCATTAATAGTAATTCTTTTGATGGTCATCATGAAAAGTTAATTTTTTTTAAATGTCACTTTTCAAACAGCAAATAACTAATGTAAAAACATTCTATTTTGTTTAAATGATTCTATTTCTAAATTATTTAGACTATCTTTATTTATTGACAGTTAAAAATAGAAGCTCTGCAAGGTTTTAAAAAAATACTTTTTAAATATTCGATTTGGTCAAATATTTTGGTATTTGGACAAATTGAATATTCTATATTTAGCCCGACTGAATATTCAACAGTATGTCCAAATACAGAATATTCAGTGCATTCCTAATAATAAGAACATTAAGAATAAATTAAATTTCTTTTCAAATTTTAAATTAAAATAATTATCATCAACAGTTTCTACATTTATCTAAATTTCCTGTACATATACCGACAAATATTATAAAAGTAAAAACAGATTTTTTTTTCACATACAAAATGTATTCAGCTTAATTCAACAAAAATTTTATACACAAATGAATTAATAATAAAATTATATCAAAAATTAATATTTATAAAACATACTGATAGTGATTATTTTTAATTTATTAAAATAAATGTAGTTATTTTAAATAATTTCATTTAAGTTTTTATGCATTTTCTAATTTTAGTTTTTAATTATTTAATTATACAGTGAGATAGATTAATATGTAAACAAATATTTCTATTTTACTACAATTAATTCTATGTTTAATATAAAAAATAAATAATCAGCCTTTTCCCTTCACACAATGGCATACAACTGAAACATAAAATGGTAAAAAGCTGTTTTAAAAAGTCTATATTTAAAAAAATAATAAATCTTACCTTCAAATAACCTTTGTTAATCATATAACACTACTTCCAAAGATGTTAATGATTGAATAAAAATTTCATTGTACCAGCTTAATACTGATATCAATCAATTCCTATTCCTTTGTTCATACAGACTGACTAGCATCATTTGGGGATCTAAAAACTGAAACAAGGGTAAGCCACACCTAGCTTACTGTGCTGCCATCTAGGTATTTCCATAATAAATATTTAAAATAAATTTGAATGTGATTACTATATCTAGTTAATGTTACATTTCTTATATACAGATTTTTTTTACTATTATTATCTTCTCCCCTGGAGAGGGAAGATACAATTTCTAAATTTTCAAGATTTTTAATAAGCTTTTACATACAACTTTTCATTTATACTGCTATAGTTATGTTCTGTGAGAAAAATGTGTTATTTTGTTTTGTCTGTTGTGAGTTACAACAATCAACAATAATTTTTATACTTACTTTAGGAAACAAAGATTAAATGGAAAATTTTACTCTGCAACAATAAACTATTAACAATTGATAATGGGGGGGGGAGTGATAGTTTAAAAAAAATAAATGATAAAATCTCCTTTCTTTTTAATTAGATTGTTCTTGCTTTTTTTCTGGCATTAAAGTATTGAATGGTTACAAAGAATTGTAAGTTCCTCTAATTGAATGATATTAAGAAGCATAATCTACATTTTTAGGCAGCAATTAATAAAATTATAATTATTAATTATAAAAAGAGTTTAACAAATGTGGTTGACAAGCTGTCAAAGCTGTCACTGGTGAACAATATATTTTAACTGGCTGTTTACGTTACTTTTAAGCATTAACTCATTAACTGACTTGCAGAGTTAAAGCATTTAATGGTATATCATTATTATACCAATAGTTATTTTTCGTCAATCAATTAAAAAAGAAAATAAATTTATGTGCTTATTGAAATTATCTGATTGAATATATACACGTGCGGGGGTGGGGGGGGGGATGTTTTTCACTGGCAACTAGAATTTTTTTACAGCTGCCAGATTTTTTTTCCTATTTGTGGAGTCCTGTTTATAAAAATAATTTTAAAAAATGCAAATGCAAATCCTGTTTTTGAAGATATTGTTTCCTGTTTAAAGGGATGGAAATAACAAAACAGAGGAAATTATGTGTGAAGAAAAATTTACGACATTCTTCACAACAATTTCGTTAACTATATTGTGTTCATAGTTAACTAAATAAATTATAAAAAATAAAATTTACAGCTAAAACAATTTTTCAACTAGCTTAAAAAATGAAAGAAAACTAAACTTCTTTCTTCTTTTGTAAACCTGAAATAAATCCCCCCAAATGTGTTATTCTTTGCACTTTTAATGCATCATGCATGAAAACTTATATACTAAACAGTGGTGCAGCCAAGGGGGAGGGGGTTCGGGGTTAAAACCCTTCCCAGAGCTAAAAGATACAGTTATTGCCATTTATATGGATCACTGATTTATCAAAAAAGCCACTTTTTAGGAATCAAGTAAACCAAAAATCAGTATCAGTATTTTTACCTTAGTCTGAATCCACTGATTTATAGAATCAAATTATATTCACTAAAGATGATTCATTAAAACAGTGATTACTGTACTTAAAAATGAAAAAAATGCATAGTAGCTAGCTATCTTAAAACTCATCACTTCTTTTGTAAAATAGCAGCGTTTGCATCCTGTTGCACTGCTGTATAGAGGCAAGTCTTTTAACCATTTTTTTGTCTTTGCTTCTTTTTCCAAAATGAGACTGAACCTTAAATCGTCAAATTCCATAGGAAAAATATAATAAAAAAAAGCTAAAACGCATGATAAATTTTGAACGTATAGAAATGGAATTTGAACTGTTTACTTGTTAAAGCAGAGGGAAATTTGATCTAAATACAGTAAACCCTGTCAAAACAGAACCTGTCTATAATGGAATCCTGTCTCAAATCAAAATAATTTATGGTCCTGACGAACAGAAAACATACAATTTTATGCGCTAAGATGGAACCTTTTTAAAAACAGGCTTTTCTCCTGGTCCCCATCGATTCCGTTTCCACAGACTTAAATAAATTATAAACCGATGTTATAGTTTCGGTCCTGGGGCAAATTTTCTTTCATTAGACTTGGACCAGTGGGCTTCTTGCTTGCATTTCTTTTTATAGATTTTGGGCTGGAACTGGTTCTTATACTAAGAAAAAATAAACAGTACTAACTGGAACTGGCTTGAATAGGCCCCTAGTTTTTGGTACGTGCCGCATACAGCCAATAAAGCTTTCATAGGTGTCCTGGCAAATCTTTTAGCTTTTATAACAGACTGGGCCGAGTCGGGTCTGGCCTTAGAAATTTTTATCCAAGAAGACTTCCCCTGCCAACCAGAAACATTTACTGTTTCTTCCAGAGAGCAACACAGTGTACTCAAAATATTAAAAGCACAACACAAAAATGACATTGTGCAAGTCATAAAATGTTACCATGTGTGTCCATCATAGAATCACAATGTGCATATAGAAATGTGCAGTCATAGAATCACAAATATTTGTGACATATAGGCTGTTTCAAAAAAAAAAAAAAAAAAAAAAAAAAAGACGGAACAAACTGCAAGAGATGGCAGAGTAAACTACAACAAACAATTTTTGGCCAGGAAACCAGGGTCGCAATTAATTTAATCAAACAAAAATATAAGGTATCTACTTCAAGTCGAACCCTAATAATTTATGCAGACATTTAATAGTAATAAAGATGTTTAACAGAATTTTCAACAAACTTACCTTGCTCACGATATCACGAAAAATGCTAGAAATGCACTGTAATTCAATCACTGACATTGTATGAAATTTAAACTTCATTCCAAAATGTGGAGTATCTAGTTTAGTGCTGTTTGGATAATGTTAACTACCACCAGTTTTTGTGATATCATTTCATTTTACATAAAGATTATTGAGAATTTTGTTGGAATAGCTTCATTATTGTTAAGGCTGTTCTCAAATCAAAACTGGCTACTTTATGGCATGTTTTTTTAATTCATTTTTGTTCAAAAATGCATGAAATTGGCAGGCGTTCTTATTCAGAAACTTTATAATCGAAAGATGTTTCAATTTTTTGGTAAAGGAAGAAGATCTTTCAGAAAATACTTTTCAAAGTGGACGTTTTGAACCGAATTTCTAACGCAATAGCATGAGAAGGGAGAAAAATGTGTTGCCACGTGATGTGAATCTCTTATAACTCAATAAATAATTTGTTTATTAAAAAATGGAAAACTCCAATAGATTCCAAATCGCTTCAATAGTAAGGCTTGTCAAATGTATGCCTTTGCAGTTAAAAATGTGTTAGAATGTTTTGCATTGTTCAATAGATCAGTTGAGAACCACTTTAAATTTATGAACAAGAATTCGTGTTCAGCTTGGACTGTAACACACCCTATTTTTTATTGAACAAATGGTTTGCAATCACGGTTTCCTACACAAAAATTATTTCCTGTAATGTATTCTTTCACCCCTTACGGCTTGTCTCATCTTTGCTGAAACAATTCATATAAATATAATATCAGCATTGTATTATTTCATTGATACATTTTATATTTTGTAACTCTAAGATAGTAAATGCCGTTTAAATGAATCATGTCTAACACAGTGCCTGATTCTAATAAACGGAAAAAAGCAGTAGTATGATTTAATTTATTAAAAAGTGATTTGATTAACTAGTGAATCAGGGGGTGCAGCAAATATTTAAAAAATTTTAGGGATTAGACAATGAAATTTTAGGGCTAATTTACATCCACCATCCCCAGTGATTTTTTATGCACTTGTATTATAACATAAGTAATGTAATTTAAGAAACACCGAAAATAAATTCTTATAAAATTCTTGATTAAAATTTTTTGTCATGTTCAAAATTTCTAAAGTAAACATTCAAATGTTTCAAAATTGTCTCAAATACTGAGCAAATAATAACAACAATAATAAAATAAAGAAATAGTGTTACATTATTTTTTCTATATCTAACAGCTTTATAAAATGTTTCTTATATAAATCTTATGATTTCTTGCAATCTTGTTCGGTATTTTCACAAACTAGGGTCACCTGGGGTAATTCCTGGTCAAAAATCCTCAACATCCAATTATTATAAAAACTATGAAAGTTATTGTTTTCAATTTTTTTGTGGAATAAGCCCCCTCTGATGGCTATATAAGAAAATGCTTATTTAAATTTAAATGCACTTATAATTGAAATAATTATAATTTTTAAGTGACCAAGAATTACCCCGGAAACGGGGCAATTCTTGGTCATTTCGGGGTTAATTATCGGTCAGCATCATTTTTGATGTAAATAAAGTATTAATTTCTTTAAGAATGAGTATTAAAATAAGTAGAATCAATCTTGTAAAAGATTTATTCATCGCATAATTGTAGAATAATAAAGCATAGACTTTGTTTTGGTTATAAATGCAAATTTATTTGATGTGCTAAAGACTCTTGTACATTTTACAAAACATTAATTAGCCAAAGAATTTTTATGCAGTTTTTCAACATTTATAAGCAGTAATATTTATTACTTATTTATCCACTGTGAATGGATTAATTAATACCTTGCAAATTTATTGGCCCATAAAATGTATAACTGATAACTGAATGTTTATATCTATGATTTTATCTCACTTTGGTTTCAGTCTTTTTTTTTTTTTTTTAAGAAATTTTACACAAACTTCAATACAGATCTTTATTATAATACACAGCATAACAATTAGGTTCCTCTTTTGCATTACGTATATTTTTATGCACCATTTTGACATTTTGCAATGAGATAATATCACAGATACAGTAGTAATCATTAATATAGTAGAAAAAAATTTTATAATCTTTTTTAAAGATTGTGATATGCCATAGTTGAAATAAAATAAAATAATTAAAACTTTAAAAATGACACTAATCTTTGTAAAATATGCAAAAATCAAGGTTAATGTTGTTTTGCAGAAATTTGAATTACAGTTTTGAATGTATTTATTTTTTCAATATTAAATTTCAACCAAATGAATAATTTAGGCATGCATTTCAAAGCAAAGGGAAATGCCCTTTGCTTTATCTTTAAGTATGTATGTCCTTAAGTATCTTTAAGATTTTTTACAGTTTGATAAATTGTTATTTTGATAATGAAAGTGAAAATGATGGAGAGTTACCTCAGAAATTCATTGACCAGGAATTATCCGAGTGACTCTACTTTATTAAGAACTACAATTAACTAAAATGTGGTAAACAATGTGGTTACAGTTAATGCTTAAAGCATTTACCAACAATTAAAATCCCTAAATATGACAATAAAAAGGGACTAAATGATGAGAAAAACATTGACCAGGAATTACCCCAGTAACCAAGACTTACCCCAGTTACATGGGGCAATATTTGGTCAACTTCTGTAAATTATTTAAAATAGTATAAGAAATATAGAGACTATTTTTTAATAGCTAAAGTAGTTGATAATTGAACAAAAAAGAAAGAAAAGAAAAATATTTAAAATTTGAGTTGTGACAAAGATCTTTGTAAAAATGTGCCACTGCTGAGACCAATGTTGTTTTACAGAAACTAAAGCAAGCACTTTCAAAACAATTTTTTTTCTCAAACTAAATAAGTAGTAATTCTACAATTAAATGATAAATTCTAAAGAAGATAGTTTAGAGTATCTCTATGATTTTTTAAAATTTTGGTGAGGACTTTTTCAAACACTGTTACCAAGAATTACCCCTGAAAGTCGTTGACCAGGAATTACCCCGGCTGACTCTACTTTTTTTAAATACTTCAATTTTGTATATTTGAATGAAAAACAAAATTATTTAAATTTGGCTGAGGCTAAATGTATTCCTTGCAAAATTTTTAACATCTCAAAGACATAGTTAAATAAAATACAAAGAATATTCAACTGTTTAAAAAAATATATAAAAAAAAGACAATGAAATATCCATAATATGCTGTATTGTACCATAGAAAATAAATTTCGAAATTTTATTTTGTTTCACATTTAATTCTCTTCATCAAAAGTTGGGCTTTCTCGATTTCAATTACTTAGAGGATAAATATATTCCTTGTAAATTTTTAACATTTCAAAAGCATAGTTAAATGAAACACAAAGATCCACTTGTTTAAAAATAATTATATAAAATGCTGTATTGTATCATAGAAAATAAATTTCAATTTTATTTAGTTTCATATTTGATTTTCTTCTTTAAAATCTTGACTTTCTCCATTTCAATCTGAGCTTTTCTTTTTCTTTCTGTTTTTCCAGGTATACTGCTGATAAGCTTTATGTGAATTCTTAATATCATTTAACAAGGAAGTTGTAATAGGTACATTACTCACACCTCCAAAATTTTTAATTGCATCTTTTGCAAATCTCAAACTTTTTATCATATGTTCATTGAAACCACCTTTTAGCATAAAATTGTTTATAGAAAATCCCCTCTCAGGATCAGCATTACCACCAGGTAAAACAAGTGCAGTTTTAATTAAACTTAAAAGTTACGATACTTTATTTCTTTGTTGTTGTATACCACTTACTTTTGAACAGCTAATGAAAATGTCTAACAAGAATCAGCTTTGGCAATCACGATACAATGCAAAATTAAGTTTGTTTATCAGTCATCTGTAAATAGAAATAGTCATCAGAAGCAAATTTTAGGGAAAGAAGAAAAATTTTAGTAGAATTTTAGGGCTATAAGACAATTTTAGGAATTGTAGGAATTACAGGGCGAATGCAACTCCTGAGTGATTCTAATAAGAGCAGGGGTCTGTCCAAATTTTTTTCCCAGGATCCTGTTTTTGTGAAATTGTGGTCAGTCATAATTTTGTGAATTTGAAATGATCGATACATTCAGGTTCTTGTTTATACATTTTTAAGAAGATATATGGATGTAAAATACATACATTTTCTTTATATGTGTAAAAGTGACAGGTCAGATTTTACTTTTGAATGATTAATTTGTAAAATTTTCAGTTAAAAGATGAAAAATTTTGTGAAAAACCTATTTTTAAGATAAAAGAATTTTGTGAAGGGTCCTGTTTTATGGAAAATAGTTTTGTGAAGGGTTCTGTTTTGAAATTAAAAAAAATTTGAAGGGTCCTTTTTAAAAGACCCAATTTTTTCCTAAACAGATCCCTGAAGAGGCAAGTAATGGACTAGCTATCAATAACTCAACCACCCACCCCCTCCCCTAGAGCCAAACTCTGGCTGTACCACTGTTAGTAAATAAACATAACTTTTATTTATTTCACACATTCAAAGTATTTTATATCAATTGAGATAACCCAGCAACAGATTCAATCAACTCAGTGGTGAATTTCACTATTTATTAACATGACAGAAAAAGATGTCTATAAAAATAAAAAATATATATGCAAGCAATGTGGAGAGGTTTTATTTTCTTTTAAACTTTAATAAAATAAATTAAAAATATCTGACATTCATATTGTGGATAGAAAAAGATCAAACGCTATAAACCTCACTGTGAATTTTGTTGGCATTAAATCATTAGGGAATTTTTTTTTTTTAATCCAATGAAGAAAATAAATTACAAATTTTGTGATCAATTACAGATTTTCACGATTTTTTTTTTTTTTTTTACAAGACTAATTGATTAAATTTTGCAATTTTTTTGTCACAGGGTTTGAAGAAACTTGTGATTTTTTTGTGATTAAATGATAAAATTCGCCACTTTTTCCAAGATCAATTGACGAAATTCGCGATATTTTATCGCAAACAATTGATGAAATTTACAATTTTTTTCCTGCAACAAATTGACAAAATACACAATTTTTTCTGCAATCAATTGATGAAATTCATAAGTTTTATTTCGTGAGTGATTAAGAAATTTACAATTCTATTTTGCAATTTTTGTTTTCACAACCAAGTGATGAAATTTACCCATTTTTCTGTGACTAGACTGAGAGACAGACTTTTCTGAGACCCATTTTTCCGACAATCCTTAGCAAAATTCATGAGTTTTTTAGCTGAAATTTGCAATCTTTTCCTGCAACCAATTGATGAGATTTCATGGTTTTATTCTACAAGTTATTGACAAAATTCGCATTTTTATTTTGCAAGCGATTGACTAAATTTGTGAAATTTTCCGTAACCATTTTCGTGAAATTCGCAATCAATTGAGGAAATTCCCAATTTCTTCTTGTAACCGATTAATGAATTGACTTTGCGAAAATCAGCAAAAAAATAATTTGAAGAATTCTGCTAATTTGTGGAAAAATTGCATGTCCATATCTAGTGTCTACCTGTAAGAACATATCTGAATAATTCCAGAGCTAAAAATTTAATGAATGAGACCCAAAATTCTCTTTGTGACAGGAATTTTTCTGCATCACCGGCTAATTGCATCATGGCTCAAAATTCGCATTTTTATTCTGCAAGCGATTGACTAAATTTGTGAAATTTTCCATAACCATTTCCATGAAGTTCGCAACCAATTAAGGAAATTCCCAATTTCTTCTCATAACCTGATTAATGAACTGACTTTGCAAAAATCGGCAAAAAAAAATAATTTGAGGAATTCAGCTAATTTGTGGAAAAATCGCATGTCCATATCTAGTGTCTGCCTGTAAGAACATATCTGAATAATTTCAGAGCTACAAATTTAATGAATGAGACCCAAAATTCTTTTTGAGACAGGAATTTTTCTGCATCACCGGCTGGCTAATTGCACCATGGCTTCATTCACGGTGCACATCAACATGATTTTTTTCCAGATTCTACAAATATCACAGATTGACTTTTAAAACAAGAACACCGTAAATTAGCCAAATCTGCAGAAAAGTGGCATCCATGGTTAAGGCTGCTCATCAGTAAACTTTCTGATTCCCCTCGCTAATGTTAATCCTATGGACGTAGGATGCATTCGTATTTTTAAAATATCTCCTCATTAAATTAATATTTTTAACTTCTGTTTTCTGTGTACTCTTCTTAAAGAATGTCTCTTTTTTTTCTTAGTTATCAAAATATTTCTGAACTATGTGCTTAATTTATATTTTTATGTGTTAAAACCGTAGTAAAACTGAACAAGATTTTAACACTTCCCATAAAATTAAGTATATATTTTAGAAAAATTTTGACAACTAAGGAAAAAAAGAGACATTCTGTAAGAATAGTACAAAGAAAACAGAAGTTTAAAACATTAATTTCCTAAGGAGATATTTTAAAAATACGAATGCATCCTATGGCCATAGGATTAACATTAGCGAAGGGAATCGGGAAGTATACTGATGAGCAGCCTTAAGGCATATTTTTAAAATATGATCAATAAGGGGAGGAAATGGCAAATATCATGAAATTATGGAGGAGAATCTGAGAAAATCATACATTTCATAAAAAAAAAAACATTGAAAAAGCAGAAGTCCACTGTTCAACAGAAAAGGGGCATTCCTGTGTTTAAAAAAATTTTGCTTTGGAACATTTTTGGAGGGTTTTTTCTTTTTTGTGCATAGTACAGGAAACCTCTACCAATGCTAAAGGTTTAACTTGATATATTCATTTGTGTACTTCTATAATAAAATTTTGATTGCTTAATCACTGGTCATAGATTCTTCAGATTCTTGTCAGTGATTCTCACTGAACTTTTTATTTCTGGGAGCACTGCAGTGTGTTCTCCAAGTTCGCATATTATTATATAAACAATGCATTCAAAACTAATGATATACAGTAGAAGATCTTTATAAAGCAATTCTATATAACGCAATTTTCCATATAACGCACAACTTCTCAGATGTAAACAATGAATTTTAAAGTTAAGGAACACTAGCATTCCCACATTATAAATTGTTGTTATTCTCTAGAGGACTCAATTTGATACATCAACTTTATCTTCTTAATTCAGAGCTAATGACTGAAAAACTTGCTATGATTTGATACAGTTATGTTTGCACAATGTCTATAATGTAAATAAAACAATCTGTGGAATGAACAATATTATGCAAAAAATTATAATCTACACAACTCATGGTAGTAAAGAATGCAATATAAAGATACTCTAATGCATTTTGGTATGTTTCACACATATTTGGCCATGTTTTATAAGCTAAATTTAATGTTGTGTGAAATGTGATCTATATAACGCAAAATTCTATATAACGCACAACCTCGTCTTTTTAGGTTTGCGTTATAAATATCTTCTACTGTATCACGAAATTATGGAGGAGAACCTGTGAAAATCATACATTTCATAAAAAAAACATGGGAAAAGCGGAAATCCACTGTTCAGCAGAAAAGGGGCATTTTTGTGTTTAAAAGAATTGTGCTTTGGAACATTTTTGATAGGTTTTTTTCTTTTTTGTGCATAGTAGAGGAAGCAAGCCTCCATAATCTTCCGAAAATTTATGTATGACAGATTTTTTATATCATTAAAAATAGCCTCAAGGGGAGGGGAAAAATAAGGGTTTCAGAAGAAAAAAATTCATAACTTTGTCAATTCACAAGATATCAAATCCACTTAAATTTATTATAAATCCTCTTAATATTATCTACAACTTTTATACCGACAAGTTTTTTATAGGACCAACCCTTACAGCAAAGAAAAATTAAAAACAAAAAAGTCCCTGTCGGCTCTGCCTACAGACACAGGTAGATTTCAAAGTGGGCGGTCCCAACTGCAGCAAAACTTTCATGGCAAAAAGGTCATTTCTTCTGCAATTCCCAATAAACAGGTGCCCCACGGTCTGGGTCTTTGAATTCTACCTGTGCCTGTAGGCCAAGCCGTCAGGTTTTTTTTCTTATTATTGAAATAAACTTAGAAAACTTAATGTTAAAAATATCGTTATTCTTGATCATCATCACCTTATCATATAGTCTTGAATGTATTGTTTATATAATATCAGGATTATGCATAGATTTTTCTCACAAGGTTCCGTTTTTGTGAAATTATGAAAGGTTTTTTATGTTTGTGAAAAAACATAAGTCATAAATTTGTGAATTTGAAATTATTGTTACATGCAGGTTCCTGTTTATTTTTAACATGATCCTGTATGTTTGTGTAAAAAAAAAAAAAAAAAACTAAATAATTGGTTATTTGACAACTTAAGCTATTTTGTAAAGATCAGATTTTATTTTAAAATGATTAAACTTGTGAAAAGTTCAGTTTGGAGATGGTAAAGTGTTGTGAAAAGTTTATATTTAAGACAAAGAATTTTATCTATTTTAAGGGGAGTCTTCACTCACTTGAAAACACTTGCTCGCTAATGTTAAACCTATTGCCAGGTTATTTTTGAATTTCTCGTTTAAATTTGAATATTTTTAAATTTTTTTTTTTTTTTTTTTTTTTTTTTCATAAGATAGATAAGGTCAATCCCTAATATAGCTATTTTTTTACTTTTCGATTTCAGTTGTAGATTTTTTTAATAAAGGTGTACTTTCACTTTCGGAACCAGTTTTGAAAGTGAAAGTACCTTTATTAAAAGAATCTACAACTGAAATCGAAAAAGTAAAAAATAACTATATTAGAGATTGACCTCAGCTATCTTATGCAAAAAAAAATCATTTAAAAATACTCAAATTTAAACGAGAAATTCGAAAATAACCTGGCTATAGGTTTAACATTAGCGAGCGGGTGTTTTCAAGTGAGTGAAGTCTCCCCTTAAAGCAAAACGTTTAGTGAAGGGTCTTGTTTTAAGACAAAATATTTTGTGAAGGGTTTTATTTTAAGGTGAAAAGATTTGTGAAGAGTTCTTTAAAGGACTTAAATTTTTTCCTAAACAGATCCCTGAATACATAAAAGTTCAATGTGAATCACTGACAAGAATCTGATGAATCTATGTCAAAAAATTAAAATTTACCAATCTGCTAATACTATTCCACTGCATAATTATATATGATCATTTTATATCAAAATGCACTTAAATAAAATAATTTTTTATCTAAATAAAATTGCTATTGTTTATTTTTAAATAAGTAGTTAAAACTTGCATCACATTCAACATTAATGTTTAAAATTTAAAAATTCACCATTAAAACCTTGCAATAACATGCCGATCTTTCCCAAATAACATATATCCAGACATATAATATGCACCTCCTTCTTTGCAAAGAAATCTTCATGAGATACATAACAAAAAATAAAATAAAGATTATTGAAAAGTGTAATAGCTATTACATTTTATGTAATCTATATGCAAAAATTACTTCTTTGTGAATTAAAAAAAATAACTTATTCATCAGAGTAGAACTTTTTAATTTTTAATTTATATAACTGATGTACCTGTAAATTTCAATCAATTTTCCTGTAACAAAAATGTGCGATATAGACTGTTATATGTGGTAGTAATTATTTCTCCTTGTTAAGTATTTTAGAAATTTCTACAGAACTATGTCAAGTTGTCATTGTAAAAATTTCCACAGGCAAGAAAAACTTATGATATAAGTTCTATGAAAGATCTTATTTAAAATGCATATTTGGAATTAAAGAATAAGTGCAACTGCAATAATATATTTTTCAAAAAATAAATTTTACTAATAACTTAACTAATAACTTAATTAATAACTTAACCATAGTCAAGAAGTGACTATTCTTTTCTATCATAAAGATAATACAGTAGAAGATCTTTATAACACAATTCTCCATATAACACACAACTTCTCAGATGTAAACAATGAATTTTCAGTCAAGAAACACTTGAATTCCCACATTATAAATAGTTGCTATTCTTTAAAGGACTAAATCTGATACATTAGTTAAACTGGTACTTTTCGGTTAGCCGGGCGCCAGTGAAATGTATGTATCTATATATACATATATATACATATATATACACATATATGTATGTGTATATATATGTATATATATATACATGCATATATAAATGTGTGTATGTATATATATATATGTATATATATGTATACATAAATATATAAATTTCACTGGCGCCCGGATAACCGAAAAGTACCGTTAAACTTTATCTCCTTAATTCAGAGCTAATTACTGAAAAAATTGCTTTGATTTGATACAGGTATGTTTGGACAATGAAAAGTAAATTTAACAATGTGTGGAATGATCTGTATTATACAAAATATTATAATCTGCACAACTCCTGGTAATAAAAAATGCAATATAAAGATAATCTAATGTATTTTGGTATGTTTCACACATATTTGGCCATGTTTTACAGGCTAAATTTAATGATGTGTGAAATGTGATCTATATAATGTACAACCTCATGTTTTTTGGTTTGTGTTATAAAGATCTTCTACTGTATAAATAATTTAACTCATTAATTGCTGTCATCCTGACCTTGTTTCATTCATTCTTTCTTCAGCATCAGTAAACTGTAGAATATGTTTTATTGTCTTTACACATTCTGCATGCTCATGCAGGAGGTACAGGGTAACAGGGTGCTGTTCCCGGGCATTCTACCTGGCTTTGCACCATACATCCTTTTTAAAGAGAAAAAAACCAAACATACTAATTAGATTTCATTGAATTGGAAAAGAAAATAGTATCACAAACAAATTTGTGTCAGTATCATTTCAGAGTTATGACTCTGAGTGTGAGGTTAAGAGCCTATACTAGTCATCCGAAGAAACTTGAGCGCTAATGTTAAGTCAATGGGAAGGTTCTTGACAAATTTCTTGCTTGCATTTTAATATTTTAAAATGATTTTTTTGGCATGGGATAGCTGACGATCTCTAACGTTGTTACTTTTTTTATTTTGGATCCAGTTTTTTTATAAGTGGACATTTCCAATTTTGGAACCGGTTCTAAAAGTGAAAGTACCCTTATATAAAAAACAGGAACCAAAATCAAAAAAGTAAAAACTAACAACGTTAGAGATCGACCTCAGCTATCCTATGCCAAAAATGTCATCTAAAAATATTACAATGCAAGCAAGAAATCTGTCAAGAACCTTTCCATAGACTTTACATTAGTTTGAGAATTTCTTTCTGTAACTAGTGTAGGCTCTTAATCGAAAAGCTGTTTGGAGTTATGACTGTGTTCTTCTAAGGGTGCGATAAAATTTCTATATTTTTCTATACCAGCTTTCATTTTTTTCTCTTTTTTTATTGCAGATTTCGATTTTGTAAAATAATTTTATATGTATATGTAGGCGAGGGGGTGGGTTGCCCAGTCACTCCTCCTTCTGACTATGTGCATGTAGTGCAGTAGATTTTACTTCCATAATTCTTTAACATATTTTTATACATGATAATTATACATGTACAAGTATATGCTACCTTTTTTTTCATAAAGGTAGGGTTTAAATTTTAAACTGCACATAAAGTTATTTATCATTTTTATAATGCATGTATTTTCATGAGGAGAAGAGCTTTTTTTCAAAAGGGGATTCTTATACAGCTGATGTGCCTAACACAGAGTTAATCAGGCTAGGGCCTTGCCTAAACAGCTGCACATTCTTTCACAATCACCTGATTAAAACCTCATTTTGTATTTATGGGATTGTTTTAGCAAAACATATGAAAACAAACAATTACATCAAACAGCATGCTGAAAAATGTTATCATGGAGCAGTGAGTGCACCTCAGTCCTAAAATAACTGATTATTTGGTGAATTTCATGCATAGCTAATTAATGAAAGTACTCCAAAGAAAAAGATACCCACAACTTACTAAGTGTATATGCAGATCCACAGAAAGGAGGGTTGTTTACCATACAAATTATTGGCACTCTTAAAGGACGCCATCTTGGATCATGCTTTTAAAATTAAATGGGGAAAAAAAGACCCAAGCCCATGTTTTTCATATTAAAAATTTGTGCCTATTGATAAATAAATCATCATCAGTGGCTGATATGACAAAATACTAGATGTCGGCCCTTAGCTTTACAAGGCTCAGCAGTATCTAAAAATTCATACAAGATCGCAAAACTTTTGATGACGGAAACTGTTTTTTTTTATATACCGTATATACTCATAGATAAATCATCCACCCAATTCTTATGTTAAATTTTTTTTTTTAATTGAATTTTCATGTATAAGTCGAACCAGATTTCTAGTGTATGTTGAAAAATGATTTGTAATCGGGAATAAAACAAATTTATAAATTTTCATTAAATTAGTAAACATTTTTTTTTTCCTTTCTAATCAGACTTTTTTTTTTTTAACTCAACATGTTGAAACTCTATAATTATGTAAAACGGAAGTAGCTTAAACTATTTTTAAACCTATTCACATCAATTTAATGATACTTAAAACAAAAAATGTCTTTGAAAAATCTATTCAAGGATTCAAGCCTTATTTACAAGGGTAAACAACTTCTTAGACTGCTAAAATAGGGTACTTCTTTGTATTGTAGGACTTTTAGGAGAGAAATCTAGAAACTTTCTCAAGTTGAACTCTTTTAAAATAAGGGATTAAAATGGTGAAAGGAATGCCCATGTACTGAAGGGAATTCTTCAATGATAAGTTTCATTGAAAAAATTTAATCTTTAAATGAAAACAACAAAAGTTTTTAGATTCACGATTTCTAGATAGGTATTATTTTCTGGATTTAAAGATTCTGAATATCGGCAATTGGGTAACTATTTATTTTATTTTTATTTTTTTTACTAACTTGTATATAAGTCAACTCCCAAATTTTGTTTAAAATTCTTTGACTTATACACGAGAAAATACGGTATCTTGTTAATTTTGTGATTTTAAGTAAACATGTAAGTCAACTCCCTCTAATCCGCACATCTTGGGACCAAAGGTTGTGCAGATTATAGAATTTTGCGGAT
This sequence comes from Maratus michaelseni, assembly GCA_963931845.1. Lineage (NCBI taxonomy): Eukaryota > Metazoa > Arthropoda > Arachnida > Araneae > Salticidae > Maratus > Maratus michaelseni. The sequence goes on from OZ007598.1 coordinate 260,264,687, forward strand.
TATAGGTCATTGCTTTGTTTACATTTTTTTTCTCCTGTAATTTTACAGTAAATTAATTATTAATGCATAAATTAGTTGGTAAAAAAAGAAAGATATTGTAAAACATTGGATTATTTAATTAAAAATCTCAGTATGTTTAAGGAAAAATGTATTTTGTGTAAATTTTATTTTACCATTTCTTTTGTTTATTTTTACAATTTTCAAACATAGTAATAATTGTCATTTGTTTGGGAACTTTTGGTCTATTATTTTTTCTTTGAGTCTATGTATAGTATATTATTTCTTGTTCTGAGACAAAACTCTTTTCTGAAGAAAATCCAGATATTTATAACCCATATCCAAGACCTGTTCAAGAGTTACTTTTTCACCTTCATCATCATACTCTATCCTATTTTCAGTAGAGTTTAACATAGTAGTACTCATAATGTCATTTGTGAAACTCTCTTTATTGCAGCTTCATCTTGGGAGGATATCCATCCAATTATATTTTCTCCATTCAAGAAATTCAGCACAACAGTTAGTGAATTTTTTAGTTTTGTGTTGGTAAATTTTTCTGCAGATTTTTGTTTAGCACTAACCAAACTGAAGCCAATTAAGTAACATCATCACCATTACTGTCTATAACTGAAGATGCTGGCTACAAATTTTGCTTGCACCTACTAAAGTGTTTTTGTATACAGAGACCGATGCATAAGCCAAGAGAAATATACAGCCCTTAATTATAAATTGCCTTCTATACTCCTCCATATTAGCCGATAAATCAGAGGTTATAATTTTGTGCATAAATTCCATTTTATATTGTCATTTCATGCTACGAATAATTCCCCGATCCATTGGCTGAATAAGAGAATTTGTATTCGGGGGTAAAAGTAATATAGATACATTGCCTTTTTGTAATAATTTTGGATTTCTAGCACATTTATCTAAGAGCAATAACATTTTACAGTTTACAGGTAAACAGACCTTTGTACTGCAATGCATATAAGCTTCATTTACAAAATGATTTTCAAACCATTCTGTGAAAATTTGCTGGATGAAACCATGCTTTTTTATTGTTACAACATGTAATAAGCAAGAAAATAGTCTCATGATTTTTTACTTTTTTTTTTTCAATGTGAAAAATAAAGTTTTACTTCATTGAAATAGAAAAATTTAGGGGGAGGGGACTGTCTACTGATAATCAATCAAATTGCTGCCATTCCGGAATTTCTCTCGCACAGTTAATGGTAACCAAATTTTCATTGTTTACATCTGAAACAGCGTTCGGATTATAGGCATTTGCAGATTATAGAGTTGCGGATTAGAGGGAGTTGACTGTACTACTACTTTATAAAAATGAAGGTACTTCTCTATTGTCCCGTTGACCACTTTTCATAATAAAAAATTATCGCCAAACTGTAACGCCAAATAAACGGGAGAACGTTGCCATTGGAATATCAAAATAAATAAATGAATAAAATATAAGAATTTAAGGACACAATTGTTATTTTAATTAATAAAATAACTAATAAATCAGTAAAACATAATGAAAAACAGACGCAAATGTCGAATTTAAAACCACTTGATGACATATCAAACACGTATAATGCCTCTGACATCAAGTAAATGGGAGTGCATTTTTGGCATTCAATCTTACAGTTTGGCGATAGTTTTTTGTTATGAAAAGTGGTCGATGGGATAATAGAGAAGTACCAAAATTAATTATTTACCATCTTTATTTATTTATTCTACCATACTTAAGAAAGAGCCCATAGACTGTCTCAGTGACTCTGTGTATATGTTGTTTCTCATCATTTATAGTTATTGTATGTTGATGTTGATATATTTCAGCTCCAATTGTTTTTTTTTTTTTTTTTTTTTTTTTTTTTGTCATTATTTATTTTGATTTATTCATGTGTTCAGTGAACATAGCTTAAAATAAATCGGTACAGATATCACAGAGGCACTAAGGTTAATTTTTTATGCTAAAATCAGGGTTCATATATTTTGAATAACAAAATTTCCTGACTTTTCCAGGTTTTTTCCAGACCATTTTTCCTACAATACCATGCCCTCCATTCATGACATTTTTAGAAATACGAATAGCAATTCTAGATCTTAACGATTAAAATATACCTCTGAAAATAAAAGTAATCTATAAAATTGAAACTAAAAATCTATTTTTTGATATTTAAAATATAAAAAATGAAAAACAATTAAAAATATACAATTTGGATGGATTCAAAGTAACATTTTATTGATATAATTAGATTTCACATATCAACCATTCAAATATTTTTTGACATTTCTACTACCATGTCATTTGTTTTTTTGTTTCAGAAAGTTTGTTATGTAGCTTACAATTTTTTGTCTTTTCACAATTTAATTTTATCTACAGCTTTTTTTTTTTTTTTTTTTGCTTGCTTAATAATTTTCTTTCTTTTTGTTATTTAAATATTCATATCTCATCCCAGCCCCACCTTAACATGGCTCAATACTTCTTTCGCAAAAGTATCACTTATTTAGCAACAAATTTGTATAGCTAAAACATCATTATGTTAAAAAAGTGGATGTAGCAAAAATACTACTTGCTAGTAAAAAATCTGAATTTTTTGCAGACTGAATTCGGAAGAATCTTGACACATATTTTTTTTTATTAAATACCTGACTTTTCCAGGTTTTAGGGAAAAAATGCAATTTTCCATGAACAGCTTCAGCATTAGCCTGCTGTCCGCCATCTTGAATTTTTTTTTTGCGCCGCGAAAAGGCCGTTTTCGCCAAGTGGTCATTTTTAGGCTTAAACATAAAAAAATTTTAAAGTAGATAATAAACAAAAAAAAAAGGAAAGCAAAGCAATTAAAATCATGAATATTTGTTAAAACATCTAATAAATTATTCATGATTTTAACTGCTTTGCTTTCCTTTTTTTTTTCTTTTTTGTTTATTATCTACTTTAAAAATTTTTAAATTTTGGATTTATAATACATACTTTAAAAAATTTTCATAACTAAGCCTAAAGTGGCTATAAATAACAAGTCGGCGACATCGAGAAAACGGTAAAAAAAGACATAATAAATAAATAAATGACAACTCCAAAAAAAATGGGAGTTGGGGGGGGGGGGCATACAGATAAAACAAATTTAAAACAGCAGAATTTTTTAAAAATACACAGATTTTATGGGACAAAAAAAATTTCACTTGCTTAGATTTATTTATTAAAATGATGATTTTTTAAGTAAATTTTAAGGGGCTATAAAAATGTTTAAAGAAAAAAAAATAGGATTACTTAAATCTTTTGTTTACCTGAAGGTAATCATACTATTGCTTAGAGCAAGAATTAAAACAGCCAAAATGTAGCTTCAAAACATATAAATATTTAAAAAAAAAAATAATAATAATAATTTTTTAAATATTTTTCAAAGTTATTGTTTTCACATAGCAAAAACCTAGCTTTAAACATAAAAAGATTTCACTTACCTCTTACCTAAAAACATAAATAACTTGCTGTTGAAGGGAGTTTGGGATGGGCTTGATAAAAAGGTGTTTATTTGATGTCAGGGGGGCTTTGCCCCCCTGAACCCCCCGTTTTTTTCATATTAACAATAAATCTACTTTTCGGAAATTGACAAAGCAATCAAACTGACTTGCTTTGTGCGGAGTATTCCGAAAACCACGCAAATTTAAATCGCGAAAAGCAAAATAAAAGCAAAATTATATAATTTAAAACATAAAAAAGTAAAGTAATGCCAAAATTACGTTTTAAAAAACATGCATGAGTACTCAAAAAACCACGCAAATTTAAATCGCAAGAATCAAAAGCAAAAATATATACTTTAAAACATAAAATAGTAAATTATTGCCAAAATTACGTTTTAAAAAACATATATTTTATTAAAAATAACAGAAAACCAACGATCTCACTTACATAGAAAAATTGTAAAATGGTGATTTATTTAGTAAGTTTTAGGGGTCCATAAAAAGGGTTTTTTTAAATAAAGATTACTTATATTTTTTGTCAGGGGGGCTCAGCCCCCCTGAACCCCCCGGTAATAATAAATGATAAATAAATTGCAAAATTATATCCTGATAAAAAACACGTGTAGTCATAAAATCGATGAGAAAAGTAGCAAGCTACAGAATATTAAACAGTGGTAAAAAAAATTATCTGCTTTAAAAAATAACAAATTTATCCTTAGATTCAAATAATTATTACATTTATAAGAAATAAATCGGAAAAATGAAACCTGAAAAAAAATAAATAAACGGCCACACTCGTTGTTATGCGGCAGGCTGCTATGCAAACGGCAACGTGATCGGTTAGTGTCCGTGGGGTCGTCAGGGTACGGGAAAGGGCTAGAACGCTAGAGCTGCAGAAAAGATCGGGGTTGCCATCGCAAGTATCAAAGGCGAAACTCGCCAAAAAACCCGCCAAATAACGATGTTTTCGACCAATAGAAAAACGCAGGCTAATGCTGAAGCTTAGCCCTAACATGTATTCAGAAATGGGGTTTTCTCACCAAAATGGCACAAAAAAAAAATCGCGCAAACCCCGATACGTCTGCGACATCTGTTCCAATAAATCTATATGTATGCTTAAAAGAATATTTAATTGTAATATAAAAGAAACTCAGATTGCGTTTTTATTGGACAACAAAAAAGTTATTCTTCTTTGTACGCACCATCTTTTATATCAAGTGTATTTTACTTTCAATTTAAGTGATAGCAATAACCAAAAAAAAAAAAATGTTTTTAGTAGTTACATTTAAAATTATAATACAAAAACTAAATTTCGATCATATACAGATAGAAAAAAATTACTTAGCACTTAAAACTTGAAATACATCCTATAACTCATGAAGATAGAATATCAGATCATCATGCTATCTTCTTTCTTTATTACAATCTTTTGCTTCTATCTTTATGCGATAACTTCATTAACAAATATAACGGAGGAGAGGAATAATGATTGAAGATGAAGGAAAATGAAAAGTTCATAATGACAATGACCTGTTCAGACGCGATTATTATTCGATTCAAACAAATAGATATAAACCCGAATCGATTTAAAAATAAATAATTACTAACTGTACGCTGTACTATTACTTTAATCAAGACTTATAAAGTATTGCTTATTAAGCAATAAAGGCTAAAGACTTGCTTATTAAGCAAAGCTTTTTTTATGAAAATTCACAAAGTGCAGTGGCTAACAAAATTGGGAATTCAAGCTCTCGAATACGCCATCTGGTGGAAAAGAGATATAACTCCTCGTTTCAGGAAAATTAATTGCAAGCCCATTGCATTACATGCATTTTTAATTTGTTCCTAATGATTATTTTTGTGCACAATTTCAGATTTCATATGATATTTGTGTTCTGTGTTTATATGGCAAGGTAAAAATTATCCAAATTTGAATATCTAACACTTTCAAACGCGTTTACAATAAATAATGGTTACAATGGCACTTTAGCATTAGTTAAAAGGACGATTTTCCTGTACCATGGCTTCCTGCGATCTCTATACGGCTGTCCAAACGAAACGCCGAAAGCGCGAAAAGCCGTAGTTAATCTTTCCTCCACTACGAGCGCTGCCCTCATGCACGAGTTTAATTTTTATGCTGTCCAAAAATATATAACTATATACTAATTTATTTTTCGCTATACACATTTCCGAATTAACCAAGTAATCTGTAGAATATTAAATTTCATGTAAATAACATAAATTTAATTTAATCTTTTAATTTAGTACCTTTCCAGTGTAACATTCGTGAGTTTAAAATTCCCTGTTTCAAATAAAAAAAATTATTATATATGTATTTATTTTCTTTCTGTAGAATGTAAATAAAAGGCATCTTAATACGATTCAGATAGCTGAAGTTGATTGGTAAGAAGAATTAATTGAAATAAGAATTAATATTAAAAAATAATAATAATATAAATACTTTTTTTGCATAAAGTTTTTTATAATTACCATGTCTGTTTATCAAGAAAAAAAAACACATTGTTTTGAGGGATAATAAAAAGTGATAGATTCCATACATTTTGAACTGCTTTTGCATAATATATATGCTTTAAAAATATATTGATTAGATATGTTACTTGAAGGTGTGTGAAATTTTTTAATTAAAAATAATGAGGTATATATTTTTTATAATTTTTAATCCGAGAAGGTGTGTTTTCTTGTGTTAATAAGCAAATTATATATACATAAATAAGTGTTTTTATTTTCTGTGGTTGGGGTGTCCATTACTGGAAATTGGCTAATTAAGCATTCCAGTAATGGACCATGGTCCTAAAACCTGAAAAATAAATGAAATTTTGTAAATTGCCATTAGTATGTAAACTTCAAAGTTTTCTATTATTGTGTAAACAAAAACATGCAATTTTTTCAAGAAAATGAAAAAAGATATCAATTGTTTAAGTGAAGCCAGCTCTTAGCATGTTCATTAAGATTTTCACAGAAAATCTGTGAAACTGTGAAACATTATTTTCTGCTTCCTGATTAGTTTGATTAAGAGTGTCAACAATAATCCAGATTATAAAACAAGCAAGGAGGAATTATGAAAAAATATATAAAAGGCTAAATTTTTTTTTTATTTTTTTTTTTTTTTATAAATCAAAAACTTTGAAAGTGACCCATTACTGGAAGGAGGTCCATTACTGGCACATCTACCCTATATTTTATTTATAGTATCAAGCATATAGGAAAAACATAATTCATTTTTATTATTTTTGTTTGTAATTATTTTGTGAATAAATTGTAATATTGTCAAATGAAATGTGTGTTTTAATTACAGAGTTTTATAGAAAATAAGATTACATTTCTAAACATTTACATTACTATAAAATATTTTCAAAGGAGGTCGTCTTTGCATTTTCTGATTACTTACATCAGATAACCTCTTTATCATATTGCTTAATGAAATGTAACTGTAATATCGAATTGGAATGGGGAGTTTTTCAGATATATTTAAGAATCAGGGGTTGGAAATTGTACACTACAAGTAGCGAAACTACAGTAATCGCTACTTTTTACAGCAGTTTGTAGTGTAGTGAGTAGCGCGATTTAAAAAAAAAAAAAAAAAAAAAAAAACTGTAGCTTGTAGCGAGAACCGATGCTACTTTTAACGCTACTTTCGGGGGGGGGGGGGGGGGGGGGAGGGGGTGTCCAACTTTTACAAACAAATAGTATAAATTGAAAACATTTATTTTTTAAACGCATTTAGAAAACGATCAAAACGCATATTTGTATATTATAGAAGCATTATTAGTTTGTTTCAAGTACATGATCAGCTTGTAAAAATATCTGTGCTCAATTTTTTTTTCACGTTAAGAAAAAACTCCAAGGATTTTTTGTTACAAAAACATGTAATAAAATAATTCTGCGGTTGTTTTTCATTTTTTGTAAGAACAAAATAATTTTTTAAGAGCTAAATGCAACCTCACTTTATAATGTTTATCTAATGAACTAGCCCTTTAACTTCGTTCCCTTTGTGCATGACGCCAGCGCCAAATCGTCGCAGCGGGAGAAAACTTAAGTTCTTCCTATTCGCGTTTTCATCGCCGTTTGGACAGCCGTATAGAGATCGCAGGAAGCCATGCCTGTACCGACGGCAGCGAACCAGTGGCGTAGCCAAGGGGGGGAGGGGGGGTCCAAGGGGTCCGGACCCCCCCCCCCGAACCTCGAATGAAGAACTGGTTTACTGAGTCATAGATACAACAATATTAAAAACTGATAAGATGGAATCGCAAAGAAGTAATGAAAAATTCCGCTTTAGACAGGTGTTTGACTTAGAAAGTATTATTTAAAGGTATGTCTTTCGCAGGGGTTATGAAATTTTTTCGTTTAAGACAGGTTTTTGTAATAGACACGTCCATTTTGTGAGGTGTCCTCTAAAACTGTTAAAACGAATCCGCTCTATAGTATACTTCTGAAAAGCATAGATGTATTACAATAAAATCTGTGAAGATGAGAGCTATCTTAAACAGCAAAAGTTCAAAGTTCAACGAAAACAACGCTACATATTTATAACTGTTAAGATTTGAAACATATCTAAAATGGAACCTTTTCTGATTGTGAATCCTTCTTGGCAGGTTTTCTGTGAAAACGGAATTCTCTTGTAAAGGAAAACATTACATGGTCTCGATGACAGAAGGATAACTGTATAAGTATACCTGATATGACAGAAATCTCTCTACAACGGAATTTTTTAACGATCCCTGCCGATTCCGTTTTCATAGATTTTAATGTAACTAGATTATACGCAAAACTTCTTCAACAGAGATTTCGATCGGCCCAACTGTTTCCAACACATAAGTGTTGGAACGAGTTTACACGAATGCAATAACAGCACATTGAAAAGAGTTTGGCGACCCTTATCTTTGTTCATTTTATAATTTTATATCGAGCAATAATATCATTTACTTTAAATCTGCTGGCTGGAATTAAAAAAAGACACTTTATTCTTCGACTAGATATTTGTGAATTCTTATTCAATGCTGTTATACATTGCCACTTTCAAAATACCTGCATCTGCATGTGATTTGTCTTCTGCTGTAAAATATGCTGATGATGTCATTTTTCAGCTTTATGAAACTTTACATTAATCAATAAGCAAGGAAGAGGAGACTAGTGTTCAAAAGTTTTCTGACCTGTTCAAGAGAGCACAGTCCTTTGCTAAAGAAAACTCTGACACAATTTTCTTTAGTCGCATATTCCTTGTCAGGTTGACCATCAGATACATCAGATTCAATGTCAAACTCAAAGAATATTTCAGAGGATCAATTTTCTTCCTCTTTTTATATTACTTTTATTTCTAATCTCGTTATTCGTTAATCGCTAAATAAAAGAAAAGAGGGATATTGAAAGATTTTGATGTTCATCTGGGTTTCTACAAAATAATGGTGATTCTTGTTATGAAACTTTTCAACCTGAGCTATTTTTAATAAACTGTTAATGGAATATTACGTTGTTGTATATTATTTTGAAGGACAGGTTTTTACCTACTTATTTAGTCTTGTAATTTTGTTTTCCGCTATTGTACAGGGATATTTAAGGCAGTTATAGAACTTTGGGAAATTTCGTACGATTTTTTTACTAATTCTAAAATCGGTGGAAACGGCTTGTATATCAACCACGCTACAGCGTTGAATTCAGGAGAGCGGAGGTCCCGAGCGGGGAGGTCCTTCCACCCCGGAGCATCGAAATGACCCCTCGGAAGATTTGAGATTTTATGCTTAGAGTGCAATCTCTCCCCTTCCCTGAACTCCACACTGTACCCGGAGAAAAATGGTACTCATCGAAGAAATCCCTCCTGGAGAAAAATGTCTGAATTCAATGTTACATTTGACCGAAGTACGACTTGTGAACTCACAGTTTAACATTGTTTTTAGAAATTTCATGATGGCAATGAGCGTTTTGAATATGAAGGTCATAGGTGGCATTTGGTTATTAACAATGAGACACTGAAAGCTAAGGTTGAAGCTAATCCACGTACCAAAGTCTGAAAGATTGTTGCTGAACTTGGAGTACGTTCTAAAACTGTTTCCAACCGCTTAAAAGAAATTGGTTGAAAAGTAAAATAGCAGAAACCACCAATGAAACTTGATTTAAATACATTCTCTTCAGTGTGTGCTCAGTTTTTATATCATAGTGTTTGTAAAATCTTTTTCTCTGGTAAATATTAATGTAACTTCATTGTATTATTAGCTACAAATATAGGAGATTGATCTAATTTCATTTTACACATCCAATTTTTTAAAATTAAGAAATTTATAAGGAAATACGCATCTAAATTCTTAAAGTTACTCGAAATACTTCTATTGAATATCACACACACAGTCAATCCTGTCACACTATACTTCAATAAGGCGCATTGTTCGTTTCGCCGGGATCCCTACAATTTTCCGTTTGAGATAGGATTCCGTTATAGGAAGTATCCGCTTTCACAGGCTTTCCTGTATTTATAAGTAGGGTAAAACTTGATAAGACGAAATCGGAATCACAGAAGAACGGTGAAAAAGCCCGTTTCAGGCAGGTTTTCAGCAAATTTAATTGTATGGTTATCCACATCAGGACCATGTAATGCTTTTGTTTATACCAGGAATCTGCTATAGACAGGTTTTACTATACATATTACATACATAAGTTATATTTTTATATATGCAGCAAATCCTGTGGAAACGAAACCTGCCTATAACGGAATGCTGACTTAAACGGAAATATCCATTCGTCAAATAGAAAAGAATGCCATACACCTGATGACGAAAAACTGTCTAATGCGGAATTTTTTACCACTCTTCGCGATATTATCTTGGAAGGTCTTACTATATATATAAGCTGAAGAAAAATTTTGGACCCCTCCCGAAAGGAAATCCTGGCTACGCCACTGCAGCGAACAGCGCCTCTATAGGCCGTTTTAAGTCCCAAATGAACTGAACCTCTAGAAATTTTTTAGAGCGCGTCCAGTAATGTCACCGGTACGTAACCGGTCAGGTCGGTTAGTTACCAAAGCGTTCAGTGCTGCTAACTGGTATGCAACCAACGTCGTTCAGTGGAAGTAACCGAAGTGACCGGTAAGGGATCGAACTAACCGAAGAAAAATCTCGGTTACTTAGGTCACGTGATCGGTTACAGGAAAATTTACGATGATGTGATACAGATGTAATTACGATGATGTAATACAGATGGCGCTACAAGTAAATAATACCATTTTCGTCCAGTAGATCTGTCGACCGGTTAGAAACCGGTCACTTACCGCCCTGGTAAGTAACCGGTGACATTGGTCACTTTGGTTAGGTCTACTGGACGCGCTGGAGAACCTTTATATAACAGATTAGCTAGCGATTGGTCGAGAGGAAATTTTAAAAGATAAGTAGATTTGGTGCACTTTTGCAGGGGTTTTTTGTTTTTTTTTGGGGGGGGAGGAAAGGGGGATCACATATCTTCATGAGCAATTTTATATTTGAATGCTGTTCTCGGATACTTCTCTTATACTTTCAGGAAACCATTTTCATTCGTAAATACACAAAATTTTTATTAATATTATCACATTTTTTTAGTATGCATCAACGAAGGCTACGTTATGGCTAAAAATGGCCTATAGAGGCGCTGATTTCCTGCGTCGTTACAGAAGAATTGTCTCTTTAAGTAAGGCTTAGCTATTCAAATTCGGATAATATTATCTTTTTTATACAACACGCACACATATGTCACATGAAATCTGAAATTGTGCAAAAAAATAATCATTAGGAACAAATTAAACATACATGTAATTCAATGTGCTTGCATGGGATTTTCCTGAAGCAAGAAGTTACATCTTTTATCCGACAGACAGCGTATTCAAGCGCTAGAATGAAATGAGAAGAAAATTAAAATGCCTCGCGAAATGGACCTTCAGGTACAGCGCGCAGTTGAGGCTCTTGATCTGAACATTTACTAGTTAGTTTATTTATTGGACACTAGCAGTCTGACGCCCGCTAACGGGCCCGTAATTGATTCGTGGCCTCGAATTCATACGAGCCTCGTAAAAAATTTCCTAATAATTCGTTATCACCAGGCAGCGCTGCAAAGCATGATTATAAGCTATATATGTTATATAAAAATTTTATTTCCTTCGCATTTATTTCGCATTATTCCTTTAAATTAATCTAACTTCTAACATAGTCATTATTTCCTTAATTCTTAATAATATTTATTCCTATTTAATGTCCTTTTAAAAGTAATCCCGTATATTAATAATTATCTTATTCCAAATCTTAATCAAAAACTTTCAGTTCATTCGTAGCTTTTATCAACTTTCCAATCTATAAACTTCTGAGAGACGCTTGTTGCATTTCGAATATTTTTAAAAGCAATTTTTTTTAAATTTTTATTCCATGCTTTGCTTCGCGCGCTGGGTATTTTTCACGTCAAAATCAATGCGCAGCTACGATGGGGATTCTTTCGTGTTAAATCTTCTACCTCGCACCTCATTCGCTTAGCTTAAATTCACCTTTCACTCATTGGATCGTGCGCTCGTTACGTCGTTTTCAGTAACTCTACGCGTCGTGAACAAAATTGACTTGCAAGTTTTTGGAGAGGAGATTTTTGTCGTGTTTGGAAGTGCTGACCAAATGGTTATCTGGTGTTTAACTGACATAGAATTTCATAACAGCTCTTTAAGATCTTTTAAATGATGTAGTGAGCCATCGTCAAGCCTGGGGCTGTAAGTTTATACCGGATACTGTGGGAGCTGTTACTGGCATCGCTCCTGTTCATTAATAAGCGATTTATCTGGAAATTGGCTGCTCCTTATTGAAGAAACTCTTGTGGTGTCTCATCATTGCCTAACATCCTCGCCATGATTCTTGATACCGACTGCATTTATTCTACATCTTTAACAAACTGCCATTTTCTCGTGGAATATAAAACCATCTTCGTAAAAAGTTCACAGTATATATATATATATATATATATATATATATATATTGTAAGTTTTTATATTTAAATCTTACAGTTTCTTAAGTATTTACTTGACTTATAACTATCTATAAATATAGTTCTTCAATATAACTTGACGTCACGCATTGCACTCTTCCCTGCTAAGACTCCTATAATAGGAGCTGACGCATATACATTTTGGTACGCAGCTCAGCATCAATCTACCGCAGCCGGAGTTGGGGGTGCCTAATACTTGGTTCTGATTGGCTGAACCGGTTCTCATTAGCTTGGTTTTTCGACTGGGCAGCAATTTGGGTACCAAATCTGCGAGGATGCGTCAGGCTCTATTATAGGAGTTCTATTCCCTGCCAATTTCATTCGCATTTTGTTTTTACACCAAGCAATATCGTGAACAATTACCTTCATGGTTTAATATATTAAACGGTCATCAAAAATGAATCTTTTGTGCTTTGTTAATCTTCAGAAGTGTTAACATTGTTTATAATGATGATGTAACAATGTTTGTCTGTAAGGTGAAACAATACAAAAGTAACAATCCCAATGGACTCAACAATGGTACAAAAAAGAAGTCAAGTCTTTAATCACACGCAGAAAATCTTCAGAAGTGTTAACATTGGTCATAATGATGATGTAACAATACAAAATTAACAATCATAATGGACTCAATAATGGTGCAAAACAGTACAAACGCCTGGCATATGAAAAAGTGAAGCGGAAATCATAGAACTGTTGATGACAGTCAAATGCTTATACAAAAATGTTGCATTGTTGTAAAATAAGAATATTTTTTAATGTATGAATACAACAATTGGTAAGTAACTAAAAAACTTTTAAGAATCAACAATACATATCTTTTAATGAAAGTTTGTTACAAGTAAAAGAAACAACAAAAATAGTACAGTACGCAAAACACAATATGGCCATTTATGAAAATTTCCGAGGCTTCGAGCACTTGTATGATGCGTTCATAAGAACTCTAGATGGGGGAGAATTTCCAGTTCATCGTGTCCTTTTAGCTATGAGAAGTGACTATTTATGTACATTATTCTGTAACTCACCAACAGAGCAGCATTTTACCATCACAGAGATAGAAAGCTCAACATTAGAAGTCGTTTTGAATTACATTTATACTGGAGATATAAATTTTTCGAAAAATAAAATCAGAGACATTCTTGTAGCAGCAGATTTCTTGGGCATTAAAAAACTTCTAAAAAACTGTAAGTTTTTTGCCATCACGAATATGACAACATCAAATTGTGTGCCTTTATTTCTTGAAGGAACAAAAGATAAAGACGGTGGTATTTTCAAGGCATCGTCTCGTTTCATCCACGTGAATTTTGAACAAATTATAAAATATCCTAATTCAAGATTCGAGGATTTGACAGTGGAATCTTTAATTCGGCTGCTGTCTTCCGATTCCTTAAATGTTTTGAATGAACACCAAATATGGAAGGCTGTAGAGCGTTGGGTTTGCAAATTTCCAGAAGAAAGAAAGAAATGGTTAGAAAATTTAATTGTATGCATACGTTTTAACGATACTGACAGTGATTTGTCGTTGGAAATTCTTGGTCATCCGACTGTTAAGGAAAATCCTTCCTACATCAAGTTAATTGAAACTTTATCCACTCAATCAACACTTCCAAAACATCGCATCCCCAAAATGGTGTACTTTTGTACCAAGTCCTTCATCGACAGATTAGACAATTCTGAGGGCATTAAAATGTTCATTACATATGATGAAGATATTGATTTCTGGCGAAATATCAGTTCGAAAATATTTTGCCCTGATGTTGTCTTGCATGGATCAGGAACACTTGTACTGATGTTCGAAACGACGGAGAATGTTGTCTATACTTTTGATATTTTATCGAAGACATGGTCTACTTTAAATCCGCCAAACATACCTCGCTGGAATTACAATGTGGTGAAATCCGGAAATCATATTTATATTATGGGAGGAATTTCGCTAGAAATAGAAACGGAGGAAATCATAACAAAGTTAGAACGATACAATTTTGATTCTGAGACTTGGGAATTCGCCGCAACGCATCAAGCTTTTGCTGAAAGCGCAGCTGCTACAATCGACAATAAGATTTACATGGTTGGCATCAGAGACTTTTTTACTGACACTGAATACCTGTCTGCACAAGTTTATGATTCAATCACTGATACGTGGAGTGCAATAAGTGCACCAAAAACTTACCGCCGCCTTTTTGCGTTGACAGTCTATCAAGAGCAACTGTTTATTCTGGGTGGACAGGACTATGAAGGGTATTCGAAAACTGTGGAAGTATATGATGCTGACAGTGATACTTGGCGAGATTTTGAAAGTTTGCCATTTTCTTACTTCTTGCCGAAACCTGTCACAATTAAAGATATACTTTACGTATTTGATAATCATTCGTCTGATATATATGATTTCCGCTCTCCTCCTGTTCTTTGGAATGAAGCAAGTCTTAAGTGGCAAGTTGTTCAAGCCTCCTCACCTTTCTGTGATTTACACATTTACCAGTTTTGCACCATCGAAGACTCAGAAGTTATAATGGAAATGAGAAAAGAAAACAGAGATGCATGTACTAGATGGGTAGAAAGTCCTTTTTTTGTTCATCTAAACTGCTAGTAGATCATGAATTCTCCCCATAGATTATGTAGAAAAATAATTTGGCAGCATGTTCAATAAATCACTATGAATAGACATTTCTATGACTTTTTTATATGAAGTAGTATTTAAAGTTTCTTTTTTATATAACCTTAATACTAAACCAATGTTAGTTATAATGATTATATTGGAGCTTAACACTCCACCAATATTGCATTCCATTTCAATATTTAAAACAAAAAACATTATTGGTATGTTATTTACTGATTTTACATTGGAAATATTTTAGACCGGGAGGCAGCAGCACAGACAATCACCTCATTGAGTTCACGGCTGAAATTCCAGAATTAGTTAAAACTTGATTCGCATATTAAAACGCAATCGGTCTGCCAAATCATATCTTGGTGGAAAACACCCGAAAACCCGATTTTAGCGGTTGGCTCGTAGGTTTACCATAGAGCTGTGCAAGGTGACGTCACGAACAGGTTTTTTCTGCTGCTGTAGGACAGCTATCGCTACCTTTATCAATGCTTTTTCTATTTGTGTGTCCTACAGCTTTTATCATTGTTCTCCGGTAAAAGTCACGTGATGTGAACTGCTCTATTGTGTGTTCCTGCTCCCAGTCTTCCATGTTTTCATATCTTTGGGTGCAGGAAAACACAATGGTAAACCTACGAGTCAACCGCTAAAATCGGGTTTTAAGGTGTTTTCCACCAAGATATGACCATGGAACTATAAATAGACAGGAACTGACATTTCCCCCGATCTCTGCCCGGTCGATTGAAGTAACTGAGCTGGATGTCACAAGATGGCTGCCGTTGTTTGCTTACATCCTAATCCAGCTCCTTTGAAATATTCCAATGTCATATTAAAGTGTTTTTAAGGTTTTAAATTCTTTTAGTTGATATTTCTGTAAGTTTCATCTGAGTTGCATTTTTTTTTTTTCACTTGGTGTATTTTTACATAAATTGCTCTGCTGAATAGGAGAGCAAAGGTGATCTTTTAATTTATTTTGGTTGATATTCCTGCAGTTTAAATGTATTCTTCATGCCTGTTATTCAGATTCCCCCCCCCCCCCCAACACACACAATCTCTTCCAGTAGTTCTTTCAGTTTTTAATATTATTGCTTAAAATTACTAAGTAAATATTGTACTTAAAAATATGTATTTATCAACAGGGCTTAGTTTCTAAGAAAAAAATTACCGAAGCCCCAATATTCTGCAGTACTAACATCTGTAGCGCACCACCCCCCTCCGCCGTCACTACAATTTGCATATTTATATTTCATACATCATTTTTAAGTAGATTTCGTAAAAAGTACTACCTATTACATTCTCCCCTAAGTTGGAATTTTTGAAAATTTTTTGCAGATCTACGCCGATTATGACTCCCAGAACCCAAACCCACCCCCAGTTCAAAACTTTATATACCTACCTACCTATCTATCTATCTATGTCACTTTTTTATGGACACGATAACTGCAATAATTCTGCACAAATCTCTTCCAAATTGATGCATAAAATAAAGGGGCATAAAATCTTGGTCAAGTTCGTTAATGGGCAAAATCGAACCAAGAGGGGGAAATGGGGAGGGGGGTGGGGGCTTTTTGTGAAAACAGAAAAAAACCCATAATTTCTTAATTATGATGCGTATCGAATCCGTTTAAAGTTATTATTACTTCTAGGATAAGGGCCAAAAATTTAGATATGACAGATTTTTGATATAATTAAAAATGGCCACAAGGGGGGGAGGGGTTATTTAGAAGAAAATAATTCATAACATCGTCAATTCACAAGATATCAAATCCGTTTAAATTTATTATAAATCCTCTTAATATTATCTAAAACTTTTATATTGACAAGTTTTTTTATATGTCCAACCCTTATAGCAAAAAAAAAAAAAAAAAAAAATCCCTGCCGGCTCCGCCTGCAAACAAGTCAGGTTTCGAAATGGGTGGTTCCAACTAACGCATCATGGTAAAAAGGTCATTTCTTCCGCAATTCCCAACAAACAGGCGCCTCACGGTCTGCGTCCTCGAAATCTACCTGTGCCTGTAGGCCGAGCCGTCAAGGATTTTTTTTTAAATTTAAAGCATTACTTTTTTTTTAGCAAAATACAAATTTTAAATACATCTACTGCGTATAGTTATCTATAAACTAATCCAATATAAGATTCCTTCCTTTTTTTCTGTTTTGTTTTGTTTTTTAGGAGGTACATAAAAAAATTACGCATGCATACTTTTGATATATTCCAACAAAATTTGACAAAAAAGATCTAAAAACAAATTTTTATAAAAAGCAAAAATTGATAATGGATATCATTTTGGAAATATTAACTACTCAGAAACATATTTAGCAGCATGAACAAGCACATAGCTTAATCGCTAATTTCTTAAAATCTTGAAAAATGCTTAAGTGATAGAAAAAGAAACAACAAAAGCCTTATACAAATTTCTATCACTTAAGCATTTCTCAAGATTTTAATTTTATTTAGTGATTACTCTAATTTCTTATCATTTTGTAATTATATTGTTAAAAGTGTCTTTAATTAACATTAAAAATCATTTTTGAAAATTGTATATATTATAGGATAATTTATAATGTAGAGTATAAAATGTATAAAAAATAACATGCAAATTTTTTCACATGTAATGTGTATAATTATTTTTTTCAAAACATCTTCTATCCTTTAGAATATTTTAAATAACTGTTACTTTCAGGATCCTCACATCTGTATATTCTCCGACAATTATATCAACTTCGGCTGTAAGAAATGAAAGTTAATACTAACTTAAGCAAAAAACATTTAAAGACATCTTTAGAGCAATAATATCATCATTTTACACAGAGTAACGACGTTTCTAAATGTATAGACAGGCTTGGGGCCCCCTAACAAGACTTCAACTGGCGCGGGGCTCTGGGAAGCCTCCCGGCCCAGCATATAATTATAGAAAAATAGCTCAGCTCATATAACTACTGCAAAAATAAAAAACACTTCAGTTGCAGAAATAACAAGTAGACGAAATTAAAACATCAAATTATCTATATGTAAAGAGAGATATATACTTTTTGGTTGACATGTAACACCATCCCTGTACTCTGATTTAGACGATGTAAACAATCAAGAAAATGAACAGAAAAACTGCTGAAATATAGTGCAATTAACGTGAAAATTAACATATACATAACAAAACACACAAAACTGTCAAAACGCGGAATATTCTGATTTACATTCATACACATTACACTCATAGTTTTTAGCAATCCATTTGGATAGCTTTGTATACATCAAGCAATTACGTCTTTAAAAAGTAAATAAATTACTTATCGATGAAATTTTATTCAGGAATCTTCTTGCTAAACCTATTTGTGCAGCCATATGCTTCCCACGAGCCCATTGTTTTATAATAATTAAATTCAAACTATGGCTTAAATCTCACTTACTAACGTTGTCAGGGGGAATGTTTTGGTTGTCACAACTTGGCGAAACGGGCGAAACCGGTTATAGTTGAAACTTCATCATTTGGTAAATATGTCAGTTCCTGTTTGTTCTTAGTTCCATGGATATGACTTGGCAGACCGATTGCGTTTTAATATGCGAATCGAGTTTTAACTAATTCTGGAATTTCAGCCGTGAACTCGATGAGGTGATTGTCTGTGCTGCCGCCTCCCAGTCTATTTGCAATAAAATGTCACTAGTACAGAAATATTGGTTTTATATTGGAAGTACAAAGAATGCAACGCCAGTATTGCAGATAAATTAACTTAACATTGAAAATTCTGGCAAAGAAAAGACTAGTTATTTCTTGTCAATATCCGTGGACGCATTTGACACTTAAAGTGAGGCATTTAACAGTTAGTTCTGGATTTTGTCAAAAGTGGATCGTTGAAAAGGTCTGGCCTTAGCACGAAAGTCAAGAAAAACATAGGAACTTCCCAGACGAATCCAATCGTTCACCAGTTATGGGCTAATTTCTTCCGTGACGTCATACATAAAGAAGGAAAAAAGCAAGAAAACTCTAATAACAGAATCTAGGGTTTCGTTTTCTTTCTTGACGTCACTGAAGAAATTGGACTGTATCTCGCGAACTGTTCAATTTGGGAGGTTAGTTCCTGCATTCTTATTGTTACTCATGGGAAAATCTTTGCTAGGGTAATATTTAATTGAAGCTAGGTTCTCGTTAGTTATTTAACCGTGTTAATTTATCAGTGACAAGAACTTTCCAACGATACTCCTTTTGACGAAAGCAAGTTCCCTTTTAGATCGGGAGGCGGCAGCGCAGACAATCACCTCATCGAGTTCACGGCTGAAATTCTAGAATTAGGTAAAACTCGATTCGCATATTAAAACGCAATCAGTCTGCCAAGTCATATCTTGGTGGAAAACACGTGAAAACCCTATTTTAGCGGTTGACTCGTAGGTTTACCATTGTGTTTTCCTGCACCCAAAAGTATGAAAACATGGAGAACTGGCTGCAGGAAAATACAATGGTAAACCTACGAGTCAACCACTAAAATCGGGTTTTCACGTGTTTTCCACCAAGATATGACTTGGCAGACCGATTGCGTTTTAATATGTGAATCGAGTTTTACCTAATTCTGGAATTTCAGCCGTGAACTCGATGAGGTGATTGTCTGTGTTGCCGCCTCCCGGTCTATTTTCTTTCTTTAAGTATAGAGCTGTGCAAGGTGACGTCACGAACAGGTTTTTGCTGCTGCTGTAGGACAGCTATCGCTACCTTTATCAATGCTTTTTCTATTTGTGTGTCCTACAGCTCTTTTCATTGTTCTCCGGTAAAAGTCACGTGATGTGAACTGCTCCATGACGTCAAAGAACAAATGAACATTACCGCGATTTTACAAACAGTCACGCGTAGAGCGATTGAAGGCGGTGCCGAATGGTGATTGGCTAAAAGATGGCTACGTAAATATTGAGGGGAGGAGTTAAAACGTATGGAATCAAGAAGTTTCTTAAAAGCTGACAGTTTTTATGTCAGATTTAGTATAGTAGTTAAAGCACCAGGCTTGTAGTTTTGAAGTTACATGCTCTGTCCTTACTGGTTTTTTTTTTTTTGCATTTTTAGAGTTTTGCTTTGATCTTTATTGAATGAGTTAATAAAGAATATTTATTAACAGTGCTTCTTAAGCACTGATATAAAGAAAGTTGATTTTTATCAGTTGCTTTGCAATATTTTATTGTCAATTAGATAATTAAATTTTAATTAGAATTAAGTTAAACAAAATTATAATTAGGTTAAATAAAATTTAAATTTTTATTACATAAAATAAAATTTAATATTAGATAAATTTCAAGAATTAAATTAAATTTTAATTCAATAGGCTATATTTTAATAACTATACGAACATTTATTAAAATGCAATAACTCCTAAACTTTCATTAAAAATACTTTTACATTAGAACTTTAGTAATAGATTATTATCAAATTAGCAGAATTAATTAATAAAAGTTTTCATCTTTTAAAATTTTAATTATATTAATATATTAATTATAATATCAAAATTAAATTATATTTAGGTTAAATAAAATTTTAAATTTTTGTTACATAAAATAAAATTTAATATTATTAGATAAATTATTTTGGTACATTTAGGCTAAAGGCAATTACAACCAAACTAAATAAATATAAATGGATTAAATAAAGCATACAATGGTATCATTTCATAATTATATTACAGATAATAATGGTGAAAATAAAGGATATAAATGTATCTAACACTAGAAATAATAAATATAGTTATCCTTATTTTAATTTTGGGGGTGGAAATGTTGAATCATAAAATGCCGATTTTAAAATCACAGCATGTCTTTTTTTATGTTATAATTAATTTTAATAATAGATAATATTATTAAATAAATTTCAAGAATTAAATTAAATTTTAATTCATATAGGCTATTTTTTAATAATTATACGAACATTTATTAAAATGCAATAACTCCTAAACTTTCATTAAAAATATTTTTATATTAGAACTTTAGTAACAGATTATTATCAAATTAGCAGAATTAATTAATAGAAGTTTCCATCTTTTAAAATTAAGAATTATTCTTAAAAATCTCTATTAATTTACTAAAATTCTTTGTACCAATTACTGGTTGATTTGTAGTTATAAAGTTGTGGAAGATCACCATATTTAAAGATTTTTAAGCTATTATTTTGTTATTCACATTTTTAATTAATATTTATATTTAAATAAATATAATTAATATTTTTATTTAAATATACAATTAATATTAATAAGTATTAAAGCATATAATTAATATTAATAAATATTATTATTTAAATATATAATTAATATTATTATTAAAATATATAATCAATATTTTTGCTTAGCAGTTTGTTATGCATTCTCTTGTGGTTAATTAGCAAGATTAAAACTATGAGAAAAATAAACCAATCTATGTTAAAGAAAAACTAGGGGTTTTTAGACATAGCTTGAAATATGATCTTTTGTTTCGGATGATACACTTTGTATAAACCCAACCATTACATGTATATGTAAATGTTTTGTAATGCGTAATGGAAAAAAAAAACTTCTTTGATCACTATTAAAATCCGGAATCTATGACTTTTTGTTTTCATTATGACATTTTTTATGTATATGTTGTCTACATTAGTAATATATACTTTAATGTCATTGAGATCTCAAGAATTTTATGAAAATTGGAGTAGCAGATAATATCAAATCATATACAGGGATTGCGTTGATTTCAAGATATTACATGTTAATTTTGGTACATTTAGGCTAAAAACAATAACAACTAAACTATATAAATTAATATAAATGGATTAAATAAATCATAATTTATATTTTTGTTTTAATGCTTCATTTTATTGACAGATGGCGCCACTACACATTTTGTGAGTATTTTTATTAAATATTCGAGAGTTTATGGCTCATAATAAACCATTTAAATTATTTAAATAAAAAAATTAATATACATGTGTGTGTATGTGTATTTGTAACGGCTTAGAAGTTTTATGGGTTTTAGGCGTTCGAGTGTAATTTGTATAGCTTTTTTAATTATTTAATTACTGAATGAGTTTTTTTTTTTCAGTTAAATTTTGCCGTGGATACATGCAATCTTTGCAAGCTTTTAATAGGGCAGTTGCAATTTACGTCACCTTGGAGGTAAACAGTACAAATAGGCAGTTCTGATTGGTGGAATTACCCTTACCTCCAAGTGAATACAATGGTTGATCAGCTGATTGCAACTGCCCTATGTAAAAAGAAAAAATAATTAAATATATTTCAAAAAATTAAATGAATTTGTATGACAAATTTTGTATTTTACGATGTCTTGACTTAAAGATATATAGAAAATAGTTTGTTTAATAAGCATTTAAGTTAAATAAAAAAGCCTTTGATTTGCTATTTCAAATTATACTTGTATTGTTTTTATTGTTTTCTTTTAATTATATTTACTTAATAATTTTTTGGTAGATACGTTTAATATGTCCTAAGCATCATTAAAAATAAACAAAACATGAATATGAAAGCTCAGACGATCTTATGAATCTTCAGCGAAATAAAAAATATCCCCTTCAAGCGCATTAAGCCCCTCCTACAACGTCTCGGGCAATCGACCAATCACCATTCGACAAAGCCTTTAATCGCTCTATGCGTGACTGTTTGTAAAATCGCGTACATTACCCATGAGTGGCAACAGCCACGCCTTTGCGTGTATATGCAAGGCAACACTAGATACCGGGCTTGCTCATTCACTCTCAAAACGTCACAAATGGTGGCTGACCGCGACCAGCGATTGGTCCAAAGCAACGCGCCCATCGTTTTGTGCCAATCGCTGTAAGCCTTTCCTCCTAGTCAGCCACCTTTTGTGACGTCATCATAATGAATGAGCAAGCCCGGTATGTAGTGTAGCCCTGGTATATGCCCTCTGAAAAAGACTGTTTATTGTACGAAGGGGATGCTGTGTTAAAATGTTCTTTACGCCTTCTTCTTAATGTTCTTCTTACGTTCTTTTACTTCTATATTCCATCAGATGACGTGCCATGGGTAAAGTCCATCGGCCTCTATCTCCTGAATGGTTGGATTCAGACGAGTAATTCCCATTGACTAGAAATATAAATGGACAGCGGGCTCCTTTCTTTTCTTCCGACAGACTTGAAGAATATATCTTTCCCCTTCCATCGCCAAAAATAGGCGAAAGGGTGCCGTTTTCTGGCGGTAATCCCTTTCTCAAACTTGACAAACTCAAACGCAAGTGAAAAATCTCTGTTTCTTCTCGGGAGCTGTGGAATTTCCGTGGCAGTTTGGCGCGAAAAAAAACCTGTTTGGCAGAATATTCTTCCTCCACACCTGCTGGAGGAAAGGACATGTTTTCTTCAAGAAAGGGTTGCTAGTCCGCTGTCCATTTATATTTCTAGTCAATGGTAATTCCTGTAATTTTCTTTATACGCCGCTGAAGTCGTGACGTCATCAATATGGCGCTGGGCATAAACAGGCTGAAGTGCCCATTGAAATAACTTGGACGTAAAAAATAAAATCGTCTAGTAATAATAATTTTCGTATTTAAGAACTTTCAGGCACTGTTCTGTAAAGTTTAAGGTACGCTTTTCATTATGAATTCCCCAAACTTCTGATTTTGTGATTTAAATGGCTGAATTAGTGATATTTACATTCATGTCTGTCCAGATATCTCTGTCTCTCTTTACTTATAAGTAAAATTTTTATTGATTTTAATTAATAATTTTACTAATTTTATATTTTTAAAAATATTTTATAATTTATAAATTATTATAATACATAAATTATAAATAATATTTAAATGAAATATATAAAGTATATTAAATATATAAAATATGATATATTATAATAATATAAATAAATATAAAATATAATATATTAAATTATAATACTAAAATGATATATTAAATTAAATATGAAATCAATTTAAACATATTAAATCAATTATATATTATATAAAATAATATTATGAATAATTAATATTAATAATAAATAATTATTTATCATTTTAAATGATATTAATAAATATAGAATTGATATTAATAAATAATATAAATTAATTATTAATAATTTTAATTAATAATTATTTAAATATTATTATTATTATATTATATTATATGTATATTATATTATTATCAATATTTATAATTATATTAACATGTTTATTTTTAATATAAATTAATAACATAAATAATAATAATAGTACAAATTATAAATTTAAATTATCATAGTAACATAATTTAATTATTATTAATTAAAAATAATTATAACTTAATAATATGAACTAAAATATTAATTATTCAATAATATATTTAGTATTAAAAAGTATAATTAATAATTATAATAATAAAATATTTATAAATATAATTAGTATTAATTTTAATAAATAATTAATATTATATAAATAAATAATATTATAATGAATTATATTAAATTAATACTACATCAAATTAATAATATAATAAATTAAAATACTAAATTTTAATATGTTAAATATATAAAGTATTATAACATAAATTATTAAAAATAATCTAATAATTTATTAATTTTAATACGATTTTCTCTTTACTTATAATTAAAACATCAAATTAATTATAAGTAAAGAGTGATAAATGCATATTGACAGACATGAACCTAAACATCACCGATTCAGCAGATGCAAACAACTGCCATGTTTGTCTAACCGGAGTGAAGCTAATGAGTTTTTAATAAATAATTCTAATTTAAAGCAAAAAATCAGAAATTTGGCGAATTCATAATGAAAAGCGTACCTTAAACTTTTCAGAACAGTGCTGAAAGCTCTTAAATATGAAAATTATTAATCCTAGAAGGTTTTATTTTTTACGTACGTCAGACTTCAGCGGCGTATTAAAACATTAAATTACTTATAAGTAAAGAGAGATTAATGCATCTTGACAGACATGAATGTAAACATCGCCGATGTAAACAACCGCCATGTTTGTCTAGCCGGAGTTAAGCTAATGAGTTTTCAATAAATTATTCAAATTTAAAGCACAAAATTAGAAGTTTGGTGAATTCATAATGAAAAGCGTGCTTTAAACTTTGCAGAACAGTGCCTGAAAGTTCTTAAATATGAAAATTATTATTCCTAGAACATTTTATTTCTTACGTCCGTGTTATTTCAATGGGCACTTCGATCTGTTTATGCCCAGCGCCAAGTTGAAACGTCAGACTTCAGCGGCGTATCAGCGATGGCGTAAACAACCTTTGAAGCATGCTGATTGTCTTTGTCTTTTGATTTAACGCTAACGCCAAGGATGATAGTGCCAAAATGTATAGGCACTTTTTTAAGGAAAATAATCTTTCAGGAAATATTGTCAAATTTTATATATTAAGCGAACTTTCGGGATTCGACAGTTATGAAAAGGTCGTCATGAGGAAGCAATTGGCTATAATACGAGATATAAAACATATATAGGAAAATCAAAAGTTTTTTTTTTAAATTATTATTTAGTGCATAATCGGAGGTTCTATTCCTTTAACCTAAAATATACGTGATTTTTACGATTTTCTTTTGGTTACACTAAAAAGAAATAGCACTTTCGGACTTTTTGCGTAATATTTATTGACATTTCACTCATATATTTAAATCTTCGCGCGTAAAAAATGAATAAAACTCCTTGTTTGACGGGTAGTATCTGCAAGTACGCACCGTTAACTTCCAATCGGGCTAGCGTTTTTCTCCGGTTACAAACATGTGAAACATGTAGCCAAACTATGAAAGGGATTAAATTCTCTATATAGTTTTCCTAACATTTAGTTTAAAATTTGGTTTTTGATAAAAGGGTTGTCATTTTAACAAAAAGGTAATTTTTGTCGCCACTTTTTCATCTTTTGTGAGCTAAACAATAATTAATCAATGAAAATTACACTCTTTGATCGTATACGCTCCAGCGAAAATGATTACATGTCTTACAAAAATTAAGGAAATCGGTCAAATACTTGTCCAGAAAAATGGTTGCCCAGTTCGAAAAACTGTTTCGAGACAGTTTCGACATGATTTCGTGATTATTTTTTTGACACGATTTCTAGACGCATTGTTGTTCTAACTAATGCCAAAATAAACGAAATTTTTAATCCACATGAAATTGTTTATAATCGTATGTCGTTTAATTTGTCATAAATGTATCGACGACCTATTAAAAATTGCTCCAACTTACATTTTTCAAATGGTAACACCCACTTTTGACACCATAGCAGAAGGCCGTTTTCTGGCTGCTGCGACATTACGTTCAACGAGTAAAAAAGATTGTAAGGAATTGGAATATCACGAAACCGCTTGAGGTCAGCAATCTACACATTTAAAGGATAAGAATGAGCTGCGTCGCCAGGTTCCTAAGGGTGCCCGTCAGGCACGTCAACCTCCGCTCCCAAGGTCTGTGGACCTTATTATGCGCTCGACCAGGAGAGTCCTGTAAGCGCTATGGGAAGTGGAGCGCCGTACATTCTGACCATCACCATTTTCCCAAGAAAATCGACGAGAAATGTCTTCACGATATGCGGTGGTGCCTACACTCATAGGAGATCACCATATTGCACTTGGGGAGTACCTTGGAGTCCCCCGACAGCTTCGGAGCCGGAAACCGGGCAATAGGCCTTATGCCTAGCTTCCGCAACAACTCTTAATTTATCGCCGTTTTCGATGATAGAACTTCCACAAATGAAACTATTGATTCGTCGGCGGTGACGAAGAAGGAGAAGCTTATCGAAAAAATCGCAAATTTTTACACAAAGAAGTAGAACCTCCCCTTAAAGTATTTTCTCAAAAAAATATTTTTCGTTGCTAAACAACGCAAAATTTTCTGGCAGATCCACAGACTCAATTTTAAATGTAAAAGCATGCAAATGGCAGACATGACGAATTTAATTAAATACAAAAGATGTGAATAATCACTTTACTAAACAGCGTACGACCACTGGAGTGAAAAAATGTCCAGACCGGGGTTCGATCCCAGATCCCTTGGTTTATCGCCCCAAGTGCTTTACCAATTAAGCAATCCGGACGACATCCGGTCTAGCATTCTCTCACTCTTATATGGCAAGGCTACAAACACTCAGCACAAGATGGAAAGTCAATCATGAGCACAACACCGTTCGCATGCATGAGACAAATTATACCCATTATCGGTGAATATCTATATACTAATTAATTTTTCATCAGAGCTGAAATTACGCTGTAAACTAATGAAATACAAAGGATGTGAATTATCACTTTACTTATTTATCTCATGCATGCCAACGGTGTTGTGCTCATGAGTGACTTTCCATCTTGTGCTGCGTGTTTGTAGCCTTGCCATATAAGAGTGAGAGAATGCTAGACTGGATGTCATCCGGATTGCTTAATTGGTAAAGCACTTGGTGCGATAAACCAAGGGATCCAGGATCGAATCCAGGTCTGGACATTTTTTCACTCTAATGGTTGTACGCTGTTTAGTAAAGTGATAATTCACATCCTTTTTATTTCATTAATTTACTGCGTAATTTCAGCTCTGCTGAAAAATTAATTAGTATATGACGAAATTATTTGGAATCCATTAGCGTTTTTCGATAAATGGCATACCACATTAGTTGGCAGCGATTTTTCTGTCATGAAATCTTTCATTGGTTGGCTAAACCGGGCAAAAGCGGGTGTCAGGTATAAAAATTCGATTTAAAGGCCAAAATTCACAGAATTTTTTTGAAAGATCCTTTGTCTGCATGGAAAAATGAAAAACGTCACACGCACTGGGTGGAGCTGTCAATGCTTGTGAGGAATTGTCCATATTTGATTGGCTCTTTCTAAGTTTGTGGGAAACTATAGGAAAGAAAAGCGTCATCGTGGCTTTGGATGACGTCAGAAATGCTTGTCGTACATTACATAGTTTCTGAATCAGAGCACCCGCAAATGTTTTGCGTCTGAGATTACAAATAACTTCACGTATGTGTCAGAAAGTACATATTGGATTTGAGTACAGTCTTGAAGTGTAAATCCTGTTCAGACTTGCGTAGTGAATGTTTTTAAGCACCGTAGTTATGCATGGAGAAGTCAAGCTTAGATGCTGGTCTCTTCAAAAACATATGTTAAAATGTTTAAATGCCTCATTCGGAACGTAGTATAATGCTGCGAATTTCACGCATTTCCGTATAAAAATAACGTTGTGAATGTATCAGAAAAATTCGCGTGATGGATAATATTCATCTTTTTGGTTCGATGCTATTATAAAATTTGTTTTCTTGGAAATAACATTCAGAACCACGTAGTTGAAAAGCATTGTGTCTAAAAAATTTACACTTATATTATATCTTTATATCTAGTTTTACACGATTTCAGGAACAGGTACAGGTTATACACGAATTCTTTTCTCTATTTTAATGTAATTTAATGCATATTTTTCCTTTTATTTATAAAATAAAAATAATTAATTGCATGAATTTTTATTAATATGTATATATGTATTTATGTATTTATAGAATAATAATTCAAACAAACTAAATCTGAAATATTTTACGCATGCATTTAACTGTAATTATGTTGCATGTAAACAAACGCACTAGCCGCTACTCTTACGCCATGTCTTAAGTCCCCCCATGACCTCCCCCTTGGATCTGCGTTTGATTAACCTGCATTACAGAACTTTGCAATACTCCTCTTGATGAGTTCGATTAGACTAAACGGAGAAACGAAGAAATATTAGCTGGCCAATAATGACAAGCTCGACATGTTTTTTTATCTAAAATCGCTCGACCTGGACGTCTTTACTCATGTCGTTTCAGTTCATGAATCAGCTCACGTGTCAGCTTTCATAAAGAACCAGATGGAGGATGACAAGACGATTTAGCTCCGAAGCGTGTTGGGTCTGATCGGAAAATAGTAATGGTGAACTCTAACGCTATTACTGCTTGGAATTTCAACCGCAATTGGCCTGCTTGGAATTAGTTTCGGTAACAAGTACTAAATAAAAAATTTTGGTGGCAAACAGGCAGCAGGAAAGATTCTGTGTAAAATCGCGACCTACGTTATACACGGCCGGTGCATGACGTTTAAAACGTCACATGCAGTGGATCATTTTTGTACTGCGATTGGTGCAAAGCGGCGCACCCGCCATTTTGCACCAATCGCCGTATAAAAATGATCCACTCCATATGACGTTTTAAACGTCATGCACCGGCCGTGTATAACGTAGGTCGCGGTAAAATGCCTTGTCTTCCTTACAGTTAACTTACTATTCCTACTTCCATGGCTGGCTGCGGATACATAAGGATAGGGCAACTGACGTCACTGTTGGTTAAATTACTGTTGGTTTGGGAGAAAAACCTGTTCGTTCTTGACGACTCCTACCGTACACATGAGATGGAGCGATTTGATTGGTCTACGTCAAACTGCTCTGTGATATGATTGGCCTACGTCGCCATGACGATTCCTGCAATGATAGCTGCGACAAAAATGCAGTGGTAGATTGGTTGATGGAACTGTTTGTTTGTAAACATGCCCTTTCCTTATTGACACAAATGCATAATTTCCCTGTCCACCGGGGATAGACGATTGCGATTATCATGCTTTCTGATTAGTTGTTAAACAGAATGCTTCTTAAGTCATTTCCGGTTGAACTCAGTTTCTTTTATAATATCTATTAATTTCTATATAATCTAATTAATTTATAACTGTAATATAATAAATATTATAGTAATATAATTTAATTAATTTCTATATAATCTAATCCCTATGTAATTTAATATTTCTATATAATCTAATAATATATATTAATTTCCTATATTATATCTTCATATATCTTCATAATCCTCCAAAATACCGGAAATGACTTAAAAAGCGTTTGCTTTTACAAATAATCAGAAAGCGTAAAAATCTCAATCGTCGATCGGCGGTGGAGACGGAAATTATGCTTGACAAATGTCTCTCGGCAGACATCAAGTGACTATACTTAGATTCCTGCCCTTTTACATCTTTAAATATGCTTTACTTAAAAAAGTGTTTGATAATACTGCACTTAAATGAACGTTAAATATTTAAAGGCACTTTAATGTAAAATTTTAAACACATTTTATTGTATTTAAATAAGTATTTTATTTCATTAATAGAAATAAATCTAATTGTTATTAATGTCAAAATTAACTTTTATTCAAATATTCCATGCATAACATTTTAAAATCAAAAAGTAGAAAAAAATTCCGAAATAGAATATTTAAGTAAGTATTTTATTTTAAAAATAAAAATAAATCTTTAATTGTTATTAACATTACAATTTACTTTTATTAAAACTATTCCATTTATCATAAAATATCAAGCAACTGATAAAATATTTTTAAATAAAAAAGTTGAAAGTAAAACTGAAATAGAATATTTCACCGATGAAACATTTATAAAAAAAAAAAAAAGTTTTTAAAAAACCCGAAAAAAAACTATTAACCGATAAAACATTTTAAAATAAAGATCCAGAAGAAAAGTTGCGAACAAAAAGATGACGTGGGATTCGAACTCGTGCTATCTAGACTCAAATGCATCGCTTTAACCACCATTCAACCACCAAGCACATAGCCTTCAACAGCAAAACATTTAAATAAGTAGACAAATCTGTGATCTGAAGGCAGAAATCTAAGTATGGGCATGTGATGTCAGCCGCGAGAAACTTGGTATATTGAAGTAAACACCAATAAGCTTGAAGAATATTTTAATACGGCTTCCCCGTCATTCAACAGGTTTTTACGTAGTATATACCCACAGAGGCGTGACTGTTTCCACTTATGGGATGGGTAAAGTATAAAGTCCATTGGAGGGTGGGAAAAGCATAGAAACTCTTAACTGAATTATCGGCGCGACGGAAGAAACATAATTCAACCATACCTGCTACTACGGAAACTTGTCTAAAACTGCATATTTTCCCCCTAATGATTCCATTTTCAGTATTTATTTTGAAAAAAAAGTAGCCGTTTAACAAGTTTGATAACTAAGCCTTGTATTTTTCCAAGTTTCAAAGGAAATTATCAACTTTGGGGCAGCCTCCACCATATCCACTTAAACGAGGGCCCTTTCTTGACTAATCAAATTTTATTATCCGCATGTCGCCATTCTGTTACGATCCTTGTTATCACTCGAAAATAAAACATTATTTAGCCAAAAAAAAACATAATATAAAACTTAACTTATTTTAACGAAACTTAAAATACTTCTGACTGAAAAATAGTTTGAAGCTACTCTTTTGGGCTATGTTTAATTTTCTTCTCTTATTGTTATGGATGCAAATCTTCCATGTTTGGCTGAATTTTTACTTTTTGTTAAATTTTAATCCCCCCCCCCTACCAAAAAAAGTAACTAATTCCCTTTGAGCCCTCTCCAGCAGATAAAGTTAAAAATATTTTTAGGGTTTCGTTCATCTCACGAAACCTTATGGACCTTACCCACGAGTGACAACAACCCCAACTCTGAGGGTAATTTCTTTCGGAAAAAGACTGTTTATTGGACGAAGGGGAAGCTGTGTTAAAATGTTCTTCACGTCTATTGGTGTTTTTCTTCTCTTTACCCACAGATGACGTGATATGGGTAAAGTCCATTACTCCCGCTCCATTGTCTGTCCGTCACAGAGCCGTTCTCAGAATCTATATAACTTACAGAGTTGAAACTTTGTGTATATATAACTGAATACCTGATATGAAGCTTAACCCTTTCCGGCACAGACATTGGCGCACCCACGGGGGGGGGGGCTAAGGGGGCTGAAGCCCCCCCCCGACCCTGAAACTGAATAATGAAGTAACTATATAAATTTTCCTAAAATTATAAAAAGTTTTTTTTTTAGGTCTTCAGAAAATTTTCAAATCATTTGTATCTCATTTCATCTTTGTTCTCAAATTTTTTGCCATTTTCGACAAACGTTAAGCGTAAAGACTTATAGCAGTGCTCTGATTCTCCCATTTCTTAGTACACATCCATCATCCATATTTTTAGCACGGTCAAGCGGATTCAAGTCCAAACGAGATTAGTATTTCTTCTACGTTGTACATCTGTGTAATGGACAATATGACCCATTTAAGGACAACAAAAATTAAAAAACACTCCTTTTTTTTAGCTTACAGGCTATCAAAGCCTGAGAGCTAATGTGCCCACATGTTCTGTATGTACCTAAGTGTGTATGTACGTAACGCGATAACTCTTGATAGAAATATCCGATTTGTTTCAAATTTTGTACGTAGGTTCATTCTGATAAGGCCCTTTCCTGATTAGTTTTGGGAGTTCATTGGTTAAGTATAAAGGGAAGAGGAACGGGAACTAATCCCTCCCCCTTAATTTATATAAATGGATTTTTCATTCAGAATTATCCGATTTGCTGTAAATTTGGTATACCTGTTTATTCTGATAAGGCGCTTCCCTGATTAGATTTGGAAGTTCATTGGTTAAGTATAAAGGATGGGAATGAGGGAGATAATCCCCCCACCCTCCTTAATTTAGCTAAATGGGAATTTTATGCAGAATTATTTTTTGAAATAAGAGTATAATGTACGCAATCAGTGTGAATAACCCAGTGAGATCAATGCCATCAGTTTAACAGGGCAATTTTCTTTTCTTTTTTTTAATTAAAAATATTAAAAATAGATTGAATGGTCATAATATTAATTAATTAATATAAGAATAGGTTTCCCCCTGTAAATTCACAACGGCAAAAAACCATTGATACTGAAAAACAAATAAGTACATAACATTTTCTGTCATTCATATCAAAGTCCTATTTGTAGTAACAGGCTAACTATTTTATATTATAAAATTATGTTCCTCTATTTTCTTCACAAAATGTTTCATTCTGTTCATTTATGATAAATAATATACGTTTTAGCATATATGTTCAAATTCAAACGATATCGAGTTACTGATGATAAAGCAGAGACACACAAGAGCAGTCATCGTAATTTCATTACGTTGCTGCACTACAACGAATACCGTACGATTATATTACATAATATATTGTTGTGAGCTCGGGGTTCGAAAGGACTGATGCCAATATATAAGAACAATAAAAAGGATTTATTCACTATAAACAGTGCAATACGATCACAAATATCTTCTGAAAATTACAAGATATTCAGTAATCTTCAAATCCAATAAAAGCGCAGCAAAATTTCACACAGAAAAAATGCGTTCAATACGACGTATCAACGACAAAATCGATCAGAGTAACACAGTTCTCAATGCAAAGCCTCTCGTATGAATTCAATCGCAGTTGACAGACAACTCACTAACTGAACTGATGGAGGTCCTTATATAGGTTTCAGAGATCTTTCCAGATTATTCCAGAGCCTTCAGATGCTAGAAATTACCAGAAAGTGCTTTAACTTTCGATAGAGAACCCAAGCAAGAAAGGATCCCAATGTATAGGTATAAGGGGGTGGTTGCACAAAAAGTCGCCAAATCCGTCGCCAACTTGGCGACATTTGGCGATATATCGCCAAATTTGGCGACAAAAATAAGTCGCCAAAACCATCGCCAACTTGGCGATAAACCCATTCCTTGGCGATATTTCAATAGACTTCCATTATAAAGATGAGGGTGTAAGGTTGTTTTCCTTGCAAACCATCTGAGGCCTTTAGCATTGAGTTACATGATGCTCAATAGGAAATACATTAATAATACTGCAATTTTCACAATAATCAAATAAAATAAATTTAAACAAATGGAATATTTACAGATATATACAAAATTCATAACATTGCCCCCCTCTCAAGGACTGCACGTCCCGGGCAGTTCAACCTTTGATCGGAAAGCAAACCCGTTACCAACAAATGCTATACTATTCAAAACACATTAAAGCAAACATGCAAAATTAAACACATTCATAATGCTGAATTATACAAAATATACACTTATTTAAAAAAAAAAATTAAATTAAATTAAAGTATAGACATCATTACATACAAGTATTTAAATAATAATAACATTAATAATGATAATGCTAAGCAAAAGAAATTTTTACATTAACTTATATACAAGACCATGGTCATACTAATTTACATTATTTACATTACACTATTTACAATCAATGAACTAAGTACTATGGCCATAGTATGGAGCCAGCCTGTCGTAATGAACGACTCTAGGCTTCGAACTTGGTGACTTTCGGATCCGAATTACGACATCGTTCAGTCTGTTTAGTACTGTATAAGGACCGTCCCAGTGCGATTGCAGTTTGGGAGAAAGTCCTTTACGTCGAGTCGGATTATAAAACCAAACCTTGTCACCTTCTTTCAATTGATGTCCCGTGGCTTTCGTGTCGTACCTGGTCTTCATCTTCTCCGTCTGTATATTGATCCGCTCTCGAGCCAAGTTGTGGACGTCTTCAAATCGTGCCTGGAGATTCTGCACGTATCCCTCTGGCGATGAAGGCGCATCTGGAGGGCGACCAAAAATCAGATCACAAGGTAGACGAAGATCACGACCGAAAAGCATCTGAGACGGGGAATAGCCGGTTGTTTCATGGACGGCGCTGCGATAGGCGAGAAGAAACAAGGGAAGTTTTTGGTCCCAGTCTTGTTGATTTCTTGAGACTAGCAGTGAGAGATTGTTGAGGATGGTACGATTAAATCTCTCAACCATGCCATCCGATTGTGGATGTAAAGGCGTCGTCCTAGTTTTGTCCATTCCGAGAAGTTGACAGAGACCCTCAATCACAGCAGAGATGAAATTTCTCCCCTGGTCAGAATGCATTTGAAGGGGGACTCCATACCTTGATATCCACTGGTGTACCAAGGCATCCGCAACCGTAGAAGCTTCTTGATCAGGGATGGCATAAACTTCAGGCCATTTCGTGAAGTAGTCCATGACAACAAGGAGGTATTTGTTGCCATCAGCACTTCTTGGCAGAGGGCCTTGGATGTCAAGGGCGATGCGTTCGAAAGGTGCTCCTACATTGTAGAGATGTAGTCTTCCTCGGCCACGTTTCTTTGGTCCTTTTCGAGCTGCACATGCATCGCAAGATTTGCACCATCGTTCGACGTCAGCTCTCGCTTTTCCCCAGAAGAAGCGCTCTCGGACTCTGTGTAATGTTTTCATGACTCCAAAATGGCCACCAGTGGGACTGCCATGTAATTCTTCGAGGACCTCTGGGATTCGAGATCGAGGAAGTACCAACTGCCACCGAGATGTCTTCCCATCTTCCGATTCGAATTTTCGGAACAGGACACCATTCCTGACGTGGAGAGAGTTCCAAATAGCCCAATATTGCTTCGTCGTAGGACTGTAAGTCGAGGTGTCTTTCCAACTGGGCTTCGTGCTAGAAG
This sequence comes from Maratus michaelseni, assembly GCA_963931845.1. Classification (NCBI taxonomy): domain Eukaryota; kingdom Metazoa; phylum Arthropoda; class Arachnida; order Araneae; family Salticidae; genus Maratus; species Maratus michaelseni. The sequence goes on from OZ007598.1 coordinate 260,299,989, forward strand.
ATTCTAATAACTCCAAGATTGGTTTGATCTCAGAGTCTGCCATTTGATCTTCTCGAATCTTCTCATCACTCCAGGGATCTGGTGGCGTCAATAGTGAAGTCTTCGTCTGGCGTATGACATATTCGGGATTATACTTGCTCTCCGCTCTGGAACAATAGCGACAGCTCTCGGGACACGGTCTTCTTGATAGGGCATCGGCGTTTCCATGCGATGAGCCTTTGCGATGCCTGATGTCAAAGTCGTATTCCTGGAGTCGTTGTATCCATCTGGCTACTTGGCCCTCTGGGTTCTTAAAATTCATCAGCCATGTTAGGGATGCGTGGTCAGTACGAAGGAGAAATTTCCTGCCATAGAGATAGTGATGGAAGTGTTCTATGGCTTTCACTACAGCTAATAACTCCTTACGAGTGACGCAATAATTCCGCTCTGGTTTCGATAAACATTTGCTCCAGTATGCTACGACTCGTTCTTGGCCACCTATTTCTTGGGAAAGTACAGCGCCGACACTTTCCTGACTGGCATCCGTGTCCACAATGAATTGTTTGTCGGGGTCTGGATAGGTAAGGACTGGAGAGGATGTGAGAGCTTCTTTCAGCCGCTGGAATGAATTCTCGCATTCTTGTGTCCATAGAAACTTCTGCTTGCTTTCAGTGAGCCTATGCAAGGGTCTTGCGATGTTGGAGAACCCCTGTACAAACTTTCTGTAATAAGTGCATAGTCCCAGAAAGCTTCGCAACTGATGGACGTTTTCCGGACGCTTCCAGTTCTTTACTGCAGACACTTTTTCAGGATCTGTTCGAACACCTTCAGCTGAGATGATGTGTCCTAAATAATTTACTTCGCGTTGGAAGAACTTGCATTTCAGAGGGTTCAGCTTTAAATTCGCCGCTCTTAGCTTCGTTAACACTTTTCGAATATTTCCAAGATGTTCTTCAAACGTGCGGCCACCAATGATGACGTCATCTAGGTAGATGAGACAAGCTTCAAAAGTCAGGCCTTTTAACACTGTCTCCATGAGGCGCTCGAACGTTGCTGGAGCATTGCAGAGCCCGAACGGCATAACTTTGAATTGCCAAAGTCCTTGTCCAGTAGTAAATGCGGTCTTCTCTTTGTCATCAGGATGGATCTCTACTTGCCAATATCCACTCTTCAAATCCAGCGTGGAAAACCATTTATGTCCTGAAAGAGTATCTAGCGTGTCGTCTATTCTTGGTAGAGGATAGCTGTCCTTCTTCGTGATATCGTTAAGTTTACGATAATCCACACAAAATCTTGTGGAGCCATCTTTCTTTCGGACCAACACGATGGGAGAGGCCCACGGACTTGATGACGGTTCGATGATGTCACTATCTTGCATCTCTCGTAAGAGCTTAGAAACCTCTTCTTGTTTTGCAAACGGCAAGCGTCTTGGATGCTGTTTAATCGGTGGATGGTCGGCAGTATCAATTCTATGACGTGTCAGAGAAGTGCGACCTATATCATTCTCGTTTTGTGAAAACACATCCGTAAATTCCTGGAACAGTCTTTCTGCGGCATGTCTCTGCTCAGGAGATAAATTCTCATTTCGTCCAATTTCAGGTGTTAAACTTGTAGGCGGCTCCGACAAGGTCAAGCTCGGGTCTTTGCAAACACAGGTGACTGGAGCACAGGTAGCAAGCACTTCACCCTTCTGGATAGTTCTAGACTTTTCACTTACATTCGCCATCCTCACAGGGATCACATCTCTCGACAGATCTACCAGCGCTGATGCTATTAGCACTCCCTTTGGGCTCTTCTCAGGATATCCAGTCAAGCCATACTGGAAAATTCTTTTGTTTCCAGTTAATCCAGGTATCATCATTTCGGTCCGAGGAGGGATGATAACATCTGCCTTGGCTGTGATCCGTTGAATAGACCCGGACTCATTTCCAAGTTTGAAAATAGTGACATCTTCTTGAGCAGAGCGTAACTCATTATTCTTAAAGTCCAGTGTAAATCCATGCTCTTTTAAAAAGTCGAGTCCGAGTATGAAAGGGTCAGAAATATCGGCCACGTAGACTGTATGGCGATAAGCGGCGTTCCCAAACTTTATTTCCAGTGTCATTCTTCCAAATATATCGATCTTATCTCCTGTCACCGTTTGAAGGATTACACGTGGCGGGGTCCAGGAGAGTTTTTCTTGCAGCCGCTGAGCTAGATCTTTCCGAATGATGGTCACATTGGCTCCTGTATCGATGATCATATTACAGGGCAAATCATTCACACTTCCGACTAGAAAAACTCCGTTCTCGCCGCAACTTCTTGCAGAAATTTCACATACTTGAAAATGAGGCTTCTTAAGATCTGGAAACCTCCGCCCCGCAAGATGGTCAATAATCAGTTTTCTTGCTCCTCCGTTAGCGGGTGAGCTATTACCTTCGGTGCTGGGTCGTCTTGGGCAGTCGATTTGGATATGGCCTTCTCCACCGCATTTCCAGCACTTGATCTTCCTGTAAGGTTTGTTGGCCATTAAGGAGTTCATCTTTCTCATTATGTCATTCATCTGCTGCTGTAAGCACTCCACAGCTCTATCCGATGTCTCAGGCATGTTGGCTACTCGCACAAAGTGCCTATCTTTCCTTGTAGCTTGCTGGGCTGCCTCGAATTTCAGGGCATAAACTAAAGCCCCTTTTAAGTCACTGAGATCTGCAATCCGGAGTTGTTTCTGGATCTCAAAGTCACGCACACCATCGATGAAATGCTGCAGAGCCAAGCTTTCTCTAATTTCAGTCGGACAGTCAGGATAAGCAAGATGTGAAAGTCTCTCGACATCCGTAGCAAGCTCTTGCAGGGATTCAGTGGATTTCTGCTGTCGAGATTTGAGCTGGAGTCTGCTATATTCCTTCATGCATTTCTCGCCAAAGCGTAATTCTAAGGCACTGACGAGCGTTTCAAAATCCAGCGGTTCATTTGCAGGCAAAGTCTGTAGGACGTCGGCAGCATCAGCTCGTAGAGAAGCAGCTAACTGGCAAGCCTTTGTCTGGGAATCCCATCCATTGGCGTCCGCTACGATCCCAAATTGTGTCTTAAAAACTGGCCATGAGGATTTTCCGTCATAGGTCGAGAGTTTAATAGAGGCCCGAGGAAGCATAGCTTGATACTTGACATCTTCGGGATAGTTTTCGGCAGTGATCTTTTGTTTCTTCACATTTTCCAACTCTTTTTCTACACTCTCAATCCTTTCTTCGACGGTCTTGGCGATCTTTTGAACTTTTTCTTCTACTCTTTCTTCAACGGTCTCGGCGATCTTTTGAACTTTTTCTTCTACTCTTTTTTCTACGGTATTGGCTGTCCTTTGAATTTCTTCTACTTTTCCTTCTATTTGTTGAAATCTTCCTTCAACTTTGTTTTCCACGCCGTCAATTCTGTCATTTAAAGATGTTATTTTATCCTCTATTAAGTCTTTCAACTCTCCAAGGTTGGTTGACATATCCTTCTTCATTTCATTTTTTAAGTCGCCAAGGTTGGCAGTCATTTTCTCGTCTATCGCTGACATTTCCTTCTTCATTTCTTCCGACATTTCCTTCATTTCAGCCTGGTTTGCAGTCATTTTCTCATCTATCTCAGTCATTTCCTTCTTCATTTCTTCTTTCAACTCGCCAAGGTTGGCAGTCATTTTCTCATCCATCGCTGACATATCCTTCTTCATTTCAGCCTGATTCGCAGTCATTTTCTCATCCATCTCTCCTAATTTCTCCAATAATTTAGTCAGTTGCGCCTCCATTGCTCTGGTAATCGGCATTCAACCCCACTCCTGACACCAAATGTTGTGAGCTCGGGGTTCGAAAGGACTGATGCCAATATATAAGAACAATAAAAAGGATTTATTCACTATAAACAGTGCAATACGATCACAAATATCTTCTGAAAATTACAAGATATTCAGTAATCTTCAAATCCAATAAAAGCGCAGCAAAATTTCACACAGAAAAAATGCGTTCAATACGACGTATCAACGACAAAATCGATCAGAGTAACACAGTTCTCAATGCAAAGCCTCTCGTATGAATTCAATCGCAGTTGACAGACAACTCACTAACTGAACTGATGGAGGTCCTTATATAGGTTTCAGAGATCTTTCCAGATTATTCCAGAGCCTTCAGATGCTAGAAATTACCAGAAAGTGCTTTAACTTTCGATAGAGAACCCAAGCAAGAAAGGATCCCAATGTATAGGTATAAGGGGGGTGTGGTTGCACAAAAAGTCGCCAAATCCGTCGCCAACTTGGCGACATTTGGCGATATATCGCCAAATTTGGCGACAAAAATAAGTCGCCAAAACCATCGCCAACTTGGCGATAAACCCATTCCTTGGCGATATTTCAATAGACTTCCATTATAAAGATGAGGGTGTAAGGTTGTTTTCCTTGCAAACCATCTGAGGCCTTTAGCATTGAGTTACATGATGCTCAATAGGAAATACATTAATAATACTGCAATTTTCACAATAATCAAATAAAATAAATTTAAACAAATGGAATATTTACAGATATATACAAAATTCATAACAATATTATATTACAGAATATGTAAGCTTTATATCGTAAAATAAAGCATTTTTGTAACATTTTTCAGTGATCGTAAAGTATATAGGAAAGAAGTAAAAAATCTGCATATATCCATAAATAATTAATAAATTTTGTATCATTGATTGATATCAGAAGTGATGATAGTAAATTTCAGCAACTGTTGCAGTGCGCAAATGCAGCTGGTCACTTAATCACAGACTCATGAGTGTCATGCAAACGCACTATAGAGGTCTGCACAGGCCAGAATTTCGAGGCCAGGCCCAAACGAAATCTATCTTGCCCGTTGCAAAAATTAAAAATTCGGCCCGGCAAGTACAAATATCAAGGAAAACAGGCCCAACCCGGCACATGACAAAACCAGTTAAATCATGGCCTGTCCGGTGAGCTCAATTTCTGTTAAAAAAAATTCCGATTTTACTCAACATAAAATTAAGATTATTTTAAAGAATATTGCATACATATTTTTGGAGAAATTTTACAATATATTTTAACTTACAATATGTTTACAAGACAGAAAAAACAGAATAGCAACATTAATGATTACTTAGGATTTTTCAGCCTTCAAATAAAGATTCATTAAAAGAATTAATGTAATTAAAATCTAGAGAAATGCTTAAGTGATACTAAAAGAAACAACAAAAGGCTTATAAAAACCTTTTTAATGATCCAACATACGTTTCAACTATCACCCTATGTATTATGAGGATTAATGTAGTTTAGAAGAAAAGAGAAAAGTCCTTCCGGCCTGTACCGGGAGGAAAAAGTAGCTTTCCTATATCTTCGTTTTAAAATTTTAGCTAATGTTACTCGAAAACAGCAAACTAAAATGCAAAGAAAACGTTTACAAAAGATTCGTTAATACTGAATTTGAATAATAAATTCGCCAAATTATTAAGCTATAGCCAAATTGGCTTCATTTATGAAGACTTATTTTGGTCGCCAAATTTGGCGGTATTTCGCCAAATGTTGCCAAATTTGGCGAAAATTTGGCGCTAACGGATATGAATATCCGTTATGCGTATGATTGGGAAAATGATTACAACAATGAAAGAAAATAATTTGCGAGAAACCGCGTTCACTAAAACTTATAAATTAATCGTTGGTTTTATGTAATGTGCTGTCGTGTTTCAAAATGTCAGCCATCCTAGAATTTCAAACAGCTCTATCTCAGCCATTTTTTAAGATAGAGATAAAACAAAAAATGCTCTGGAATCCTTGTATCAAGGCCCAACACTTAATAAAAAAATAAATTTGAATTTTTAACTTTTTTGTATATTTATTTTAGTTTTAAAATTTTCAGTGGCCGCCATCTTGAAACAAGATGGCGGACCAAGCTGGCCAACGAACTCGGTCGAGGCATTGGTGAGCTTAATACACGCAATTAGTTTCATTAAAATTAATTTATAAATACGAGCGCTATCGTATGACATAGATCAGATATATATATATATATATATGGATATATATATATTTAAAAGATTGCTAATATCAATTAGCACCATTATCGATATATTTTAAAAATATATATGCAATACCATAATGTATAAGAAAAAATATCAAAATGAATTGTTGTTTTTATTTAATTTAACTTTGTTTAAAGCCACATTTTTGTGACTAATTCATTTCAATATTTACTCAATATTAATTTTAAATTCTTTGATTATTAATTCAAATCTTTAGTATTTTAATTTAATTTATTTTAAATGATGTTGCATTTTTAGTACAGTTATTTAATCGTTGTTGACATTTAATGGTACATTTTTAATGTTGCATTAATTATTAATTTTTTCATATTACTATTTTTTTATAACATAGTATTATTAATTTATACATCCATTACTTAGATATTATTCAACTTTCTATTTATTAATTAATTTCATTTATTTATTATTTAACTAATGGCTATCATTAAGATAAGTAATTTGGTTTAATTATTAAAAACTAATTTCCATCCATACTTTATATTTACTTTTACCACTAGAGGGCAGCACTATTTTAAGTTGTTTTTTATTATTAATTTTTCCATCTTAATACTTATTTATAACATAGTATTATACATTAATACATCCTTTAATGTAATTCGATTTTCTATTTATTAATTAATTTCATTTATTTATTATTTAACTAATTGGTATCAATTAAGTTAGTAATTTGGTTGATTTATGAAACATTTATTTCCATCTTATTCCTTCGATTCAGATTATTTTTTTTTTACTAATAGATGGCAGCACTAATGTTCCTGTTTATTTTATAATCCATTATATTTTAACATTATTTCTGGCATCAGTGCAAAGCAATTTATATTTCTAAAATTGGCAACAAGATATGATTTTTTATGCAATTCATTCCTCAGTCATGTTGGAGTTTTCATGATGGTTCATGAACTGCAAGGTATCTTATTTATATCTATATTCATCTTTATGGATTTTTTTATAAGTATGGTTTCTTTCCTTTTTTATATTGTATTTTATTTTTTATTTTATCACTGATTTGAATCATTTTATTTGAGATGTAGTCCCAATATCATATTTTTTAGCAATGTTTGGCTAATATGAAGATGAAACATCTCATTTTATTTGTGGTATTTAGGCAATTGGGACTTGATAATTCTGTCTAAATTCCACAAATTTCATTTAATTTAATTCATTTATTCCATTGATTCAATTTTTATTTAATTTCTTATTCTTTCAATGTTTTTTGATTCCATATTAAGTGTGTTGGGGAATCTTTCATTGTCAACTAATTATTTCATACTTAATTATTTCATGGTTTAAGTTGGTGTTATGATAATGTTTCATTTATGGATATATATATATATATATATATATATATATATATATATATATATATATATATATACATAAATCATCATTTGAACGGATGGTGGTTTTGGGGTCTGGGGGTCATGATCGGTGAAAGTATATCGAAATCTTCCGGCATTGCTTTCCTCCGAACGGCTGCAATAGGTAGCTTTATACTTTTTTGTATTGAAAGCTACCTAAAAGAGGGTTAATAAAATCATATCTTTTAAGCTGTATAAAAAAGTAGATTTTTGAAAATATTTCTTCGTAATTTATTAAAGCTCTTCTCAAATCGAATGGAGCTACTTTCTGACGCATTTATGAATTCAACTTTCTTCGGGAATGCATAAAATTGACAGGTGTTTTTATTCAGAAACTATGTAATCGAATAGCGTTTTCCTTTTTCTGATAAATGCAAAAAATCTTTCAGAAAATACTATCAGAATTGGCGTTTTGAACTAAATTTCCGGACGCGATTGCACGGTAAAGGAGGAAAACCTATCGTCACAAGAAAGGAATACTTATATCTCGGTAAGTTATTTATTTATCAAAAAATGGAAAACAGTACTAGATTCCAAATCGCTTGAAAAGTCGGGCCTGTCAATTTTATGCCTTTACAGTTAAAAATCAGTCAAAAAATGTTTCGGAGAGTTTCATGTTGTTAAACTGGGAATTTGAGAATCACTTAAGGTATATTTTCACTGAATTCATTAACAGCAACTTATCATTTCTATTATTTTTTTGACAAAACAAACTGCTTGGGCACAATTAAGTCCAGTTCTGACCCGGCTCGACTGTACATAAAAGAATTTAAGCCTGATCTCGGCTCGCCCCGAGTCTGCTAAAACAATAAAACTTGGATTCAGGCACGATGCAAACATCCGATGCCGATCTCTACGCTTGACATGTTATATTACTCTATTGATGATGTTGCCAAACTAGCGTAACTTCATGAAGCAGATTTATACTTATTCTCCGAATGTCATCATCACATTTTATCGGCTTCGTTTAAATTTTTATATCGAGCCAGTTAAACGTAAAATTAATTTTTAAATTGGTAATGATAATCACAGTGATGGACTGATTTTCATTCAAAGACGAAAAAAAGAGTGTTAAACGTATATCTTTCGAATATTCTGATTCTGACGATGCATGAAAACAATTGAAGTTTCAACATGTAAAAATCTACAAGTCATCACGGATCACGGGTCCGAGGCCCGTACCCGGCTCGAAAACAATGTTTTAACACCGTTTCACGGGCATAATTTCCCTGTCCACCACGGATAGACGATTGCGATTGTAACGCTTTATGATTGGTTGTTAAACCGAACGCTTCTTAAGTAATTTCCGGTTCAACTTTGTTTCTTGTATAATATCTATAAATTTCTATATCATCTAATTAATTTCTAAATATAATATAATAAATAATATAATGTATAAAATATATAATAATATGTAATATTAATATATAATATTATATATATAATATCAGTATATATATATTTAATATATATGTAATTATTATAATAATATTATATATAATTAATATAATATTAATATATAATATAATATAACAAATTATATAATCTATTTTCCATATGGTATAATTTCCATATAATCTAATAGTTCTATATAATCTAATATCTTTTAATTTCTTATATAATTTCTTTTTATATCTTCATAATCCTCTCAAATACCGGAAATGACTTAAGAAGCGTCCGCTTTTGCAACCAATCAGAAAGCGTAACGATCCCAATCGTCCATCGACGGTGGAGACAGAAATTATGCGTTTCACGGGTCGAAAATACTGATATTTTAATCAAAATATGATAGGGATACGGTGACGGGCATCTACCCGATTATATTACAGCTGTCGAGAAACAATAAACACATTCACTTTCTACTTATAGACAGGGCCGTAGCTAGAGGGGTGCCAGGGGGGGGGGGGGGCTCAGCACCCCCTGAAAATTTTTGAGCCCTCCCCCTCGTCAAAAATCCAAATGAAACTCTGTTCAAAAATTGAACTTAGTTTTGGGGGCTTTTTACAGTTTTGCAAAAATACTAAATTGTAGTATTTGTTTTAAAACTGCAAATAAGTGCTTCATATTCGCGCATCCTATCTGCACATTCTCAGAATTAGCAACCTTTTGCTGATGCAAACATTTACTTTTGTATAACTTATATCCTGAAATTTTTCATTTTGCAGCAGTTTCCATTATTAAGCATAAAACAAAGTTATTCTAATGAGTTTGATAGTAAATATGATACTTATGAAATGATAAACATTATATTTCGTATTTGAAAGTAATCCTAAGTTTTAAATATATATATATTTAAAGTTTAATATATATATATATATAGAAATAAAATAATAATAAATATATACATATAAAATAAGTTTTAAATTTATATATATATATATATATAGAAATAAAATAATAATAAATATATACATATAAAATAAGTTTTAAATTTATATATATATATATATATATATATATATATGTATATATATACAACAGATACTAATGAAAAAAGCTAATAGCCAATTTAAGTACAGGTGGTTTTAGCATTTGACTAGACACAAAGATAATTTAAAAATGCAAAATACATCCTTGATTTTTCTAATGTTTTTTATCATATAAAAACATAACTTCAGATTCCTTGAGGGCAGGGAATATGCAGAAAAAATTAAAGGTTGCAACTCTTTTAAAACAGGTGAACTGTCAGCTTTTTATTTACTTATTGACATCATCACTTATTATTTCACTAGTATAATTATACACTGAAAAATTTTCAGTGAAAATTTTCATTCTGCATCCAGTGATGTAGGCATAAAAAAACCAGAAGACATACCCTAAAGAGTATATGCTATAGTGTTTTTGAGAAGAGGATATGTGGTATTCCTTAAAATAATCCAGTAGGTTTTCGTCGTATTTACTGTATATCCTCCATTACATCCCTGACTGCAGCCTTTACTTTCCTTAGCTTCAAATAAAGTTATAAACCTACAATATGAATATGCACTAATTTATCTTTCTATATAATACTTTGATCATATATATGGTCTGTGTTTGTGCGTGCATGTGTCATAGAGAGAGAAATAGTATGAGCCCCCCCCCCCCCCCCCTGCATTTTCTTCAGAACCCACTTATTGCTTACTTCTAGCTACAGCCCTGCTTATCGATCTTAATAGATTAAATGCATAATTAACGCTAAATCAACCTAATTAAAATAGCAAAAGGAAACAAATGTAACTTGTTTGCATGCTTCGTTATTTTTTTCGTCTTTAGGAAATTCATACATAGAAATTTTACTATCGTTTTGATCAAAATAGTCGACTATATTGCTTCTGTGTATATTGCAAAAAGGAACGCAACACTTCATATTTGTGAAGTTATAAAAAATCATAGCAAACGTTCTTCTAAAGAGTAGTTTGTTGTTCTGCTATTGACCAGGTGAGCAGGTTTCGAAAATCACCTCCAATCGGCGATTGCGAATTGCTGAAAGCGGAAAGATGTTGAATACCGCAATTACCTTGCAAATTATTTTGATGCGTTTAGCAACAAGTCTTTATTTACGCGGGACAGGAATATTTACAATTTTTTATTTAAAGGAGTAAATATTAAGCTACTACGCTATTTTTTCGTTAATTTGTAAATGCTTTTTGCTTATATGCTGACTACATGTTGTTATTTTCAGAAAACATTCCGCAGAAAAAGTACTTTCTGCACCTTACTGTTTATATCAAGTTTATAAGCAGCTGAGTTGCATAATGTAAATTACACCACATGTGTTTATAGTTTTTTTAAAGTTAACTAGTCAAAAGCAACAGGATTATTCCTTAATTGAAAACTTGCAGCTGATAATTCTGTGCTGTTGATATAGGCCGTCTATCACTGACTATTCGAATGAGCTATTCATAGCTGCTTAACCCATGTATATAACATTTTTGAAAAAGAGCTAACTAATATATTTAAGAACTCTTATGAATGACTTTAAAGCTATAATAAAGATCTGAAGTAGTTTTTACCAATGTAATTTGTGTTACTAAAGTAGTAAGATGTCATCCAAGCAAAATCTACAGTTAGGTGAGATATTAACTAAATCTCAAGATTTCATAAAGAATGTAACTACTGTTTTAAATGAATCAAATGTTGTCAAATCTGAGGCAAATGAATCAGTGCCTCCGAAATCGGCTGAATGTTATCAGTGTAATAAGACTTTTCCAACATTTGCTGAAGCTGTTATGCACCTTAAACTGATCCACAATGCTTGTGCCTTTAAAGATTGTAGCAGACTGACTAACTTCAAATTACACAGTTCAGCTTGTGCAAATAGAGGTTTGGGCTGTGCCATTTGTAGTAGAAAGTTTCAAGAAAAGCATTCACTAGTGATGCATTTTTATGAGCACATTGATGCCGCACTTTATGCGTGTGAAGTTTGCAGAGAAGGATTCCAACAAAGAAGAGACTTACAGAAACATTTTTTTCAGATCCATAATAAATTTCTTTCTATCCCAGTAACTCCGTCGCTGAACAAAACAGTGTACCAAAAGTGTCAGAATTGCTCAAAATATTTCAAGTTGTTTGCAGAGTTCGAAGAACACATGTCAACATGCACTTTTTCCACTTATGCATGCTATATTTGCAAGGTTAGCTTTTCATCGATGTCTGCATTAGAAGAACATAAAATCACGGAACACAATAATAATGATCAGGTTTTAAAAGGAAACCAAGCTTTGAAGCAAGGGAGACGTTATTTTTGTGGTTTGTGTTTTTTAGGCTTCTTGAAAGGTGGCATTTTAAAAGAACATGTGATGACTCACAAAATAGAGACAAAGCATATATGTGACGTGTGTCACATTACTTTTAAGTCTGATGGAGATCTGCAAGCACATTATTTACAACGCATTGAAGAACACTATGTGTTACATGACGTCATCAGTCAACATTCATGTAAACACTGCAAGAAAACATTCAAAACCCTTAAAGAATTAAATGACCATATGAATTATAAAAATTGTAAAAGCTCTAAAAATACAAAGAAACTGTTAGCACGTAACAATAACGATGAATGCTTGATATCGGATAAAGAAAACACAGCTGACTCGAACACTCCCCTCGTCATTCCAGACATTCCTGTATATGTTTTAAAAGTTGGTGAAGATCTTTTAAATTGTGACGATTCGGAATGTGTAATTGTCATGGATCTTACGTCATATTATGTTTTGCAGCGAGGAACTTGTGCGTCAGAAAGTCGGATGCCGGATGTTAAAAACTCTGAAGTCTACACAGAGTCGGAGTACCCTGAAACATCGTCTATTGAAAATTATATGGTCTCAATTTTAACTGCATATAATGATGATTCTGTAAATCGTGCAAAAATACCTGATAATATCGAATCACCGTATTTAGAAAAAAATGATGAAACTGATAATGTTGAAACAATCGTTCTTAACATAAATGAATGTAACGATGGTTCGATGCAGTGTGAATTTGTTGGAGACGATGTCGCTGAAAAGGGTGAGTTTGAATTTCTGGTTTATGACGAGAGCGATAATATGGTAGATCTAAGCAGCGACTCTAACAAAGTTACCATTCATGAAAACAAAATGACTTTTGACATTGAAGATTACATACAGGGCCAAGATAACATTAATAAAGAATTACTTATCGAAAATGAAGATGCATTAGATGTGAGCGGTTTGTATATATGTAATATTTGCAAGCAGGTTTTCAGCTCCAAAAATTCATTATGTCTACATATGAAAGGTAGTCATACCGGATATGATTGCTACCGTTGTGATAATTCATTCACATCTGAAGAAGAATTAAAGAATCATGAAAAGATTCACTTAAATGCATTTCAGTGTGATTCGTGTGAAGTGTCATATCCAAAAGAAACATTGTTGAAAAAGCACAAGGAAAGTGCACATGGCAAAACAAGCTTTATATGTAACATTTGCAACAAAATCTTTGCATCGGAAAACGAATACGATATTCATGCAACGCTTCATGTAGGCAAAACTTTGCAATGTGAAGAATGCGGAAAAGTCTCTCCAAATGTGAGTAGCTTTTTAAAACATAAAGTGACACACGAGAATAAAAATGCACTGAAAAAATCTATCTGTACCGTTTGTGATAAAGTCTTTGCAGAAGAAAACTCTTTGAAATTGCATTTGGCAACACATACGCGTAAGTCACCTTATAACTTTGAGTGTCCAAAATGCAAAATGTATTTTCCTTCAAAAATGCTTTCAAAGCACGCGTGTCAATAATGTGTCATCAAAACATGAGTTTTTTCATAAGTTAAGTATAATTTCAACTATTAAGGGCAGTGTAAGAAATAAATATTTTCACATTATCTGTTGCTATTCTTTTAATCAGTGTTATTGTGGTTCTTTATTTTTCAAATGAAGTAAGTAGTGCCTTTAGTGATCCATTAGACGATTTGTACTAAAGGTAAGATTCCATTTTGAGTTTTCTTATACAGAATGTTTCAGGTTTACGAGCTTTAATAGGGATAGAGGATGCTACAACAAAGAATTTTTGTGTAGAAAACCAGAGTTGTAATGCATTTATTTAGTGAAAAATACAAAGTTCCCCATTACAATCTGAATCCGGGATATAGTTCATAGCTGTAACAATGATGAAGATATTTTAACTAAATTTTCAATGGTACTTGCATATTATCAGAGCCAGGTCAGATACAACTGCGCCAATTATAGTAATAACAGTAACCCTTATTGTTTACAACTATGTAGTTTATTTATTATAGTGTTTTTTGTTTATATTATAGTTTACTTTTTTTGTTATTTATTCATTATTGTTCATTTATTATATTTTACTTATTTATTAATTCAATGTTATGTATTTAATAACATTAAATAACTGTTTTGAACATGATTAGTAACGATAAACAACATCAGTAAGTGTAAAAAATTTTGGGCGATCTATCTCCTGGCCTGGATTACATAAGTACCTTTTCAACATACCTACCTTGGTTTGTGTGAAATAAGAATATATTATCAAAAGTATTGGGAATGCACAGTATTTTGTTAATACCATTATACATGTAATGTAAATTGCATTTTAAAATTAAAAAATCCCTGATGGCTCGGCCTACAGGCACAGGTAGATTTCGAAGACGCAGACCGTGGGACACCTGTTTATTGAAAATTGCAGAAGAAATGACCTTTTTGCCATGATGTGGCATTTGGGACTGCCCATTTTGAAATCTACCTGTGTCTGTAGGCAGAGCCGGCAGGGATTTTTTTGTTTTTAATTTTTTTTTGCTGTAAGGGTTGGTCCTATAAAAATCGTCAATATAAATGTTGATAATATTAAGAGTATATATAATAAATTTAAGCGGATTTGATATCTTGTGAATTGACAAAGTTATGAATTTTTTTCTTCTTAAACCCCTTTCCCTCCCTCCCCCTTAAGCCTTTTTTAATGACATAAAAAAATCTGTCATACATAAATTTTTGACCCTTTTCCTAGAAGTAATAATAACTTAAGACAGATTCGATACGTAACATAATTAAGAAGCTATGGGGTTTTTCCTGATTCACAAAATGCCCCCCCCCTTCCCCCTTGGTTCGATTTTGCCCATTAACAAACTTGACCGAGATTTTATGCCCCTTGATTTTATGTATTAGTTTGGAAGAGATTTGTGCAGAATTATTGCAGTTATCATGTCCAGAAAAAAGTGATATAGATAGATAGATAGATAGATAAAGTTTTGAACTGGGGGAGGTTTTGGGTTCTGGGAGTCATGATCAGTGTAAATCTTCCAAATTTTTCAGAAATTCCAACACAGGGGAGAATGTAATAGGTAGTATTTTTTACGACATCTACCTAAAAAGAATCTGGTTTAGTGCTGTTTAGATGTAGATAGTGTCTACTTCCATCAACAGGGCCGGGCGAAGGGGGCTTTTGCCCCGGGTGCGGAAATTTAGGGGGGTGCCAAATTTATACTACCAACCATGGTTTTATTTATTTATTTATTCATTTTTTGGTCATCGATCCTTTTCTGGGGAATTTCTTTTTCTCTCTTCATCATTCTTTTTTTTTTTCTGTCGCAAAATATCATGTACTTTAAAATAAATAAGTGCAATTTTCTCTTATGCTATTTAGTTGTTTGCAATTTCTGAATTAAAATTAAACCTTTTAAAGTTTCAAAATAAACTCGAAATGTTTATTCAATAGAATTTATTTCTATTTCTGTACTTTATCAGTTTTGTGTTACCTGTCACAAAATGAAGGGGGGAGGGGGCGTCAAATTGAAACTTTGCTCTGGGTGCAGTTTTCTCTTCACACAGTCCTGTCCATCACCTTCCACTATGATATTGTTAGATTTCACACAAAGCAAAGTAAGTCTGTTGAAAATTTAGTTAAAATATCTTCATTATTATTTAAATTATTGAAGCAAAAAATTCTGGGTTCAGGTTAAAATGAATCAGACTGTACTTTTCACGAGACTCCCTGTATACATATAATTTTAAATATTAGTAGCTGTTTAAGAAATAAATATTTTGACATTAGTGTTCATGCATTATGTCACACAATTTTTGTGGCTTTTTAACCCCTCCCTCCCTCTATGTCACAGTTAAATATTACCCCCCCCCCCCCCCCCCCACAATGCTTAATTTGTACTGAAGCCCACTGGAGCTCAGCTACAGTACTTCTCTGTTTTTAGTAAATATTTAAATATTGACCAGAATTCAACGGAGTTCATAAGCACTGCACTCCGGAGCCCGGTGCAACAACGCTTCCGAAAATTGAATACGAAATTACCCTTTCCTTTCCCTCCCATCTCCAATCTTTTGTATCAAAACACTTATAAGTGATGTAATATGTCGCTCGCGTAAGAGATGGAGATGAAACAGGCTTGAATTTTATATCAGTCTTCAGGTTTGGGCAGGCTCGAACTCAATCTGTCTTAAATTCAAAATTTTATTTTATTTCCATTTCAAATCATTTTAATGCTATTTTGATCAGGATAAAGAGTAAACAGAAATTTTTTTTTATATACTGCATAGCTGCAAACTATTCATTTTTTGTGTTAACACTATTTCTGAACCATAATCCTGAGCTTATTTAATTGCAGAAGTCTGCGATTAAATTACATTAAATTAGGCCAAGGTTTCTATTTGGAAGTAATAATAACTAAAAAGTGTAATAGTGGATAGTTAAGTATACGCAGATAGATGTACTATCTAAATTTTTTATTTTGCTAAATAAAAAAAACAATGCTTTAAATTTTGAAAATAGTGTATGAAATATAAATATGCAGATTGGAGTGACGGCGGAGGGGGGGGGGGGGGTATGCTTCGGGTGTTTGTACTGCAGAATATTAGGGCTCCAGTACTGTTTTTCTTTGAAATTAAGCCCTGCCCTCCCACTTGTTGTGATGTCAAATTTTCTTCAACTATTAATTTATAGCTGATTTTATGCAAAAAAATATGTAATCTATTACCTAGACCTACTAATGTAAAAATTATAAAATCCTTAAGATTTTGCTTGCATTTACTTCAAATTTGAAGAAAAAGAAAAAATATACCTAACTCTACTTAAAAAAAAAAAAAAAAAAACATTTTTTTAATGAACTTTATTATACTGAATTTGAAATTAATGCCCCACCTAATTGTTTTCAAATTTTAGATGTCGCAGGACAACATGTTAGCCCCCTTCCCCCACCACCATCAGTGTGACATTTTGTGCAACCCTTTCTTAAAGTGTGACATAACTAACGGCAAGGGTGATTGTGTTCAGGTTATATACCTGAATTCAGGTATTTTTTCATTTTCAGTACCAAAATTCTGGTTTTTCTGATAGTTAAATTCATAAAATAAGACTAAAAAATAGCAATTTCATGTGATTTCTAAACTTAATTAAAATTCATAATTTGACCTCCCTGTAATAAATTATATGTTCCCTCCCCCCTCCCTCCATACGAAAACGTTTTCTCGCTAAAATTGCAGGTATTTTTTTCATGAACCTACAATCACCCCTGCTAACGGATGACCCTCCTTATTTGTTGCCATATTTTAAGCAGTTTTGGAACAGCTTTGGGATTAGCCTGCTGTCCGCTATCTTGTTTTTTAAATCAAAACATATTTGTTTTGTTTCTCATTTCCAAAATGATTTTCATCCATATTTACATATTATAAACACGTTATTTAATTTTATTGACTAATTTATTCATATTTAATAATAAAAGTTAAAATGATTTGATTTAACTAGATTATATCAGAAACACAACAAATGTTTTGATTTATCGCCCGCGTATAGGTGCAGATTCCCAAAATTTGGAAGGAGCCAGTGGCTCCTAAACCCAAAAAATCCAGTGGCCACATTTGTGAAACAAACGCATAAAAACAATCTAGTGTTTATATGGAGTAAAAATCTAAGCAAAAAACTGGGGAATTCAAAGTGTTAAGTAATTTATTTAATATACATACATACACAACAAAATTTTAATATTAAGTGTAACATAAATTTTAAATCATGTATAGTCAGAGGATAAAGTTGGGCAAGATACAGTTTTGAAAAAAAATGTATTAGCTAAGCAATCATGATAGCAGGGAATATCAGAAAAACAATATTTCTGATTTTGATTTTGCCATACAAAAGTACATATAAAAGAAAATCTGAATGTGTGTGATTATTTTGCAGTATAAAAATCAAAACACACTTCAAACATTTGTTTTTCTATATTGTTTTTTTAAATCAGACTATAAAATTATCCGACTCAAACTGTTACGAATAACATAGCTATTCAAATATATTTAATAGTTTGCTGTGTTAAACAGTTAATTCTGAAATGTTATTAAAGATAATAAAATTTGTTATATGTTTTGGTCTTACTCTTTTAAAAAAATCAAAATTTCATGACGGTGAATGGGAATACCAGAAATTGATCAGTTTTAAATCACACGATGACTTAAACACCAAAAGTTAGTGGCCACTGCAAAAACTTTAGTCGCCACGCGGCGACTGGCGACCACGAATCTGCACCTATATGCCCGCGGTCAGCCATCTCATTTTTTAAATCAAAACATTTTAACTTTTATTGTTAAATATGGCTATAATGTCTTACACTCACGCACCGTTTTTTTTTTTTTTTTTTTTTTTTAATCTGTTATAAGAAGGAAAAAAGTTTCCAAATTTTAGAGATTTTTTCCTTTAGTGTTAACCTGGCTATTGTATTAAGTTAGTTTGGCGCAGACTTGAAAATTGCACCAATCAAAAAGTCTCTAAACATCGATGCATGAGTGTAACACTGCAGATCTGTTCCTTAAATATAAATAAATTAGTATTCTGTTTTCTATTTAACTTGATTATGTCAGAAACAAATTATTTATATTTAATACAAATTTATTTATATTTAATAATAAAAGTTAAAATGTTTTGATTTAACCCTGTGTTTCTATAATGTTTCTCTATCTTGTCAATATAGGACAAAATTAGCACTCGCCACTCGCCAACTGGCGAGTAATACTAAAAATTTGGCGATTGACTTTATTGCCGCTACTGGTCAAACTTAATAGTCACACTCGCCAATTGCGATGATTGAATGGAAAAAGATTTTTTCCCCCGCTGTTGCTCGACAAATTTCGAAACCATTTGGCGAATTTCACGATTTTCCCCCCGAAATTATTTGACAGATTGTGATTTTTTTTTTCTCAAAGCCATTCGACGATATTTGAAATTTTTTTCCCCTGAATCCAGTTGATGAATTTTCCGATTTTTCTACTATCGATTAATGAATTTTGCGATTTTTCTGCTATCAATTGATGAATTTTGCGATTTTTCTGCTATCGATTGATGAATTTCGCGATTTATCGACTATCGAATTTTCCGATTTTGTCCAAGAACGAACAAATTGCGCACTTTCTTTCCGATGATGTTCGAGAAATTTCGCACTCTATTTCTGCTGCCGTTCGACGAATTTTGCAATTCTGTTCTGCAATTGTTAGACAAATTTCACTATTTTTCTCCCAAGATCATTTGTCAAATTTTTCCCCACGAACCTATTTGACGAATTTCTCAAATTTTTTCATGACAGTTAGAAATAATTAATTTTTTTTCCTGCAATGCCTGATTTCTTTCCCGAGACCATTTGACGAATGTTACGATTTCTTTTCCGACACCATTTGACGAATTTCGTTGCTTATTTCACAATCGTTTGACAAATTTCGCAAATTTTTTATCAAGTATTTGTAAATTTGTTATTGGCCAGTGCTGATAAACATTGCCAAGTAAAAAAATCCATGTACTGGCCAGTGGCCAGTGAGAAAAAAAGTTAATTTTTACCTATACTTGTCAAGGCAAAGTACTGGAAAAATATCAATATTTCTTTATCTTTTTTTTTTTTTGATTAAAGAGAAATTTTTTATTTCAATCTTCTGTTATTATTTCAGTCAAATCAAACTTTTTGGTGACAACTTTTGATTAATGTCGGCACATATAGTACCTAAAGTCTTTAAAAATTGGTTTAATGAAAAGCAGGGCCGAAACTAGGGGGCTGTAGTGCTGCAGAGGGGGCTTGTGCTCCAGGCGTCGGAACAAATGCGAACGGGGCCACCAAATAAAGATTTTGTTTGTCTTTCATACAAAAATGTATATATATGAAATGCAAAGAAACTTGCAAGCTAATGTTAAACCTATGGGAGCATTCTTTTCAAATTTGTGAAAGTGAAAGTAACTTAAAAAAAAAAAAAAAAAAAACCTGCAGCCAAAATCAAAAAAGTAAACACTAACTTGGTTAGAATTCAATCTTAGATATCCTAAGCAAGAAGAAAAATCACTTTAAACTATTAATATGCAAGTGAAAAATTTTAAAAAGAACATTCTCATAGGTTTAACATTAGCGATCCAGTTTCTTCGTGTGACTAGTGTAGGCTCTGAATACTCAAGCTAACATTAAACCTATGGGAGCGTTCTTTTCAAATTTGTGAAAGTGAAAGTGACTTTATAAAAACAAAATCGAAAAAGTAAACACTGATTTGGTTAGAATTCAATCTCAGATATCCTAAGCAAGAAGAAAAATCATTTAAAATTATTAATATGTAAGTAAGCAATTTTAAAAAGAACGTTCCCATAGGTTTAACATTAGCAATCCAGTTTCTTCGGGTCACTAGTGTAGGCTGTTAATGCTCAAGCTAATGTTAATCCTATGGGAGCGTTGTTTACATGCATGGGTGTAAGTCTTCAGTCTCAAGACTGATTTCAGTCCTGGAGAGATTTTTGATTAATAGTAAATTCAACTTTTACATACTTAATAATAGCAGTTTCACTATCAAGAACTTTTAATCACTATCTTTTACTGCAAGATATCAATTTTTAGCCATAATGTAAGACATAGAAATCTTCTTCTAGTCTATTTCTATTTGGTTATTCCTAATACTCAGAAAAGTTTTCAGTCTTGGCTTGGATGCACTTCTTGCACCCATGTTTACATGTTTCTTGCTATTTTTTTTAATTATTATTAAATTATTTTTATTTTTTGCATAGGGTACCTGTGGTCAATAACTTTTATTGTACGTGAGGAGGGGCACCAAAATCCATGTTTGCCTCACGGGCAAAAAAGGCTAGTTTTGGCCCTGATGAAAAGTAATCCGGATTATATTAAACCAAGGAAACATTGTACATGTGTATTATAAATTATGTATATATTATGTATAAATTATGTATAATTATTATTTTATAAATAAAATAAATCTACTGTCAAACAATGTGATTTAACATTGATAATACATAAGCATGACCAGGGCTTGACAAATGCAGTCGCCCATTCGCCACTGGTGAACAAGTTTTTTCATCTGGTGATTAAGTTGTTTAATCTGTAAATTTTAAAATAATAGAATCAGAATTATTTGTGTGACAAGAAAATGGGCAGTTTTTTTTTTTTCTGTTTCACTATTTGATTGATGTCCCCCTCATCAGATATAAATTTCTTAGCACTCAACTATCTGCACATTTGTAGCATTTAGAAATCGGCATTTCCCAAACATGCCAGTTGTCATAACACATTTTACAGCATTTGTATATATTTTTAGGTAGATTTTGTAAGAAATACTACCTATTACATTCTCCCCTATGTTGGAATTTCTGAAAATTTTTTGCAGATCTATGCTGATTATGACTCTTAGAGTTCAAAACTTTATCTATCTATATATATCATTTTTTCATGGACACGATAAGTTCAATAATTCTGCATAAATCTCTTCCAAACTGATACATAAAATCAAGGGGCATAAAATCTCGGTCAAGTTCGTTAATGGGCAAAATCGAACCAGGGGGGGGGGGGGGATGGGGGCTTTTTGTGAAAACAGAAAAAAACATAACTTCTTAATTATGATAAAAAAACATAACTTCTTAATTATGATAAAAAAAAAACTTCTTAATTATGATACGTATTGAATCAGTTTAAAGTTATTATTACTTCTAGGAAAAGGGCCGAAAATTTATATAGGACAGATTTTTGATATCATTAAAAATGGCTTCAAGGGGGGGGGGCAATAGGGGTTTAAGAAGAAAAAAATTCATAACTTCGTCAATTCACAAGATATGAAATCCACTTAAATTTATTATTAATTCTCTTAATATTATCTACAACTTTTATACTGACAAGTTTTTTATAGGACCAACCCTTACAGCAAAAAAAGAAAAAAAAATCCCTTCTGACTCTGCCTACAGATACAGGTAGATTTCGAAGTGGGCGGTCCCAACTGCTGCATCATGGCAAAAAGGTCATTTCTTCTGCAATTCCTAATAAACAGGTGCCCATGGTCTGAGTCTTCGAAATCTACTTGTGCCTGTAGGCCGAGCTATCAGGGATTTTTTTTTTCAAAGATATATAATTTTGTAAAGTTTCATCAGAAAACTTAGTTTCTATTATTTTTCTAAATTATGTACTTATTCTAAACTATCACTAATATTAAGCGCGGTAAACGTCTGTGTGTGTGTGTGTGTGTGTGTGTCTGTCTGTGCACTCCACCTTTGTACCCGCAAAGGCTCCGGGACCAGGCGACGCACCGACGGCGGACGCGTACCGAAAAATTCGCAAAAAAGGCGCGACGCTCAAGTTTCGATCGGGTCGGGCCTCCGACCCGGACCCGGGGCGTTATTAATGAGCGAAAGTGTTTTAATTACCGACCGAAACCGAAGTCGGAAGAGAAGTCAAAACAGCAAACATTTTCGCCTCCGAACAGGGTTGCCAGTCTCCGTCGGGTCCGGGAAGGAAAAGACGGCGGGGTTCCCAGGGAGCGATTTAAGCCCCAAACCGCAGTGCAGGTCCGACCCGTATCTCCGTAAGTCGGAGGGCCAGAAATTCGAAAGTCGTACGTACGGAACCGGGACGTCGTCAGGTTTGATAAATTCGAAAAATCTTTTCCGTACGACGATTAGAACCGAAAAAATCCTTTAAAAATCGATCGATAAAATGTAATTTTCGAATTCTTTTTCACCGCTGGGAATGTCAGACAGCAGACAGCCGGAGACATGGCTGCAAAACGATTTCATTCTCCGCCACCGCAGGTGTTCCGGAGGATTTTCACGTGACCGGCCTGTATTCATCGCTCCAGTGCGCTTTCGAAAAACAATGAAGTCGGGGGACCAGAAATTCGAAAATCGTACAGACAGATTCACGAGAGCATTTGCTTTCAGAAAATCGAAAAATCATTCCCGTACGACCATTAGAACCGAAAAAATTCTTTAAAAATCGATCTATAAAAAATTATTTTTCATTTCTTTCGGCGCTGCGAATGCCAGAAGGCAGACGATTGTCTGGTTCGATTTTCAAGAGGCAAGGAGGACGTGGTCACGTGACGTTCAACTGCGTTTTTTCAGAGGGGGGACTCATTTCCGAATCTAAGGGGCGCATTAATTTCAAACTTTGACAGGGCGACTCAAAATGGATTCTGCTTTCAGAATATCTAAAAATTATTCTCATATCTTCATTAGGAGCCGATATATTATTTTATTGTATAATTAATCATCGTTATTTGTATAATTAAAGCAAAAGAAAGATTTCTATTACAGTGCCGGCTAGATATTACGATTTTAAGAAGTAGGCCGCGTCTAAAAACTGCCATAACGAGTATCTTAAGTTTTTGTTTTAGAGTGGAAACCAGATATCATGATAGGAAAAAGCGGGCTTCGCCCGTTATCGATTTTTTTTTTTTTTTTTTTTTTTTTTTTTTAGTTTTAAGTTTTTCTACAGCTCACTGTCTTTGAACTAGAACACAGGTAGTCTACATAAGTTGTTTGAGGAAAAGCAGTGTCATCGCCAAACCCCCCCCCCCCCCGCTTTTTTCTTTTAACTGTGGTCCGTTTCTATAACTAAGAAACTGTGTTACGGATGTCCACCAAACTGATTCCAAACATCATAATTAAAGTAATAAGGACCCCCTATCCAGATATTATGATAGGGAAAAGCGGGCTTCGCCCGTTATCGATTTTTTTTTTTTTTTTAAGTTTTAAGTTTTTCTACAGGTCCCTGTCTTTGAACTAGAACTCAGGTAGTCTAAATAAATTCGACTCGACATCGATACAGCTTACCGATTTTATTTCGTTTTTTCACCACTAGGGGGCGCTTTCCTATCTTCGGTTCTACGGGTATGAAAACGACGGGGTATGGCTCATTCGACTCGACATCGAAAGTCTTAACGATTTCAGTTATGATCATATAAACAGATTGCGCCACCTGGTGGCGGAAGGTGGAACTAACGTATACTGCAGCGCGTGCGCAGCACGACTGCTATACGGTGCCGCAGGCAGCGGGGACCCGAGCCGCAGGTTTTCGTTCAGTTAGAGGTTTATACTATTCCATGTGCAATTTAAGGGATTATCCGGTGCATGCGTAGCACGACCGTCATACGGTGCCGAAGGCAGCGGGGACCAGGGTCGGAACGACTGCTATACGGTGCCGCAGGCAGCGGGGACCCGAGCCGGAGGTTCGTTCACTTAGAGGTTTATACTATTCTATGTGCAATTTAAGGGATTATCCGGTGCGTGCGCAGCACGACCGGTATACGGTGCCGAAGGCAGCGGGGACCAGGGTCGGAGGTTCGTTCGGTTAGAGGTTTGTACAATTCAATGTGCTAATTAAGGGATTACCCGGTGCGTGCGTAGCACGACCGGTATACGGTGCCGAAGGCAGCGGGGACCCGGGTCGGTGGTTCGTCCGGTTTGAGGTTTTACAAGATTCGAGATTTTCTACAATTCGAGGCACCGATGTAAATTAGGGGCCCGCTGGCGGGCGAAGCCAGCTAGTGTAAGTAATAATTCTAAACTATGCTTGTTTTGTTATTATTATTTTTCAATAAATACATAAAAAGCTTTTGGTGCTTTTTGAAAATCGACGAGGGGGGGAGAGAGTAAATATTTCTGATTTTTTTGCTGGCTACCAGATTTTATCAAATTTCTAAAGCCGTGAGCAAGACATTATGTTCGTTGTTGTCAATTTCGTGGACAAACCCATTTAGTTTTTATATTGTAATGGAGGATAAATTTTAAGAAATAGATATTTCTCTTTCTCCTCATATGTATCAAAGTACTTAAAAATTAGGTTAATGAAAAAAGTAATTCAGGTTATATAAAACCAAGGAAACATTGCATGTGTATGTTTCTTGACATCATGCTTAGATCCATTTTTGGCAATAAGTCATTGTTTGGCAACAGATCAATTTTATACATGGTTATATGTACAGAAGACCACTAATCCACATTTAAAAGATCACTAATCCTCACAGTTTGGTTCCCAGGGGTCTGTCCAGACATTTTTTCCCAGGGTCCTGTTTTTGTAAAATTGTGAACAGCTTTTTATATTTGTGAAAAATCTAATAATAATTTTGTGAATTTGAAATTATCGTTATATTCAAGTTCTTATTTATACATTTTTAACCCCTTCAGCCCTGATTTTTTTTGTTTTCAATTTTGGGAAAAATACTGTTATGCTAACAAAATTAAACATAGCTATCAGAATCATAGAAGTTAGGGTTTAATGAAAGTTAACAAATGCGTTCTTTACCAAAACCTCACAAATGTGCGTGTTTTTCATATAACAATAGTCTAAGGAAGAATTTTTGAAGACGTTTGGAAAACGTTGTATTACAACTAAATTAAACAAGCATAAAAATTTAGTAATATTTTTTATCTTTTATCACAAATTACCAATTCAGAAAAGGATTGCCAAATTTGAATTTAAAGAGTGAAACATATGTTTTAATTAAAAGAAAAGCCAACGGCTTGCTAATAATTATGAAAATTATTATTATTACTAAATGCTAAACATAAGTGAAGTCATAATAGGAAATGTAGAGATTCATACTATCATTATTAGGTGTTGAAATTAATAAAAATAATGTTTAAGACAAAATAACACTCAATAAAAGATATGTCCTATTAGTAGGACATCAGGGCTAAAGGGGTTAAGAAGATATATGGATGTAAAATACATATATTTTCTTTATATATGTAAAAGTGACAGGTCAAATTTTACTTTTAAATGATTAATTTGTTAAATGTTCGGTTTAAAGATAGAAACATTTTGTGATAAACCTATTTTTAAGACAAAGAATTTTGTGAAAGGTCCTGTTTTAGGGAAAATAATTTTGTGAAGGGTCCTTTAAAGGACCCAATTTTTTCCTAAACAGATCCCTGGTTCCAAGGGTTGTTTTAATTCATATTTTCAACAAATCTAGATTTTGTTAAATCTTAAAAATAATACTTTAATGTTAGCCAGGTGCAACAATAGTATTTTTCTTTTGCAAGTAGTAGTTTTTATTTTTTGCATGAAAAATTAAAAACAATGCTTTGATGTTAAAAAAAAATGTCTTAGGTTATAGCATTATTTCTTGTTATTTTCCTTCTTTCTATTCTTCTTCTTTTTTGTTTAAATGAAATGAGTGAAAGGCATGTATTTTTAATTAAATTAAAGTTCCGTATTTAAATAAAATAAGTAAAAGGTTTATATTTTTAATGAAATTAATGCAGTACCACAATGAATGTGGTGGAAAAAACATTTGACGATTTATCACCTGTGTCCGGCTAACATAAAAGTATCTTAAAAATAAATAAATTGCACACTTAAACATATGAGTAAGGTAACGATTATTTTGGATAATAATAATTTATTATTTAAAAAAATAACATAGCATCAATGGTTTTCTGTTTTAAGACATTTGGTTTCTTTTGATTAATTCTATATTTCAGATAAAATCATTAGTAAGCGTTAAAACTAGATAAATTAAATTCCAGTAAGTTCTATTTGTAAAAGAATCTATTATTATAATAATAAATAAAGAACAAATGTTAGAATTATGCATAATAATAATAAAATTATTGCAAAGTAACAAAACGTTGTTGCTCTAAAAAATGTAATATATCTGGCCTCCTGCAAAATCTTTCAACAAAAATTATTTTTTATTGTTTGGAAGCTAAGAAAAATAAACATTGACATTCATAGGATTTTTTTAAAT
Organism: Maratus michaelseni; assembly: GCA_963931845.1. Classification (NCBI taxonomy): domain Eukaryota; kingdom Metazoa; phylum Arthropoda; class Arachnida; order Araneae; family Salticidae; genus Maratus; species Maratus michaelseni. The sequence goes on from OZ007598.1 coordinate 260,326,828, forward strand.
GAAATTTTCTTTCTAGAATAATATAGCTATTGCGATGTAACTGTTAATATTTATTATGATAAATGATTACGTTTAAATGATTTATTTACAAATAATTATAATAATGGTTAAAAAAAAGAAAAATAAATGAAAAACTTATTTAATCTTTGAACAAGATTATAGAGGTAGCAGATATTTGGTGTCGCCATCTATTTATGAAAATGAGTACTAAATTTTTTATTTATATTTCAGATTGTCTTACTATTAAAACAACCTTAATAATATTATTAATATGTCTTTAAAATGCTTTTAATTTTCTAATCACGATTTAATGAGGCTAAAATCATTAGTAAGCGTTAAAACTAGATAAATTAAATTCCAGTAAGTTCTATTTGTAAAAGAATCAGTAAATTTTGAAAATAAAGAACAGATGTTAGAAATATGCATTATAATAATAATAATATCATGGAAATAGCAAAAAAAGAAAGAAAACTATCTAGATTTTATTTGAATTGCCAATTCAAGACTTCTCATAATTATTTTGCAAGAAAAATGGATGATATTTTAGAATTATTTCATGATATGTGTGGTTACGCCATCTATTGGTGAAAATGAGATAGAATTCTAATGTAGATATAGATACAGATGTTTTATTAAGATCAACTGTGTAATCTGTAATACACTATTAAATAATTATCCGCGGAAATGTAATATTTTAAAATGTTTTCAATTTTATAATTATGATTTAAGAGGGAAAAAATATAAATGATTAAATAAATTGTCTAAGTAAGCATCTTCTTTCTTTTAAAACATACTTTTTCACAAGATTTCAAATATTTTTTTTCAAATACTGCTTGAGTAAATGATTAAATAAATAAAATAATTATATTTAAATGTATACTGTCATTTTCAGTTATAAAGAAGAATGTTATATGCTAACGTGTAAAATGGAGGAAAATATTAAAGTTAGCGAAAGAAAAATCAAAAATTCTCCTCCATTGAAGTATTTTTCAAGAATTTAATTTATTTGTTTACACTCATAGATTCAATGCGTTCGGCGATTAGCGGTACTCTTGGTTTCTGTGCCATTGCTATGACTGATTATAGGGGGGGGGGGGGGAGATTTATTTTCATATTCTTGATATTTATTTTCAAAATATCAAAATTTTTGATATATTTATATTTGATATTTATTTTTAAAATATCACTGTGCAAGATATTTTTGATATTTTAAGTCAAAACAACTGTAAATGAAATTTTTGACTGATATTGACTGTGTCCTTCTGTTGAAGTTTTTATTTTAAATGTAGATTACATGGAACTAATAATTGTGTGAGACATAACTAATTCGGGACAGATATAGAAAGATAATCTGTCTAATTTAGGTAAGCAGTTCTATACAGCTTCATTAGAAAAGAATCAATTTCTGGTTTTGGTGTTGTTGAACTTAAATTGTACAACATGTTAGGGAATAAAAAATAAATAAGCTTACATTTATGTTTACATTTTTCAATTAAAAAAAACTTTTTTGTATTTAATTTTTTGCTTTATAAATTTCTGATTTCTTGATAGTTGATTACTGAATCTTATAATTTTTTTTTATAAGTGTATAAAGCAAATTGTTTCTGTTTTGTTGATTAGTTGTTCTTCAATTTTGTTCAAAGTGAAAAATAAAAGAAGGAAAGGGAAAAAAAAGTATTTTTAGTATATTGTTTAAGTTTTCATGTTAAGTGCAATATATTTTACTTTCTATTTTATATTATGCTTGCAAATATTTATTATTAGAAGTAAGTTGACTATTTTGGAAATATTGGATATATATCGAAAATATCAGATATAATCAAAATATCGGATATTTTTGATATTTTCGAAAATATCATGATATAGTCAAGGATCTGTTTAGGAAAAAATTGGGTCCTTTAAAGGACTCTTCACAAAATTTCTTATTTTAAAACAGGACCCTTCACAAAATTATTTTTCCTAAAACAGGACCCTTCACAAAATTCTTTGTCTTAAAAATAGGTTTTTCACAAAATTTTTCCAACTTTAAACTGAACATTTCACAAATTCAGATTCAAGTACAATCTGACCTGTCACTTTTACATATATAAAGAAAATACAGTAGAACTTCCCTTTAACGAAGTCCCTACTTAACGAAGTTTTCTACTTAACAAAATTTTCTGCAGAACTTTGACTTTGACCACCATTAGCATATGAATTAATCTCCATATTACGAAAAATATATTCTATATAACGAAGTTTATTCCACTTTTGTACTTGTACGTGTACAGAATTCAAACTAAACGGTTGCTGTTTCGATAGATATGCGAATTCATTTCAGCGAATTGTATGAAAATGAACACATTTAAATAATTTCCATTCTGCTTGGTGCTAAATGAAACAATTTTTTCCCACTAAGAAAAACACTTGTTATCATTACTCTCCCACACTGAGACTCAGAATCTCCTTTTTACATTCAATGATATAGAAAATGCAGTGTGGCAGTGACGTCAGATGCATTGAAGCAAAAAATATCAATTACAGTCAGACAGTTACCATTCTGACCTTCCATTGCTGATAGGCAAATACTTTGTGCATCCACAATAATGTGCTTCAAAAGACAAAATTCAAATCGAAGAACATCAAAGGTATTTTTGTTCCTGCCAATACGAGGGTTCGTACGCTTTTACCAGAATTTTTAATAGAATCTTTCTATTTAATATTCAAATAGCAGACATTGTAAGCCCCTCATATAATTGCAGGATTTGTAATAGTTTTCTGCATTTAAATTAGGCTAAAAATTCCATTAAAAATTTGTGGTAAAAGGGTACAAATCCTGAATACAACTTCTAAACTTCAGCCATTAGTCTAGGCTCTAAGAAATAATAAAAAATCTTGAAGTACGTTATCGAAAAAGACAATGCAATGAAAACATTAGTTTGAGATCCTGTGTATCAGAGCTGACGAAAACTTGGAAATGTGACATGATTTCATCGACTGTACACAACTATTTTATAAAAGACGGCTTTATAAGCAAAACGGAATCAAATGCTTCTGAATCCAGTACCTGTTTGTCATATCTGAAGGGAATATTTCATGAATTTAAGTTGATTTCTATTTAACGAATTTTCTTCATAACGCAGTTTTTAAGTGTAACGATGAGACTTCGTTAAATGGAAGTTTTACTGTATATGTATTTTACATCCATATATATTCTTAAAAATGTATAAACAAGAACCTGAATATAACGTCCTTTCAAATTCACAAAAATTATTATTAGATTTTCCACAAATATAAAAAGCTGTTCACAATTTCACAAAAACAGGACCCTGGGAAAAAAGTCTGGACAGACCCCTGATAGTTACGAACCCTTGGGGGGACCTAGAAATTACCAAGTTAGTCATCTGTGTTTGCCAGCTGTGTCCACAAAATATATTACAGTAAAACTTGTGAAAATGGAACCTGTTTGTAAACAGAAAAATTTCATGGTACAAATTTAAGGAATATCCCTGCTAAGATTGAAAAAATGCCTAAAACTGGATTGTTTTTCTGGCTTTCACATAATTTTTTAATTATTTATTTTTTTGTTAAAAAAAAGGTTAACAAATTTTTCCAACTATGTTTGTAAATTTGCCAAGTTTAAAGAAATTTAACAACTTTTTTTTGATGTGGTAACTGTGTTTGTGTGTGTGTGTGTGTGGGGGGGGGGAATGAGGCTCCTCCCCTATCCTCTTCCTTAGCGAGGGCCCTTAGTCATTTTAAACAATGATAACAAAAAAAAAAAAAATTAACTGTCCTGATCAAAATTCCAGTGGCAGAATTTTCTGTGTCAATTTGTAGCAAACTGAAATTTATCTGCGACCCTTCAAAACTGGACCAAGGCTACTATAAGAAGAAATTATAGTAGTAACCCATAAAATAAACAAAGCTTGCATGTGCAAAGAAAATATAATAAAAAGATACGATAAATCTAGAAACATAAATTTTAGCAATTTGTTTTAAGCCCAGCATTTCTGTTTAAGCTGTTAGACTAATCTGTAAGGTCTGAAACAATCTGCAGCACCCAGTGCTATACTGCCCTGTTTCTGCTACTGGAGTCAAAATATGTTTTGACCATCAAGTGGTTGAAACTCATTTTGCTTACATAAATTTAGAGCAATTGGTTTGTCAAAATCCTGCAAAAGTTATATTCATCATTATACTTTAGTTTTAAGTATTTCACTACTTCACTCAGGTGAAAACACCCGCTCGTTAATGTTAATCCTATGGGGGAAATGATTTACGATATCTTGTTTGCATTTCAATATTTTTAAATGACTGTTTTGCATTAGGATGCATGCTCCTTTGTACTTTTTCGATTTTGATCACAATTTTTTATTATTAGGATACTTTTACTTTCAGAACCGGTTTCGAAAGTGAAAGTATCTTCAAGTAAAAAAAACTGCAACAAAAATCGAAAAACTACAAAGAAGCGTGCATAGAAACTGACCTCAGCTATCCAATGCAAAAAAGAGTCATTTAAAAATATTGAAATGCAAATGAGATATCGTAAAATATATCTCCCATAGGATTAACATTAGCGAGTGGGTATTTTTGCCTGAGTGAAGTAGCCTCTTAATAGTTTGAAAGGAAAAAAAATAATCTAAGCAGCATTTTCTGTAATTATTGAAATAGTTTAAATAAATTAATTACATATTTAATTTAATAAAGTGAAATAAAACAATCAAATCATATTAAATAGAAGATACATTTAAAAATTTTCATTTAGAAAAGAAAAAAAAGAATACAAGTAAATGTTTTTGATGTATTTTCAAAATACTAAAACTGACCTGATTAACTGTCCTGGCCCACCGGTGCAGCATAGTAGGGGGGGGGGGGAGGATTTAGGGGTTAAAACCCCTCTCAGAGCATTTAAAAGATGCATACAAATCACCTTGCGTTAAGGCTCTTTTAAAATTTAAACTGGCTACTTTCTGACATATTTAATGGCCCCACCAGTGGCTGAGAGGTTCTGCTCTCAAAGCTGGTATACGAGAGGTGACGGGTTCAAACCCTTGTTGTGCTCGCTGACCTAACCGTTCAGAATTTTCCTTGGTTTTCTTCGAATCTTGCCATAAATATGGGTTAGGATCCCTTAGAAAGAGCCCCATGAAGGGCACCCTCACTAGGGCCTATATCCCTTGTGTAGATAATCGGCCGTCATAAAATCAACAAACCAACTGACATATTTAATTCATTTTTGCTTGCAAACATATCAAATTGGCAGGTGCTCTTAATGAGAAACTGCAATCAAACTGATTTTTCCATTTTTTGGCAAAGGCAGATGATTTTTTAGAATATGCTGTCAAAGTTGATGTGTTCAACCAAGTTTCCAAATGTGACAGCTCAGGAAAGGGAAAAAAACTGCCATCCTGAGACAACAATCGCTTATAACTCACGATGTAATTCATTTATCAGAAAATTAAAGTAACTATTCGATTACAAATCACTTCAATAGTCCTGCCTGCAAGTACCATGCTTTTATGCTTAAAACTGTGTCAAAGTTTTGTGTAGTTAAGCTGCAAAAATTTTTTTTTTTGAGAACTGCCTCAAGATAAAAATATGATGTCTAAAAACCAAAGTAAAGAGAAACATAAACAGCATAAAATATTTACCATTCTTTCAACTGTTTCACGACTTCATAATAGGAGTCTCTATATCAACATAAAATTAATGAAAGAAAAAGGGACTTTTACGACAGAAAAAAGACAGTACGTTTTACTGCTTTGCTGCTACTGCTCTTTCTCCTCCTCTTTTTTTTTTCTCTGAAAATTGAAGGACATGTTCTTTTATGACACCTTTAAACACATAAATGCTAAATTCATTATGGTTGTTCGTGCTTCTCATTATATTGATTTTCATGCGTCACATACAGTGTTGAATTCAGACACTTTTCTTCGGGAGGGATTTCTGTTGCTCCGGGGGGAGGGGGGGATTATAGATTTCTTGTGGGGGAGGGGGATTTCACTTTTTAACTATTAAAAAGCATAAGATCTCAAATCTTCCAGGGGGGGGGGGGGGCATCCCCCTTACCTGGGCTACATCCTGAATTCTACACTGGTCACATATTTATTAAAGTTAGTGTTGAACATTACCTTATGGACATATAACAGAGCAAAATTGTTCATTTTATCTGTAACAATGGTTCAAGACCCTTCCCAGGTGAGTATCATGGCTGCACCACTGCAAAATATATTTTGACCAACAAGTGGTTAAAACTCATTTTGTTAAAAGATAAATTTAGCACAATTGGTTTGTCAAAATCTTCCAAAAATTATATTTAGCGTTATACTTAAGTTTTCATTACTTAAGGAAAAAAAAAATAAAATAAAAATAAGCAACATTTTCTGTAAGTATTGAATATTTTTAAATAAATTGATTACATATTTAATTTAATAAAGAGAGTTGAAAAAAAATCATATTAAATAGAAGAAATGTTTTAAAATTTTTATTTAAAAAAAAAAAAAAAAAAAAAAAGGATACAAGTAAATGTTTTGCTATATTTTCAAAACTGACCAGTCAAAATATATTTTGGCTAGCAAGTAGTCGAAACTCATTTTGTTAAAAGATAAATTTAATGCAGTTGTTTTGTTAAAATCCTGCAAAAATTATATTCATCATTATACTCTAGTTTTCATTATTTAATAATTATAAAAATAAAATAAAATAAAATAAAAAATTCTAAAACTAAGTAACATTTTCTGTAAGTATTGAAATATTTTAAATATAAATTGATTACATATGTATTTTATTTTAAAGTTTAAAAACAAATTATATTAAATAGAAGACACATTTAAAAATTTTCATTTAAAAAAAAAAAAAAAAAAGGATACAAGTAAATGTTTTTATAAAGCATTAATATTGACATAAATATGTGGTTTTATTTTATGTAATTTATTACTTCTTTTTGACCACATTTGAGTGGTTAAAACAAATTTTGACACATATGAAGTATTTTAAAGCTGATTTCAAACAGATTTAGATTGTTAAAATCAGTTTCAACAACTGTCTTGGTTAAAATTAAGATACTTTTATGTTAACCAGGCGCAGGTGATAAACCACCAAGTATTGTTACCATCAACATCATTCATATTGCATTCATTTAATTTAAAATACAAACATTTCACTCATTTCATTTAAAATATGTAACTTTAATTTAAAATACATGCATTTGAAATGTCCACCTTTCACTCATTCATTTTGAAATACAAAAAGAAAAAGAAAGGAAGAAATTAATAAGAAATATTATAAATCAAAACATTTTATTTCAATATCAAAGCATTGTTTTTAATTTACAAAAAATAAAGCTGCAATGCAAAAATAAATAAATAAATATCATAAACCAAGACATTTTATTTCAACATTAAAGCATTTGTTTTTAATTTACAACAAGAACAAAAAAATCATGCATCAAGCATAGATTATGAAACCCTTTCCAACACATCCAGAAAACTGTAACAAAACTTCACTGTTAAATAATGTGAAAGAAGATAAGAAAGTAAACAGTTTAGAAAACGTATAATGCATTGAAAAATACAGTTTTCAAACTCACCTTCCATTGCCAAAAAAGTAGTTGAATTATTTTGTGCAGCCTGGTATATGATCTATAGATCTGGATATATACTACATAGCATGATAAAATTTAGTTCAGTTAGTTTAGTTCAGTTTTATTCAGTTAGAAATTTGCTCACATTTAGCAATTTTTGTCAATCGATTTAAATGCACTTGAAATCTTTTGTCCAGCCCTGTATATTATCTAAAGACTTGTACACACCACATATTAAGCTAAAAGGTAAAAAACGCGTAAGACCACTTAAAGCAATTACCAACTGTAAATGACAATATATCTTGTTCTTTGTGTAGCCCTGTATATGAATTTATTTATATTCCAAAAATTCTATTAGTCTACTAAATATAATTCAGCAGGAAAATGTGTTACACAATTAAAACTCCCCTTAAGTAATTCACTCCCATAGTATGTAATACAGTAGAAAGCTACTAATCCGCAGAGCTTGGTTCCAAGTGTTGTGCGGATTGGAGGCTTTTTGCGGATTACAGGCCATGTCTATTTAATCTTTGTTTACATTTTTTTAAATTCATATATTGGACAAATTTAGATTGCTAATACTAAAAAATAAATTAATTACACATTTTAATATATAGATAAAGTAATAACTATGTAAAAAATAATTTATTATTTTTTAAATTTCTTAAATATAGCATCAATTGTTGTCTGTTTTAAGACATTTGGTTTATAGTGTTGAATTTTATCTTTAAGTAAGAGTTCAAAAGCAGTATATATGTATTTTTTTATGTGTTTTTCAATTTTATAATTACGATTTAATGAAAAAAAAAAATTATAAAATATATTGTCTAAGTAAGGATTTTTTATCATTAAAATTTAAAAAAAAAATCACAAAAGCTCATTGTATTTTACAAGTATTGTATGAAGAAATGAATATATAAAATAATATACTAATTAAATGTGCTTTCATTTTAAACTATAAAGAAGAATGTTACATGATATATAAAAGCTATATATAATGATAAGAAAAATGTTAAAATTGGTGAAAAACAATTTCAAAATTCAAAATTTTGTCACCATCATAAATTGATTGCGGATTACAGGTTTGCAGATTAGCGGCGCTCTACTGTATTTACGAATTCCCTTGTGCCGCCCTGTATATGATCAACCGAATTTATACACACCACATACTATGAAAAAAAATTAGATAAACTTAAAAACGCAAGCCAAAGTTGAAAATGCACTTATCACACATGGGCTGTAATTATCGCACCTATACTGTAACCAATATCTATTGTGTGTCCCTGTAAATGAGCGATAAACGCTATGCACACCATACTTTTAAGCTAGCAATTTATAGTGCTCCTCAGTAATGCATACAATTTTCATTATGTTTGAAATAGTGAAACATCATTAAATTACTCTAGAAATAATTTTTCCTCGTAGAACAATGTGTGACAGTGTTTGACCCTATAAATGAATAATAAATGATTTGCATCTCATATTCTACAAAAAGCATGTTTTAATGCGATTCATAGCTATATATCTGTGTCATAATGTTTCAAATGGCGTAGCATCATCAAAATGTACTTGAAACGATTATTTCCCACTGACTATAATGTAACAGAATACTTTTGCCTGTCCCTGTAAAAAAATCTATAAATGCCACAAACTTAATTTTCAACAGGGAACATGCTGTAATAAACGACAATAACATACCAAAATTTCATGGTAATCCGAGTATATTTACTTGAATTAGAGCATGGACAGACAAACCGAAGTCATAAACACTTTTCAACTAGGTTGGAAAGTGTTAAAAAATAAATTTACTGCCCCCCCCCCCCCCCCAAAAAAAAAGGCGAGATTTTATTAAGATTTGATTTGTGCTTGTCTAATTATTTTGTCTAACATAAACGTATCAAAATTAGTTTTTGTTCACAATAGACAATATTCTTGTGATGTTACAGTAGGTAAAATGGCAGTGTAGTCGTTTGTTTAATTTTTTCATTCATGAAGGTTTTTTTTTTTTTTTCGCTATTTCTCTTAGTCACATTATTTTATTGTCACACTTATGAGCTCAGAAAGCAAATTAATGAAAACAAACGTATATTCTTTCATTATTTAATTATTAATTAATGAAAAATTTGATAAAAGCATGATTTGCAACATTTAAATGAAAAAATTTCTGAATACTACAAATTAACATTAAAATCATGAAATGAAAGCATATTTAAGTAAAATAAGTTTAAATTACATAATTTATAAACAAACCTCAATTTAAACACTTGAAATTTCACTTATTTTTTATAGACATTGGCTATAAACTAATTTAATTTAACGTCATATTTCAAATAAATTCGGTCATTAAAACAAAATTAATTCGAAATTGAATGAATATTACTTAAATATTGTTCAGATCTATTGCATACCTTTTTATCGTTTCAGTAGCAGATTAAAAAATAAGCGAATTCTTCAAGAGCATAATGCTTTCAGATGAAATGATTTTTCAATGTTTTCCCAAACAGCTGGTTTTTCATAGCTTCGAACCAAAAGGGAGAATACTGTCCATTACACTATTATTTTTGTAAAAAATGTTCAACAGGAAGCAAGATTTCAAAGATATGTTAATTCAGAATGCTTGAATATCGCCAAGTGTGGTAACTGTAAAGTGCAGAATGCATGGTAGCCTATTTGTTTACTTCTTGAACAGTCACTTGAATGAAAAGGTAACAAAATTTCTTCTTTGCATTTTGCAAAATTGCAGAGTATATTTTTAAATTGTAGGAAGAGTGAAAACAGAATATGATATTCTTAAACCTCGGACAATATTATGCATAAAAATAAGAATAACAGTAATACTTTTATGCTTATAACAAATAAAGTAGTTTGAGAAAAATTTAAGAACATGCACGTGTTTGTTGTTCTCAAATCCAAAGGAGCTACTTTCTGGCCCATTTCTAAATTCATTTTTTGTTCAAAAACACATAAAATTAGCAGGTGTTCTTACTCTGAAACTATGTAATCGAGTGACACTTTCCATTTTTTGATAAAGGTAGAAGATCTTTCAGAAAATACTGTCAAAGTGGGTGGTTTCAACTGAATTCCCGACATAACAGTGCAAGAAAGGGAGAAAACTTGTCACATGACAAGAATCGCTTGTAATTTGATAAGTAGGAGAAGGTGGCCTTAAATGATCCTCTTAAGGTGGCGGATCAGTCAGATTCTGCATTCTACTTCCCCATGTTAAACCAATGGCATTAAAGTTCCTCGGTTTCCTTCAAATATCTCATCAAATAATTAAGTTTTTCGAATTTTGTTTTTTGTGAGTGATGCTTTAGATGAATCATCGCGTAGTTACAAATTTCATTTTTCTCTTATTTAAATATTTGTTTTAGCGTTTAAAATACAGCATATAATGATGTAAATATAAATGCTAAAACAAATATTTAAATTTATATAAGAAACAAATGAAATTTGTAACTACGCGATGATTCGTCTAAATTATCACTCACAATAAACAAAATTCAAAAGACTTAATTATTTGATGAGATATTTGAAGGAAACTGAGGAACTTTAATGCCATTGGTTTAACATGGGGAAGGAGAATGCAGAATCTGACTGATCCGCCACCTTAAGGGAGAAACTTGTGTAAAATAACATAACTGTTTAAATAAAACTTTGGCCCTTTGCTAGCAATAATATTTTAAACCTAAATTGAGTAATGAAAAAAATAGATTTTTTAAAAAGATTCCAAAGGATCATTTTACTATCACCAAAGAGCAAAATGATCCTTCATTTAAAAATAATTGTAAATTGTTTTTTATCGGCAAAATAAAGGATATAAAAGTAATTATGACAATACATAAGTGAAATTCACATCTAAAAACATACTCCATTAAGTATGCCAAGTCATATTTCTGTACATGAAAGGCTGTATATCTAAATAAATATGAATGTTAGTGCCTACCTTAAAGATTTTATAAAAACCAATTTTTCAAAGAATTCTATTCAGACGCTTAATACTGTGATCGCTTGAATACCACCATTGCTTCTTCTTCACTTAATCACAACTAGTTTATGTGTTACCCTGTAGATAGCACGACCTGTCTGAAAGAAAACATATGTGGATCGTTTTGCCCGTTAGGATCATTTTAAGCCACCTTCCCCTAATTTATTTATCAAAAAATAGAAAACACGATTCGATTCCACATTGCTTCAATAATCAGGTTTAAAAATGAGTCAGAAAGTTTAGCGTTGTTGAGCAGGGAATTAGAGAACTGCCTTAATGTACATTTAAAACAAAATAAGAGGAATAAAACAAAAATAAATTACACCTGTTATATATATTACTTAACAGCAAATCCATCATTTCCAACTTATGATCTTAAACTTAATTAGATGGGGAATTCAGATATAAAGTCAAGGATCTATAATCCGCACACCCATAATCTGCAATTTCCATAATCTGCATTGCTTACCAAATGTAAACAGTTAAACAAATTTACAGATTCCTGATCCAATTTTTTTTTTTTTTAAATAATAATTGTAGAAAAAGTTTATAATAAAACATTATTTTTTTTTTATCTACCACATATACTATTTTTATATACCAGTAAAAACTAAACAGCATTACAGAACACACCTAGGCTAACTGGACATTTAGGGACTAGCTTTTGGTAGATAATACTTGAACTTTTTAGAGCAAGAATTTTATTTCTCAACAAGAGTTAATGACTGTTCATAGAATGCAAGATAAACTTTTTAAAGTTTTAAAACAGACAACACTTGGCTCTATTTTTGAAAAACAAAAAACTTTATAAATATTATTCAATATTCCAAGATGCTGTTTTTCATATTTCATCATAGCTCACTGAATTTTTCCTTTTTTATTATTATTTCATTTTAAAATTGTTTCATTTTTTATTCTAATTAGTAGATTTCATATTTATCTTTTTATATTATACTGAATACTACTTTAAACTGAATGTGAAATTAAAATGTTGTCCAGAAATAAGCATAATCCATAATACTCCATAATCTGCAATATTCTATAATCTGCACAACCTTTGGTCCCAACTTGTGTGGATTAAAGAACTTTACCTGTATATACAGAGAGTGGAGCATCTTGGGATGCATTCTGTTTCAGGAGTTGCAGGACCCAACTTGGACTATTTAGGGCCCCGGCGAAAGCATCATTCTGGGAAGCCCCCTTCTATCTATCCACAGAAATTGTTCGTGAAGTGACTAATACTAAATTTCATACCTATTGTATGCATACATAAATTTCATATTAGGTACTATTCACATCTGCATACAGGGTATCACAAGAAAGATGGTCACAACTTAAAAAGAATACTAATAGAAAAAATGATGTATTAGCTGACAGAAATTTGTTTGCAAACTTTCCCTTTGCTTATCTACGTATGTCATAAGATGTCTAAAAGAAAAAAATCCCTGATGGCTCGGCCTACAGGCACAAGTAGAATTCGAAGATGTAGACCGGGTGCACCTGTTTATCGGGAATTGCAGAAGAAATTACTTTTTTGCCATAATGCGGCAGTTGGGACTTCCCACTTTGAAATCTAGCTGTGTTTGTAGGCGGAGCCAACAAGGATTTTTTTGTTTTCACTGTAGGAGTTGGTCCTATAAGAAACTTGTCAATATAAAAGTTGTATATAATACTATTAAAGTGATTTATAATAAGTTTAAGCGGATTTGATATCTTGCGATTTGACGAAGTTATGAAGTTTTTCTTCTTAAAGCCCTATTCCCCTCCCCCTTCAGGCCATTTTTAATGATATCAAAAATCTGTCATACATAAAATTTCGGCCCTTTTCCTAGAAGTAATAACTTTAAACAGATTCGATACGTATCATAATTAAGAAGTTATTGGGTTTTTTCTGTTTTCACAAAAAGCCTCCCTGTTCTCCCACCCCCCCCGGGCCTGATTTTGCCCGTTAACGAACTTGACCGAGATTTTCTTGATTTTATGTATCAGTTTGGAAGAGATTTGTGCAGAATTATGGAAGTTATTGTGTCCATAAAAAAGTGATATAGAGAGATAGATAGATAAACTTTTGAACTGGGGGTGGTTTTGGGCTCTAGAAGTCATGATCGGCGTAGATCCGTAAAATTTTTTTCAGAAATTCCAACATCGAGGAGAGTGTAACAGGTAGTATTTCTTACGAAATGCACCTAAAATGCACCCAAGCAGTCATATTAACTTGCCTCATTATGAGGAAAATGTCAATAATGAATTTCTCTTGAAAACAATGGAATATACTAAGTTATGATTAAAATTTTAAACATGAGTTTTTTAATGATGTAATTTTTTTTTTTTTAGGTGGTTGGGATGAGGTACGTGTAGCAGAGAAGAGAAAGAGAGGATTGCATTCCTTTCCTAAATCTCTGAAAATATAAGATATATGATATATATATATATATATATATATGAATTTTGGCAAATTTTAACTATTTGGTACGATTTTAACAAAAGTCCTGATTACTCCCATGGGGGGTGCAGGGCAGCTGCCCTGCATAAGTCAGGCTCAGAGGAGTTGTAGTACAAATAAACATTAGTACCAGGGCTCTTGTGGACACGGTGGTGCAAAATTTTAATTAGATTAACTATTGAAAACTAACGATTAAAAGTTTAATCATTACTAAAGATTGTCGATAAAGTTCAATCGTCAATTTTTAGTTGTAATTAAACTTTTAATCATTAGTTTTCAATAGTTAATCTAATTAAAATTTTGCACCACCCTGCTTGTGGAGGATATATGGTGGTATATCGTGTATATCTTCTGTATTTTTTAAAGAAACTCTGTATACCCTCTCTTTTTCAAGTACAGCTATAGCACATACTCTCTACCACGTACAACCTGCATATAGTGTATACCCTCTTGTCTTTTTACAACTGCACCATTAAGATATTACTTCACTCACGAGAAAACACCCGTTTGCTAAGGTTAATCCTATGGGACAGTTATTTTATAATATCTCGTTTGCAATTCAATATTTTAAAAATGATTTTTTTTGCATTGGATAGCTGAGGTCGATTTCAATGCAGGCCGTTTTTTTATTTTTTCGATTTTGTTTACAAGTTTTTTTTATTAAGATACTTTCACTTTTGGAACCAGTTTTGAAAGTAAAATTACTCTCATTGAAAAAAAAAAAACTGTAACCAAAATTGAAGAAGTAAAAAACGACCTGCATTGTGATCGACCTCAGCTATCCAATGCAAAATATATATATATATATATTGAAATGGAAACGGGATATTATAAAATAACTGTCCCATAGGATTAACATTAGTAAGCGTGTGTTTTCGTCTGAGTGAAGTAGCCACTTAATTAGTACCTACTTGTAAGTAGTGATAAATGACAGAGCAATCTACTCACTCATAGGTGTAATATGAAATTTGTGCGATGAACAGATTAGAGTTTATATCACTTTATTTTTGTTTTGAGAGTGTTCCAATAACTTTACTCTACTAATTTATAAGTATTTTCTTTAGTATAAAGAGTAAAAATAAAAAATGTCATACATAGGGTGTCAACGACTTTAATCAATGATTACATCTTGATTTTAATTAACTGATTTAAAAAAAAAAAAAACCTTGATTAAAATAATAAATTTTCTAAATGTTTAAAATGTCATTAAAAAAAAGTATCAAACTCTAAGAGGAATATAATTTGAAAGTTTCTATAGGTATTTTGCCACATGAATAAACAACAACAACAAAATAAAAAAAAAATCTAAATAATTTTTGTAAGCTTAATTCCTTAAGCTTGTATAAAATTAAATACAGTAAGCTTGTAAAAATTTGTTTTCATCTGGCATAAAGGGCATTTTATTTAAAAATGATATTTAAATCTAATATAATTTCCAATGTCATAATTTCCTTTAAGTTCTAACCAAATAATTCATTTTTTTTAAAAATATAAAATGAACATAAGAAGTATAATAAATTTCTGCAAGTAAAAGAATAAATTGCCAGTATCTTATTTTCTCATTCTACTTTTGCAATAATAAATTTATAACAAATTGGGGCTAAAGAAGAATGAAAGAATGACGTCTGCTCAAGAGCTATTGTAAAAGAATGTATAAGAGAAAAGACTGCCACCTAGCTTTCCCCAAATGGCATATATGTTTTAGTTCCAAACTTAACAAGCAAAAATTGTAAAACCAAAAGACAGGAAATGGGGCAAGTTATACATAGTTTAAGGTGCTCAAGATTTAAAGAAAAAAAAAATCCCTGACAACTCGGCCTACAGGCACAGGTAGATTTCGAAGACACAGACCGTGGGGCACCTGTTTATTGGGAATTGCAGAAGAAATGACCTTTTTGGCATGATACAGCAGTTGGGACCAGCCACTTCGAAATCTACCTGTGTTTGTAGACAGAGCCATCAGGGATATTTTATTTATTTATTTTTTTGCTGTACGGGTTGGTTCTATAAAAAACTTGTCAATATAAAAGTTGTCGATAATATTAAGAGGTTTTATAATAAATTTAAGTGGATTTGATATCTTGTGAATTGACGAAGTTATGAATTTTTTCTTCCTAAATCCCTATCGCCCCCCCCCCTTTGGGACCATTTTTAATGATATCAAAAATCTGTCATACATAAATTTTCGGCCCTTTTCCTAGAAGTAATAATAACTTTAAACGGATTCGATGTGTATCATAATTAAGAGGTTAT
The DNA here is from genome assembly GCA_963931845.1 of Maratus michaelseni. Classification (NCBI taxonomy): domain Eukaryota; kingdom Metazoa; phylum Arthropoda; class Arachnida; order Araneae; family Salticidae; genus Maratus; species Maratus michaelseni. The sequence continues at coordinate 260,343,076 of OZ007598.1, forward strand.
GGTTTTTTTTCTGTTTTCACAAAAATCCCCCCCTCCCCCATCGGTTCGATTTTGCCCATTAACAAACTTGACACAGATTTTATGCCCCTTGATTTTATGTAGCAGTTTGGAAGAGATTTGTGCATAATTATTGAAGTTATTGTGTTCATAAAAAAGTGATATAGATAAACTTTTGAACTGGGGGTGGTTTTGGGTTCTGGGAGTCATGATCGGCATAAATCTGCAAAAATTTTCTAGACATTCCAAGATAAGGGAGAATGTAATAGCTAGTATTTCTTATGAAATCTACCTAAAAATGTATTTTTACTACTTAAAAAGCTATTTATGCAATTATGATTTAAATAATATTTATGACAATAAATAACAATTTACTGGTTAAAATAGCTCTCTTACGATAATTACGAATGCCTTCGTAAATGGGTCATTTTCAGATAAAGGGAAATTTTATGTCTTTTGTTAAAAAATGTGAATTAATCTAGTCAACTATGAACGTTTAAAACTTTTGTGAACATTTTTGTTCAAGCACTGCCAAAGACACTAGTTTATATATGAAAAAAAAGAATTCCAATGTCTCAAAAACTTGTAAAGTTGTAAATGTCATTACCAACGTTTGTCCCAAACTTCAGTTTTTTTTAATTGAAACTCTTATTTTTAAGATTTGGAAAATTTTAAAACAAATGCAATAATTATGTGAGTATATTTCATGTCTCTATGTTTTATACATTTGACGCTTTAGGCAAAACAGAAAACATTTCCTATTAATTATATTTATTTTAAGTTTGTCCCTAGCATTTATTGCCATTACTATGCTCCACAGTAATGTTTCTTTCTGTTCTCCACTATATGTCGTTTTGATAGGGAAACATTCTTAGATTCATATGGAAACATTCATAGGTTGTACAGTTCCACATATAGTAGATCTTTATAACACAATTCTATATAATGCAATTCTCTATATAACACACAACTTCTCAGACGTAAACAATGAATTTACCAATGACTGGGTTCACTGACCAGCTTCATCTGCCATCTTGTTTCAAAATAGCACACTTAAAAATTTGAAACTGAAAAAAATGATGAAAAAATTAGAAATATACTTTTTTTTTCTTGTTGGACCATGATATGAGGATTACAGAACATTTTTTGTTTCACCTTTCTCATAAAAAGTGGCTGAAATATAGCAGTTTGAAGTTCCAGGAGAGCTGACATTTTGGAAAAAGACAGCAGATTAAAAATAAACACTAAGAAATTAAATAAATAATATTTTCAATTTGAGCCCAAAGACTGGTATAAAAATAGAGCCCGAACCCATTTCGGACTGGGTTGAGCCCATCTCATCTCTACTTCATACCAGTTGTGTTAGCATAATTAACACAGTCAGCAAAAGAGACAGGTAGAAACCAGCCTATCTTGATCACATGACAGTCAAAAGAGATAGAGGTATCGTGGTTTGTCTCTTTTGTTGGCTGCGATAATAGAGTACTGACATCAGTACAAATGGTGATAGAGATATAGCATGATAAAATTTAGTTCAGTTAGAATATTCACATTTAGCAATTTTCGCCAATCAATGAAAATATACTTGAAATCTTTTGTACAGCCCTGTATATTATTTGAAGACTTTTGTACACATCACGTATTAAGCTAAAAGGCTACTTAAAATTCACTCGCAGCAATTACCAACCATAAATGACAATGCATATTTTTCTTTGTGTAGCCCTGTATATGAATTTATTTATATTTCACAAACTTTTATTAGTCTACAAAACATAGTTCAGCAGTAAATGGTTAATGCAATTAAAAACTACCCATAAGCTATTCACTCCTGTCAAGTCTTTAATGCTTACGGATTCCCTTGTGTAGCCGTGTATATTAATAACTGAGTTTATAAACACATACTTACTATGAAAAAATTTAGTTAAACTTAAAAACGCAAACCAAAGTTGAAACCCACTTATCACACATAGACTCTAAATATCTCACCTGTACTGTAACCGATATCTTTGTGTCTCCCTATAAATAAATGCAATGCACACCACACTTTCAAGAGAGCAATTTATAGTGCACCCCAGTAATGCATATAATTTTCATTATGTTTGAAATAGTGAAATATCATTATATAAAACTCTGCAAACGATTTCCCCCCATAGAACAATGTGTAACAGAATTCTTTTGTTTGACCCTGTTAATGAATAATTAATGTTTTGCATATCATATTCTACAAAAAGCATGTTTTAATGTGCTTCATAATTATATATCAATTTCATCATGTTTTAAATGACATAGCATCACAAAATGCACTTGAAACGATTATTTCCCATTGACTGTAATGTAATGGAATACTTTTGACTGTTCCTGTAAAAAAACTAAGTGCTACAAACTTCAGTTGAAATAGGGAACATGCTATAGTAAACGACAATAACATACAAAAACTTCAAGGCAATCCAAGTATATTTACGCAAGTTAGAGCATGAACAGACAAACCAAAGTCATAAACACTTTTCAACTAGGTTGGAAAGTGTTAAAAAAAAGATATGCTAAATACAAAATTGTGAGATGTTATGGGCAATTTAACCTGCACTTCCTTTAAAAGCTTGCTAATTACTGGGGCCTTTTACATTAAAGCTAAAACTATTATAAAAATCAGGCCCGTAACTACTGCCGGGGCCCCCAAGTCCGAGGGGCCCCAAACTGATGGTTAGAAATGCATTGTATTTTAATATCGAATCTAACTTCCTATAAAACACCCAGCACCTAGCTAAAAGTTAATAATATGTACACATTTATGTGCTACAGTAAATGTTTTTGCGTGTCCGTTCATATACTCCCTACGCTTCGCATGTAAAAGCAACTCTAGAGCAGACAGCAGAATGTCGAGTCGAATGTGTCATGTCGCGTCAGGTGTCTGCAGAATGATGAGTCAAGTGCATATCAATCAACAAGGCTGATCATTTTCAAGTAACTATTATATGTACCAGCACAAAGTCAGGGTTGAAGCTTAAAAGAAGTTGGTTATGTTACTCAAAAAATTAGATTTTGTTTACTGCCTGCCATGTTGGTTGTTACCTCAGTTCCAATTGGAAGCACTCGAATATAGCAATCATATATTACCGTTTTCAACAACCGAAGTTCGAGACTGGAAGTATATTTCAGTTCATGAAGCATCCAAAAGCCACACACACTCTTGTGCAGTTTATGAGCAGTGCCGGAAACATGGTACTTTAGAAGACATTTTCGACAAAAATTTGGAGAATGAAAGAAGCTTTTGGCGAAAAGTTCTTCAAAGAATCCTAAACGTGACCTTAACACTTGCAACATGTAATCTCGCATTTCGTAGATCTAGTGAAAAGTTAGAATGTAGCAACAAAGGAAACTTTCTCTCGATAGTTCAGCTCTTGTAAAGGTATGACCCAATACTGCAAGAATTGATTCAGCATCCGCAAGGGACTATGAAATACCTCAGTCCTAAAATTCAGAATGAACTTATAAACCTATTAGCCAGCCTTAGAAATAAAAAATGAAATAACCGTTGAGCTTCAAAACTGCTTGTATTTTTTCATTGATTTTAGATACCACTCAGGACATTGCTAAAGTTGATGAGTTAAGTGAAGTTTACAGGTATGTCAAAATAGTTAATGATGAAGTAGGGACACGCATTGATATCAAAATATATGAAACTTTTGCATCGTTTAGAGAAGTAAAAGATCAGCCTGCCCAAGGTCTTGCAGAAGAAATACTTACTTCATTGGAAGAGAAAAACTTGGATTTGACCAAATGTCGTGGACAAGGCTACGACGGGCTGCAGTCATGAGTGGGGCATATAGTGGAGTGCAGCAGCATATTAAAGAAAGAGCCCCACATGTATACTTTGTGCACTGCGCTGCACACAACCTTAATTTAGTATTAAATGATGCTGTGGAAGGAAAACGAGCGGTCTGACAGTATTTTGAAACCATTCAAAATGTGTATTGCTTTTTTGGTCATAGTATTTTGCACTGGCAAGACTTGAAGTCAGTGTACGACATCAAGGCTCAGACTGATTCACTGAATTTGAAAGTAACACTGAAAGCTTTTAATCCAACTCACTGGGCTGGTAGACATGAGGCAGTGTATGCATTGAAATACAGGTTTTGTGACGTGTGGAAAAGCCTTAACCCGCATAACTTTGACTTCCAGGAAAAGCAAGGAAAGAAATAAAACACAGTAGCTAAAAAACAAACTTGAAAGTTTTGATTTTGTATTGCTTTTACTTGTGCAGTGCAAAGTTTTCAAGTCTCTCAAAATCCTTACAATCTGAAACCATGGACCTGTTGTATGCATATGAGTTATTGGGTAATTTATTGTTAAGGATAACCGAAATACGTGGAAAGTTTGAAGAACTTATTTCTGAAGCATCAGATGTTTGTAGTCGATGGGGAATAAACAAAGAAATTCACCAGAACAGACTAAGGAAAGTGAAAAAACACTTTGATGAGTTGAGTGAAGACGAGAGACTAATAGACCCAAAATCTTGTTTCCAAGTCACTGTGTTCTATCCAATGATAGACGCACTTTGTACTCAACTTGATCACCGTTTTGAAGGGATGAAAGCTGTTCTTGACACTTATCAAGTAATACAACCTGATTTTTTAGCCAATACAAGCGGAAGTGATATTCACAAAAAAGCAGTTGATTTCGTTAATAAGTTTCCATATGATGTGAGTCCAGCCTTACCTTCACAATTATGTTCAATGAAAAATTCGTTTCAAAACAAACTGGAAAAAATGAAAAGTGTTAAGGAATTTGCTCGGGCGGTGGTCACAAAAAAGGACACCTAATTTTAATTCCAAAACTGACAAACGGCACCAAGAATATTTAATTAAATTTTTCCTTTTATAAAGTATTAGAAATTCAGCAAGTTTTTATTTTGTAAATTCTGGTGTCGGTCGATTATTTCATCATTTTAAAAACAAAAATTACTCCGCGCCAGAAAGGGTTATATAATAGTCGAACACAGTTCGCTTTCATCAAGCTATCCAGATGTTTACACAGCGTGCATTATGTATTTGACTGTTCCTGTGACAGTATCTAAGGCTGAACAGACCTTTTCCAAGCTGCAATTGATTAAAAATTACTTGAGAAGTACAATGGCTCAAGAAAGACTCAGCAGCTTAGCTTTGCTTTCAATTGAGAATTATTGAGCTCAACAAATCAACTTTGACAAAGTAATTGATGAATTCGCTTCTTTGAAAGTTAGGAAACAAATGTTTAAAAATTAATCAAATATAGCTAATCTTTAATCTTTTCAATCTACACTACTTTCCATGCATCAGTTACTGATTCCTTGTCTTTTAAGCAAAGTATGCATTTTAACAAACTTAATTTACATCTATTGTAACTATATCTTTAATCTTCCTTAAACTTTTATTTAGAAAAGTCACATTTTAAATTATCAATTAAAAGTTTTCCGCTAGTTTAATCTAGTTCTAAATAATGACTAACAAAAATGTAAATAATTTTTAAAAATTATTATTCCCATTCATTTGAATAAAAATTGTGTACGTTTATGTTAGGCGTTTTCTATAGCTTCCTCATACCATTAACCCATTCGGGACCATGGGTGCATATATGCACCCTTAAAAAGAGCATACAGAATTTGTTTTTGGCACCAGTAAAAAATAAAAGTAATATTTGCTTTCTCTACTTATTAAAAGTTACTGTTTTAAGTTTTTTTATGTTAACAACAGTGTAGCGAATATTTTACCACGTATTTTTAATGTGTGATTTTATAAAATTTTAATAAACATACTCTTTTTAGAAATTGTACTTTTGTAAGTATTTTGCTTTTGTATTATTCACATTTTTATAAAACATTTTTACAACCATACGCACTGAATATTTAATTTCCAAAACTTGTATCATAAAAATAATCCATTTAATAATTTGTTAATTGTATAAGCTAGATAAATACTTGAACATTTGGCTTAACTGAACCTTTTGTAGCTAGTTTTGTTACCATTGCATGGACCAATAGATAAAAATTTTTTTTTGTCGAATTGGAATAAATCCCCATGCATATAAAAAGAAAGAAATATTGAGGGGCCTCACTATGAAGTTTTGCCCCGGGCCTCCAAGTTTATAGTTACGGCCCTGATAAAAATGAAAAGAAAACTGTAATTTTAAATATTTTTTGTACATATTTTTAACAAAAAACTAATAATTTATCAAAAATATTTTATAAAAATATTTCATGATGTTAAATTTTATTTATTCTTTTCGTTTTAAATTTTATTTATTTTATGAAAAATTTGTAAAATTTTTAATTGCATAGTTCTTAAAAATCCAATGAAATATAAAATGTGCAGTTTTTTTCTATTCTAGTTATCCTGTATGTATAAAATCTTTAAACAATCTTGATTCTTATTGAGTAAATATTTCAATTACTAGATTTTAAATTATTATTAAATTGCTAAAAAATCTCAAAAACATAACATCATGAAATATTGTTATAAAATATTCTTGTTAAACTATCAGTTTTTTGTTAAAATATGTACAAAAAAATATTTAAAATTCCAAATTTCTTTTTATTTTCAGTATAGTTTTAGCTTTAATGTAAAAGATCCCCATAATTAGCAAGCTTTTAAAGGAAGTGCAAAAACATAGCATCGATATAAACGATAAAAATCGTATAAAATATCGATATAAATAAATCGTATCGTTTCTCTGCGACACCGTCACGGAAGCGTCGTGCATCATCGTAGGCTACGGCGACACACTTCTGTTTTGGAAGTGGCGCTAGTGTGCGCTAACAAATTTAACACTATCTCATGGAACTTAATATTTAATGGCTTTGGATATAATAGCGATAGTCTATCTTTGGTTGGTATGGTGGTAATGAATATTTTGGATCTTGAAGCAAGCTAATGAAAAAAGTAGATTATTATTTTGTATGAACAAATACAATTTTACTATTTTTTTTCGCTATTTCTTATTACAATTTTGCTTTTTATCCTTTTTTGGGGAAAAAATTTGTATGAAATATGCTGAAACCCAGAAACTCCTGTCTGTTTTCGGCTTTTGTTCAAAAATCCAGATTTTTGTTGCTAATCCTACCGCAGAGAGGGCAATTCCTTCCTTTGTGTATGATTTAATTGCATGTAAAGAAAGCTGAAAACGTATAATTATTAAGCTACAAATAATTTATAGAAAAAGAATCGACTTCGGGGATTGTTTCTTATTTTATTGTGTTTATTTATTGCATTCTAGTAGTCATATTTTAGCAAGAATGCTTTGGTATTGGCACACGAAGAGTTACTACAATATGTTTTTCTGGTAACACTTTATTCTTATTCATACTCATTTAAAATGTGATTGCTGTCAGTATCTCTAATTTTGATGTGTAGCAGATGATCATTGATCATATTAAAATATGCCCCTGTAAAAAAAAGGTATACTCCCTGACAGGGGTGGGAAAATACATTATTATACTCGCCACTGGCGAGTGGATTTTGTGATGGGGTGAGTGAATTTGAAAAACTGCAGGTCATAGAAGATATGCTAAAAACTGTATTTTTTTTTACTAATTAGCTGTATGTTGCAACTTTCTGAATTACTGCGATGTAAACATTGTACTACATTCTATCCTATAGTAAGCTTTCCTCTGTAGTATGTTACATTCTTTAATTTTATAGAAAAAAAATATGAAAATGCATTGTAATTATAGTAATTAACTATTTTTGCATTGGTGTGCATTTTGTCCTAACGATTTTCACCTGTACATTGCATCTTGCTGGTTAGTAAAGTAAATTCTTGGCAGGTAAGATTTTCTGAAAATTCCTCACCCCTGCTCCCTGATAATGGAACTTTCATTGTCAATCTGCAGCCCAGCAATGCATTGCCAAGCTTGGTTTCATAATAAGAAATGTAATCAATATAAACAGAATTTGCATTTATAAATAAAGTATATAGTGCATTTATAAATAAAGAGAACAATAAATCTAAAGATATAATTTACTTTTTATCGTTTTGTTCTCAAGCAGTTAAAATAATCTGGCAGCACTCTGCCATGCTGCAATGTTTCTGCTACTGGGAATTCACTATATGAGGGCTAGTTTAAATTATAAAGTAGTGTTCTGTACTTAAAAAATCAGGGCTGTTGTGGAGAGTCTATGCAGGTGTTTGGGACCCAGTTTGTGAAAAATAAAAGTTATTTTTGTGAAATTTATTATATTTTTGTGAAAAATAACATTTTGTAACAGAAGATGAAATTCAACTACTCAAATTCAAATGAAGCATTTAATAATAATTTCTTCTTTAAGTCCTTCTGGTAAAGTTTTCCTTTCTGGTGAACTTATTTTGTTTGCAATTGTCATATTTTAAAACTTGAACAAAATGAAAATAATTGAGAGTATGTTTTTATGGAATGGAATTTTGTGAAGGGACCTATTTTCTTAAATGGATTTTTGCGAAGGGTCTCTAAATAGGCCCGAAATTTTTCTTGGATTGACCGCTGATATGCCATGTATACCTCCTAAATATTTTTAAGAAACTGTATACAAGTTATTACTTAAATAAAGCTATATAACATATTTCCTCTGATGTAAACGCTCTCCCTCCCCCCCACCTGCCAAGAATTACAGCATTGTTAAAAACATATTCAAATCTCTTGACAATTAGTCAAGTTTTATGAAAGTTGAAGCCTATATCGAAAAAAGAAAGAAAGAAAACAAAAATAAAGAGAAACATACCAGTTTTGTTTTCTAACAAATTTTATTTATGGGATTGCTACCAGAACAACCCCTTTTGATATAAAAAAAAATAATAATATGAAAATCAGAGTAGTATTTGTTCAAAAGTTATACATGAACATACATTAAATAAAAGGATATACAAACAAATTTGATAACTTCCTTCATGAGAAGTCTGTTAAACATTAATTTGAATTATTAATTGTTTAAGTTTAAAAAAAAAAAAGTGTGTTAATATTTATTGAATGTCTAACGAGAAAATATGCAGTATAGAAATTACTTGTAAACTGATCATAAAGTAAAATTCATATTTTTAAGTGGAGTGAAGACTCATCCCCTAAATTTGTAAATGGAAGAGGCTTATATGGCATATTTATGAATATTTGGTATATGGCATATATATGATGTATATAATAAGTTTGGCGATGACTTTAGCAAAATTGTAACTGACAATCTTGGCATAATCATAATTTTGAGTCAACTATAGCAAAGAAGTTATGCAAAATGCAATTAAAAACCCACTTTGTCATCTTTCTCTTTTTTTTTAATATTCTTACAAACACTTAAATATGCCAGGCAATGTTTTCACTGCTTTGAAAGGTTCTATATCTGGCTATAATTCAAACAACTTCTTACTTAGAAAATCCATATACTTAAAGCTAACCTGCTTTTTAGTTTTTCATGCAAAAATGCCTTTTATACGCATGCACGAGCATTCAGCTAATCAGCTAGAGGCTTTTACTATCTTCAGACGCGATGTTTCAGCCAATGAGGTGAAGGCTTTTTCCTCTCTCTAGAAGCGTATGTGGATTACGATTCCATTTGGTTGTTCGGTTGTTGAAACTTTATGGATTTCTTTTATTAAGGTATTTTTTCATTTTACCATATTTATTTTCTTTTTAAGTCGTATGTATTTTACTACTTTGAATTTTTTATAACTAACCCTTTTTTTGAGAGAGAGAGAGATTTTGTGGCACGAAATTCTGCTAATCGTTTCCGATGTAAACAAACTATTAATATGCAAGTGTAAAATTTCAGTTTTTTAAACTTTTAATATGTAATTCTGTGTGATATGATTAAATTCAGGTTTTCTCAGCGACGATCACAGTATTTTTACCAAATAATTTTTGTATTAATCAAGCTTTTTTGGTTATTAAGTATAGCTAAACACGAAAGAAAACTTTGTTATTTTAAGATTTTGATGTGAATTATTTGCGTATATTTATAAGGCGAGTTTCACTGAATAATTCAAGAAAAAAAAAATCTCATCATTATACATATTTAGTTATGCATTATTAATTATTTACTTGGCCTTTACTTTTAATATTTCAAACTTACAGTTGAATGTAACTATTAAAACATTTGAAATACTGTATTCGTAAAATGAAATTTCAGCTTAAACACTCGACAATTACTTTTAGGTTAAATTCAGGTTTTCTCAGTGACGATCACAGTATTTTTACCAAATAATTAAAAGTATTACATGCATCCATCTATCTATCTATCTATCTATATTAGAAATTGTGCAGGTTTCTGGTCACTGTTTTGTTTACATATTTTAAACAAAAATTTCAATTTAATAATGCACTGAAAATTATAATGAATGCTTACAATTAAACACAACAACACAAAACAAAAAATTTCACAAAAACACATTATTTCCCCGATATTTTCCCACAACTAATCAATAAATTTCATGTTATTTTATTGCGATTTTAAACCATGAACTTTAGTACTTTTCTGTTATACGGACACTATGCCAAAATGTATGTATGTATGTAAATGTATGTATGTATGTTTGGCGACAATGGTGTACGTATAACGGAAAAGTGCCTGAATTATTATTTATATATATATATATATATGAAATATAAACATAATTGGCGACACAGCAAGTTTTCTGGATTTCTCCCTGGCTCTCTAACCACATTGTTAACAAAACAAAAAATTCACGAAAAACACATTATTTCCCCGATATTTTCCCACAACTAATCAATAAATTTCATGATATTTTATTGTGATTTTAAACCATGAACTTTAGTACTTTTCTGTTATACGGACACTATGCCAAAATGTATGTATGTTTGGTGACAATGGTGTCCGTATAACGGAAAAGTGCCTGAATTATTATTTTTTTATATATATATAAAATATAAACATAATTGGCGACACAACAAGTTTTCTGGATGTGAAAGGCGGAGATGAATTTCATTCATTCAATGACCCTTTTAAAAGTTTCCAGTTTGGATTGAGTGCACATGAACATAGAAACCGATACCTATTTCTATGTTCATGATTGAGTTATTTGGATATCTTTTCGTATAGCACAGAAAATCATTTCTCCCGCTTTCGTAATACAGATAAATTCTGGTGTATTTTTTTTTCTTCTTTTTATATCATAAGTACTTTTCTACTTTAAATTTTTTTAACCTAATAGTAATTGTCACGTTTCTAAGCTGAAATTTCATTTTTCAAATGCAGTATTTCAAATGTTTTTAATAATTACATTCAGCTGTAAGTTTGAAATATTAAAATATTAAAAGTAAAGGTCAAGTAAATAATTAATAATGCATAACTAAATATGTATAATGATCAGAATGACATATTAAAATGTGTACAGAATGATATGAAAATTTTAAAAAACTGAAATTTTGCACTTGCAACTTAATTGTAAATTTCATTGTTTACATTGGAAACGATTTGTGGCTTTTAAGAATTTGCGGAACTTCGTGTCACCAAATTACTAAATCTCTCTCTCTCACTCTCCAAAAAAAAAAGGGTTAGTTTAAAAAAATTCAAAGTAGCAAAATACATACAACACAAAAAGAAAATAAATACGGTAAAATGAAAAAATTAATAATAGAAATCCATAAATTTTCAACAACGACATCAAACGAACGTATCTCATCTTTCGTTTGTGATAAGGAACGCTCCTTTGACCCCCTCCACTCATTGGCTGAATTGTAAAGGGGAAAATTGGGGGACAAAATGACTACAGCATTTCTGAGAAAAGAAAAAATCAGAAAATTTTCTGAAAGGTTTCAGCACAGGGAGAGAGGGTAAATGCTCTCTCGGCAATAATTATTTTGTGTTGCAAGTTGGGTTAACTGTCTTTATGGTTCGAGTCAATTTCAGACTGAGTGTAGATTTCTGCAAGTTGGATTTGGGTTAACCCGATTTTTCAAAAGTTAGTTCAAGTTCAGTATATTATTTCAGATTAAAACTATACCTATCAGGGCTTGAATTTCAGGGCGGGATTCGCGCCGAAAATTTTGAAATCCCGTCCAAAAAAGATCATGAGCGGGAGCCTCCCGCCCAAAAAATTTCAGCATTTTTGGAGAAATTTGCATTATTTAATTTACCTGCAACCGAACGATAAATTTCGTGATTTTTTTCCCCGGAAACCGATTGACGGACTTTGTTTTTTCCGCGACTGATCGACGAACTTTGTGGTTTTTTCCGTGACAGATCAACGAACTTTGAGTTTTTTCTGTGACAGATCGACGAACATTGCATTTTTTAAGCGACTGATCGACGAACCTTGCGTTTTTTGGGGACATATCGACGAACTTTGCGTTTATTCCGCAATCGATCGACGAAATTTTTCTTTTTTCCCTGACTGATCGACGAACTTTGCATTTATTCCGCAATCGATCGACGAAATTTGCTTTTTTCCGCAACTGATCGACGAACCTTGCGTTTTTTGGGGACAGATCGACGAACTTTGTGTTTATTCTGCAATCAATCGACGAAATTTGCTTTTTTTCCCCGACTGATCGACAAACTTCGCGTTTTTTGGTGACAGATCGACGAACTTAGCGTTTTTTCCGCGACAGATCGATGAACTTTGCATCTTTTCCACGATCGATCTGTGAATCTCAATCAAGTAAAATCTAAAGTCAGAAATTTATTTAACAACCTAATTGTTAAGGGTCCCTAACACATTTAATGGAACTTGAAAAATACACTGCATATATAAAACTTAACTTTCTTCCCTTTTTTATAATAAAAATAAACATTTTACATAATCATTCTCAGTTGACTTAATTTTTTCAATGGTATTTTGTCATGTCTGCATTAATGTAATTCTTTAAATAGCACGTAAAATAATAGTGGGGTTTAAAGATTTTTTTTCTCCCTCCCAAACATTACAACTCCCCTCCATTTAAAAATGTTGGTAGGGAGACTCCCGTCCTTGGAAAAATTGAATTTCAAGCCCTGCCTATAATATGTTTGTGTGTATTGAGGTTTTTATAGATGTTTGTGTGTATTGAGGTTTGTATAGATGTTTGTGTGTGTGCTGTTTTTAATAAAGACAGTTTCATTTTTCACACGAACCTTTCAAAAAATTCACATTCTTTGCGCAATCCTTTAACAAAATTCGCATTTTTTTCGTGATTCTTTAATGAAATTCGCATTTTTTTCTGTATCTTTTTTTTGTCAAGATTCACAATTTTTTCAGCTATCCTATGACGTAATTCGTGTTTTTTTTCAGCGATAATTTGACGAAATTTGTGTTTTTTCTGAGATTTTTTTTTTTCACGAAATTTGCGTTATTTTCCACGATTCTTTTATGAAATTTGTGTTTTTCTGTGATCCTTAGACGAAATTTTCTTTTTCGCAATAATAATCACATTTTCTCTGCTGCCTTTTGATAAGATTCATGAATTTTCAGCAATCCTTCGATGAAATTCGCGTTTTTTCAGCAATCTTTGAAGAAATTCGCATTTTTCTCGCGATACTTTAACGAAATGTGCGTTTTCCAGCGATTTTTTGATAAAATACATTTTATTCCGCAATTTTTAGGCGAAATTTGGCAAGAACTCATATCTTTTGATGAAATTTCCTGTTTTGCGATTCTTTGACAAAATTTGCTCATCTTTTGCGTAAATCGCATTTTTCTGTGGCCTTTTAACAAAATTCACGTTTTACATGATCCTTTGATGAAATTAGTGTTTTTCTCGTGATCATTTGACGAAATCTAGGATTTTTTCCCGCGAAGATTGATTATATGTTTTTAGTCTGCAGGTGCCCTAAAAAGTTTGTGACGTCTGTCGCTGCATTGCACGCATTCTGCCACGGTGTATCAAACAAACAAAATTCATCCTAAAGAATTATTGTTTCATTTCTGGAAATGAACAACCGTCAACTCATTGGCTGAATTATAAAGGGTGAAATGGGTAGGCACTGAGTATCATCTATACTATCTATACATCTATACTGGGTCTGTAAGCACAAAACTCTGCATGCAGACGACGGACATAAGTGCTTTTGGTATAAAAAATTCAGAAGGGGAGTTTTTAAAATTCACAACATTTTGCGGGAGAAGAGGGGTACAAACGAATTTAAAAAATGAGTCCGCATCATTAATTATGGCGGCTGGGGGGAGGGGGGGGAGTATGTTTTGCCCACACGGGGCGGAGACTTTTTTTTGCTGACACCACTCATATGATATATCGTTCGAAATGCCTGCGACTGCCTTTTCATGTTATGCATCTGTGTGGTCCATCCCCCCCCGCCAATTGGGGCACTTTTCTAAATTTTGCATATACCACTCATGTTATATATCGTTAAAAAGGTCTGTGACCGCTTAATCATATTATGCATCTCCAATGTCCATCCCCCCACTTTGCCCCCCCCTCAAGGGGGTACTTTTGTAAATTTTGCACAAACCCTTCATGTTACGTATTGTTGGAAAGGTCTTTGCTTATTCATGTTATGCATCTCCGGGGTCCATCCCGCCACTTCCCCCCCCTTAAGGGGGGCACTTTTCTAAATTTTGCAGACAACCCTCATATCATATATCGTTGGAAAGGTCTGTGACTGCTTAATCATGTGCATATCTCTGATGTCCATCTCCCCACTTTGCCCCCCCCCCAAAGAGGTACTTTTCTAAATTTTGCACACAACCCTCATGTTATATATCGTTGGAAAGGTCTGTGACCACTTAATCATATTATGCATGTTCCGTGTCTATCCCCTACTTTAACCCCCCCCAAGGAGGTACTTTTTTTAATTTTACACACACCCCTCATGTTACATATCGTTTGAAAGGTCTTTGACTGCTTATTCATGTTATGCATCTCCTTGGTCCATCCCGCCATTTCCCCCTCCACAAGGGGGCACTTACCATTTACTTGCACAACAGCGCTAAATGTGTCAGATGAAAGAAATTCTGCGAGTGCATGTGCCAATGAAACTTAGCCAATTGCTGTTCTTCAACCTACCTTTAATTCAAAGTGGGTTTTTTATTTATTTGAATTATTCTGCAAAAGTTTCAAACATTTTAAAGCAGCTATGAATTTTATTTTTATGGTACTATCAAGTTTTTTGCCGTCAAATTTTGACGGGTTCAATCTAGTAATTAATTAAAAACATGAGCATTATTTGAAATTTTTACAAATTCAGCAATTTTTTGGGGTGGAGGGGGGGGGGAAGAAATAAGAAATTCTAACTTTTGTAGTTTCTTTGTGCTTGACACATCTTATTGGCAAATAATGAGACAATATGCTAGAACTTTCCTAAAAGTGTCATTTGAATTTGACCCTTGGAGTAGCATATCATTGTTTTTTAAGCCATCATTGCTCTTTACAATAAAAAACATTGCGTTTAGCCATTGTAATATAAAATGTGCCACACATATATTTCTTAAAAAATACTCTTTTATTAAATATTTTTTTATTTAAAAATAGTTTGTTTTATATTTAAAAGTAGGTGTCTGGGCATAACTTTTGTGTTTTGACTATATAAGACAGGGTGTCAAAATTTGGCTGCCGGATTATACTAAAATTTTATAGTAAACATTTCTTTATCTACTTATCAAATTTCTATGATTCAAGAAGTCGACTACAGTATAAGACCCATTATACAAAATTCTGAAATCTGGAAAAAAAATTCTGAAATTATAAATTTTTATTAAAATTTTGCAGATACCTGAAATTTTTCAAAAATTTTACGGATTCCTAATTTTGTAAGTCCATTGCTTCAATGTGTTAACCACTAAAATAATATGTTATTTCAGTGTTGTAGGCTGGGGACCACAGAGCCTCTCCTTTACAAAGTTATTCAGAGATGTTCTTTGAGGGAGACACAAGAGGACATGTAATTTTTCTGCCAATTATTAAATTTCAGCTGAATTCTTCAATCAGTCATGGGGGGAAAAAAATGAGAATCTAGTCAAACAGTAGTGGGAAAAAAAAATCAGGAATTTTGTCGAATGATCTCTGAAAAAAATCGCTAAATTCTGAAGTTTAGTCAAACAGCCGCAAGAAAAGAAATTGAGAATTTCATCAAACAGTTGTAGGAAAAAAAAATCACGAATTTTGTCAAACAATTGTAGAAAAAATCATAAATTTTGTCAATTGGTCCAAATGTGAAAAAAAAAATCACGAATTTTGTCAAACAATTGTAGAAAAAATCATAAATTTTGTCAATTGGTCCAAATGTAAAAAAAAAATATCAAGAATTTTGTTAAACAGGTGCAGAAAAAAATCACTAATTTTATCAATCAGTCCCAGATAAAATCGTGAATTCCGTCATTTGGTTGCGAAAACAAAAATAATTTTGTCAAAAAATTGCTGAAAATAATTGCGAATTTTGTGAAACATTCAGGAATAAAGTTGCAATTTTTGTCCAAAGGTCATGGGGAAAAAAATTGTGAATTTTGTCAAATGATTGTCGAAAATATGAGACAAATTTCGTCAAGAATCTTTAAAAAAATCGTGAAATTTGGGAGAAGGGGAATTTTGAATTTCGGGAGGCCCTGAAATCCGAAAATTTGGCCCCAAGGTTTCAGGATAATGAATTCTATACTGTATTTCTTTTAAAAATTAGTTGTACCTGGCAGGCCACAGTTTGACTCCCCTGGGGAGTATAG
This sequence comes from Maratus michaelseni, assembly GCA_963931845.1. Classification (NCBI taxonomy): domain Eukaryota; kingdom Metazoa; phylum Arthropoda; class Arachnida; order Araneae; family Salticidae; genus Maratus; species Maratus michaelseni. The sequence continues at coordinate 260,359,678 of OZ007598.1, forward strand.
GAGTTGCTTTGAATGTTATTTAGTTACATTGAGGAGATATTTTAAATGTAATTTAATTACATTTACAGAAAAAAATGACTATTTTTTATCAAAGCTTAATATAATTCTTTAAAAAAAAAAACTCTTTTATTAAATGTTTTTTATTTAAAAAAAAGTTTGTTTTGTATTTAAAAGTATGTGTGTGAAGCCCCAAGGGTCAGACCATAGGGATTGTAATTCAATTTTTTTGCACCGCTTACTCCATGAGTGTATAATATTGCGAGATAAGCACATATTTCATCGAATGGACAAAGTCCAGCTCTCAACTGTCAGAACTTGTCTAGCTTCAGTTTCCGTACACTTTCTTATATTATCTAACATAGATATATCCACAAAAAGAAACCAGGAGCTTAGTACAGATTCATCAACATTTCGTTTTGCAAAATTAGTAGGAACGCTAGTTTCTCGTAATATATTTCTTTCAGAAATTCGACCTGAAAGAGAAGTTGCTTTGAAAGGCTTCCATTCTGTTCCACCTCGAGCTACATAAGTGTAAAATATTTCTTGGTACATCAATCTTATCATCAATATGACTTTCATCAGATTCTTGTGATTCATTTTTCTGTAATAGAATTTAATTATCTGAATCTTAATTCAGAAAGCGCACCACCATCCCATTCATTTTCGGATAATTCTCTCAGTAGATTAGCAATTTCTTTGGGACTGATGCCTTTTTTGTGATACATAATTCTGAAAAAAAATACCCTCTAAAAGTATGAAAAAATCTCCCAGGAATAAAACATTTTCAAATGCTTTCAAATATGAAAAAAACACAAAGAAAAGGACTGGAGACCTTTGGTTGCCTGACTAGGATTAAACCATTTCTCAGTGTTGAATACAGACACTTTTCTCCAGGAGGGATATCTGGGGTTCCGAGGGGGGGGGGACATTATAGAGTTCCGGAAGGGGGGGATTTCACTTTTTGACCATTGAAAGCATAAAATTTAAAATTTTCCGGGTGGGACATTGCAATGCTCCGGGGGAGAATGTCCCCCCAAGCCACCCCCTGAATTCAACACTGCTATTTCCCCCCCTTTATGAGGGGTGGAAAGTATAATAGACCTTCCATAATTGAAAGAGATTGAAATCAAGGTTACATGAACTGGAAAGAAAGAAACAAGTAAACTATTTTTTTTAATATTCTACTTTGGTGTCGAAATAACACCAATGGACATTCTAGGTAAATTTACCTGTACCTTCTATAAAAATTGAATCACATAAAAAAAATCTCGACAATTTGTTTATTATGTGAAATGATTAAAAGTCACTATATTTGAAGAATATAGGTGAAAAAATGTGATAGCAAGATACGGCTAAATTCGGTTTGGTGTCAAAATGACACCAGCGGACGTTCTAATGTTACAGTAGAATTGCCCAATTTTTTTTGTGTTGTGTTTCATTATTCTTACTAAATAGTTACCTCTGGCATGTAGAATGTGTTACCACATTATTCCAGTTTTACATGTAAAACACACATAAAAACATCAAAGCCTATTGGTGAGAGCTACAATAATTGCTCAACAAATCCCAATAATTTAGCCTAGTGATAAAATTTCTTTTCTTATTTTGAAGTGGTTTTATTTCAAATTATTGATGCTACAAATTGTCAGCCACATTTTTTTTTATTTATATTTTTTCTAAAAAAATAAGTTTTTATCAATTTTATGCTTATTAAATTTTTCTACAATTTTTATTTACATTAAACACAAATATTAATAAAAGATATTTAGACTTTAAAAGGTATTTTCCAACAGAAGATGCTGATCATATTTTTTTTCTTGTACTACAAACAATCAATGTTCTTAAAGGTTAATATGTAAACAGGTAGTTCTTACAAATATTTCTTATTTTCATTTTGTGGCAGTTTAAATTATTGAAATTTTTGAAAATTGAAAATAAATATATATGTATATCTTGAGATAAAATGTGCTCATTATTATTATTTTTTTTACATTTTAGATTATTTTCGGAGAGAATCTCCACAAAGTACATTTTTATGCAGGTACATTTCTATGAAAATAAATATTATCTCTAAAGAAAATGTCAGTGTCTCAGATTCACCCTGAAGCAACAGAAAAAGCTTTTCCTTGTGAAATATATTCCAAAGGATTTTCACAAACTGGTAGTCTTAAAATGCCCTTGCTTTCCCATTTAAAGAAAAAACCTTTTGTTTGTGAAATATGTTTGAAAGGATTTTCACGAACTGATAGTCTTAAAGTACACCTGCTTACCCATACAAAGGAAAAACCTTTTGTTTGTGAAATATGTTTGAAAGGATTTTCACGAACTGATGGTCTTAAAAAACACTTGCTTATCCATACAAATGAAAAACCTTTTGTTTGTGAAATATGTTTGAAAGGATTTTCACGAACTGATGGTCTTAAAAAACACTTGCTTATCCATACAAATGAAAAACCTTTTGTATGTGAAATATGTTCCAAAGGATTTTCACAGAGTAGTAATTTGCAAAAACACTTGCTTATCCATACAAATGAAAAACCTTTTGTTTGTGAAATATGTTTCAAAGGATTTTCAGAAAATGGTAGTTTGAAAGTACATTTACGTACCCATACAAAGGAAAAACCTTTTGTTTGTGAAGTATGTTCCAAAGAATTTTCACAGAGGAGTAATTTGAGAAGACACTTGTTTAGCCATACAAATGAAAAACCTTTTGTATGTGAAATATGTTCTAAAGGATTTTCAGAAAGTGGAAATTTGAAAAAACACTTCCGTATCCATACAAATGAAAAACCTTTTGAATGTGAAATATGTGACCGAGAATTTTCACGAAAGTCTTATCTTAAAACACACTTGCGTATCCATACAAATGAAAAACCTTTTGAATATGAAATACGTGACCGAGAATTTTCACAAATGTCTCATCTTAAAACATACTTGCACACCCATATAAAATAAAATCATTTGTTTTTTAAATATGTTCCAAAGAATTTTTATTAAGTGGTAATGTAAACAAACACACGTATAAAATAATCTGTTTGTGAAGTATGTTCTAAAGGATTTTCAGTAGTTGTAATCTATGTAAACTTTAATCTTAATTATATAAATTGACTGACCTTTCATTTGTGTTGTATTCTCTAAAAAATTTTCGCAAAGTGGGTCATCTAGAAACACATTTGCATATTCTCATTAATGATAACCTTTGAATTAAGTTCTGAATGATTTGATGAAACATTTGCTTATAAAGAAGGTGTTGCTACTCATGGAAAGGTAAAGCTTTTTATATCTGGAATATTCTCTAAACAAATTTCCCAGGATCGTATTTTAATAATTTGACTGCTGTTATATATATATATATATATATTTATACATACTGGGTGGTTATATAATATAAGTGTCTCTACTTGGAGCTCTCTGTAGCTTGAAGGAGTAACCCGAATGAAACCAAAATTGGTACATTTACTATTCTAGAAGGGGGAAGAAGAATGGAACAATAAAAAAATTAACTACAATAATTGCCAACAGGTGGTGCTTTTGAGTGTGAAATGTAATGTGTAATATTGTGTACCGTGGAGGTGTCGCAAACCTCAATGACTTTACTGCATATCACAACATGTGTGAAATGTTACTCCTGATACGTTACATTCCGCAGTTGAGCACGTCGTGCACCACCTGGATTGTGTCCTCCAGCACAATGGCCATATGGAATCTGAACATGATCGACCCTGCCATGCAAAAGCGTAGCTACATTCATTGTGACATTTTCCAATAAATTAGGTGTACCATCCAGTTTGACGCCTTAATTCTTTATTCTTGTGTTACACATTACATTTCATACTCAGTAGCCCCATCTGTCGGTGATTATTGCAATTATTTTTTTGTATAATTCTATTGTTCGTCCCCCTTCTTGAATAGTAAGTGTACCGATTTTGGTTTCATTCGGGTTATTCCTTCTAGCTACAGACAGCTCCAAGTAGATACTTATATTATAACCACCCTGTATATATATAAAAATTCTAATCCTTTTTAAGTTTTATATCAAATACTCTTTTTTCAGAAGCTTTATTTATTTAATTGCATCTTAACTCCAAGTAATGTTTATTTCACATTGTTCACTAGTTTAAATTTCTGGAATGAAACATTTATTGAAAAAGCTTCCTTGTGCGAAGCAGATATTGTACTTCTAGTGAGGTGAACATATCTAGTGTGAATTGTGTCATTCAAACAGTGGTGAATGTGAAATGTGTTCAATAACATATGCTTACTCAAACAAATAAAGAATGTGTTCCATGTTAAGATGTTGACGAACACTTGCGTCTATAGTCGTCAAAGCGAAGTTCACTATGTGGCATGACGGCAATAGCCATCCAAAACGAAACGGTCGTTTTTAGACACTACGGCTATAGCAGCACAAATGTGCATTTACCGGCATACAAGTAGAAGCCCAGTGTCGTGTTTTGGAAACAATTTTTTAGGTTGAAGTTTGTTTTCTACCTGTTATACGAGTTGCAGCTTCAGTATGCATGTGCAGGGTGGCTAGTGGTCAGGGAAAAATACAGTAAAAAAAATGATAATTACCAGCAGGGTGGCTAGTGGTTCGGGAAAAATACAGTAAAAAAAATGATAATTACCAGTATATTCTTATATAGAAAAATTCAAATTGATTATTTGATCGAATAATACACATAAATTTTTCTATACGAATATACTGGTGTTTATCACTTTTTTTTACTGTATTTTTCCCTGACCACTAGCCACCCTGACGTGGTTGTGAAGGGAGTAGTGCAACCTAATTAAAGGTGCTGAATTAATCAAAATTAAGTTTATTTAAGCAGAAAGAGTAAAACTATACTTCTAATATTCTAAATATTACAAAAACATATAGTGTCAATTTTCGAACTTCACTTGTTCCTACTGTCCGTCAATATGTTAAATAAAGGATTGCGTCATAGGAGGAATGTTTATAAAAACTATCTCTTGGTGTAAGGGTAAAAGACCTTTCTGCCGATGATACTAAGGGTTATTAATTTTATGAAGAATTTCCCATAAAGAAGGTCTAACAAAGTTGTATTTGATTTCACCATGGAAACAAACAGTTCAAAATCCTTGTCAAAATATATTTTGATTCTGGCTTTCAAAACTTATTTTGACTAAGTAAAGAAGTTAACACATTTTCTGTTAAATGAAGTCTGGGTATAAATTAAGAATAATTACATAAACATTGCAATAGGAAAGGAAAATATAATGATTGGTTTAGCATATTTAGTAACTAAGTTAATCTAAAGAAAAATTAAATTATATACAATACAAATTTCAGTGGTTTATTAATTTTTTTTAAACATTAATACAATGGCAGGCTAGGTTTTGGTTTGTTGTCAATGTTTTTTTATTTTCCTAGTCTATGAACACTCATTACTTCATGCTCGGAGATAAAATGTTGTTGCTCAAAGAAATTTAAATACAGTAGAAGACCTTTATAACGCAAACCTAAAAACACGAGGTTGTGCGTTATATACAGAATTTTGCATTCTATAGATCACATTTCACACATCATTATATTTAGCTTTAAAACATGGCCAAATATGTGTGAAACATATCAAAATACATTAGAGTATCTTTATATTGCATTCTTTATTACCAGGAGTTGTGCAGATTATAATTTTCTGCATAATATAGATCATTCCACACATTGTTAAATTTACTTTACAAACATTGTCCAAACATACCTGTATCAAATCATAACAATTTTTTCAGTAATTAGCTCTGAATTAAGGAGATAAAGTTGAACTAATGTATCAAATTTAGTCCTCTAGAGAATAGCAACTATTTATAATGTGGGAATTCAGGTGTATCGTAACTGAAAATCCATTGTTTACATCTGAGAAGTTGTGTGTTATATGGAGAATTGCATTATATAGAATTGTGTTATAAAGATCTTCTACTGTATTTATATCCCAGCAATTTTATTATATTTTTATTTATTAAACCCTGTACATAATTTATCTTAGTGTTTTCAGTCTCTTATTCAGTATCAGAATCATTGTCTGTTTCAGTGTGGTTTAAAACAATAGCTATAATTTTATCATCAGTTTGTTGATTGAGTTATAGTTGGCTCATCTTCACAAGCTAGCTATTGAACAAAATTTTATTCCTCTAAAAATATAGGTACAGAATTCACTGCATAAATTTAAAAGTTCACAGGTTTTTGCTTTTGCATCTCTAATATGAACGCCACTGAAATCTTGAATTTGGCTGCTTTCAGTGTTAGTGAATAATAACTTGTAAGAAGAATTGCATGTGGCATGCAAAAGTAGGTATAAATATATTCACGGAAATTTAATTAAAGAAATATTTACCACAAGCTAGCTATTGAACAAAATTTTATTCTTCTAAAAATATAGGTACAGCATTCACTGCATAAATTTAAAAGTTCACAGGTTTTTGCTTTTGCCTCTCTAATATGAACGCCACTGAAATCTTGAATTTGGCTGCTTTCAGTATCAGTGAATAATAACTTGTAAGAAGAATTGCATGTGACATGCAAAAGTAGGTATAAATGTACTCACAGAAATTTAATTAAAGAAATATTTATCACAAGCTAGCTATTGAACAAAATTTTATTCCTCTAAAAAATATAGGTACAGAATTCACTGCATAAATTTAAAAGTTCACAGGTTTTTGCTTTTGCATCTCTAATATGTACGTCACTGAAATCTTGAATTTGGCTGCTTTCAGTATCAGTGAAGAATAACTTGTAAGAATTGCATGTGGCATGCAAAAGTAGGTATAAATGTACTCACGGAAATTTAATTAAAAAAATATTTACCACAAGCTAGCTATTGAACAAAATTTTATTCCTCTAAAAATATAGGTACAGAATTCACTGCATAAATTTAAAAGTTCACAGGTTTTTGCTTTTGCATCTCTAATATGAACGCCACTGAAATCTTGAATTTGGCTGCTTTCAGTGTTAGTGAATAATAACTTGTAAGAAGAATTGCATGTGGCATGCAAAAGTAGGTTAAATATATTCACGGAAATTTAATTAAAGAAATATTTACCACAAGCTAGCTATTGAACAAAATTTTATTCTTCTAAAAATATAGGTACAGAATTCACTGCATAAATTTAAAAGTTCACAGGTTTTTGCTTTTGCATCTCTAATATGTACGCCACTGAAATCTTGAATTTGGCTGCTTTCAGTATCAGTGAATAATAACTTGTAAGAAGAATTGCATGTGGCATGCAAAAGTAGGTATAAATATATTCACGGAAATTTAATTAAAGAAATATTTACCACAAGCTAGCTATTGAACAAAATTTTATTCTTCTAAAAATATAGGTACAGCATTCACTGCATAAATTTAAAAGTTCACAGGTTTTTGCTTTTGCCTCTCTAATATGAACGCCACTGAAATCTTGAATTTGGCTGCTTTCAGTATCAGTGAATAATAACTTGTAAGAAGAATTGCATGTGGCATGCAAAAGTAGGTATAAATGTACTCACAGAAATTTAATTAAAGAAATATTTATCACAAGCTAGCTATTGAACAAAATTTTATTCCTCTAAAAATATAGGTACAGAATTTACTGCATAAATTTAAAAGTTCACAGGTTTTTGCTTTTGCCTCTCTAATATGAACGCCACTGAAATCTTGAATTTGGCTGCTTTCAGTATCAGTGAATAATAACTTGTAAGAAGAATTGCATGTGGCATGCAAAAGTAGGTATAAATATATTCACGGAAATTTAAGTAAAGAAATATTTACCACAAGCTAGCTATTGAACAAAATTTTATTCTTCTAAAAATATAGGTACAGCATTCACTGCATAAATTTAAAAGTTCACAGGTTTTTGCTTTTGCCTCTCTAATATGAAAGCCACTGAAATCTTGAATTTGGCTGCTTTCAGTATCAGTGAATAATAACTTGTGAGAAGAATTGCATGTGGCATGCAAAAGTAGGTATAAATATACTCACAGAAATTTAATTAAAGAAATATTTACTTGTATTATAAATTAAACAAAATGTTGAGATAAAGTCAGTTAACTTTATATTTTCATCGGCGTTTGAGTGAAGTGTTACACATAACCAAGCAAACATGGATATCTATTTAACCCTTTATCTACCGACGGTACTTTTAAGTACCATCAGAGAAAACTTTGTATAAAATTTCTTTAATCTGTCTAATAATGAATGTAGGTTTTGTTTTTATACAAAATACTTTTCTGGATCACATTTGGAAAGCACAGCAAAACAGTGAAAGCTAAATATTTTATGAAGTGTTATTTTTCTCAGCCTTTTACATAAGTGTAGATCTTCACTTTTTAAAAATTGTTATATGAAAATTTTGCAACTATAAAAACCTTTCTATTTATTGATAGGATCAGAATACATTTATTTACATTGTTCCGATAAAGAATTTTGATATTTCCTTAACAGCGTTTTCTGTTAATTAATCTAATTATTCTTGTAAATATTTCACAAAAAAGAGCTATTACTACCGCATTATTAAATCAGTATTAATGAAAAACCTTATCTAAATTTCATATTATTATAATATAAATTTTCTAATATACCTTCAGACATCAAGGAAGATAATTATTGAGATAAAAATTATGAACAATTTGTTGATTCATAATTCAGTACATAAAGGGTTAAAAGAAAAATTGCTATTTTGATTTGGTTGTCCCTTTTACTCAGCTCAAATTATTGTCTCTTGAATGCAGAGCACAAAATATATGAATTTTCTTCAATCACCATTTATTTCATTGGAAATTTGATAATTCATGAAAAAAACATCACATTTAACTTTATGTATGAGCTTAACATTAACTGCAGTTTTCATTGTTTACATTCCTACATATGGTGCGGATAATACAAATTTGTGGATTATACATCAGCAGATTTCACAGAGTTAACTGTACAATGTTTTGAAGTGTTAATATTTTACCCAGTAGTATGTTTTAATTTTCATTACTTTATAATTTAACAGCACAAACATTTCTGAAGATAAAAGATTATCATATGTATTGAATTATTTTTAGTAATTTGATTACATGTCTAATTTTATATAAAAAAATGTAGGAAACTAAATCTTATTAAAGAAGGTAGAAAAATTATTCCTCAAGCATAGATTTTGAAATGCTTCCAGAATATTGTAATGAAACTTCACCATTGTGAATGAGAGAAAAAAGATTGATATCTTTAATAAACAATTTAGAAAGTGCTTAACAAATTTGAAAATGCATTCAACGTGTACTGTCTATAGTCTCAAAGGTATTCAACATCTTTTATACAGCCCTGCATATGATTGTAGATTTGTATATATACTGCATAATTCAGTTCATTTGGAAAATGCTTAGCACTAGTAAAAAGTCAACTGTCAGCAAATTCTGCCAATAAACAGAAATGTAGTCACATTTTTTTTTAGAGCATTGGATTTTTTCTACGAGATTTTTATATGTCTCACACATTAAAATAAAATTTAATTCAGGAAAAAAGTGCATAACAACACAACTAGAAATACACTTATAGAAATTACAATCCACAGGAAGCAATGTATACAGTTCATTCCATAGCCCTGGATGCATAATTTCCGTCTTCACCGCCGATCAACTTTTGGGATTGTTACACTTTCTGATTGGTTGCAAAAGCAAATGCTTCTTAGGTCATTTCTGGTATTTGAGAGGATTATGGAGATATAAGAAGATATAATATAAAAAATTAAGATATTATTATATTATATAGAAATATTAGATTATATAGAAATTAATTAGATTATACAATTTATTATATTATATATTAATATTTTATTAATTGTGTATAATATAAATGTATATAATATTATTATATTAATTATATATATATTAAATATTTATATTATATATATAATATGATATATATTATTTATTATATTATATTTAGATATTAATTAGATTATATAGAAATTAATAGATATTATATAAGAAATCAAGTTCAACAGGAAATGACTTACGAAGTGTTCAGTTTAACAACCAATCAGAAAGCATGATAATCCCAATCATCTATCCGCAGTGGACAGGAAAATTATGCACCCTACATATGAATTCATATATAGTCTGCAAACATCTTTTTAGTATACTAAATATAACTCAGCTAGAAAATACATTGCACAATTACAAATCCCCATTAGGCAATTCACATTAATAGCTTTTAGATTATTTTGTGTAGACCTCTATATGATCTATAAAATTTATGCACACTGTGCAGTATGGAAACACTTAGTTCAACTTAAAAACATGAACTAAACTAGAGTTTAAAATGCACTTCCAGCAATTATCACCCATAGAAATTTCGGTACTTTTCGGTTAGCCGGGCGCCAGTGAAATTTATATATCTATGTATACATATATATACATATATCTATACATATATCTATACATACACACATTTATATATGCATGTATATATATATATATACATATATATACACATACATATATGTGTGTATGTATACATATATATGTATATATAGATATATACATATCAGTGGCGCCCGGATAACCGAAAAGTACCGAAATTTCTGTAATCAGATTAGTTTGTGTGTCCCTGTAAATGAACATTAAATGCTACACACTCTATATTCTACAGTAACAATCTTGTAACGCACTTCAAACCTATTTGATGTGTATAATTTCATTTTACTTGAAATGATGTAACATCATTAAAAAATACTGCAATTAAATTTTTTTCTTTGTAGACCATTTTGTAATTTAATTCTTTGGTGTGACCAAATAAATGAAGAATAAATATCTAGGGATCAATATTCTTGAGAAAACATCTTTTACTTTACCTCATAAATGCATGTAAATTTTATTGTGTTTGAAATAGTGTAACATTATTAAAATAATTGCAAATGATTTTTACCCACAGATCATAATGTAACAGAATTCCTTGTAGGGTGTCTGTAAATGAACTATAAATCCTACATAATTCATTTTCAATAAGGTACATGCCATGACAAATTGTTATAACATAGAAATCAGTGTGTAATAATGAGTGTTACAAAACAAACAGAATTCATAAACACTCTGAATTATATTGGAATGTTTTAACAATCAAAATTTTTAAATTCATATTTAATACTTGGAAATATTTCCAGAGAAAATTTCTTTCGCCTTGCATTCATAATATTCAAATTTTTATTTGCTTAATAGGTGTATAGCCAACATAGTGAAAAAGTACCCAAGCTATACTGATGACCCGGGTTCGTGTCCCGGCTTGGGTACTTTTTCACTATGTTGGCTATATGCCTATTAAGCAAATAAAAATTTGAATATTATCAAAATTTTTATTTAAAATTCAAAAAAATGATTACAAGTAAAAGTGTTTCTGTATTATAATAAGATAATTTCAGTTTATTCTATATCCAATCAACACAAGGGATTGCCAAACGATAAAACATAAAAATGGCAATGATTATTTTTATTTATAAAGGGTGTTTATAAAGTCCCGGACCCATTTTGATGTTTATAACTCATAAAATAATAAAGATAAATTAAAATTAATAACATAAATGCTTAGATAGACTCAAAAAGTTTCATGACCCTTGTCAATGAACTTCCACGTGTGCCCCCTTTGTTGCATGGAGAATATCAAGTCGATAGTCAATTTCACGCCAGGTAGCGGCAAGCATGTCGGCATCCACAGAGGCTATTGCGGTTGTAATTCTGGCTTTTAAGTTTTCAATGTTCGACACTCTCCTCCAGTAAACATTGTCCTTTACAAATCCCCAAAGGAAAAAGTCCAGCGGCGTTATATCAGGTGATCTGGGTGGCCAAGGAATTTGACCTCCTCGCCCAATCCATCTTCCTGGAAAATGGTCATTCAAAGAAGTACGAACGATGGTACCCCAGTGAGGTGGTGCACCATCTTGTTGCAAAAAGACATGTGGCTGAAGCTCTTCTAGTTGTGGAAATACGAAGTTTTCCAACATGTCTAACAAGATGGTGCACCACCTCATTGGTGTACCATCGTTCGTACTTCTTTGAATGACCATTTTCCAGGAAGATGGATTGGGCGAGGAGGTCCAATTTCTTGGCCACCCAAATCACCTGATATAACGCTGCTGGACTTTTTCCTTTGGGGATTTGTAAAGGACAATGTTTACAGGAGGAGAGTGTCGAACATTGAAGACTTAAAAGCCAGAATTACAACCGCAATAGCCTCTGTGGATGCCGACACGCTTGCTGCTACCTGGCGTGAAATTGACTATCGACTTGATATTCTCCGTGCGACGAAGGGGGCGCACGTGGAAGTTCATTCATACGGCTCATAAAACTTTTTGAGTCTATCTAACCATTTATGTTATTAATTTTAATCTATTTTTATTATTTTATGAGTTATTCAACATCAAAATGGGTTCAGGACTTTATAAACACCCTGTATAATAACCATAGCGGAAGAATACTAACTAGAGGGCGGATCCCATTGTTCCTTTAGGAAAGAGTTGAATCTAACATGATCTTGGTTGCCAAACAATAAAACATAAAAGTGGCAATATGATTACAATTATTTTTTATTTATATTATAACCATAGAGGAGGAATACTAACTAGCGGGCGGATCCCATTGTTCCTTTGGGAGACAGTTGAATCTAACAGGATCATGGTTGCCAAACAATAAAACATAAAAGTGGCAACATGATTACGATTATTTTTTATTTATATTATAACTATAGATTAGGAATACTAACTAGAGGACAGATCCCATTGTTCCTTTGGGAGAGAGTTGAATCCAACATGATCGTGGTTGCCAAACAATAAAACATAAAAGTGGTAACATGATTACGATTATTTTTTATTTATGTTATAACTATAGATTAGGAATACTAACTAGAGGACGGATCCCATTGTTCTTCCAGGAGAGAGTTGAATCCAACATGATTCTGTTTTCATTGCCCAAAGTGTGTCGTCTTTTGGCGTTAATCCCTTTCTTGGCAACTTTCTGTTTCCTTTCTCTCAATAAGGGTCTTCGGAGGGAGCAGAAATTCCAATGACAGTTTGACAGAAAAAAACGGTTTGGCAAGCTATCCTCCCACTATCACGTGATGGTGAGAAAGGAGATCTTAGCTTCAAGAAAATTTTACTCTAATCCGTGATCTACTAAATAAGATGTCTAACACTTCTTTTTAAGTTTTCAAAATCTAATTTTAGGCAAAATTTTTGTAAACAAGTCTGTAGCTTGAGCATCACTGCTGCAATTAGAAATGCCTAGATTATTATTTTTGCAGAGTTCTCTGACAAACTTATACCAAATATCTATATGTTTATTTCAGTTCTGAAATGTGGGATTTTTAATCAGTTTGATTTCACCTTGATTGTCTATATTTAACACAGGTATTCCATTTAGAGAACTCAGTTCATATAAGAAATTGGAAAGCCATATGGCTTCTTTTCCAGCTTGGCTAGCTGCAACAAACTCAACTTCGATTATTGAGAGTGCTATGCATTTTTATTGTTGACTTTTCTAATAAATAACTCCACCAATATTCATTAACATCATTCCTGATATAGATTTTCTACTCAGGGGATCACCCGCATAATCAGAATCACAAAAGCACTGGAGATTACAGTTAGAATCTGATGTAAATAGAATTTCTGCTCTTGGGAGTTTCCTTAAAATATCTCAAGGTTATCTTCACAAATAGGGACTATAGCTAAAAACATCAGGCTTCCTACAGTCTGACGATATGGTTGATTCAAGTGTAATGGAACCTTTTTCTATAGGCACACAAGCTGAATTCGTTTCTAATACATTGAAACGATTCAAGAGCCTTTTGCAATATGCTTCTTGATGTATGAAGATCTCTCCCCTATCCAGGTACACAATTTGCATTTCTAAATAATATTTGACAACTTCAACAATGACACAAAATTCAGTTTTTACTTTTTTAAGAAACTGTTTAGAAATTCCTACATTTTTAGTAGCGATGATGCAGTTTTTAGTTTCTTAAGAAACTGTTTAGAAATTTCTTCATCTTTAGTAGTGATGATGCCATCTGTTAGACAATATTTTACCTAACGAGTATTAAGGCGTGAGAACGGTTAATTACCTCATTTATTTTATTTCTAAATACTTAATCACTTTTCTTCACAAACTTCTAATAGAAGTAAAAAGGAATATTCTTACCATTAGGTAGCTTTATCAGTGGTATATCCGAGTAAATCCATTTTAACAACTTTGTTTGTTGTTGTGTGAATATTATTTTGTATGAAGTATCCGTTGGAAAATTATATTATTTCACTATAAAATGAACACTGCTGTAAAATTTGTATTCCATCGTATTGTAGTGGTGCACTAAGTAGAAAAATCATCTTCACACTTTTAAAGGAAAAAAGAAAAGAATTTAATATATAAGATAAAAATTAAGAAAGAACATTTTGCATCCTCTCAGTCGGATGTTCAAGCGAGAAGTGAGCAGAAAACATATATATGAAAATACATACGTGCTTTTCTCAACAAGTGTGTTACATTTAAAAGGTTATATGCGTGATAAACATCATTATCTAAAATTGGCCATTTTGCATCATTAAAAGTCAAATTTAAGTGTTTATAAAATAGAGAGTCAGTAAAAGTCTCGTTAAAAAGGGAGTTGAGCTTAAACTGTCTTTGAAAATGTCCCATGATACTTAACACAAATGTTCCGCAGATGGCTAGCGGATAAAGTCTTTTCTAACAGGCAATAAATTCTCCTCGTTAGTATCGGCTAACCAGATGTCAGCGGCACAGAAAGATTGTCCACATGTAAGTTCTATTAGATGGAGTTGACTATTTCTTTATTTTGTTTTAGCACTTATCTTAATTAGGAGGCTTATTCCGTAACACGGGCAACAAAGCCCCCCTTAAGCCCCTAATGAAGATCACTTTGCAGTTTCAGTTTGTCCCTGTTTTCTAGAAATACAGGTTTGGGCTCCGGTTTGGTAAACACATCTGCAATCATAGATTTGCTTGGGCAGTAACACATTTCTATTGTTCCATTTTCCTTCATATGTTTGATTGAATGGTATTTCAAATCTATATGCTTTGTCTTATTTGTATATTTGTCCGATTCGATCATCTTAATGCATGAAATGTTGTCTTCATAGACAGTAATCGGAAGAGATTGGGTTAAATTTAAGTCTTCTAAAAGTTTTAATAACCATGTAAGTTCTTGAATGGCTGTTGCAGCTGCTACAAATTCAGCTTCTGCTGATGATTGAGCAATACACGACTGGCGCTTTGTTATCCAATGTATTGGATTCTTCCCTAATAGGTATAAATTTCCAGTAGTAGATCTTCTGGTTTGTGTATCACCGGCCCAATCAGCATCGGTGTACACTTCTAACACTGGTGGATGTTCGTTGCTGATTACCAAATTTAGATCTTTACTGTGATTTAGGTAACGAATAAGCCGTTTAACACCTTTCCAATCTTCTTCGGACGGATTTTCACATTTTCGACTCAAAATGTTCACTGCCAATAATATGTCTGGCCTTGTAATTGTTGCGATATATAATAACGCACCGATCGCTTGTCTAAATTTTGTGTTATTGGGCATTGGATTTTCTTCCTTTTCTGATCTTAGGAAATTCGTTTCCATTGGTGTCGCGTATGGCTTTGATTCTTCGAGATTAAATTTCTTAACAATTTCCGTTATTTTTGCTGTTTGATTTAATTTAAAGCCATTGTGCATTTTCTGAATTTTTATCCCAAGATAATTGCTGATTTCCCCTAAATCTTCGAGTGTGTATTGTGCTTTTAATTTATTTATGACATCTTCAATTAAATGGATGCTTCCTGCAACAAGGATGTCATCTACATATACAACTATATACACTGTATCTTCCCCTTGTCCTCTAGAAAATAGACAAGTGTCTGTTTTACTCTGTATAAAATTTAACTCTTTAAGCGATTCAGTAATTTTTGTATACCAGGCCCGGGCTGCTTGCTTCAGCCCGTATATGGCCTTACGAAGTTTACAGACCTTTTCTGGTTTGTTTGCGTTCACATACCCTTCGGGTTGTGCCATGTACACTTCTTCATCAATTTTTCCATGCAAGAAAGCAGTTTTTATATCTATTTGCCTAACATTAAGATTTTTGTAAGCTGCGACAGTTAAGAAACATCTTAAGGTGGTGTGTGATACTACGGGAGCATATGTCTCATCGTAGTCTATCCCGTATTTTTGCTTGAAGCCTCGAGCCACCAATCTGGCTTTATAACGCTTTATTTGTCCATTTTTATCATATTTAGCCTTGTAGGTCCATCTGGATCCAATTACTTTGGCTCCCTGTGGTGGTTTCACCAAAATCCATGTTTCATTTTCCATAAGTGAATTTATTTCGTCTCGTGTCGCGTCAATCCAGTTATTTTTTTCTTGCGGATTCTCAATGTTTAGCATATCTTGCCAACCTTTTGGTTCATATACTGGATCGTGCCGGACTGCATATGCAAACCTGTCCGGTGGCACACCTCTATTGTGTCTTTCAGATCTTCTCTGTTGTTGTGTTTGTTGAGACGCGGATGGTGTATCTGGAGCAGTTTGGTTTGGTGTTAGATCAAATTCTACTATACTAGTGTTATTTTGTTGTGCTTGTTTGTTTGTTTCTGACATCAGCTCAATTGTGTCAACATTTTTCCCAACATTTGAATTACACATGTTATTTTCATCGAATTTGACGGCTCTGGCTAAAATTACTCTTCCGTCTCCTGTAAATATTATGTACGCTTTACACCGGTTGTCATATCCCACGAACGTGCCTTTCTCAGCTCTGTCGTCTAATTTGCCATGTTTAGATTTATGAATATATGCGTATGCGGTACACCCAAATACTTTCAAATATTTTATATTTGGTTTTCTGTTTAACCATAATTCGTAGGGGGTAGAACTAATGGATTTCGATGGTAAGCGATTCTGCAAATGATTGGCTGTACATATGGCTTCTCCCCAGAGTCTATGTGGGAGGTTAGCCTCACTTAACATGCTTCTAGTCATGTCTAAAAGTGACCTATTTTTACGCTCAGCAATCCCGTTCTGGCTCGGGCAGTATGGTACTGTGTGCTGATGCTCAATACCGTTATGCTTGAGGTATTCTTCTAATTCATCGCTAACATATTCTCCGCCATTATCGGATCTGATGGCAGTTGGAAATTTTCCAAATTTATTTTTCACGGTCGAAATGTATTCCCTTAACTTTTCATACGCTTCACTTTTTTTCGTCATTAGATAGATGACACAAAATCTGGAGTAATCATCTATGAAAGTGATGAAATAGCGTTTTCCCCCTATGGTAGGAGTATTTATCAGACCACACACATCAGTGTGCACTAACTCTAACCTTTTTGTGGCTCTATATGCGACCGATTTTGGAAATGGGGTATCGTTTGTTTTGGATTTAATGCATACCTCACAATAGGTGTTGTGTTTGCAGAAATTTAGGGTTATACCATTTACAAGTTGTTTTTGTACAATGGTTTTAATTGCATCGTAACTTCTATGTCCAAGTCGCCTATGCCATAAGTCTATACATCTTGTATTTGTACAAGTGTGCGTCGCAGGGCCGAAACTAAGGAGGGGCAGAGGGGGCACGTGCCCCGGGCGCCAGCAAAACAGAAGGCGAAGGGGGCGCCAAATATAGCTTTTGTTTGTTGTTTGATATAGAAATGTATATATATATATATGAAATTTGTATAAAAAGTCTCGCAGCCGGAAAATCCAAAAGAAAAACTAAACCAAATGCATTAAAATAAACAAATAGATTCGTCTACAATACAAGATAGCAAATGAATAAAAAACGAACTGTTCTCTTAGGCTATTTTCTTTCTCCCATTCCAAATGTATCATGTCTATGCCGTCTATCATTTAAATCTCTTCCTGTGCTTTTGGAGAATCACTAACATTTTTCAAGGTCAGTCCCTACTCATGTCTGTATATGATACTGTTCAACGTCGTCTGGATACGGTACTGCACTGTCCAGCATGGATAATTGTCAAACCATTCCCTCACTTTGACTTTTCTATTAGATAAAAATATTCCATGAAGGCTGTTCTATTTTTCCCTTTTCTCACAGCGTGGAGCTTTCTTCTTTTTCCATTTTCTCATGGGCGAGGGGTGACTGCCCTGGACAATAAACACAAATTGGGGGATGAATGCCCAAAGTAAAATTCTCTGTAAAATCTTTTTCTTTAAGTATAGCATATGTTTGTAGAGGTACAGTAAAATATCTCGTACAGGGCGCAATGGTTAGTAAATCCGGAGCCGCCCCTGGCTTTATCTTCCAAAAAGTTTTTTACTCGTTTTTTTGCGAAAGTTTTCTAAGCGTTTTGCCGCCCTTGGCGGCAACTAGAATATGCCGGCCTGTTACTTTTGCTGAAATTACTTTTTTATCCAGATCTAATCTAGCATTATTAGAGGGGGCGAGGTTGGGCGACTGCCTGGGATACTAAAAACAAATAATATTTGAAAGGATAATTTGAAAAATACGCAAAATAAAACTCTTTGTTAAAACTTTTTTTTGAAAAAAAATGTCATTTGTAGGGGTTCAGGGAGAAAACCATACCCAAGTTGCTATGACTAATAAAACCGCAGCCGCCCTTGCCTTTGTCCTCCCAAATTATTTTCTCGTCCTTTGGCTACTTCCAGATAAATGAAAAATACCGCCATACCATTTGTTACAATTACTTTTTTACATACAGATCCGAAAGAATATAGCATTTGTAGAGACGCAGAAAAGAACCTCGCACAGGGTGCCATGGCTAATAAAGTCGTCTCTGCCTTGATCTTTGCAATAAAAAAAGAAAAAAATTCGTCTTTTTCCCATTTTTACGTATTTTGCCGCACCATTCTTTTGCTGTAATTATTTTCTTAGATCCAGATGTAAATTTCCGGGGCAAATACATCGTGTGCCCCTGTAATAGTCAAGCTCAATTTCTTTTTGTTTTTATTCTTATCCTATAGATCAGTTTCAACCACGTGATCACCTGCCCCCAAACGTTATCCAACCAATCATAATCGTCGATTTGTAGCCTGTATTACGAGCCAACCAATCACAATCCACTATTTTTGATGGGCAAACAAAAAACAAAGCTAGTTGCTAAGGTGGTTGCTAGGGTATGACGTCAGTTGAAACTGATCTATTCTAAAAATGCAAAATATCGATTATAATCAGTAACAAAGTCAAATGCATTCTAAATATCAGCTTTATGTAAACAGCATACCAAGTGTGGGGGACCCCTAAACCAGGGGTCCCAGTGTCACGGTCCAGATTTAGATTTATCAGATCTGATTTAATTAGACTCTGAATCTGTGTAATTAAATCGTCATAAAAGTCTCTAAGAATAACAGGGTTCCTTTCAGCTCAGATCCAAGTTTGAGTCTCACCCCAACCCTCCACAACTGTTCACAGTTCTGATAATGGCTAATAGAAAAGAAGACAAGGAAAAACATTTAAACATAACTAAAACATTTCTGGGAATAGCAAATGGTATAAAAAATATTCTATTTAAATTACATTAAAATTATGTTGTAATACTAATTAAAAAAAAGTTGCTAAGAAAATCCTTTGATCAAAAAATAATTTTTCTCTTTGAACTCGAAAGAGGATTTTGGGGGCCCTTTGGATTTGGGGCCCCTCGCGACCCCTTAAATCCGCCCCTGAGAATATCAATAATTATACTTCCTAAGATGAAAACTTCCTAAGATGACCTGGATTGCTATTTACTAAACGGAAAGACATTAATAAAAGATAATATTTTATTTATCCGCCGCCATTGTGTATGAAAAAGCTCTTTTCTAATTGGCTGGGCTTGGGTTAGATGTGCTTAGGATTGAGTGCTGATCAAACCTTCAAAATCGCTACCTAACTGCCTAAAATCTTGGGTTTAGGTCGAAAGTTGGGTAAGTTAGGCCTTGGGTCGACCAGTGAAAACGCAGCTTTACACTTGCAGAGAAAACAAGTCCAAGAACTCTTAAGGGTCCTCTTCACGCAACTGAAAACACCTGCTCGCTGATTTTAATCCTATGGGGCGTTATTTTTCTAATATCTCGTTTGCATTTCAATATTTTTAAATGATTTTTTTTGCATTCGATAGCAGAAATCAGTCTCTATTTCTGCCGTTGATTACTTTTTCGATTTTCTTAGCGGATTTTTTTTAGGAAGATACTTTCACTTCCTGAACCGGTTTTGAAAGTGAAAGTATACAAATGAGATATTAGAAAAATAATGCCTCATAGGATTAACTTTAGCAAGCGGGTGTTTTCAAGTGTGTGAAGAAAACCCTTAATTACAAAGCGTATAAGACATTAGCTGTTTTCACTTCTTATAAGCTAATTATACCATCTGTGATAAAAACACATTCAGTGTTTGATGCTTTAAAGCTTTCAAAGCATTTAGCTAAGGTTTGGCCAGTAGAAAATTGATTTCTGCTGGTATCAGAACATACCAAACTGCAGCTAAGCTGTTTCTTTCCCATTTTCCATGAATTTTCATTTCAACATTTACAGTCCCTTGACCATAAGCTATAATAGCATCACTGTTACATATACAGGGTGTCCGACAAGTCTGGAAATGGTGAATAACTCGAGAAATATACATCGGATTGAAAAACGGAAAACTGCATGTTCAATGTTTTTGAAAAATCTATTTAGGGATGTAAAAGTTGCCTCCCAACTCTGCCCTGGGGGAAAAGGAGGGGCAACTTTGAAATTGTAAATGATATCCTGCCTTTTTTATTGCAGATTCGGATTCTACGGGAAAAATACATAACTTTTGTATTTAACATTTTTTTTGGAAAATCGTAGATGGCGCTATAACCGAGTAAAATGCAGTGAGAATTTTTTCCATTGTAAAGACGGGAAACAATCGAATAACTCGAGAAATATACATCGGATTGAAAAATGGAAAACTGCATGTTCAATAGTTTTGAAAAATCTATTTCGCAATATCAAAGTTGCCCCCCCCCCCAACTCTGCCTCATGAGGGGAAAGGAAGGGTTGCAGCTACCGGGGAAATCCAAGACACTCCTGGAATGTTTGCTGATGTTCGAACTTCCATGCAGTGAAGATGTGAGGCCTGCATCACATGCAGAGGTTGTCAATTCGAACACTTCCTTTGATATGTGTTGTACTTCCCTTATGTTACTTTTGTTTTATGTTCATGAACTACGAGTAATAAACACCTTTTTTCTCCTTTCTTGCATTTTATGTAAAAAAAAAAAAATGCAAAATGCAAAATGAAACTTCGAAACAAGCACATTCGAAACACCCGCGCCTATTTCAATGCACTCTACCATGTCAGGAAGGCGTTTCCGACCTGGCATTCCTATATAATTTCTAGTCGTCTAGGTGTACCCTACCTCCTCTCGAAGTTTGTAACATCTTAGCTGGGACACCCTGTATATATTTAAAATATTGAATGTGTATTTTTCAGATTTTCAATTTGATGTGTATTTCTCGAGTTATTTGACCGTTTCCAGACTTTTCGCACACCCAGTTTAAACCTGTGGTTTGATTGTTTTTTAAAAAGTGTTTCATGTGAATTTGTGATTCAAACAATGGCACACAAAAATTTATGTAGCACCTGTAACAAAAAATGTTTTACTATGCTTTAATGTACGAGAGGGACTGCTTAGACTAGGAACCAAGTCTGTAGAGCATCGATGTTCTCCAGGTCCCCTTTATTGAGGTAATTAAAAAATATATTAAACCTGCTGATAAGCATGACAGACGGTGGGGTGGTGAACAATAGATGCAGATTGGACGGAGGATGATAAAAACAATGATGTAACACAACGGCAAGTGATGGCCAACAGTTTCTAGCACTAGAAGATGATGCACTATAAACAGTTTTCAAAGGCTAGGGACACTGGCTTGAAGTAAACACATATAAGCTTAAAATACTGTAGCATAGTGACACAAAGATGAATAGGACTAAAACTCAGAGAAGGTGTATATGGTAGAGAACAAAGGTGAATGCGACACTAGGCACAGGAAATTAAAACAATGACAAAAACACAGCTGCAGGTGCAAGCAAAAACTTATATTTTATTGTTAGATACACCAGAAAACATAATCATATATATTATTTCTGTTGTCAACATCCTTTTTTTTCTATACCTTTACAAAATGTACAACAATGAATGAGGTATCATTCGAAAGGTTTATGAACCGGCTTCTGACATAGTACACTCACGTTAAAACATGGTTTTTGTTTAAAAATTGCAGTTAATTAAAAATTAAATCATAATATTGTATTCATAAATGAAATTTAAGGGTTTTCTCAAATCAATGTTGCCACAAAAATAAAATACAACATTATATCATGATCAACAATGAATATTAAAAAATAAATGAACAGTACAAAAAAGATAAAGTGGGACGTTCCGCACAGGTTTATTTTACATTTATGCTTAAAAAGCAAAATTCAAATGTTTAGAAGAAAAATATACCAGAGTTTTCCCCAGACAGTTTCAGAAGGGTGCTGCACCCTGCCTGCCCTTTGGTCTACAAAATTGCACCCTTCTTGCCCCTCAGTAAAAAAAGTGCCCTTTCTCCTTTTTGCATTACAAAATTTGCTTTCATAGTAAAAATTGACTCAATGTTGTCCTGAAAAGAGTGTCCTGACTTTTAAATAATAAAAGTGGCTTTAAAAACCAAAAGAATATCTTTAACAATTAAAAAAAAGTTCCCTTAAGAAGCTGAAAAGTGCCTTCAAGAATCCAAAAGTGCCCTGAAGAATAAAAAAGTGCCCTTTTCTCACCAGCAGCACCCTGTCCTTTTTTAAACCTGGGGGAAACTCTGATATACCATCCACCAATCAAAGCAATGATGTTTCACGTGTAGCCTAAAATGTATGCTTTTTTCAAATTAAATTGTATTTTATCTGTATTCAATTTATTTTTTGTGGTTCTGTTTTTTTTCCCGAAGCAGATAATGTCATCTTCTAATGTTAAAATTCTTGTGCGTGGCTTTTGCTATCTTCGATCGGTTTTTACTGTAACTTAGATGGAATAAATGAGATGATATTCTGGCTTGACTAATGTTGTTTGCAGATATTATTAATCATTAATTTTTCTGTAAATGTTTAAACCTGTATCTAGAAAGTATTAGATGTTGCTAAAAAATATTAGACTGCAGTGTGAAATTCTCGCGTGAGTCGGCTAGTATGAATAAATTTTTCCTGCATTCAAAAGCAGATCCTTTTTTTCTTACCCATCATACGTAGTATAGGGTGAGTCTTGTAATCGTTTTAAAAATCGGAAAAAATAAATTTTGACGGATTTATACATTTCAGACACTGCAGATTCTGAAAAACATATTTTTAGAAAAAAAAATTTGCTGTCCGTCTGTCTGTAAACGTTCTATCTCCCGAACAAATCGAGATAGAGATTTGAAATTTGGTATGTACTTAGTATATAATAATGAGAAGAAGCTTATTGAATTTCAGTAACCTCGATGATCCGGAACTATTTTTTTCAGACTCTCGAAATATTAGTTCTGATAAAAGGTCTATAAAAATTTTCAAAATTGTTTATTTTAAGGAATGAATATACAAGACAATAAAAAAACATAAATTTTGCATAGAGAATGAAGTTGATCGGATAATGAGTTGCTGAGATATTTGTAATCCTATTTTCCACACTCTTTGATTTTTCCTGACCCTGTATTTATTCAAATTTCAATTCAAAGATATATTTTATTTGGAAATAAGACGCTTAATCCGACGCAGTAAATCGTTAGTTAATATGATTATCAATTTTGGAATAATAGAGCATATAAAGTTTATGACGAATATGTTATCATACTGATTTGAGAAACTTCTAGTTTCTTAATGTATTTAAAAATCCACTGTTAGTTATCATTATTCAACATAATATGAAGTGCAGAAAATATTATCCTAAAAATTTATTTTATATATTTATTTAATATTTATTAGATTTTAAAAGTAAGATCCTTTAAAAATATTGTATTTATTCCCTTTTACTAGTAAATATACACATTAAATAATCTAAATAGAAATCAGACACTGTTGCATATTGACCTACACATAGTATTAGGAATAATTATCATCAAATGCAATCAACTACAATCAAAGAAGCAGACTGACTTATGTTTCCTCCGCAGGGTTTGAACCTGTAACTACTGTGAACATGGGATGCATTTTCTACCACTTAAGCCAGGTATTAGACTGTATTTAACTTATAGGATATTGATTATAGAATTGTTCCATCTTTTTTCTCCTCAGATGAAAAAATTTTGTCCATTGATGAAAAATATGCAAATTAATTGGATTAAAAAAAAAAAAAAAATCTGCATGTTAGAAAATAAACAACAATCTTAACATTTAATACAGATATATTTAAAAATATGTTGAATTCACATCTAGGAAAATAGCATATAAATAAAGGACTATAGAATAAGATGGGCTGGTTCATGAGGTAATAGAAATTGCCGATGGAAGTAGGGGGTGATGACGTAGCTGCGAATCCACTTGGGAAAGGAAGCATAGAGAGATATGGGATTTTATTGAATTCTCTATTTGTTTTCTATATAATTTTGTCAGTGTCAAAAATTAAAATGCATTTATCAGCTATTATTGTTTTTTAACTGGTTTCAAATATTTTTTTTTTTTTTAAAAAGCTCTAAAATTATTCCCTTAAATTACTGGACTTTTTTTTTCTTTTTCAAAAATAGCATAAGTTATTTTTTCTAACCTCTCTTAACATGTCTTGAAATATATTTTAAAATATTAATGTGAATCATAAAAAACACAATTAAAAAAAACTTAATGTGAAAGAAATTTTAAAATAGTTTCATTTATTACAAGAATTATATAAACTAAAAATGAGTTACAAAATAACTAATAAAACTAATACAGTGTATATACAAAGAATAACGTATTTTTATGATTTGAATTATAATTATACCCAATTTGCATGCATTTTAATGCTTTATACAAGCTTTCATTTTAAGAATGTAAGTACATTTATGTTATTTTACTTATAAGAAGTTTCAAATTACCATAACATGTTCTTTTGCAATTGATGGAAAATATTTTTATCTTTTTTATTTTATATACATGTATATTGGCACACCCACAGAGGATGTTAAAAGGGATGAAGCCCCTTTCAGACCCTGAGATTAGACTAATTAGAATTATTTAAAGTCATGAAATATTTTTTTTTTTATGATTTTTAATAAATTCTTAGAAAAATGGAATTTTTTAGAAATATTGATTTTGTGCAATTTTTTTTAAATACATTTTCGTATGAAATGTAAATATTAGCCTTTATATTAACTATTATTAATTTTTTATTATCTACTATATTAAAAGGATCCAGAATTAGCCCACAAATTTGCAAAATAGTGCATTAATTAAAAACAAAGAAAAAAGGAAATATTGTTTTTTTGATTGAAACCATAATGGAGTTTTTCAATGCTTAAAACTTATAGTGTTATTTGCTGTACTTAACAAGTTTTCAATCTCCTTTTCAAGGATGTTACAGTTTTCACAAACTTTTCTTTTGATTTCATCTTGATGGTTTTTGATGAGTGCTACTAAATTATCATTTATTTTACAAGCAGTTAGAGTATTCAGCCTGTCATGCACATTGTGCAAAATTTGTATTCAACATTTGCAATTTCAAATGTGCTACAGAAAGAATTTTTAATTTCCTTTTTGGGGCTAATGGTCTGTTTTCATATCATCTACATAATTATTTTCCATAAAATGGACACATTCTTAGGGTTAACTTCACATTTTCGGCAGCATCTATGAATGCATTGTTTTGATAAATTCAAATTCCTCTGGAGAAATTGATTGAAAATATTTTTTTTTATTTTGCCTGTTCAATTTTCATGTATATTGCAGCAGGCTGCCACCGCAGAAGACACTTTAAAATATATATATATATATATATATATATATATATATATTAGATCTTTATAACACAACTCTCTATATAATGCCCAGCTTCTCGTGTGTAAAAAATGAATTTTTCATATTTTAATATGTATTCTGCAGTTTGCAAAATAAATACCATATGTAAAAGCTATACTTGATTTGCATATGTTTTGAAATTAGAAGTATATTTCCATCACCAGAGGTCTGAGAGATAATCGTTATAACTTCTGCTTTGAATCACCTTGGTATGGCCATAAATTAAGAGATCTAGGGGGTTTTGCCCCCACTTTTTGGTTTTCTCCTTTTACCTCCCTTAATTTTAATCTCGCTCACAAATTTTCCTTTTGCATGTTTCGAGTGCCAATAGCCCTGCCTCCTTTAGAAATTTGGTTTAATTTGGAAATAAATTCTAGATAAAATACAATTAGACCTCTCTTTTTTGCACCCCCCCCTCTCCGTTATGTGAATCATTCTTATTTTGATTATCATTTTCTTCTCTGGATTCATCCTTGAGCTTTTCTCTTTCCCCCCTCGGTTTATATATTTTTTTAAATGCCTGTTTCTTAGATGCTAAGAAGTCCAATAGTGTGGTGAAAGTGGCATTAATGATTCCACATTTTCTTAAGATTCCTTCTCCTTTATTTGAAATAGGACAGGACAAGTGGAAGAGAGGGTAAAATGAAACTTCCATTGTTGAATGAAGAAGAAATAGAAGAATTTTGAGTAGAGAATCAAATGTGAGATGATGTGATCTCAGAGCAAGTGAGATATGATGGTGAACACAGTGAGTTTGAAACGACAGCCCCACCAAAGTCTTTAAAAATAGTAAGGTGTATTGAAATATGATTACAATCAGAAAAAAGTGTACTAATGATTAAGAAAATGTACTAACTAGACATCACCCTTCTCTTACTGAAAATCCTGTCTCTACAGCCATGTGAGAAATAGCTAATATTGCATAGTATATGCTGCCACATAATCCACAGTTTATACCCCTGTAAGTTTTCTCCCCTGTAACTTGAAATAAAGCACTTGCTCATAATACAGTATATCTTAATAAAAGACAAGTTAAAAAAAAGTTGTTTCCAGTAAAAAAATGTATAGTGTGTAATAGTAGAAGACCAATGTGTAATTTCTATACCTAATGTGCAGTGCTTGGCATCCTTGTGTAACAATAAGATCTTTGCTTAGATTACCACTTACCCAAAATCTTCTGCAACATATTTCACAAACAAAAGTGTTTTTTTTTGTGTCAATATGCAAGTGTTTGTTTACATTATCACTTAATAAAAATCTTTAGAAACACATTTCACAAACAGGTGGTTTTTAGGTTGTGTAGGTATACAAGTATTTTTTAGATTACCCTATGTGAAAATCCTTTGGAATATATTTCACAAACAAACGTATTTTCCTGTATATGAATATGCAAGTGTTATTTTAGATAACAGCTTCATGAAAATCTTTTGGAACATATTTCACACAGAAAAGGTTTTCCTTTGTATGAATAAGCAAGTTTTGTTTCAGATTACTACTTCATACAACTACTTAGGAACATATTTTAAAACAAAAAGATTTTCCACTGTATGGGTTTACAAGTGTTGTTTTAGACAACCCTTTGGACTATATTTCACAAACTTAATGTGTTTAATTTGTATGTAAATTCGAGTGTTGTTTTAAAGTACAACTTCGTGAAAATCCTTTGAAACATATATCACAAACAAATGGTTTTTCCTTTGCATGGATACACAAGTGTTTTTTCAAATTATTACTTTGTGAAAATCCTTTGGAACATTTTTCACAAACAAAAGGTTTTTCATTTGTATGGGTATACAGGTGTTGTTTCAAGATACCTCTTTGTGAAAATCCTTTGGAACATATTTCACAAATAAAAGGTTTCACCTTTGTGTGTACATGCAAGTGTTGTTTCAGATTACCAATTTGTTTAAATCCTTTGGAACATATTTCACAAACAAAAGGTTTTTCCTTTATGTGTATATGCAAGTGTTTTTTTAGATTACCACTTTCTGAAAATCCTTTCGAACATATTTCACAAATAAAAGGTTTTTCCTTTGTGTGTGTACGCAAGTGTCTTTTTAGATTACCACTATCTGAAAATCCTTTGGAACATATTTTGCAAACATAAGGTCTTTCATTTGTATGTATACGCAAGTGTCTCATTAGATCAGAGCTTTGTGAAAATCCTTTGGAACATATTTCACAAATGAGAGCTTCTTCCTTTATATGGATATCCAAGTGTTCTTTCAGAGGACCACACTGTGAAAATACTTTGGAACATATTTCACAAGTAAAAGTTTTTTCTGTTGCTTGAAAGGGAATCTGAGGCGCTGACATCTTCTTCAGAGGAAATATTTATTTACATAAAACACTGAAGATAAAGTGTCTTCATAAAAATATACTTTGTAGGAATTCTCTAAGAAAATGATTTAAATGCGTTAAATCATTCTTCTGCTTCTATATGTATGTCAGTCATCACCTACATATAGAAAAAAATAATGCAGCATTTATTTAAACTTTTACACATTTTTTCAAAAATTTTAATAATTTAAACAGCCATGAAGTAAAAATAAGAATTACTTGTAAGAATTACGTGATAATGTATTAACAATTAAGAACGTGGGTGGCTTGTAGTACCAAATGAAAACATGATCAGCATCTTCAATAGGGGATCACATTTTAAAGTGCATATCTTTTTAAAGTCTAAATATCATATTTTATTCATATTCTTGTTTAGTGTAAAATCGAGTAACAGAAAAAAATTAATAAACTTCAAATTAATGAAAACTAATTTGTAACAATTAAGATACCATAAAATCCCAATTGTAAGCCCCGTCCTTTTCCAAAACCAAAAAGGGTTAAATGTGGAAGGGGGACTTATAATCAAGATTCTAACAAATCATTCAAAAAACCTGTTTATATAATTAATTTAGAAGTAAAAGGGGGCAAGAATCTTTTTTATTTCAGCAGATTTTCATGCAAAAATAATAAACATATAAAATCTAAATCCCTCTCTAAAATTCACCCCCCCCCCCCCAAAAAAAAAAAAAAAAAAAAAAAAATTGAAAACCTTTAAAAGACTTTTTAAAAATCTTTTCATTTATTTGTTATTTTATTGTAACAATAGATAATCAATCATCTAAATCCCTTTCAAAATTACTGTTTCCTTTTCTGCCCTCCCCCTCTCCCCTTTAGTACCAAAACCCCATAGTTTAACCTTTATAACTCTTTAATTTTAAATTTCTTTTCAGACTTAATTTAATACTCCATATTAACATTAAATAAACCTAATCTACCATCTAACACATGGGCTGATAAGTTCCCGGTCTAATAAAGAAAACAAAACTTTTTAACATAACTTTAATAAATAACATAACTTTAATAAATAATAATAATTTAATAATAATAATAATAATTTAATAATAATAATAATTTAATAATAATAATAATAATTGAATTAATAAATAATATATAATAATAATTTAATAAATAATTAATAATAATAATTTAATAAATAATTAATAATAATAATTTAATAATAAATAACATAATTTTATAACGAAAAAGCTCCAAACAGTGCTCAGAATCTTCGACTCGTTGTTGTTTTTGGTCAAAACTCAACACGCGCGGCAGCCACTTTGACAACAGCTTTTTCATAGACAAATGTTCATTCAAAATAAAACCTACAAGTTGCTTGGATATCTTCAGAGTCTGAGCTATCTCTTGCAACTTCACTTAACGGTTCCCCAAAACGATTTTTTGGACTTTTTTTATATTTTCCGGAGTAACCACCTCTTTTGCGTGGTGCATCACTGGTGTCCGTACGACCATGTTTAAATTCAGCAAACCAGTCAATAATGGTTGATTTACCTGGTGCAGTGTCCGGATAACGCTTATCAAGCCAAGCTTTTGTTTGAATGGTGTTTTTTCCCATCAAATAACAATTCTTGACATTCTTGTTTATCCATTTTTTTGTTTATCAACAAAGTTGTTCAAATAAAACCACTCTAACGTTTTATCCACACGGCGAATCGTCATGACATTTTATCTGCTACCTTTTAAAGGTTAGTATTTACTAAAAAAAGCATCGGTTCGGAGATTGCAACGCCATCTGTGTGCCAGACCGGGAACTTATCAGCCCATGTGTTAAATCAACCCCTCCTACTAAAATCTCTGCTTTTCTTCCCCCTGCCCCCAGCCTCATCTGATGAAGACCCTCCCCCTGCAAATGCATCTCATTAAATTTTAAACATTTTAAAATTCTTAATTTTTTTCTGCTCTATTTGATATTTAAATATTGCTACAAAAAATCACAATTTAAATTATTCCTCTTCTATCCCCCCAAAAGTCCTCTTTATTATCTTTACCCCCCCCCCCCCCCAGTACATACTTTAAAGTCTTTAATTTTTTTCCTTATAATAATTAAATAAGAGAAAATGTTAGTATTTTTTGTAATTTGACTGTTCTCATAGATGATATTTTGTTAATGGGATGGGAGTTATTTTAGAGAACATATTTATTTCAAAACATAAAATATACACTTGATTCAGGGAGGGAAGAACAGCCAAACTGCAAAAAAGATGAAAATGTTTGTTTTCCTTTCACATATTTAGAAATTCACCCCCTTCCCTTGGAAGAAAAGGACAGAGCAAAATTTTCAAAGGGGATGATTATTTTAGATGAATGACACTTATATGAGATGAGTTACCTTACTATAAAACAAGAAATAGAATAGCATTTAAACAAATATATATTAAAGATTTTAATGTATTTGCTAAGTGGGAGGACAGTGGGGGAAATGGAACTTTTGGGAGAAAGGAGGTTAATTTAGATGATTGATTATTCATTAATTGTTACTAAAGATAAACAAATACAGCAGATTAAAAAAAATAGTTTTAAAGATTTTACATATTGCGTGCGTGTGTGAGGGGGGGTGGCATTTTTTTGTGTAGAGAGAAAACTTAGGTGCCAAATTATCTATTTATTTTTACTAGAGAACAACAAATAAAACAAAAGATTTTTCAAATAAGATTTCTTCAAAGAATACAAATTTTAAATTTCGTATTCTCGGGGATGAGGGGATAATATGCATCTCAAAAGAAGGTGGTTGTAATTTAAATGATTTGCTATGTATTTATTTATTGTAAATAGACAGCAACAAATAGAGCATATAATTTTTAATAAAGTTTTTAAAGATTTTAAAATTTGTATGCTGAGGGGGAATGGGATAACATAAATTTTGGATGGAGGTAAAAGATTGTAGTTTGAGGACTGATTTTTTACTTATTGTTATATTACTAGCTAGCAGAAGGACAGAAGAATTTAAGATTATCAAGATTTTGAACATTTTGAGTTGAGGAGGGCAGAGAAGGGAATCAGACATTTCATGTGGTGAGGGGGAGGGAATGTTTCATTAACAAAATATAAAATCAAAAGTGGAAATCTGCCAAAATTTTCCAAAGATTGAAAATTTTCTTCCTTAGATTTTTAAAATTAATTTTTTGTGCATTTTTTGTGTGTGTGAGTGGGAAGGGGGGTGGCTTATATCTGGGAACTGAAAAGAAAATCAAAACTGCTTAAAAGTGGGAGGCGGCTGATATCTGGGAATAGAAAAGAAAATCAAAATTTCTTAAAAGTGGAAGGGGGGCTTACTTTCAGATTTTATAGTAATGCAATACTACAAAAAATGTTGTTGGCAATTTGTAACACTATAAACTTGAAACAAAATAATAAATCAAAATGAGAAAAAGACTTTTCGTCAATCAATTATAATGACAGCTCTCACTGATGTGTTTTGATATTTTCATATGTGTTTTGCATGTAAAATTGGAGTAATATGGATGAGTATTCCACATGTCAATAGTCACTTTTTAGAAAAAACATTGAAAGAGAGCATACAACAACTGTGAAATTCAGTTTCAATCACTGAAATGTTTTGGGGGAAGAAGACAATAAAGGATAGCTTTTAACGAGATAATTATTCTTAAATTTACTGTTTTTTATTTTTAGGAAGTTTTATACACAATGCGCCATTCTTGATCTTAAATATAAAACAAATGCACTATATACAATATTATATATACTATATATTTGACATTTGACATATATCTCTACAATATTTGTAGAGAGTAGAACTGTTTGGGAAGGAGATAAATTATGCTTAAATTAACTATAGGGTACTAATACATGGCAAAGTATCATTGAAAGAATTTCTGCTAACAATTCGTAACTCATATAGCATATTTCTTTACCCTAGACAATCTCTAGAAGATTATGAGTCAAACATCATTATCCTCAATGAATACTGAACTGTGCAAAAAAATGTCATCAAGAAGTCCTTAGGATTTAATAATGCCATAGGAATTTGAGAAACTGCAAGTTTATTAATGTATTTAAGAATCCACGGCTAATTATTATTATTTGACATAATATGATGTGCAGAAAATATTATTATAAAATTTGTTTCATATATTTTTTATTTAATATTATATTTATTATATTTTAAAAATATAATTCTTTAAAAATATTGTATTTATTTCCTTTTACTAGTAAATATACACATTAAATAATCTAAATAGAAATCAGACACTGTTGCATGTTGACATACACATAGTATTAGGAATAATTATCATCAAATGCATACAATCAAAGAAACAGACTGACATATGTTTCCACTGCAGGGTTTGAACCTACAACTACTTTCAACATGAGATGCATTTTCTACCACTTAAGAGGCTACTTTACCCAGACGAAAACACCCGCTCGCTTATGTTAATCCTATGAAGGAAATTTTTGAAGATATTTCGTTTGCATTTCAATATTTTTAAATGAATTTTTTTGGATTGGATAGCTGAGGTCAATCTCTATGCACGCTCCTTTGTACTTTTTCGATTTTGATTACAAGTTTTTTTTATTAAGATACTTTCACTTTCGGAAAAAGTTTTGAAAGTGAAAGTATCTTCAATAAAAAAAACTGCAACAAAAATCGAAAAAGTAGAAAGGAGCATGCATAGAGGCTGACCTCAGCTATCCAATACAAAAAAAAAAATCATTTCAAAATATTGAAATGCGAATGAGATATCTTCAAAAATTTCCTCCATAGGATTAACATTAGCGAGCGGGTGTTTTCGTCTGAGTGAAGTAGCCTCTTAAGCCAGGTATTGGCTGTATTTCACTTATAGGATATTGATTATAGAATCAGTCCATCTTCTTTTTCCTCAGATGAAAGAACTTTATCCATTGATGAAAAATATACGGATTAATTGGATTAAATAATAATAATAATAAAGTTCTGCATGTTTTATTAGAAATCAATCTAAATTCTTAGCATTTAATACAGATATATTTAAAAATATGTTGAATTCATACTTAGGAAAATATCATATAAATAAAGGACTGTAGAATAAGATGAACTGGTTCATGAAGTAATAGAAATTGCCGACGGAAGTTGGAGGTGATGACACGTAGCTGCGAATCCACTTGGGAAAGGAAGCAGAGAGAGATATGAGATTTCATTGAATTTTCGATTTGCTTTTTATATAATTTTGTCAGTGTCAAAATTAAAATGCATTTATCTGCTATTTATTGTTTTTTAACTGGTTTCAAATGTTTTTATAAAAAATAGCTCTAAAATTATTCCCTCTAATTAATGGACTTTTTTTTTTTTTAACTAGCATAAGTTATTTTTTCTAACATCTCTTGAAATATATTTAAAATTATTAATATGAACCACAAGAAACACAATGAAAAAATTTAATGTGAAAGAAATTTTAAAACAGTTTCATTTATTACAAGAATTATATAAACTAAAAATGAATTACAAAATAATTAATAAAACTATTACAGTGTACATACAAAGAATGACTTATTTTTATGATTTGAATTACAATTATACTCAATTTGCATGCATTTTAATGCTTTATGCAGGCTTTCATTTTAAGAAACATGAAAACATATAATTTGTGCCTAATTACATATTTTTTTTTCTATTTATCCCCTCTGCTCATAGGCACACACACTCTTCTTCCATTATTTATTTTATTTCATTTTTTTGCTATGATATCGCTTTATTTTTACAGCACAGAATAACTTTAAAAATAGGTGATTTCAGTGAAGAGCTTCAAACCGGAATTCAAACAAACTACAAAACTAAGCTATTGTATTAGCCTGCAGTCTGCCATCTTGTTTTTTTAAATCAAAACATATTAAACTTTTATTATTAAATACAAATAAAATATTCATATTTTTAATTGCTTACTCAGCCTGGAAATTTTTCACCATAACATGTTGGCACGCGCGGATCCAAGGGGGAGGTCATGGGGGTCATGACCCCCCTCTAAACGAAAAACATTTCTATATAATAATACTTTTTTTTAATATAAATATATATAAAAGGTGTTTTGATATATATATTTTTTCTCCGTTAAAAATGCTAATCTTATTGATACATTCATAGAGTTATTTTTATACAGAAATGCAGGAAAAATTGCAGTTATTGTTTAAGCATAAAAAAAATCAAACAACGTTTTATATTTTTCTATAAATGTCGTACATCTTGAATTGTATCCAATTGCAACCTCAAGACGACATTTGCATGACTGTTGAGCCTCAAAAATCGGCTTAAAATGTGAACTTTAGTGACATTTTCTGTAAAATTAAATAAAATAAAAATGGTAATTCCTATTTCTTGGCATCTGAATAAAACATAGAAACTACAAATTTTATACAATTACCAAGGCTGCTATGGCTCAAGGAATTTTTCAGAGAAAATAGCCGTAATTTCTTATTGAAATTTTTGCCTAATCGCACGATCAAATATGGCGAGTTTTTTAATAAAAAATTACTGGTATATCCTCTGAAAAAAATTCTGACCAGTAGCAACCCCGATTTATGAATATACTGCAAATTTCATGCATTTAGGAATGAAAATGAATTCAGTTTAGGTTAGAAAATAGCAAATTTGGACTTAAGATACAAAAATTGTCAAGAAGACATGTGATCCCCCCCCTCCCCCTTTCTCCAAAATAGACATGACCCCCCCTCTAAATGGAAAGCTGGATCCGCCTCTGCATGTTGGCAAGGCTACAAACGCAGCACAAGATGGAATATTTTTCATGAGCCACCAACCGTGGGGCAAACACGAAAACAAAGAAAATACAGCATCGACAATTGAATAAATTCATATTTAATACTTGGAAATTTTTTCAGAGAAAATTTCTCACGTCTTGCATTCATAATATTCATATTTTTAATTGCTCAAATAGGCGTATAGCCAACATAGTGAAAAAGTACCCAAGCCGGGACTCTAACCTGGGTCATCAGTATAGCGCACTGATGTTCTACCAACTGAACCACTTGGGAATGATACTCAGCCAGGAACTTTTTCACCATAACATGTTGGCAAGGCACAAACACAGCACAAGGCTACAAATGCAGCTCAAGATGGAATATTTTTCGTGAGCTGCCAACCCTGGGGCAAATACGAAAACAAGGAAAATCCAGCATCAACAATTGAATAAATTCATATTTAATATGTGGAAATTTTTCCAGAGAAAATTTCTCATGCCTTGCATTCCTAATATTCATATTTTTAATTGCTTAATAGGTGTATAGCCAACAAAGTGAAAAGTGTAAAGTTTTTTTTTGTTTTTGTGTTTGCCCCAGGGTTGGTGGCTCACGAAAAATATTCCATCTTGTGCTGCATGTTATGGTGAAAAAGTTGGTGAAAATAAAATCGTACCCAAGTGGTTCAGTTGGTAGAACGTCAGTGCGCTATACTGATGACCAGGGTTCGAGTCCCAGCTTGCGTACTTTTTCACTATGTTGGCTATACGTCAATTAAGCAATTAAAAATATGAATATTATGAATGCAAGGTGTGATAAATTTTCTCTGGAAAAATTTCCAAGTATTAAATATGAATTTATTCAATTGTCGATGCTGGATTTTCTTTGTTTTCGTGTTTTCCCCAGGGTTGGCAGTTCACGAAAAATATTCCATCTTGTGCTGTGTTTGTAGCCTTGCCAACATGTTATGGTGAAAAAGTTCCAGGCTGAGTATCGTTCCCAAGTGGTTCAGTTAGTAGAACGTCAGTGCACTATACTGATGACCTGGGTTCAAGTCCCGGCTTGGGTACTTTTTCACTATGTTGGCTATACGCCTATTAAGCAATTAAAAATATGAATATTATGAATGCAAGGTGTGAGAAATTTTCTCTGGAAAAATTTCCAAGTATTAAATATGAACAAATAAAATAGTTAATAAAATTACATAATGTGTTTATAATAAGTAAATATGGATGAAAATTATTTTGGAAATGAGAAACAAAACAAATATGATTTGATTTAAGAAACAATTTTTAATCAATCCCGTTTGTTTACATTAATGTGTTATGAGCACTCTATATTAAAATAGACTGATTCATTTATCCAATTGCTTATTTTATGCACAAAATCCTTTGACACTGACACTTCTTCAACAGTTATTTAACTGTAATGTAAATTATCCCCAGTTTAAATTTTTGTAACAGTAATTTGTCCAGTAGATTATCACTTTATCCTCTAAGTTTTCCTGCAGTTATATTAGAAAATATAAGGAAACATATAATTTGTTTACACCTACATCTTAACTGTAAGTTTGATTGTTTACATCAGAAATGATGTGCAGATTTTAAGGAATTTGTGGATTTTAGGGCAGCAGATTTCAGGAAGTCTACTGTATATAAAAAATAAGCCATTTATAATCACATTGAAAGAAGAATCCAAATAATTAAAGTACGATTAAATTACTGCATATATCCACTATATAAAAACATGTAAAATAAATTTATAAGCTTAAAAAATATTTTTATTCTCAGTCTTTTTTTTATTTGTTCTATATTATGAATTCGGTCATGTTAAAACTTCTGTACTATATTAGCATAACTATGCAAAATTTTCTAATATTGCCTATAGACATAAATAGCAATCCATTGCATAGGCCATGGCAGTATGAAATCCAGGGAGGGAAAAGATTTTAGAATGGATATGACTGTAGTCTGCAGCCTTGGCCGAAATTTTTAAAATGGATATTATAATCAAGACTAAGCTAAACTAAGAATTTTGTTTGATCAAAATATACGTGCAAGACAGTTTAAAAAATATATCAATATAAAAAGCAACTTAGAAATTTAACAATTAAAAAATATTATATTTTCAAAAATAAATTTCTACTAGCATTGAAAAGAGTTGAACAGTGATTTTATTTTTGTGAGGGTAGGCTAGTCCTCCTGAAATGCCATTTAAGATATATTTGAAGCAAATGAATGTAAAAAGGAAAACAGATCTAAAGGGAAACGATCTAAAATTACAAGAATTGAAAAACATACAACAAACCTATTAAATAAATATATATACATATAAAATATTAAATACCATCTCATACCCTTAACAGTAAGTGTTTTCATCCTTGCTAGAATCATTGTTGCTATTAATTTCAATGCAAAGTCTTCCTACAGTATTTTTACGAGATAATCTATTTCCCACATTTTTTTTTCTTCTTTTAGTACGTGATTAATATAATTTTGCCAATTTTGATTTATGACATCTGAAACGGCTTCTTGCATAAGTTTTTTTAGTTTATCAATTTTAAATGAGTGATTTCTTAAGGCCACATAGCCTTTAACTTGACTCCACACAAGCTGGATGAGGTTAAATTCACAATGATATGGGGGTAATCTTAAAATTTTATGCCCATACCGTTCTACGAGTCTATTTATTTTATAAGCTTTGTACTGTTTTTTTTAATTGAAGACACGATAATCAATAACACATACCATTATCTGGCATATCTTTGTTTAATGGAAAGCATTATCTTTGTTCAATGGAATGTTCTTACTTGACAGCCAGCATTCTTGAATTTCTGTTTTTTTTAAGACTTCAGAATGTACTCATTATAAACACTGTGATACAGAGCGTTATCAATTATTATCACACTGTTTGGCTGAATATTAGGGAGAAGTTTTGTTCTGAACCATGTTTCGTATGATTCTCCATGATAGTCACCAGTGTTTTTCTTTGCTTGAAAGACTTCACAAGCATTTTGAATGAAATCATCATCACTTCCTGCATGGCTATTCCTTTCTCTCTCGATCTCTTTATATATATATATATATATTTCTGTGTTATCACTTTATGGTTATATATATATATATATATATATATGTATATATAGTCCCACATTGTCATGTTAAAACTTTGATACTATATTAGCATAATTATGCAATTTCTTCCAATATTACTTCTTATCCACTCCCCTTAAAAAATAAATAAATAAATAAATAAATAAAATTACTCTCTGCCATAGTCCAATTTATTTTGTAATGTACTATAAAATTTGATGTATTATATTTAAAAATACAATAATTCAATATATATATATTTCTTTTTTCAAAAGTATTAATTAATTTTATCGTCTATAGGCAATCGAAGGATGAGGGAGGACGAGTTCTCACCCGTCTGTAATAGGTAGGAAAGGATCTATTTAAATAATTTTATTTAAAAGAAAGATCTTATCGTTATGTAATATCTGAAATGCTAAAGTCACCCCCACCCACCCACAAAAAAA
Source organism: Maratus michaelseni (assembly GCA_963931845.1). Taxonomy (NCBI): domain Eukaryota; kingdom Metazoa; phylum Arthropoda; class Arachnida; order Araneae; family Salticidae; genus Maratus; species Maratus michaelseni. Next base: position 260,398,211 of record OZ007598.1, read on the forward strand.
AAAGAAAATCTATATTTACTTTTTGTGTTGTTGTTTATATTTATTTTTATTATAACCACAGCATTTAATAAACACATTTCCAATCATTTCATTTTACTTAAGCTTTTTTTTTTTTGTTATTTTAAGGTGGTTCTCAAATGACTTGCTCAAAAACACGAAACTTTCTTGACTCACTTTTAAATGCAAAGGCATAAAATTTGGAGGCCTGACTAGTGGAGCGATTTGAGATCGAAATAAGTTTTCCTTTTTTTTGATAAATAAATGTCTGAGTTACAAGCACTTCATGTCACATGATGATATGTTTTTCCCCTTTCTCGTGCTGTAACAATGGATATTAGGTTCAAAACGCCGACTTTGACTGTATTTCCCAGAAGATCTCCTGCCTTTACCAAAAAATGGAAAAACTCTTTTGATTACAAAGTTTCTAAATAAGAAAACCTGCCAATTTCATGCGTTTCCAAACAAAACTGAATAAAAAAATATGCCATAAAGAAACCACTTTGGATTTGAGAACAGCCTTAAATATTGGCATCCCCTCCCTGCATATGCCTATGTTTCTGTATCATGAAAGATTTGTATTGTTGAGAGTGTTTTTTTTATTTGTTTTAATTACAACCACATTCTTATTCATTTAATATTCAAAAGGTTTTTTTTTGTTTTGTTATTTTAAATATATTATTGGCATGCTTGATATGTATTTCAGATAAAATGCTCCCACATCACAAGCAAAGAGTTCACTTTACGCATCACCCATGTTTTAGAATGCTACCGAATTATTTATATATAAGTTTCAGCATATATACGAAAAAAGATAAATACGCATCATAAAAGTATGAATCTACATTATTCACTAACTATAAAAAAACAAAGTTAAAAAATAATACAAGGAAAAGCATCCAGGAACAAACAAATCACGCGCATTTTTTTTATCATACTTACTGAGCTGGATCACGTTGGTCTAGGCCAGGGGTTCCCAAACTTTTAGACAGGCGTACCATTAAATCGAATTTCATACTTCCGTGTACCACCAGGCAACAAACATAAAGCTAATATAAAAAACACTGAAAAAACAGAACCTGTCTAAAACGGAATATTTCCTAGGTCTTTTATGATTCCGTCTAAGAAGGTTTAACTGTACTTCAAAATTAATGATTACATTACTAAATTGGTACTTAGATTGACTGCTTTATATTATTATTCAAATAAAAAGAATTATTATCATCATTACTTTTTAATAATACATACCATATCAAACAAGGGCGGATCTAGAGAGTCTTCAAGGGGGGGGCGATATCAGAAATTTGGAGGTTAATATCCGACCTGCAATACTTTTTTGTTACGGGTCGGGTTGACTCCTACTTGATTACTGCAAGTCGGGTTTGGAGAGGGTTGACTCCTACTTGTTTACTACGGGTCGGGTAAACTTGTTTTTTGGTACGAGATGAGTTCGGGTTGGGTTAATTTTTACTTTTTTGCGCGGATCGGGTTGACCTCTACATTTTTCCTGCGGGTCGGGTTGTCTTACACTATCGGGTTGGGTTTTTTCACTCTTGAGTGTCGTGTTCGAATACCCGATTTTTTAAAAGAACGTCTAAAATATATTTTTCGGATAAAATCTGTATGTAGTAAAAATTTCGTAACGGACAATCCCAAATAGCGGAAAGCTTTATGTAGAGAATACTTTTAAAATCATTTATTTAGTAAAACCTCCGAATTACGGACACCTAGGAGCCGTCGAGTTTATCCGTAAATTCAGAAGTAATAGCACGGTAAGACCTCCGTACGGTCACTCCTGAAGAGCGGAGACATCCCCAATACAAATATTTGCATATTTTTGCGCACTCCTCCGAGTAAATTTGACAATCGCGCCCGTCGGCCTAATCGTTCGGAGTTTTCGTGGTTTTCTTAGAGCCGTGGATTTATCCATGCGTAAATACGGATTAGGTTCCCTTAGAAAGACCCCCACGAAGGGCACTCCCCCCGGGCCTATATCCCTAGTGTAGATAATTGGCCGTCAATAATCAACCCAACCCAACCCGGGTAAATTTGATGGCACCGAGGTGTCCGTTATTTAAATGTTTTACAGTATTTGAATATTAAACTGGACCTTGTAAAAATATATGAAGAGGTCGGGGAAAGAGAGTGCCAAGCCACATTTTTGAACTTCTGAGATATTTCAATTTGAAAATTTGATCACATACTCAAATCAAGATATATAAACTAAAGTTTTTTCGCCAAAGTCTTAGTAACATTTGAGATATTCTGAGTAACAATAGGGCATTACTTTAATGATATTACTATTACGTTTATATCCAATGGTTGGAATATCATAGTTGAGATTTTTTCCAACAGAGCGAAAATATGCCGGGACCAGGACTCGAACCTGGGTAATTTGGAAAACAAAGAACCCAGGTCAAAGTGCCCCTTGTTAGGTTGTCAGCCTAACACGGGACCATCAATGTTTACTCCACAAATAAGCTTTGTACTCAATTTATAGACCCCGAATGGATTAAGGCCTGAGTTAGCCTTGATCAGTCTGCAGTCGAACTGGGGACCTGTAGCATGGTAGCGAGAAATTGCTGACCATTTCACTTCTGGGCTTACTGTTGTTCAGAGTATTAACAAAAACAATAAACAATATAGCAAAGGTATAACGTAACATGCGTGACTTGCAATGACGTCACAAAAATTTAAAAATTGACCAGAAAAGATTTTTTGACTATAAGTATCATGTTTTGAAATAGTCCTGTATGTTTTTTAGAGTTTTTAAAGAAGTTTCACTTAAGTCACAATGTGACCTCTCTGAATGGTGGCATTTTGGTCACAGATGTGCCGTGACAATTATGACTCACAGTAACGTCACAGTGACGTCACTGTGACCATGCATGCTATGCGGGAAATGTTGTAAATGTCCTTACCTTTTTACTCTTTATCACCCTTTTTCGAGCGTATTTTTTTTATAATGGAAGAAGCCCAATTTACTTCGAAATTTCGTGCCTTGTTCTGGTTTTGTTTTAAATAAAATGTTGCTTGTTTTTTTTTTCCTTTTTCCCCTGAAATACATATGCTTCGCCAGTTTTTCTCGTTTTTCGTAACAAACACATCAAATTTTTAATGCGAATCTCTACTATCTGCCACTTTGCACATGTGAGCAATTGCTGTATCACTTGATTCTTTTTACTTTCACTGCAAGTAAATTACGAAGAGTGTAGGACAGGAGGGAGAGAAGATTATCGTAAGTTATGCTAACTTGAAAGTTGTTGCCAACTACACAGATGTAGGGACGGGTACAGTGAGACTGGGCTGAAAGTGACATCGCCTCCCTGTATCGCCTGTATAACATCGCCTATGACACATTCGACGTACTGGACCTTGTAATAAAACGCCCAAAGAAACAAAGAACACTTAGAAGATAGAACTATAGGGAAGAAGGACATCACATTACAGTACTAATAAAAAGGTTGTTCAGATTATTATTAGGATTATACAGCGGTAGAACGCAAAATATACAAAGCATTCATACAAACTTTTTTTAGAGGCAATATGTACCCCTGGGCACTTGTGGAGATACCTTCCAGAAGTCGCATAAAGGCTCAATTTATTGAAGGCTAATATAATCAAAGAGACAATTTTAAGCTTTGATTGATTGCCACATTTCAGAATTCTGTAAAAAAAAAATACTAACTGGGTATAAGACTGCTTGTTTTTTATATCGAAGATAGTTCTAATCCAGTAAAGTCTGTTTTGAAAGTCATTAAAGAAACATATATTCAGTAGCTATGAGGCGCTGGCTTAAGAGCCTATATCAGTCATGCGAAAAAGCGCTCAAGCTAATGTTAAGTCTATGGGAAGGTTCTTGCGCGATTTCTCGCTCGCATTTTACTATTTTTAAATGATGTTTTTTGCATAGGATAGCTGAGGTCGATCTCTAACGTTGTTAGTTTTTACTTTTTCAATTTTGGTTCCAGTTTTTTTATATAAGGGTACTTTCACTTTCAGAACCGGTTCCAAATGGTTCCAAAATTGAAAACACAGAGACAGAACGAGACAGATTGGCAGATGCTTTTGTTAAAAAATTATGTAATCTGTTTTTACCGTTTTTTGCTAGACAAAATAATTTTCAGAAAATCACGTCAAATTTCCGGACGCGATAGCGTAGGAAAGGAAGAAAAACTGCTGACGTGAGACAAAAATCGCTTGTAACTCAAGATGCCGTGGAAAATGGCGGAAAATGAAACTGAAAAAGAGACTCTGTTCGATTACATATCACTTTAAAAATCATACTTTCAAGTCTCATACTTTTATGTTTAAAAAACAGCTAGAAAATGTATCAGCATAGTCGAGCGAAAAATTTTCAGAACTTTTCATATTTAAATTGATATATTTAAATTTGTATTAAAGGTAAAGCCATAAATTTTTGTACAATATTTTTGAGTTAAGTAGTCTTTAAATTGGTTTCGGGATTTTTTATTTGAAAAGAAAATTTGTAAAACCTGATCGCCGAAGTAAAAATTACTCATGAAAAAGAACACTTGTTTTAAAAATTAGTAATTTTTAAAAAATAAATATTTTTGTAAATTCCTTATTCAACTTAATATTTATAATTTCCATATCAAATGAAAAAAAGAGAAACATTCAAAAATGATTTTAGACGATAGAATATTTTAGTTGATATATCAGACATTTAACACGACTAAAATTAAGAAATAGTTTTTAAAAAGAATTTAAATTTAAAAGGGAATACATATATAAATTTATATTTAAAAAAAATAAAATTAAAATATTTAGAAATATAAAGCAAAATTAAATTTATAAACATTTTGTTTTCCAATCTTCACTTTTTTTCCCCCTCAAAACTATAGCTATAAAATTTTCTCAAAGTTTAAAAAAGAATGGAATAAAATATTAACCAGAAAACTTTTTGTCTTGAAATTTCTTAGAATGAAACCTATCTATATCAATACTTTTTTCTGGGCCCTTCAATATCATCATAGACAGGTTTCATTGTAATATTTTGTAAGTTATTGTAAAATAATTTTTTAAGCGTAATATTAATTTGGGTATTATTATTCGAGATTTTTTATTATTAACACATTAAAAGTGCTGGAAGTAAAAAAGAAAAAAAAAATTAGTTATTTAATATTATAGTTAAATAAAAAAACTAAAATAAATTTTGTTTAAAAAAAAGAAGGAAATAATATGTATATATACAATAAAAGAGCAAACTAATATGGCAAATTATTTAAAATAATAATAATTATTATAATGAATTAGAATCTTATGGGCATTTAGAAAAAACATTTAAAGTAGATTAGATATCTCGGTTAGCGGTCTACACTTGCCGAAATTTTCAGTCTCGAGCCAGGCCCGACCCGTACAAAAGATATTGGCTCGGCTCGGTATAAAATCCTGAGTTCGGCTCGGTCCGCTCCAGTATAAAAACTAAAAGTTTGCTCAAGCCCGGATCTTCCCGTAAAAAAACATAGTTGGTACTTCACCGCCAGACTTAATTTCTACAAAACATGCCGATATTTCTTCGTGCAGATCTCTAAGAAAAATGAATTCCACGCCAAACTCGTCCCGGAAAAACGAAGTCTAACCAGACCCAGCTCGAATCTACAGAAAAAAGAATACGAGGCCAGGAAAGAGTGGAGAACAGGCACAGGCAAGGTCCGAGTTTCGTGAATGAAAATTGGCTCGAGAGTTTTTTTTAGGCGATACGCTTTCCCGCACAGACCTCTGATGTCGGTTTGCAGACCTTTAATTAGCGCAAGAGGGAATGGGGGGGGGGGGGGGGAATTGATCCGCCATTGGTTGCAACCGGGCAGAATTTTCAGCTTTTATGCCGGGCCCAGGTCTTAAAATTTCGGCCCGTGTAGACCTCTAGAAAGAATGAAATCTAAGCCAAGCTCAATCCGAAAAAAAAGAAATCTGGTCTGACCCCAGTCTCCAGAAAAAGCGAGGCCCGGTACAGGCCCAAGTCTCCAGAAAAAAATAAGGTCTGTTTCCGACCCGACGATTAAAGAATGAAGACCTGCCCCGGCCCGACCCGCGGGTCGGGCCGAGCTTCGCCAGAGGCCTTTTCCCGTGGAGGCCTCTAATGTCGGTTTACCGAACCTTTTTTTGCCCAAGGGGGGGGGGGGCGATCGCCCCATCGCCCCCCCCCTTAGATCCGCCATTGATATCAAAATGCAGTTATTTGGTTGAAAAACAACCACAATACTTATGACATATTGGCCTACTGATTCATACATAGTAGTTTTATTGCAGTAATTCTCTAGTATTGTTAATGAGAAAAGTAAGCTCGATCTATCAAGCACAGATTCCTCATGTCTGGTTCAATATTAGTTAGCTGTAGTCGTAAGCCAGATTCGATGTTTAGTTCTTTCCTGTATTTGTTTTTCATATGAAGAATTGAAGAAAAAGTACATTCACATAAATATATTGTTCTAAAATCTAGTAAAAAAAAGAAAATAGCGTTCGAAAAGTTCCTGGGTGATAATTTTGATTTCATAATATGCTGCATTTCATTTCACATACCAGTATCAGACTTTTGCTTACCAGTAGCCAGAGCTTCGCGTACCAGTACTGGTATGCGTACCATAGTTTGAGAACCCCTGGTCTAGGCAAAGAAGATAAATACTTATAGTAATTCTTAAGTAATATTTATTAGTAACTTCAGTATTTACCTTCTTTGGTCTAGGTCAGTACTTGCAATGACTTGCATGCTCTTTTTTAACTTTCAATTTTCAAAGGCTTGCCCGTGCTGTTTAGTGTCAGTAAATAAAGTTAAAAAAAAAAAAAAAATAGCACAGAGAGATTTGTGCCATCATAGAATAAAAAATTTTGAACTGTCATATAACTTTTTACATCGAACATTTTTGTAACCAGTTATTTTATAATCTGTTATTTTCTTCACCATTTTCTTGTAACAGAATTCTGTCTTTTAAAAGACGTGCTTTTAAAATGAAGCTATAAAAAAACTAAAACTAGTGTTTAAATTAATTTTTTTCTATAATCGGACTTCGGCTCCGAATACTTAATCAATCAATCAAATTGGGACTCTGAATCCAATGTCAAGCCACGTCCTGTTTTTCTCCATGATCTTTGCCGATGAATATCTTGATTTTTTGAGGTAAGCTAATAAAAAAATCATATAAGATTTTTTTTATTATATGAACTACTACATGATTTTACTAGTTATACATTATTTACGCATATATTTTTAAAGATTTCGTATACACTCTGTTACTTATATTCAATTAATTCAGTTGTTTTGTTGTTTAAAAACAGTGGTGATGCTTATACCAGAGCTCTGTAGGTGTGATGGGAACATTTAGGTGCATTTGATGAAATTGTATGATCAATAGCTCTTTTCTTCACTGACACGTCAAATGTGCTTGTGCTTATCGTAACTACACTGATTTCAAATAGTGGTGGCTACAGATATTCTAAAACCCAAAATAACCTGGGTGGGTTGGGCTTTTGTTCAAAAATCCAGATTTTTGTCAACGTTGCCATGAAGCGGGCCATTTCTCTGTATATGATTTAAAATTAGTGTTGAGCGTTTACAAGCATAAAGCTGAAGAATTTATAATTAATAAAATACAAGTAATTTTAGAAAGAAAACACAGACTTTGGGTGAACTCTTATACACTCTGTTTCTTAAGTAAAGCTGTAACATACACTCTCTGACATATACCCTCTGTTTTTGTATAACTGTTGCCCTTTTAACACATCATTAATCCTCTGGGGGTGCCAATCCAGATGCAGGTCTCTCATCTGGAATTGGTTCAAAATTAGGAGACTAGTTTCACAGTTATATGGATCATGTCAGCTGTATAGAAATAAAAAGCTGCAAAACCGGGCCCTTTGGGTGAAACCAACAACAACAACACCTCATTAAAATCTCGTTACTATTATTCAATTTTTATGAAAGTTAGAACCTATAAAGAAGAAAACAGACATAAAAAGAAACATACCAGTTTTAGATTCTAATTAAATTGATATGGGACCAACATACAAGCCGTTTCCATCCAAAAAGGAACCATATAAAAATCAGAGTAGTATTTCATCAAAAGCTATGCATAGACATGCATTACAAAAACAAATATTCAAACAAATTTCATAACTTCCTTTATTGAAAATCTGTTAAAAATTAATTTGAATTAATAATTGTTTAAATTTTAATAAAATCTTTCACATATTAATTCATAATTAACATTTTGTTAGCAACAAGAAAATGACCAAAAATGCAATAAAAAGTATAGGGGAGACTGGTACACAGTGAACCACTTTTTCAGTTAATTTTTTTCCCCTCTTTAACGGACAAACCGATCTGCATGAAAATACTTTTGAATATTCCTTAAACCTTTATACATTCATCATAATTTTCTCAGAACATAGTTTTCAACACATTTTTCAAAAAAAAAAAAAAATCTTTTATATTCATCTGTAAAGTGGACCAGTGTGCCCCCAGAAGTGAAACACAGTGGACCGCTATTAAGTGTTATCTGAAATACAATATAAATCTCTTTTTCATTAATCTAATTCTTTTTTATTTCCCCTTTACCCGTAAAATAACATAGTAATAGAAATTTACAAGTAACATTTTGAAACAAAAAAAATTATTATATTCTGAAAATAATAACAGATTAATACAGGAAAAATTGCAATTTAGTTGAAGTTATTACTTAAGTATAAAAAAATCAGTACACATTAAAATTTGCAAATGAAATTCCAAGATACTTATGAGTAAGATTAAGCCTGGAATTTTCCTGAAATACTTTTGTGTCTGGGAGCAACATTATGAAATCATTGACATCAACAACAGATTCATTTACAGTTTTGGAAAAAATAAACTGATTTCCATTCAATTTGTGTCTCGTGAATCTTACTTGACTAGAATCATCACCAATTAGACTACAGTTATATTTATCAAAGGCAGTAAATAGAAAACAAAATATTTCTTACTATGTTAAATAAATTGTTATTTTTACTTTATTTTATAGTTAAATAACTACTTTAAAACAATATTTCTGTATAGAAAATGAGCAATTATTAAATATTTTGAACATTCTGCGTTACAAGAGCAAAGTAGATTGTGGACCACTGTGCCCCAGGAGTGGGTGGTCCACTGTGTCCCATGTTGAAGTTCAATAAATAAGTATATTAATATTGTTTATAGCTTTCTTTTAAACATATTAACTTTAAAGTTAAATAAAAACAAGTATATCAGCTTTGCAAAAAAGCTGTTTTATCTTATTTATCTACAACCTTTAATTACTAAAAAAATAAAAATATGATGATGAAAAATTTTACTTTTAGAAGCTCAAAACATCCAATCAGGATAAAATAGATCAATCTGAACTAAACATATTTTCTGAAGGCTGTAAATAATCAGTCCACTCTGTTGAATATTAGGATAAAAGAGAAGCTTAAAAAAAAGTTTAATAAATAAAATATTAGGGGGTGGACCACTGTGCCCATAGGTCCAGCATGTACCGGTTTCCCCTACTGTATGCTTTCCCTTTTTCAATTTATATAGCACTTAAAAATGTCAGGGAATGTTTTGGCTCAGTTGAAATGAACTATAATTTAAACAACTTCCTACTAAGAAATTAATAATAAAAAGACCAATATTATAAATATCTGCAAACAAACCTACAAAGTCAGCATTTTGTTTTAAAAAATTTTGCTGGGGCAGGGCGAAAGGGCAAACATGTGTCACTACTGTCATGTTATATACGTCAACATATATGTTCTTCCATTATTTGCCTTCCCCTCCCCCTACACACTACTACCATTTGACTATAATTCTGTGATTATTCCTACAAAAATGAAGCAATAATGGCTTATACTTCTGATATCAGTCTTATGTTTGTGACTTCTTGGATTACCTAGCATTTCTGGCAACCCTTCACTACATGAGTATGACTTTCACTTGTATGACAGTTTAAACCAGTTTTTGATGCTTGTCACGTCAAAAACTCAACCCTGAGAATGACAATAATGTCTGATCTTAGCTGAAATTTGAGAAAAATATAATTCTTTATAAATTAAAAATATTTTTCTGCTTGATCAATATTTTGATATATTGTAACTAGAGGTCTGCATGAGCCTTGCCCGGCCCGTTTGTAATTTTGCGGTTCACGGCTCAGCCCGGTTCGACCTGTGAAAAATCAATAAAATTCAAGTTCAACTGAAATTCCACATAAAATTCTGATTTTTCTTAACATAGAATTAAGATTCTTTTCTATAATACTTAATACATATTTATGGAAAGATTTAACAGTATTTTTTAGATTGCTATATGTTCAGAAGCCAAATCATACAGAATAATAAATATAATAATTGCTTAGACTCATTAGACTCTTACATTCAAATAAAAATTTATTTAAAACAATAATAGCATTCAAAATTAAGGAAAAAAGATGTTAAAAACTAGCTTTTGAAGCTTTATACAAAAACAAGGCAATTTTTGAAAATATTTCTCTGTAATTTATTAAGTTATATTTCCAAAGATTCCACTACCAAAAGTTCATCATCACTATTATTATTTTTACAAAACAAATTGCCTACCCGATATGTCCCTGGGAACAATTAAGTCTGGTACTGGCTGTCATGTAGGTCCGGAATGTAGAAAATAAATATAAACCCAATCCTGACCCAGGCCGAGTCTGTTGAAAAAAAATGAAAATCTTATCCAGACAAAAAAAATCTGATGTCGATCTGTACGCTAGACATTTTATATTTCTGTATTGATGTTGTCAATGTAACATCAGCTTATACAGCACATTTATATTTATTTTTACCTCAGTCGTGTCCATTGAAACTCGTTCATATTTTATCGACTTAGTTTGATTTTTTGTTGTAATTTTTATATTGAGCCAGCTGGCCTACTTAATTTTTTTTATCGGCCCGGCCCGGTAATAGAATGGTATTTTTCATTTCTTTAAAAATACAAAAAATGTTTCAGAAAATACTGACAAAATTGGCATTTGAATCAAATTTCCAGACATGATAGCACGGTAAAGGATAAAATCTGTCGTTAGACCGCTTAAATGTAAAATGAATTTTGAAATTGATATGTGATAGTGACAGTGATGAATTGATTTTGTTTGAAAGACGGAAAATATATGTTAAACTTCCAAATATTCTGATTCGGATGATGCAATGAAAAAGTTTCAACAAGTAAAAATCTAGAGGTCTGTACGAGCCGGAGATCCGTACTTGGCCTGTGGGTTCGTTAAATTTTTTTTTGTAAACCCAGCCCGACTCGTCTGCTTTGTCCATCGCCCGGCCTGACTAATAAAAATTTTCACCTAATTCTGCCGACATGGACCATTTGAAAGTTTGCTTTCATTTTGCTGGGCAGGGTACGGGCTTTGGGCTAAGCCTGGGCATATGCAGATCGCTAATTGTAACTATATAGTATATGTAGAGTTTCTACTACACAGTTTCAGAAGGATGCTGCACACTGCCTGCCCTGCATTTTACAAATTGCACCCTTCTAGCCCCTCATCCAAAGTAAGCCACCCTTCTTGCCCTCAGTCAAAAATATGAGCTCTTACTGCTTTTTGTTTACAAAATTTACTGGCATTATAAAAATTGACTTATTGTTGTCTTGAAAAAAATATCCTGACTTTTAAATATTACCGTAAAATCCCATTAATCCGCCCTTCCCGATTAAGCGCCCCCCTCCCACTTTGTAAACAAATTGGAAAATTCCAAAATTCCTGGGAAAGCGCCCTCCCCCCCAAAAAAATTTCGCCGTGCACGTCAAGATCAACACCAAAAATTTTATATCACAAGTGTTTTTTTTTTCTGATGCATCAGAAAGGTGTGACAATTCTTTGATATATCACAAATATGTACAAACACAAAAGTAACACATACACAACTTCAACTATTGTCAATCTGAAAAAGCAATATAACCAAACATTAGTTTCGCTGTAAATTTATCTCCATGGCGATATGAAGGTAATAAAAATATCGATAGTGAAAGTTTTTCATGAAATAAGTTAAAAAATGTGTATTTGATGCTGTGTGTGAAATATTTTGATTAAAAAAGAATCTATTTATTTAATCAAAGAATTTATAGTCGTATTTAACATTATTATGAAAACCAATCACAAAAATTTATTGATTGATTGGTCAGTAGATGGCGCCACAGTCGAATTTGTAGTATATTGTGTGCTATCTTTGTGGTAGCAATGTTTTTTGTTTTAAAAATCTGGAAACACTACCAATTCGTTCTGTATATTCTCAATTTTTGTGATTTGTGTTATTTATTTAGCATTTAAAGATATGAAATAATGATTAAAAAAAACAGTTATTTAATCTTTCTAATTTACAACAGATGGCGACACCACATAAAATGTTGCAAGTTCTAGAAAGTATTTCAGGACATTTTCAACTGCAATTTCTCAGTGTTTTTTAATTATTTTAAATTATTAAGTTCCTCTTATTTTTCTGTTACCATATTAATGACAGATATTAGTGTTATTATTTATCTAAATACATTCCAGTTTCAAAGCTTCTGAAATCCAGATTTTTCTATAATCTGAAATCGCCATTAATCGTTAGGTTATACTGTTTTTCTATTTTGTATATCATTTGTTTTTTCAAAATATTTTTCTTTTGTCACTTTATTAAAATAATGCATACTTTGCGACGATCAGCCATTAGCATCTCCCCCCCCAACCCATAAATACCATATACTACAATTTTAATACCGTGTAAGCGCCCTCCCCCCTGATTATTTTACGATTTTTGTCACGTTTAGGGGGGCGGATTAACGGGATTTTACGGTAGGTCTCTAAAAATCAAAATGGATGCCTTTAAAAAAAAATCAGTGCCTTTCTGAATCTAAAAAGTGCCTAAAAGAATTTAAAAAATGCCTCTATGAATCTAAAAAGTGCCTTTTTGCCACCAAAAGTATCCTGCCCTTTTATAAAATTGGAGGAAACTCTTGAATATATATGATAATTACCTTCCCAGTAACAGAATTTCTTGTTTCCATCTGCAACAAACCAAAATTTACCTGTGTCTCAAAAATGATGGACTAAGCTTACCATAAGAAATAATACTAATCCCATACAATAAGAAAAGTTTGCATTTACATAGAAATATAATAAAAACATACATTAAATCTAGAAACATAAAGTATATTTTAGGAACTTTTTAAAGCATAACATTTCTTTTTAAGCTGTTAGATTTATCTGAAACAGCTAAAAAAAAGTGTTGCACTGTTTCTGCTATTGGGATCACCTTCTTGACATAATGTGGCAATAACTTTTTTCAGATGCTAATTGAGATTTGTATCAGAATTGTTACCCAATAATATCTGGAGAAAATCGAAGCATTCACCACTGCTGCTTGGCGTGCATTTTTTTTTTTTGGCTTGATAGTGCACGCGTGATACTGCACTCTGTCTTGCAAACTTTGTATTTCATATGGTAAACATTTTGTTTCGTCCGATCGAGATTTCTCCAAGAGCATTCTATTTTTGCGCAAGCTCCATTCGATCTTTTGTTTCTGCCTGTTTTATTAGACAAAAGGAGGAGAAACATTTCAGATGTGCTGAAACTTCGCTAATAATAATAATGTCTTTTGAATTTTACGTTCACTAGCAGGAGCATGAGGTACGTTAAATTTAGCAATTTAACTACGTTTTACAAAAAAAAAAAAAAAAAAAAAAAAAAATTCTATCAAAGCTTTGTATAATTCTTAAAAAAATTCATGCCTGAAATGCCCTTGGACTTTGAGGACGTGAAGAACATGTTTGACTTCATGTTTTCAGTGAAGATTTAGACCCAAGGACAATTCGGGGGTAATAATAAATTTAATAATAAAATAGTATTTGCATTTCCTCAAGAAACAGAAAATTCTCAAAAAGATCCGTCACTGTAGCAAAAGACTATGTAGGTTTTGTTCAACGTTTTTGTGCATTTCTGTAAAAATAGCATGCATATTGTTAAAAATGTTAATGTTTCTGTGAAAAATTCAAATTTTCTTTTTTTAGCATGCAGAATTTTTAACAGAATTTAACACCGCTTTCCAAAAACTTGATAAAGTACAATAGAAACAGTATAATGCAATTAAAAGATGAATGTATTGAATATTTGATGACATATCGGGTATTTGTATGAAATAAATTTTAACTGTGCATGCGCAAACTATTCTGAAGATTTTTTTTTCATGATTTGGTTTGGTAGTCAATTCTATAGAGCAACTTATTTAAAATGTCCATTCAAATATCGCAAAAATTCAGAAAGATACAGGCAGTACAGTGAGTTAATTGATCAATCGGGCAGGAAACTCCATAGGATTATATGGTTTCTGTTACTTGGGTGATCGCAAATATTATTTTATTATTAAAATTATTATTCCCCCCCCCCCAATTATCCTTGCGACAAAATCTTCACTCAAAATTATGAAGTCAAACATGTTCTTTACATTCTTGAAGTTCAAGGACAATTTATAAAGAATTTCAGTAGATATTCAACAAAATGTCTAAAATCGAAAAAATCAGTCAATGCTACTTAATTTTTGGGCATCAGTGTAACATAACAAAACAAATCATAGTCAAAATAAAATAACTTATTGTTTCATATCGCAAAACTGGGCATCTGTTAACAAAGTTGATGCCTTCTGTTTTTGCAAACTCTGTACCAGGGTTGGCAAGTTTTTGCCAAGGGCGGAAAAAATCTGGTTAAAACCGTCCTGGCAAAAATAGGTTTTTGCCAAAAATGGAAGCAAAAATACGCTATGTCCATTTAGTTTTTTTTCCCCAGAAAAAGAGAAAAAAATATTTCATGAAGGAAAAAAGAAACTTAATACGTCAGTTAAAAATCAATATTCTAAATTTATTTTTTAACTCTTAAGCACTATTTTTGAAGTTAAATAAATATAATTATCCTTTGTATGAAAGAATACTAACTTATAACAAAAATTATAAATGAACAAACAAAAGTATAACAAAATTATAAATGAAAAAAATACTAATTTTATATAAATAAATAGAAAACTTAATTATTTATTCATGTTTATACAATAATTATTATTGATTATACACATAATATTATTGATTATTCACATTGTGCAGGCTCTAAATGTGTATAGCATTTATGTTTATATATTCAAATAAACAATTATATTCTAAATTCAATTTATATAAAATTATATTTAAAGCAGAACACTATTAAATTTCATCTAATTCAGTGATATCTCCATCACAACCTAATTTTTGCTGTTTTAACATTGCATAACAATAAACTAGTTTAGAAAGAGTATTTGTAGATCTATTTCGAATTTTAGTTTGCACAAATGAAAAATTTGAAAAAATCTTTCGATAGCAGCACTACTTGCTGGACATATTTCACGATGTGTAACTAATGAACAGAAGTCTTTTGAAATCTCACAAGCTTTTTCGATACTTCTCCACCAATTATACGCATTGACACTGCTAATCACTTTTTCTGCAAAGTATGAATTGGGGAAGGGTTTCTCTTTTAGCTCGAAATTAATAACATATGATATAAAATTGGGATTAATTTTATATAACCATGCTTTGCAACTTTCTTTTTGTTCGTAATTTAAAAGTTCACCTCTGTACTTTGGATGTAACAAATATGCTACTAGATGGCATGGCAAAACCGCTTGTTCAAATCGCTTTTTTAATTTTGAAACATGTGGTTTTAGAACCTCATTTTTCAAAAGATTGTACCACACATGACAAGCATCTGCTATGGTAGTGGAATTTTTTTGCATCACATTTAAAGCGATCGATATAGGTTTTAATTGTTTTATGAAATACTTTGACTGTCGATGCAGATTAAAATCACGTATTCTATTTGCGATATTTACACCCATCTCTTCATAATGTTCATTAACTATTTTTAAATAGTTGGTGTGGTTTCACTCGAAAGATTCAAGACAGGTGAGAGCTGGCTATTCCATCGAGTAATTCCCGGTAACTGTGGAGAAACACGACTTTCACACTCTTTTAGTCCTGATCCTGGAGCATGGTGATTATGGAAATATTTGTGAATTTCCACTACATATTTTAGCACATTAGTAGGCATTATATCCTCACCAAGATGATTCATCCAATATGCTCCACATCCATATGTTATAAATACAGAATTTTCATCATAAATTTTTTCCAGTGCATTTCTCATTTTTTCCATATTTCTAACATTGTCCGTCACAATGCTTTTAATGTTACAATTGTATTTTTTTTCAACATTTAAAATTATTTCATTGCACTTTTTGGTTAAGAATTCTGATATCTATTTTGTTGCCAAAGATACTACATCTTCTTCTACATCCACAATAAATGATGCACCATTGACTTGAATACAAGAAGTTGTAATGGGGTCATTGTGTATATCATATATATATGTTTATGATATATATGTTTATTAATTAGCAAATTAAAATAAAAATATTAAATGGTATGTTATTAAATCTAATTATTTATACCATTATGACCCTTTTTAATTTATAGATCACACATTAAAGACCAATAAGAATTTGCCATTTTTTTTCCATTTTTGCCCTGGTTTTTTCCAGTTTTTCCCACTGTCCTGGCAAAAATACCAACCCTGCTCTGTACATATGGTGCATAGCATCAAATTATCATCTTGAATGAGCCATGGATGAGTCTTGAATGAGCCTCTTTCATTTCATAAAAGTCGAATTGCTGACTTTGCAAATTGTTGTAGAATTCACATTGCTAGAATCCAGTCTTTCTCTTTTTTCTTCTCTTATTTTCAAATGTTTACTTGCAAATGATAACGCAAAGTAAGAAGATCATGTTTCACCATTTTTAAACACACATGCTCACCTCCAAGCTATCAGTCAAGCTATGTGCACTGAATTGCACACCATGCAATGACAACGTTTGCAAGAATTTTAAGGGCATAATCTCTAAGATCAGTTTTATCAGTCATTGATTAAATTGAAGTCAAGTTAGAGGTTATTGACAGGTGCAAGGGGGGTCTAAGAGACATATTGCTGTCCAATCTTTTATCTTGAAATGCATGCCACGTGGGAAGGGGGAGCATCTTATGCTAAGGTATGAATAAGAGTGTTTGTTAAACAAAAATTTAAATGAAAGATAGCTAGGCGTAAAATTTGATGAGAAAGCGTGATTTTGTGGTCGTGAAATGCAATAATTTAGTTGCATTTGACGACTAATGACCAATAATTTCTAACCATGGTATTCAGTAATTTTTTTCAGTTTTCAGCTTGAGTACAATACCTTCAGTCTCAGGAGATTTTTGACTGATAGTAAATTCTATTTTATATACTTAAATAATAGTAATTTTACTATCAGGAACATTTAATCATTTCTTTTTATTCTAAAAGATAAATTTTTAGCCATATTGAAGACATAGAAATCTTCTAGCTCATTTCCATTTGGTTATTCCTAAAATTCAGAGAAGTTTTCAGTCTTGTGAAAATATGCCGGGACCAGGACTCGAACCTGAGTACTTTGGTTTGCCGTACCAATGCTCTCCCTACTGAGCTATCCCGACGATATCCTGGTCCGGCACATCTCACTCTTATTTGTTGGACAAGGCTGCGAACTGCAGCGCGAATTTCATTCATCATGCTCAGTAGGGAGAGCATTGGTACGGCAAACCAAAGTACCAGGTTCGAGTCCTAGTCCCGGCATATTTTCACTCTGATGGAGAAAATCTCAACTGTGATACTCCAACCATTGAATATAATTTACCCAGTTGAATATACTTTCCTCTGTTCATTATGAAAAAAATTATATTTTCATCATTTTTTGCAATGTAGAGTATCTAGTCCCATTGAAGAGGAAGTGTGCCTTTTATATTTGAAAGGTTGATTTTTTTTTCTTCTGTTATTTAAGTGACAAACAGTGTTTTCATGAGTAATCAGTCTTCTAATGCAAATTTGTTAATAATAATGAAAGTAAAAAATATATATCGAAATCACAATTTTATAAGCATTCCATGTTTATCTTAAAAATCACACTTTATTGAATGACTTACATTTCAATATGTTAATTTGGTATGGCCCCCAGTTATTGAAAATTCACAGATTTGATTCACGCTTGGTAAAAAGGGCAAACTGGTAATTTTTTATAAAAATTATGGTTATTCTGATATTTTTAAGATATGCGACAGATAAAAAACATTATTTAAACTATCTATTCAGGATTTTTAAGCTGTTTTTACAAGATATATATAGTCATAATTTATTTATTATTGATATAAAGATAGATTTTTTAAAATTATTACACTCTTTATTTTTTATTTATATTTTCTATGTTTTATTGTTTAAAATATTTCGTTGAACTTTCACAGCCAGCTGGAATATTTGGGCAAGCTTGTTTTGGTGCATAACTCCATTGTTTTTTTAACTCGTAACATTTATAACCATAAAGATTAATTTGTGATTTAAAGCCTATGGCTGGCTAATGGAATAATGCCCTTAAAATTATTTTATTAATTTATAATTATGTTCTTAAAATATTCAAATGCAGTGTTGTCATCAGATATACATATGCTTTCATAACTCATATAATTCTAGTCTCTTACGAAGTGAGTGAAAAGTCAATTAGAAAATTCCGTGTTTACATACAAGTACAAAAACCAAGTTAAGTTAAATAAAAGAGTGTAATAAATAAAAATGAATTCAGGTATTATGAATGAAATCTTTATTTATTGAGTAAAGATACAAGTATAATAGATTAAGTCCAAAGTTCAGTAGGGATAACACTAGTCGTAGATAATTTTATAACTAAAACGTTTTATTACATCTTCAGATATATTTTCTAAAAAGAGCAAAACTTTATTTAAAAAAAAAATCATTAAAGCCACTAGAAAAATGGGCAGACTTTATACAAAACTTTTGTAGGTTTACTGTATTGAAAATCAAATTCCTTGCTCATTGTATCCGAGATTTATTGTAAGTCAGATATGCTATTGCAACGATCATCTACATATTTTTTATGGCTATGCTACAATATTATAAGTTTCAGGGATGCAACCAAACTTATGCTGCTACTTTTAAACAACAAGCTCATAAAGTTTGTAAATAGCTTTTATAACCAGGGTTAACCTTCTTGATTAAAATAAAGCAAAAGAGACACAAAATATAATGAAATTTCATCTGAATGGATAAAGATATACAGTAATATGTCGGTTTTCGTTGACTTCGGTTATCGTCGATTTTTTCGCAAATTTTTTTTTTTTTTTTTGGTTTTTGTTGGTTGTTTCGGATTTCATTTATTTCATGAGTATTTTTATATTTTTTTATTGATTGTGATTGCTCCATCATGGAACCAAAGAAAGTTTCTGGTAAGTAGCTTGTTTAATGATAATGTCTTGCCCCATTTTAGGCAAATCTTAAAGAGACCGCAGAAACAGACCACTTTGGTCTGCTTTTTTGAGCGACATAGGTCCTCTGACTCTGAAGCTAGTCCTACAGCCAAAAGACCAAAAAGGGAAGTGACACAGATGCAGTGCCTTGTTACCATATGCTAACGACACTATATTAATTTCTTATTGTTTTTGTATTAAACGATATACTTTTTCTCTATAAAATGTGTTTTTTATATGTATTTTGGAGTGTTTAGAATTAATTAATTGGATTTACATAGATTCATATGGATATACAGTAAACTCCCGACTATCTGCGTTGCGGATTATCCACGAGTCTAAATTTCTTTCTTTTTTTTTCTTTTCTTATCCTTGAGAAGAAACTTATTTCTGCGATGTAGGATAAGTTTTTGCTCCTTTTTACTAAATATGATTTCTATTTGAAAACGTGGAACAATCACGTGCACAAAGCAGGTGCAGCTAATCTTGAGGGTGTCGCAAGACCACACACCTGTTGATAAACAATGTACGGGTACTGAAAGTCACCCCCGCCCCCTGTTATGATTTTGTTTCTCCCGTTTTTCATAAAGCACATCAGTTTGTTTGTTTTAGCTGTGCTATGAACACGTGTCTTACAGAAGTTCGCATTTGTATTTAAATTTTATAGTTTTGCATTTTCAATATTTGAAAAATGTCACAAAAAAGAAAAAGAGTTGTGTTAACGATTCAAGATAAATTAGAACTGATTAAAAAAATTGAAAATGGTGCTACAAGAAAACAAATAAGCTTGCAATATGGAATTGGAGAATGCACAGTTAGGGACATTTTAAAACAGAAAGATAAATTGATGCAATTCTCAGCCTCATCAGACAACTTTTCATCGATGAAAAAAAGAAAAAGTATGAAAAGCAGCACTTTTGAAGAACTGGATGCAGCACTTTTACGTTGGGTAAGACAAGTGAGAAGTGAGGGAACGCCTGTTTCAGGGCCTATTGTTGCTGCAAAAGCAAAACAATTTTTTGAAATGCTGGGATTAGAGGGATCATTTGATGCATCGTCAGGATGGCTGACACGATTCAAACGCCACGGGATAAGAGAAATATGTCTTTACGGCGAGAAATTAAGTTGCGACGAACAAGCTGCAGAAAATTTCAAAGAAGATTTTTGTACAATTTCTTCAATCAGAAGGAATTTCTTTCGAACAAGTATACAACGCCGATGAGTCAGGACTGTTCTGGAAATGTTTGCCTACACGAAATCTGGCATTTCAAAGCAAAAATCAAGCTCCAAGAAGTGCACTAAAGAGCGTCTAACAATATTGCCTTGCAGTAATGCTACAGGATCCCATAAACTAAAGTTAGTAGTGATTGGAAAATATAAAATAACGAGATATTTTAAGGGAACAAGAGCTGAGAACCTCCCAGTACATTATTTCAACACAAAGAAAGGTTGGATGTATCAAACAATATTTATAAAATGGTTTGAAGAAATGTTTATTCCCGAAGTTAGGAAACATCTGGCGTCTCAAAATTTACCCCCAGAAAGCTGTGTTGCTAATTGACAACGCCCCATCTCACCCTGGAGAACTACAATTGAAATCAGAAGATGGAAATATTTTTGCAAAATTTTTGCCTTTCCAATGTTACAGCTCTTATCCAGCCTATGGACCAGGGCGTAATCGCTCCAATTAAGAAAAAATACAGAACGAAATTACTGAAAAAAAGAATTGAAGAGGGAGATGACCTTAAAAGCTTTTTCAAAGATTACACGATTCTCGATAGCATTTATGATGTAAACAGTGCTTGGGAGTCGGTACAGAAATCCACATTAATAAAATCCTGGCTGAAGATTTTGCCAAGTATAGAAAAATCTCTAGTAGAATCAGAAAGGAAGAGGAAGAAGTTTCCGTTCATAATTTAGTGAATTTAGCAAAATCTGTTGCTGGTGGAGAAAATGTCGGTGAAGATAATATCATTGAGTGGATTAATTGTGATGCTGACGATCCAGGCTTCGAACATGCAACTGATGACCAAATTATTGAAGAAGCATTAGGTATGAATTTGGAAGAGAGTGACGAAGAAGATGATAAGGTACAAAAGAAAATGAGCTACGACGCAGCTTTAGCTCACGTTGAAGGACTTATCCAATATCTAGAGGAAGAGGATGACGCGTCACTTTGTGATAAAATAGTACTTAAAAAACTTCAATCGCAAATAAAGAAGAAGTGTTTCAGTACAAAAAAACAGACACTTTTGACGGATTTTCTAAAGAAATAAACCTACAAGTTTGTAAGTAATGAATAATTTTATTATTCCTGAAGTAATAAGTATCTTTATGTTACCCATTGTGCGTAGAAACTGTAAAATGTATGCTTGTGTTACTTATTATGTGTATAAATTGATCAAGTACATATTTGTGTTGATTTGTTTCCTTTTTTCAAAATTTTGTGGATTATCCGTGAAATCAATTATCCACGATAGTCACGCCACTCAATTCCGCGGATAATCGAGAGTTTACTGTAATTGAAAAATTTTCGTCAGTTTCGGATTTCGCTGATTGTTTTCGAACGGATTATCGAGAAAAACCGAGGTATCACTCTGTCTCTCTTTTTTTCTTTGGGCTAATCAAAGCAAATATTTTATGGTAATTAAAATTAGCAAACAAGGTGCACTTTTGTAAATTTTTCAGATACAATTTTGATCGATATTATTAATTTGTTTTATGAAAATTTTATGACTTACTCAATTAAAAACGCAATTCTTCCGACAGAATTAATTTTGTGTTAAAAACATTTAAGATCTAAAAGTATATTAAAATCCCACTTTTCCTACAATTGCTAACTTTTCACAATTATTTTTTCATACTTTCCTTCCAAATCTGCTCTATAACTCTAACAAGCAAGGTCTCCATAAGCGCATACTCAGAAAATTTTCAAAAAATTACTTCTTCTCATGAAGGTATCTACGTTTTTTAAAAAACTTTCTGCAGAACCTTGATATAATGTCCGTAAAAAAATTATGACAATTTCATTTATTTAGCGATTTATTACCAGTTGGCGATGAAAGAAAATTTTTAAAAATACTGTTTTATGACAAATACTCTTTAATGAAAAACTTTTTCATGCTGAATTTGTTTATGTAAGTTTAACTTACATAATAAATAAATTTTTATAACTACAATTTTGTGTACACATTTATATGTATATGTAATGAAATTTTACGATTTAAACAAAATCTAAATTAATTGAAATTGTTTCGAGCTCAAAAAGAAGCCTGATTCTGAACATTGTCAATTAAAGGAAAAAGTATTATTGCTATGGAAACAACTTCTTCGATATGGAAATGTACAATGAATGCATTTGCCATCGGCTTTGCTTTTTAAAATACATTTAAAAATTAATTATATAACCAGTGAAGCCATTTAAAATAGAAAAAATCATAGAACGGTGGATAAAACAATAGCAAAATTTCATTCAATCGGTAATAAATAAAAAAAATGTGAATGATTAATTTAATCTGATTTAAAGAATATTTTTAATTAATGTTACTGCAAATGTACAGAGAGTTGAAAATGTTAAACACAAAATGCAAACTATTCTGAACAAGAGAGTATAGTATCATGAGCCCTAGAATTAACCCATTAGTATAATTTTTTTTTAAGCTAATGACAATTTTATGCTTTCAAATTTTACAAAAATCTCATAGACATATTTGATAAAAAATCATTGTTGAAAATGATAATTTTTAGAACTACGGTAAATAAATTCTTCTTCTAATTTTATTCTTAAAATTCACTTTAAGACTTCATGATAATAAAAGAAAGGTAGAGAAAGTTTGTCCTACCTTTTGAATCCGCGAAGGTGTAGTAAGGGTATCCAATTTTACTATAAATCCAATGGCACTATTTAATAACTTCTTTCGATCACTGATGAAAATAAAAAACATCTTCTCTAAATAAAGTATTGCTTCATTGTATAATTTCTAAGTTAATTATTTAATTACTGTTGAAGAAAAAGAAAGATTAATTTTACATTATAAAATTTACATCACACTATAAAAAGTTAAAACATTTAATTTAATAGAATTGTTCAGCAGGTCTGCATTAAATAAAAGTTACTCAGAGACTGAAGTATTAGTTCTTGGATGAGAGAAAAAAACACAGTCAAGTCTACGTCATTTAGCCTTGAACTCTTGAGGTTACACGTGTAAGTTCTTTAATGAGAATCTCACAGAAAACAGAAAAGTACTTTGTCAGCGCACACGTGTTTCGTTTCACCAGCTTGAAGTCGGATGGATGAATATTCAGGCTCACAATAATAGATGAAATGTTTATCTCAGAAATCACTCTTCTAACACCCCTGCTTGATTTCTGAAGTATAAATGTTCTTGAGATTTAAACCTGTTCTGTGTTTTGTAAAGTCAGGTTTGGGAAGGGGCTTCGTTAGAATGTCAGCTGTCATAGTTTTGGTTGGGCAATATTGTAGTTCAATTATTCCCTTTTCCTTAAGATCTTTTATGCTGTTGTATTTTATATCGATATGTTTAGTTTTCGAATGATGTTTATAATTTTTAACCATGTTTATACAAGCTTGATTATCTTCGAATAAAGTTATGGGCAAATTTTGTTGTAGATCAAGGTCCTTTAGAAGATTGATAATCCAAACTGTCTCTTGTGCTGAAGTTGCTGCTGAGATGTATTCAGCCTCAGCGGATGATAAGGCAACTGAATTTTGTTTCTTAGTTGACCAGGAAATTGGTGTATTTCCTAATTTACATAAATTTCTCGTTGTTGATTTACGGTCATTTTTATCCCCTGCCCAATCGGAGTCAGCATATGTTGTTAGTATTGGCTCATTTTCTTTACTAATAATTAGTTTTAGTTCTTGTGTTGTTTTTAAATATCTAATAACCCGCTTTACTGCGTTCCAATCCTTTTCTCTGGGTTTTTCGTTTCTACGACTCAAAATGTTCACAGCGGCGGCTATGTCTGGTCTAGTTATTGTAGCTATATATAACAATGTTCCGATAGCTTGCCTATATTTACTGTTATTAGAAAGTAAATTTTCCTCATCAATTATGTTTAAGTACCCGGGTTCCATCGGAGTATCACAGGGTTTCGCTTCCTTTAAATCGAATTTTTCGATCAGTTCTTTTATTTTGTTTCTTTGATCAAGTGCGAAATTTCCTTCTTTACTTCTTTTTATGTTTATCCCCAGATAATAATTTACAAGTCCTAAATTTTTGACTTCATATTCCTTTTTTAGTTGTTCTATTATTTCATTTATTTCTTTAGTTTCCCCTGAAATTAATAAATCATCAACATATATAATGATGTATGTTGTACTTTCCTTTAATTTTCGTGTGAAGAGACATGGATCGGAGGTGCTTTGCACAAAACCAAGTTTAGTTAAACTTTCTTCTAATTTAATGTTCCATGCTCGTGCGGATTGCTTCAATCCGTAAATTGATTTTTTTAGTTTGCAAATTTTATTTTCCTCTCCCGGTATTACATGCCCTTCTGGTTGTGACATATAAACTTCCTCTTCTAAATTTCCGTGGAGGAATGCAGTCTTAATATCTATATGATTAACATCTAAATTTTTATACGCTGCACATGCTAGAAACGCTCTTATAGTTGTATACGTTACTACTGGAGCGAAGGTTTCAAAATAATCGCTTCCGTATTTTTGAGAAAAACCTTTGGCTACAAGACGTGCCTTATATTTTTCTATTTCATTATTTTCATTATATTTTTTGGTGAATACCCATTTATTCCCAATTACTTTTATTCCAGGTGGTGGATCAATTAGTTCCCATGTTTTGTTTTTTCTTAATGAATTAATTTCTTCATTAGTTGCTTCGTACCATTTGTTTCTATCATATGGGTTTTCGATTTTCGCTATATCTTTCCACTCTGTTGGTTCAATATTTTCTTTTTGTATTTTAGTAATATAAGAGAATCTATCGGGTGGAACTCCCCTATTTGATCGTTGAGATCTTCTAGGTTCGTTTTCGTTTAAATTTTCCTCATTGTCTGTTTGTTTATCTTCCTGCATGTCTATAAAGAATTTTGAGGAATCTCCCCCTGCTTTTTCAGGTTGTTTCTGAACTTCTAATTCTTCTCTCATATCAATGGATTTTTTTTCGTTTTCATTTGAATTAGAGTTTTCTATAAATTTAACAGTTCTTGCCCTTATTACTTTATTATTGCCAATGTAGATCCTATATCCTTTTGATCTATTATCATAACCGATAAATGTTCCTTTTATTGCTTTATCATCGAGTTTTCCTCTTTGGGATTTATCGAGATAAGCATAAGCTTTGCAGCCAAATATTTTTATGTTTGATAAATCCGGTTTTTTGTTTGTCCATAGCTGGTATGGAGTTGAATTGTGTGATTTTGTTGGTAATCTGTTTATAAGATACACAGCTGTATTTAAAGCTTCGGCCCAAAATTTATTTGGCAGCTGCGCTTCCGATAATAGGCACCTTGTCATTTCGACTAAAGTCCTATTCTTTCTTTCCGAAACACCGTTCTGAGGTGCACAATGCGGAATAGTGAACTGGTGATGAATACCTTCATATTTTAAGAATTTTTCTAATTCTTCGCTAGTGTATTCACCCCCATTGTCTGATCGGATTTCTTTAACTGTGCGACCGAATTTATTTTTCGTTATGGCTACATATTCTTTCACTTTGGTAACTACCTCACTTTTATTCGATAAAAGAAATATCATTGTGAATCTACTAAAATCATCTGTGAATGTGAGAAAATATTTCTTCCCTCCTATGCTTTCTGTTTGCATCGGACCACATACATCCGTATGCACCAGATCGATCGCCTTCTTAGCTCTGTTCTCACTCTGTTTTGGATACGGTGCATTTGTTAGTTTTCCCTTTATACAACTCTCACAAACTATGTCATGTTTGCAATTTTTAATTTCTAGACCTGTTGCTAAATTGTTGGATAAGAGTTGTTTAATTGAATTAACATTTCTATGACCTAATCTCTTATGCCAAAGCTCAATGCAGTTTTTATTCTTGCATTGTTCAGCAAAATTGACATAGATTTCTTGCTTAGGTTTATATAGGTCAATTTCATATAAATTTTCTCTCTTTTTTCCTTCTAAGAGAGTTTTTCCATTATAGGATAAGTTACAGGTGTTATTTTCAAACATGAATTCATAACCATACTTTGTGGCTTTCGTAACCGACATTAAATTTGATTGAATATCAGGGACATATAAAACGTCCTTTAAAGTTATGTCATTTGATTGTGTCCGTAATTTTATTGTACCTGTCCCGTGCGATTTTAGTGTTGTTCCGTTTGCTATCGTGACAGTATTTTTGTTGTTATTGTCAATGTCAACAAATACATTTATGTCATTACAAATATGTGAACTGCTTCCAGAATCAACAATCCAAGTAGATTTAGATTCATTATGTGCGATTAATGATAATTGCCTTTGAGACATTGTTTTTTCGTTTTGATTTTCTTCGCTTTTACTCTCTTGAATTTGTGTGTTTTTTTCTGCTTTAGTTTTCGGAGTAAAATTACTTGCTTCAAAGCATAAAGACGAATTTTGTCTGTATTTTTCATTTGTTTGGTTCTTAGAATTTTTATTCTTAAGAAACCAACAATTTTGTCGCACATGGTTTTTTCTTTTGCAATTCGTGCAAAAAAGGTTTTGTTCTCTTTTTGGATATGCCCTAGTGTTTTGTTTTTGTTTATTAAATGTTTTGTATACATTTTCATGCGATGAATTGGAGCTTTCTTGTCTCCTTTGAAATTCATCTGTTAGTTTTCCTTTTATAAATTCCGAATTTAATTCTGTCTCTGATCGGGCCTCTAATGCCGTGATCAGAGTATCATAGCTAGGTGGAAGGGAGCACAACAAAAGTGCAGATAGATGAGAGTCCTTAATCTCTTCTCCTATTGCTTTTAACCTATCAGCGGTTTCTAATATTTTAACAATATGGTCGTTCATATTACCATTTTCAACTAGTTTTATACTATATAGTTTTCTTAGCAAATATAATTTACTAGATAAATTCGCGCGCTCATGTATTGTTTTTAATGCTAGCCATGTAGCTTTAGCTGATGTTTCGTTTTTTATGTAAATCAGCTGTGAGTCTTCTAAGCTTAAATTTATAATAGCCCTGGCTTTATTGTCTTTCTTCGTCCATTCGCCTGTTAAGGGGTTTGGCGGATCATCAGTTATCTGGTTGATTAAATCCTCTTTCATTAACAGCATCTCTACCTTGAACTTCCAAATCGCATAATTATTGGAGTTCAGTTTTTCTATGCTACACATTTCTTTCATATTTGAAGCCATGATGTTGTATTTTTATTAATTTTAATAATACTTTTATAGTTTCTATTGTTTAAAATATAGTTTTTTTTATTTTTCTTATTAGAGAGCGGTTTTACCGTGTTCAATCCTCAGTCTCATAATCTGATAATTTTTAGAACTACGGTAAATAAATTCTTCTTCTAATTTTATTCTTAAAATTCACTTTAAGACTTCATGATAATAAAAGAAAGGTAGAGAAAGTTTGTCCTACCTTTTGAATCCGCGAAGGTGTAGTAAGGGTATCCAATTTTACTATAAATCCAATGGCACTATTTAATAACTTCTTTCGATCACTGATGAAAATAAAAAACATCTTCTCTAAATAAAGTATTGCTTCATTGTATAATTTCTAAGTTAATTATTTAATTACTGTTGAAGAAAAAGAAAGATTAATTTTACATTATAAAATTTACATCACACTATAAAAAGTTAAAACATTTAATTTAATAGAATTGTTCAGCAGGTCTGCATTAAATAAAAGTTACTCAGAGACTGAAGTATTAGTTCTTGGATGAGAGAAAAAAACACAGTCAAGTCTACGTCATTTAGCCTTGAACTCTTGAGGTTACACGTGTAAGTTCTTTAATGAGAATCTCACAGAAAACAGAAAAGTACTTTGTCAGCGCACACGTGTTTCGTTTCACCAGCTTGAAGTCGGATGGATGAATATTCAGGCTCACAATAATAGATGAAATGTTTATCTCAGAAATCACTCTTCTAACAGAAAATACAAAAAATAATAAACTTTCATTGTTTAAATTTAATTTCATTAAGTATTGCGCATTCGAATAATAATTTTACAAGCAATTTCAAAATGCATTAACATTGTTTGTGATTGGGTGAAATTGGGTGTTTGTGATGAAATAAAAATTACTTGGGGGAAAAAATGGATTTTAATAAATAAAATTTCTGGTCAAATAGGTATCATCTCATATGGAAGTCTTCAAAATTAGAATATAAAAAGAATCAGAGTTTTATTTTAATATTACAGTAGTTATAGTGTCAAAGTATGGTCTTTGGAAAATTGTTTACAGTATATTCCAGATGTGACAGGCTCTGCCTTTACATTAGTTGAACATGGTCTCTATAATAGACAGTTTAAAAAAATTCTAAAGCATGTACTTTGCCAAGGAATGTTTTTCATTTGTGAGAACATGCTAATGTGTTTTAAAGCTAATGTTTTGAGTAAATCGTTTAGAATATATTTCGCAGATGAATGGTTTTTCAGTTGTGCAAACATGCAATTGATGACGTGCAATATGCCTTTAGATAACCAATAAAAGTGAAAATCCGTCAAAGCATGCACCACAAATGTGAGGTCTTGTAATTTGTATGGGAAAGATAATGTCCGGTTATATTACTATTTTGTGAAAATCCTTTGAAACATATTTCACAAACATTAGGTCGTTTATTTGAATGGAGGGGCAAATGTGCATTTAGAACAGCCTTCCTGAAAATCCTTTAGAACACAATTTCACAAATGAAAGGTTTTTCATTTGTATGGATACGCCTGTGGTCTTTCAGGTGAGTACTTCGTGAAAATTCTTTGGAACATATCTCAAAAACAAAAGGTTTTTCCTTTGAATGGATGAGCAAATGTTCACTTAGAATATCGCTGTAATATAAAAGGGATCAGGGTTTTCTTTAACATCTGAGTGGTCAAAGTTTTAAAGTATCACCTTGGGAAATTTTTTTTACTGTATATTCGTGCTATGAAAGTCTTTTCATTTACATAAATTGAATGTTTTCTCTTTAATAGGTGAATGGTTTTTCATATCTGCGAACATGCAAATGAGACTTTATATGACCACTTTAAATGAAAATCTATCAAAGAATGCATGACAAATAGGAGGTCTATTAATTTGTATAGGAAAGATAATGTCTCCTTAGATTACAACTTTGTGAAAATCCTTTGAAACATTTCACAAACGAAAGCTTTTTCCTATGTATGGGTAAGCAAGTGCCGTTGAAGACTACTTCTTTGTGAAAATCCCTTGGTACATCTTTCACATACAAAGGGTTTTTCTTTTGTATGGGTAAGCAAGTGTCGTTTCATATGACCACTTAGTAAAAATCTTTTGGAACACATTTCACAAACAAAAGGTCTTTCCTTTGTATGGGTAAGCAAATGTTGTTCAAGATTACTAGTTTGTGAAAATCCTTTAGAACATATTTTACAAACGAATGGTCTTTCTTTTGCATGGGTACGCAAATGTTGTTTCAGACTACTAGGTGTTGAAAATCCCTTGTAACATATTTCACAAATGTTAGGTCTATCATTTGAATGATTGAGCATATGTATATTCAGAACATCCCTTCGTGAAAATCCTCTGGAACATATTTCACAGACAAAAGGTTTTTCCTTTGTATGTATACGCAAGTGTATTTTCAGTTGAGTACTTAGTGAAAATCTTTTGGAACATATTTCACAAATGAAAGGTTTTTCACCTGTATGGATACGCAAGTGTTTTTTTAGACTGCACATGTGTGAAAATCCTTTGGAACATATTTCACAAATGAAAAGTTTTTCGTTTGTATGGGTACACCTGTGGTTTTTTAGAGTATTTCTTTGTAAAAATCCTTTGGAACATATTTCACAAACAAAAGGTTTTTCCTCTGTATGGGTATACCTGTGGTTTTTAAGACGAGTACTTCGAGAAAATCCTTTGGAACATATTTCACAAACAAAAGGTTTTTCCCCTGAATGGATGAACAAATGCTCATTTAGAATATCCCTTCGTGAAAATCCCTTGGTGCATATTTCGCAAACAAATGGTTTTTCCTTTGTATGGGTAAGTAAGTGTTGTTTCATATGACATCTTTGTGAAAATCTTTGAAAACATATTTTACAAACAAATGGTTTTTCTTTCGTATGGATACGCAAGTGTCCTTTCAGATTACCAATAAGTGAAAATTCTTTTGAACACATTCCACAAACAAAAGGTTTTTCCTTTGTATGGGTAAGCAAGTGTCTTTTAAGAACATCCATTTTTGAAAATCCTTTGAAACATATTTCACAAACAAAAGGTTTTTCCTTTGTATGGGAGAGCAAGTGTTGTTTCAGCTTACTACTTTGTGAGAACACTTAGGAACATATTTCACAAACAAAAGGTTTTTCCTTTGTATTGATACATAAGTGATAGATATCCATGTGATTTTTTGGAGGATCACACTATGTAAATTCTTTTGAATATAGTTCACAGGTGTTTTGCAGTTGTTTGAGAGTGAATCTGAGGCACAGACATTTTGCTGGATTAAATACTTAAAAAATAAGCATGTCAGCTCTCCACGTTTAATCTAAAATATGATAAAAAATTAAGTAAGCATTTTTTATCTGCGGATTCAATATACATTAATTTTCAATTTTCAAAATTTCATTAACTTAAATTGCCACAAATTGAAAGGAAGAGATATTTATAGAAATTACTACTTTATATATTAATCTTTAAAAACATTGAGTGTTTGCACTATCAGAAAAACGCCAGCAGCATCTTCTGTAAACCAACTCTTTTTAAAGCCTAAATATAAATTTTTAATGATATTCTTGCTTACTTTAAAGTCAAGTAATGAACATCAAAATGAAAATTACTAAATATTATTAAAAATTAATATCTCCAAATACTATAAAAAAAAGTGGTGACAATGTTTGTAACAGAGCAAATTTGAAAAAAAAAAAAAAAAAAAAAAAAAATTCAAAACAACAAAAGGGATTTATTTCAGTCATTCAAAGAAATTATTGGAATTCACTGAACAATTATGACAGCTGATACAATTGGAGCAAACAGGAGACATAGTGTGCATGCCAGTGGTGCATTCTTCAGTAAAAATAATGAAAGAGAGCATAAAACTATTATGAATTTCAAGCTTAAACACCAGTTTAACACTGATGGGATTTTGCGGATTGGGTAAATAAGATGCAGGTTTTATTCACATGGTTATTCTGAAATATGCAGCTATTTTTTTACATAGTAGAATATACAATGTACCATTCTTGTTCTTAAAGGTTAAGCAAATAATTTACAGTGACTGGTTTTAAGGCTTCATTCATCTGAAGAAATCATGTTTGTCTCACTCCTCTGTCTGTCACAGAGTTTGTTCTCAAAAACTGTATAAGTTAAAGACTTGAAATTTTGCATACTTATAGCTGAATACCTGCAATCACAGACAAATCATAAAATTTTGAAAAAGTCTTTTATTATTTTAATTAAATGAATCTTGTAAATGTCATTTAACCTTTTCTGCAATTAAGATTGTAAAAGAGAACCTTAATTTTACCCTTTTTCGTGTAGGCTAGGTGGCTCAGTGGTAGCCATCTGCCTGCTGTTCAAAATATTCCTAGTTAAAAGATGGGTGCCCGAGTTTGAAATTTTTCTCCCGTAAAGATTTCTTTATTTAATCGATTCGATTTTATGCAATTTTTGTAATTTTTTTTGCCATTTTAAGGTGAAAAGTTGTTGAAAAATATTTTATTTTTTTTATTAAAAAGTTTTTTTTTAATGGAGAAATTTTAAATTTTGTTTAAATATTTGCTAAATTTTTCAACTTTTGGAAATTTTAAAATTTGTTTAAACAATTTGTTTTGTTTTGAAAAAATTCACAATTTTAAATTTTGCTTGAACATTAACTAAATTCTTGAGAAATTTCAGTATTTTAAATTTTGTTTGAACAATTCTTGTTTTTAGAAATTTTAAATTTCATTTAAACCTCCAATAATTTTTTAGATTTCAAAATTTTAAAAATTTTGAATTTTATTAAAATATTTTTTATATATATAAACAGGTTATTTTAAAATATTAAGTTTCTTCCATAAATCATTAATTCTTGTTAATGATTAGAGTTGCTTTTTCACTTTTCATTTATTAAACTTCCTTCTATTAAGGTAAATTTTATTTTATCGTTCAAAATTTAAATTATATAATGTAATGTTTTGGATGAGTTTTCACTTGCTAATTTCCACACTAGAAAATTTTTACACTGAACTGTCATTGTCTGATATTGAGTAAAATTTTTATATTGAATATTTTAGCAATTCTAATAGTAGTACAATAAAAACTAAAAAGGTTTATAAAGAAAATTTTACATTTTACTTTTCATTCTCTTTTCTATTATAATAGTTTCAGCATTACATGTATTAAGATTTTTTTACCATAGTGGGGAAGATAATTAGGAGCCCAGCATTGCGAGATGTTCTTTGACACGATGGGAGCAAATTAATTATTAATGTAATTATGTATGTAATTATTTTAATATTAAATTTAATCGTGCTGCTTTCTTTATTCTTATTGATAAGGGATAAGGATTTATTACAGTGGAACACCGCTTATACGTTTCTCGTTTATACATTTTTATCATTTATACGTTTTTTTTAATTGTCCTGGCAAAATCCAATGGATATGAACGTTAAATAATTTAATTTATTATACGTTTTTCCTTAAATCGCAAATTTCATTTATACGTTTTTTTCAACAAGTCAAGAAGAGAGAAAATGCACATTTCAACCAGATTCCAAACTCCGATTGTCCAGTCTTACAAAAGGCACATGACCTTGACCAACACCTGCCCATTTGAACAAAAGCCGTATCACTAAGGAATGTTGAACATCCTACTTTCTATAGATAAGGGTTGTTGTTTTGTTCTCCCCAGGCCCAGCAGGGCAAGTTCTTTTCCTGGCAGCTTCAGTGTCTGGATTTGTATCGTTCACTAATGGTTCATGATTACTTCACATAACAGAAATTCTTTGTCATTGAAGGAAAAAATGTGCATTTAAAAAAAAGTGGATGAAGACTAACATTTAAAAAGAGCGGATCTCGCCAAACAATTAGGTTTACCAGTTTCAACTTTAAACACACTAATTTATAAACGTATGATCATTGAGTAAAGACATCATAAAAGTATATGTAGTGCATAAAAAAAAACTTCGAGTCCAAAGAGAAAAATTTTCTGATGTTGAAAATTTCCTTTTACAGTGGTTTAATCTGCGTCGTAGTGTAAAAATTCCCATCAGCGGTCCTTTGCTTATGGAGAAAGCACAAGAAATTTCGAAGAAGCTGAATGTGGAATACGATGCATCATTTTCTTCAGAATGGCTTCACAAGTTTAAATTAAGACATTGCACAACAGGCAAAACTGTAAGTTTATAGTCTGGAGATGTTGATTGAGGAACTGTGGATGATATTGGATTTAAAACCAATTGCCAGATCTGATAAAAGGATATGAACAGAAAGACATTTTCAATGCAGATGAAACCGGTTTGTTTTATAATCTTCTGCCATCTAAAACTCTTGCAATCAAATCAGATACGTGCCATGGTGGAAAAAAGAGTAAAGTGCGATTAACAGTGTTATTGTGTGCCAGTGTAGATGGATCTAATGCCTGAGGGAGGACACTCGGCTTGGTGAACCTTGCCAAAAATTGCCTCCTTTTATTATTGGCAAATCAAAATAGCCCCGCTGCTTCAAAAATGTGAAAACATTACCAACAATGTATCTGGCCAATAAAAAATCATGGATGACAATGTCCTTCTTTACCGATTGGTTAAAAGAATTAGATGATAAAATATGAAACAAGAAGCGGCGAATCATTTTATTCATTGATCAGTGTCCAACTCATACTCACCTGATACCGACTTTCTAAAAACACAACTGTCAAATTCTTCCTTGCAAATTGTACCAGCAAATTCCAGTCACTGGATTTAGGAGCCATAAAATCCCTAAAAGAACATTATCGAAAACTGTAGTGAAAACAGCTTCAGCTATCGCCAGTTTAGAGCACAGTGACTTCAAAAGTGTGAACATTAACATCTATGAATTTCATAATGATGGCTTGGCAAAATGTTTTACCTAAAACGATAAAAAAAACTGCTTCGCCTTTGGGGGATTTTTAACTCCAGTGGATGTCAATCCTACTGAAAATGCCGAACCTGATCATTTTGCTCCACCAGAAAACTGGTCAAATTTAAGTGATGTTACTACATTTTAAGTTTTTTTGCAATATGATTCGGAACTTGCAACATGTTCTCTTCTAACAATCGATGAAATGATCACAAATGAGGAAACTAGCAGTGAAGAAGAGGATAACTGTACTCATAGGCGTAACTAGAGCTATTTTGTGGGGTGGGCACAGGCCCCCAACTTCATAAGTCCTTTGTATGTGTGTATGCGTCCAGTGGCAGAGCCCAATTGGGGGGGAGGGGTAAAACCCCTTCCAAAGCTAAAAAAATATTATAATTGCCGCTTATATGAATCACTAGTTAAGCAAATTAGACGCTTTCATGAATCGAAACTAATGTTAATATTAAGTTTTTTTAGTTTATTTGAAATTCGCAGCTTTGTTGAATCAAATTATATTCAACAAAGTGATTAAATTAGACCGCGAATATTATATTTAAACTGTGGAAGCGTATATTAGATCTTAGATGCACTGGTTAAGTGAAAACTGTCATTTGTTTTGAAAAAGGGTAGCAATTACATTTTTCAGACATCTTACAGGAAAAGAATGATTATTTCGACCGTCATATGCTTTGAGTATTATACAGTGGATAGTTTTTAAATTGAATTTCTGTCTTTGCTCCATGTTCAAAAGGATAATAGACATCGATTTCCAGGAGAAAAAAGAAAAAAAAAAAACATAAAATATATGTTTATAGGTTTTTCTCAGTTTCAGATTTTCTGTTAAGGTCTGCAC
Organism: Maratus michaelseni; assembly: GCA_963931845.1. NCBI lineage: Eukaryota > Metazoa > Arthropoda > Arachnida > Araneae > Salticidae > Maratus > Maratus michaelseni. The sequence continues at coordinate 260,433,611 of OZ007598.1, forward strand.
CGGAGAAATTTCTAGGTTCGAGCGCGACCCGACTTGTAGAAAATTTTTTGCCCCTCAGCCGGGTATAAAAGTTAAAAGTTCGATCCGTATCGTAAAAAATATATGTATGTATATTAAGCCGGCCTGGCACATAAAAAAAAAAAAAAAGCTAAAAGTTAGACTCGAATCCGATCTGGGCCATACACATAGTTTATTGGCTCGACCCAGTATAAAAGCTAGAATCTTGGCCCGACCCGGCTCGGCTCATACAAAAACGTAATTATCCCTTCCCAGCTCGCCTGAATTTCAACAAAAACATATTTTTACACTGGTATGGTTAAAAATTGTCTTCTACGAGGAGTTCTGACAAAAATATTTATTGTAGTTTTTCTTTTCATGTTGTTTGCATTCTTCGGTTTTTTAAAAAACACTTTGTTACAGTGCCTAGAAGTAACTAGTGTGCTTATCGCCAATACAACCATAAGAAAAAAAATGTGTCAGGAAGGAGGAAAACCAAATTCTCCGCCAGAGGGCGTCGAGTTCCCACCGTGGTTATTTGCATTTGAAGTTTCATTTAAAAGGTTTGATCCTAACGTAAGTTTCGATATAATTACCGCTATATTTTCAAACAAACTATACGAATTTTTCTATTTCTCTAATATTTTAAAGTAAACATATATTATAACATATACTATGCTTCTTTAATGATAAATTAATATGGATAATTCCGCAAATACTACGAAAAGAAAAGCTGATCGAACATGCTTCGTTTCTGGATGTTCAAGTGGATATAAAAGTAACAAAACTAAAAATAACTCTATTTTCCACCCCTAAAGACAAAAACCAATTTGAAAAATGGTTAAAAGTCATTCCTCGAGCCGATAAAGACTTGAACCAATATTCAGTTGTGTGTGAATCGCATTTTGGTGAGCGATTTATTGAGAGGAGTTACAAATACACGATTTATTAATTATTGATATCCTAACTCTTAAATTTATTTTAACATGACTATTTTGCTTCATTAGTATGCTTTCATTGAATTATGGTTTTAATACATTCACAAAATCAATGTATTACTTTTGGTAGGGTGTCTATTACTGGAATTAAAATTGTTTGATTTATTTCTTTTATTAAAATTTTGATTCACATTGGGAAATGTGAGTATGAGAATGGTTAAATATTGTTGATAGATTAATATAATATTAAAAAAAAAAAAAAAAAAAAAAAAAAAAAAAAAACTAAAATATAATAAAAACTATTAAATTAAAAGAATTTTTTTTAAAGGATGATTAGCACATCAACCCCAATTTAAAGAAAATGCATTCTTGTAATACTTTCAGGGGAATAATTTTTTTTTTCTAGATTTGAAAGAATCATAGATTTCTCATTTGATGTTTTGTTGGAATACCTTAAATTATTTTACCCAAAACTACGCTCTGAAACAACAAAAATGTGTAACAACTAATCATTATTAATTAAATTTATTATAGCTTGAAATGCTTTGAGCTTGAATTTACATAGCTGTGTTATACAATTATTTTAAATTTAGTATTTTAACTTTTTTATCTAAATTAATTAAAATATTGATTTTGTGATAATGACAATAAATAGTTTCAACAATGAATTATTATCATAAATATTTTATTAATTATTGATATCCTAACTTTTAAATTTATTTTAACATGACTATTTTGTTTCATTAATATGCTTTCATTGAATTATGGTTTTAATACATTCACAAAATCAATTTCTTACTTTTTGTAAGGTGTCTATTACTGGAATTAAAATTGTTTGATTTATTTCTTTTATTAAAATTTTGATTCACATTGGGAAATGAGAGTATGAGAATGGTTAAATATTGTTGATAGATTAATATAATATTTTAAAAAAACTAAAATATAATAAAAACTATTAATTAAAATAATTTTTTTAAAGGATGATTAGCACATCTACCCCAATTTAAAGAAAATGCATTTTTGTAATACTTTCAGGAGAATAATTGTTTTTTCTTCTAGATTTGAAAGAATCATAGATTTGTTATTTGATGTTTTGTTGGTATACCTTAAATTATTTTACCCAAAACTAAGCTCTGAAACAACAGAAATTTTTAACAACTCAATTTACTCTTTAGTTTGTTAAGTGGATGTAAACAAGTTATGTAATAATAAATACCGATTGAAAAGTTGTCAAAATAGGGGTAAAATAATTTAACTGTATAAAAAAGGACATGTTTTTACAACAATATATCGTAGTATGATGTATTTATCCAATATATTGTTTTAGAAATAACTAAATATTGTTGGAAGAAAAACGTCCTATGATAAATTTTGTAACTGTTTGATTTCTTTACAATTAGATTAGAATTAGATTGTTATGAAAGCAGTTACATTTCTCCCCAACTGCATTTTCATTATTACATTTTTTTTTCTTATTTATTTTTTATCTAGAGCATTTTTAAGTACTGATTTATTACCGAAAAAATTAGATTTAAAACGATGTTTATGTACAAACGAAAGTTACCATAGCCGCGGCGAGAACACTAGCGCCATCTATCTGCGTCCTCTATTTCAGGGATATAATTTTGACGCCGATAACAACACTATTTACTTCTAGGCACTGTAGCAATGTCGAAGTTGTTATTAATAACTTTAATCCATATTACATGGCTTGGAGACTTAAAAACCTGAAAATTCTTATAGTATAGTAAAAATTTCTAAGACGGAATCGCATAGGAGAACAGAAATATCCGTTATAGGAAAGTTACCTTCTTAGCATATTACACTGTTGGTTGTAAATATATTACATTCTTTTCTCACGTATTATTATGTTCATTTTGCATGGATAAATACATTTTTCCGTTTGAAACAGGATTCTGTCATGGTCAGGTTCTTTTTCACACGCTTTATTGTACTTTAATTTTATTGCCTAGAAAATGAACTATTCTTTAAAAAGAAAAAATTGAAAATTTTAATATAGAACAATGACGATTTAAAAATATATGCATTTTTTTGCAAAAATTGTTGGGCCGATCGAAATTTTACTGATTTTTGCATGGGTCAGGTCAGGGTAGGCATGGCCAATTATTTTCATATGGGCTTGATAAAAACAGGACCCGAAAATTTCAACGTCCAGACCTTTAGGAAGAATGAATTCCAGTTTCAGCCCTGCTGGGAAAAAGGAAGCCAGGCCCGGTCCGATTGCCATGAATGAAAATAGGCCGAAGACTGGCCCGTGGGTTGGTCCGGTTTCGGGCCAGGACCGAGCCCAAACAGACCTCTGCATGTGCATCTTGTTTTGTGTTTTTGCTATCAGTTATTTCTAAGACCAAGGTATGTGAGTGATGCAGGTAAAAATCTTTGACAAAGTAAGAATTAAGAAAATGTGCTATAAAGATATAAATGTAAAATGTGTTTTTGATTGAACAGATTATTGCAGTGTTTCATTCGAACAACTTGTTCCTGAGGGGGGGGGGACTATATATTTAAAGAGTGTAGTTTATTAGCTAGTAAGGTAGCTCGAAATGTTCTTCAGGCCACGCGTTCCCCGGAGGAAAGAAGCACTGATTGCAATTTTATTGACTTTGACTTACAGATACATGCCTATGAGCAAGGTTTTCAAAAGAAAAGCGTTAAATATGAAGCATTTTCATAGAGTTTATAAAATTTACTATAATTACACACAAACTTATGCTAATTATGCTTTAACTGAAATTAATAAGTAATAAATTAGTTATACATTGATCTACACTTATTAAATCTTAAATAATGCTGCCTCTATATCATCAAAATTATGCCATATTGTTTTTCATGTGGACAAAATTACAGTCGTGTTTAAATCAGATAAGAAGTAAAAACTGGAATATCTAGTTTTAGCTATAATGTATTTCATTTAAATAAATGTATATATAAGTAGATCCTTTCGCCCTTACTTACAGGGAGGGGCAGAGAAAGTTAAAAAGTACCCTCTTTTTTCAAAATTGTTATTATGATGTATTTTCTTTTTTTTCCACGGCCAAAGGCAGGTACAACCTATCTTTCATTCTGCATAGGTGTTTCTAACAGAAAACTAAATATAGATAAATATTCATACATGCAAACATTATACACACATACAAACTAGAAATACAATAAACCCAACAAGTGTGAAAAATTAGCCAGAGCCAGGAATCGAACCTAAGACCACAGCATACAAGACTCATGCTCTAACCACTGAGCTACCCCGGCCAATACCTGGGTCTGCAATTTCTCACTAATAAATTGCAGACCCAGGTGGCCGGGGTAGCTCAGTGGTTAGAGCATTAGTCTTGTATGCTGTGGTCCCAGGTTTGACTCCTGGCTCTGGCTAATTTTTCACACTTGTTGGGTTTATTGTATTTATAGCTTGTATGTGTGTATAATATTTGTGTGTATGTTTAGACTTGGATGCAGGCGTTATTTTTGTGTGATTTAATAGATAAATATTCTCCAACATCATGAAAAAGGTTAAAAACAAATAATATTTAGAAAGCAAACATACTTAACACATAAACAATGTGTTTAAAAAAAAGTAGAACAATCTGTAAAAGGTGGTAGAGCACACTATACAATTAAAGATTTTTGTATAGGAAACCAGGTCGCGATCCATTTATTTATTGAAAAATATAGGATATAGGAAGTCAAGTCGAATCCAAGTATTTTTAGAGAACTTTAATAATAATGAAGATATTTTAACGAAATTTTCAGTATACTGTATACGAAATTAGATGTCAAATAAAGTGCTGGAAGTCCACAGTAATTCAGTCAACGATACCGCGTTTAATGTCAACTACATCCTAAACTATGGAATACTTAATTTGGCATTGTTTGGACGCGGATTATAATAAATTCTACCTCTTCTCGTGTTATTTTACATCTGACACAAAGCAAAGTAAAGTCTATTGGAAATTTTGCTAAAATTGCTTTATTATTACTAAAGTTAAGAACAAGAATTCGGGATTGTTTTGGAATGAAATCCTATGTATTTCTGATTTAAAAATCGATTCCTAATTTTCTGTACAAAAAATTGTTTGCTGTACTATTCCCTTCCATTTCTTAAGTTTGCCTCCTCATTTTTCTAACACTATATTAATCTAACAGTTTTTTGTTATTCCATTGGTGCATTTTATGTTTTCTAACTCTTATATAGTAAACGTTGCTGAAATGAATTATGGTCAATGTAACTATTGATTCTACTCTTCGAGGGAAAAAATGATTATCACTTCATTACCTAAACTGATTCGATTAGCCGGTGATTCAAGTAACCAGCGACCACCATTATCAACAATTCAACCTCTCCTCCGCATAGAGCAGAATTCTGGCTGCACCACTGATGCGTGCAAGGTGCAAGAATATTTAAAAAAACTGCATTGAGACCAAACTCGTTAATTTAATGAAAATTTTGACTTAAAATTAGAAACAACTTATTATCAAGGTTATTATTTAGGAATGCCATTGATCAATGGAGCCAACTTTTGAAATATATTGTATGGGCCCAAATTTTTTAAGCAAAATAGCACGGCACGTTTTATTATTTGCTTATGTTATTCGTGAATTCTTTTGAATAATAATGTTAATATTTACTATAATATCATAAATATCAATACAAATTAAAAACACAAGAAGCAAAGCTTTTCAGTCATTTATAAGCTTTATAATTATCAGGATTGGGACACTAAAATATAAATAATGTTCACTCACTGATTTATACTCACTGATCAAAAGGGGTATAGTAGAGGGCATACGAAGTTACTCGCCGTATACATTTTAGAATCTTTTTTTTTTTAAATGCTCCGTATACATTCTCTTTCTCAAACAAATCTATAGCATAGTCATTAAAGTTCACATGATTCTTGCATTTACCTTTTGGTTTACATACGACAACAATACTGCTGATCAAGTATATAGGAAATTGAACTGTTGAGAGAAATTTAATAATTATATGTGTACTGAAGAACATTTAGTGCTCTTGATGTCTCTGTTACGGATGTCAATGCTATTTTCCAACGTCAACAAAATGAAATTTTCATAATGAACAGAGGAAAGTATATTCAACTAAGTAAATTATATCCAAGGCACAGGACTAACGCCCAGGACTCGAACCTGGGTACTTTGGTTTGCCGTAACAACGCTCTCCCTACTGAGCTATCCCGACGATATCCTGGGCTGGCATATTTCACTCTTATTTGTTGTCCAACAAATAGAAAATGAAATTTTATTTCAGAGATTTAAAAATTTAAATAAATACGTAGTGAAATAAAACAAGGGGAATTAGGTGGGTCAGGGGAACAAATTACTGGGCGGGCTCAACGCTAAAGCCCCACGGGCCCATATAAGTCGGCACCACTGCTATTCATTGTGCCATTGAAATTTTTAAGATGACTAGAAGTTCCGAGAGAGACCCAATTTTAGGCATAATGTCTGGGTGTCCCAATACATCTCTTTAATGTCCCGGTTTTAAACACAGCACTTAAACTATCACTTCTCCAAAATTCATTTTTTTTAAAAATGAATGTTTTGATTCTTACCGAATTCCACTTCTCCAACAGCAAAATGTTGAATTGTGTCTATTACAGAAAACTGTCTTGAGAAAAATTTTGTGGTTCCGATAGAACGAATACCATATAGATATAATTTATACATGTCTGAAAAATGTATACAACTGAAACCTGTCTAAAATGTAGAAGTTTTCCGATCACTGTAATTTTATGCAGGTAAAGTAAACTGAATCTATTTATTTTAAGAATGAATAAACGGAAAATTAGAGAAAATTTTTCTTGAAATCATTAATGTAAACTCTAAATTTGTTTAAAAATTCTAAGAAATGTAAGAATGTAAAAAAGAATATTTTGAGGAGCGGAAGGAAAAGATTAGTTTTTATTTTGAGGGACGAATACATTTAAATAAGCAAAAGACAATTAATGTTTCCTTTAACTGCAGTAAAAATGATACGTCAGCCTGAGATTCTGACAAGAAAAATTAAAATATGACTTCAATTTGACTCACCTTTAATTTACAGTATTCACATAAATCGTTTATTTTAAATGAAAAGGGAGGATGTATGATTGAGCTCTTAAGGGGATTGGGTGGGGGGGGGGGGGGTACTTCACTTACGCGAAAACATCCAATATTTAGTTTGCATTTTCATATTTTTAAAATGATTTTCTATTTTATTTTTTGCATTGGATAGTTGAGGTCAATCTCTACATAGACCGCATTTTACTTTTTCTTATGTTTTTTTTTTTTTTAAATCTTCGAAACCGGTACTGAAAACAGAGCCGTAGCTAGGGGGGTGCCAGGGGGGCTCAGCACCCCCTGAAATTTTTGAGCCCCCCCCCCCTGGGAAAGTTGCCAAGGCCACCAAAAGAAATTCTGTTTCAAAAATCCAAATGAAATTCTCTTCAAAAATTGAACTTAGTTTTGGGGGCTTTTTACAGTTTTGCATAAATACTAAATTGCAGCATTTATTTAAAAACTGCAAATAAGTGCTTCAAAATGTGCGCATCCTATCTGCACATACTCAGAATTAGCTACCTTTTGCTGATGCAAACATTCCCTTTTGAATTAGTTATATACTCAAATTTTTCATTTTGTAGCGTTTTTCATTATTAGCATAAAACAAAGTTATTCTAATGAGTTATAGCCAATTTAAATACAAGTGGTTTTAGCTTTTGACTAGACACAAAAATAATTTTAAAATACAAAATACACCCTTGATTGTTCTAATGTTTTTTATCATATAAAAACATAACTTTAAATTCTTAAGGGCAAGGAATATTCAGAATAAAATTAAAGGTTGAAACTCTTTTGAAACAGGAAAACTGTCAGCTTTTTATTTACATATTAACATCATCACTTATTACTTCACTAGTATAATTATGCACTGAAAATGTTCATTATGCAGCCAGTGATGTAGTAATAAAAAAAACAGAGGGCATACGCTTTAGGCAGAGGATATACCCTAAAAATTATATGCTATACTGTTTTTGAGAAGAGGGTATACGGTATTCCTTAAAATAATCCAAAAAGTATACTGCATATCCACCATATATCCTCCATTACATTGTCTGCAGCCTTTACTTTTCTTCGCATCAAACATAGTTATAAACAATTTAATAAGAAATATAGTGCCTACAATATGAATATACACTAATTTACCTTTCTATATAATACTTTGATCATATATATCTGTGTTTGTGCGTGCATGTCTCAGAGATAGAGAGAAATAGTATGAGCCCCCCCCCCCCCCCCCGTACATTTTCTTGAGCACCCCCTATTGTTTACTTCTAGCTACATCCCTGACTGAAAACGATGCGTTTTTAACACTTTCCAACCTAGTTGAAAAGTGTTTAGGACTTCGGTTTGTCTGCCGTATGGCCGTCTGGCCGTGCTCTAACTCCCGTAAATATGCTCGGATTGCTCTGCAATTTTTATATCTTATTGTCGTTATCTATAGCATGTTCCCTATTTCAACGGAAGTGTGTAGCACATATAGTTTTTTTACAGGCACACTCAAAAGAATTCCGTTACATTGCGGTCTATGGGGAAAAATCATTTGCGGTTTATTTAAATAATGTTTCACTGTTTTAAACGCATTGAAATATATATATCTCTAAGGTGCATTACAAGAAGCTTAATATGGAATAGGCTGTGCATAGCACTTATAGTTACTTTACAGGGACAGTCAAAAGAATTCCGTTACATTACGTCTATGGAGAAAAATCGTCTGCGGTTTATTTAAATAATGTTTCACTATTTTAAACGCATTGAAAATTATATATATCACTAAGGTGCATTACAAGAGGCTTCCTACAGAATACTGTGTGTATAGCAGTCATCGTTCATTTACAGGGACACACAAAAGAATTCTCTACTGTCTGTTAACAATAATTCCTGGAAGTTCGTTTAAGTTACTTAACGCGATTTTAAATTTAACTCGCTTTTTGTCTATTACGTGGTGTGTATAAATTCTGTAGATCCTATACAGGGAAGCACAAAAGTTCGCGAACACATTTCCGTTTATTGACAGAAACTCCAGAAGGAGAATTTTAAACTGTGTTACGCGTTTCCTAACTGAACTAAAATTTAGCATCCTATGTAGTATATATACAAATCTATAGATCCTATACAGAGCTGAATAAAAGTATTCGGATATTTTTTCGAATATTGTATATGTTGGAAATTCCTGAAATTATGTTTTTAAATATGTTATTCGTTTTCCAAATTGTTTACTTAGATGTTATCTTTCAGCTTATTAAACGGTATGATTTGTAAAATTATTTTGGAAGCGTTGGAAAGTGTTACATAATCTATGCTTGACGCATGATTTTTCGTTCTTGTTTATTTAAAATTCAGTGGATACTCCACTGTTTTATTGCATAAAATCCTCAATTTTTAATATGTGCAAAATATGTTTATAAGAACACAATTTTTAAATTCGATACTGTATAAGTAATAGTCCTTTCAAAAGTTGGCCCCACCAGTGGCTGAGAGGTTGTGCTCTCGAAGCTGGTAGACGGGAGGTGCTGGGTTCGATCCCAATCGCGCCCGTCGGCCTAATCGCTCGGAGTTTTCGTGGTTTTCTTTCGAGCCGTGGATCTTCTCCATGCGTAAATACGGATTAGGTTCCCTTAGAAAGACCCCCACGAAGGGCACTCCCCCCGGGCCTATATCCCTAGTGTCGATAATTGGCCGTCAATAATCAACCCCAACCACCCCTTTCAAAAGTTGACATATCACATAAAATAGTGTATAAAATCTTTAAAAAAAAAGAAAGAAAAAGAAATCAGAAGTATTTTAAAGTTTAAAAAATATATATATATTCTTAAATTTTAATAGTACATTATAATTTTAAAACTACGATGATTTCTATAGTAGTGGATTGATTTTAAATTTAATTAGCTCCATCAGCATTCAGCAGAAAGAGATTTGATTAAAGAGAACTCACATGGAAAACATTTTTACCTAAAATATTTTTTGCCCAAAAGAAATAAATAAAAAAGCTTAAGTTTTACCTTTTTTTCATGGGAAAACAAAAGTATTCTTCAAAATTATTTCTACCACATTTGAAAGGTGCTTATAGAGATGCATCGATTAGTGATTTTGATCCAATAGCGAATATTCGACATCTGTAAACCAGATGCTGAAAATTCGGTAGGCCTAATATTAATGTATTTTAAGATTTAAAAGTATTCAAAAATAAACTTTAAAGTAAATTGTACACCATATTTAACACAAATACTTGTGTTTTGAGGAATGAGTGCAGCAATGAGTTATTTTACAAGTAAATTTTACACACACACACACACACAAAAAAAAGCTTTCAGTTTTTTTTTTCTTTTTTAAGAAGAGGATGATCTTAAAAATTATTAATTAATGAAACGTTAAATTCCACAATTCCTTCTCTAAATTAAAATAAATTTATAAGAGCTCCTTTATTTTAAAATAAATATTAGAATATTGAAAAGAAATTTTTAAGGACATAGAAGGGAAATTTTATTGTTATATAGTGTTATTTGTCAGAAAGAAACAGTAAGTCAGTAAGAAAAAAAAAATTCTATTCAATTGGCAACTCGGCAAAAATAAACTTATTGCTCCTTTTGATTTATCAATGAAAATTTTAAATGCACCACAGCGAGCGATCATTTTTAGAAGTTGCAAACATACAGGATTTTCCTAAAATTTTGAAAAAAAAATTTAAGGTTAAATTTGACAATTTCAAAAATAAATTTCTGTCTTTACCAAATAGTTTTTTTTAATAATAAATGACATTAATTAGAGGTTCGAGCAAGAACCTGTTATGTTACATTTTCTCAAAATACAGTTTATTTTTTCGATGAGGGTGTCATGAGATAATATGTCATATAGTAAAGATAAAATACCAATATTTTAATTAATCTTTAAAATCTGATATATTGTTTATTAAAAGTTAATATTTTAATAAAAATAACTTAAATATTATTAATAATTTTTATATTAGATAATTAAATGTTGCTAAGTTTTTCTGAGAGAGCTTAGTACTACTCGTTAACTTACTAAATACAAGGTACAAGAACAAAAATAAAATAAAAATTGCAACTAAAAGCTTTCATTTAAATTGTCTCAGAATTTTATTTTTGTTGCGTTATTTCATTAAGCCCTTCTATTTATTCAGAATATCAAAGATTGATAAGGAAAAATTTACTCACAAAAAGTACATTCAGAAACATGAAGCAAAGAGCCTTGATCCATGAAGCAGCATGCAGCAATACAAACAAAAATTGCCAAAACTACAGAATTTATTTGAGCACTGATAATTACGCATGCAAACTTGGAAAAGGGAAATAATCCCACGCGCTTACAGCCGCAGGCAAATTGCAAAAAATTCGCCCTACCTTAACCCTCAAAGTAAAGCCCCCCTGCGATGATGTTCTCATTTACGACTTTTGCCGTATCTCATCACTCAGACAAATAATTAATCAGTAATTTGTCAATTACATCCTGTTTTTTAAATTGGTCATTATTTTGTAAGGAAAAAACCGTTCGGGCACCTGTGTATCCCCACTATCCCCACTATCCCCATCTCTCTCTTATCGGCTCTCACCACAGCAGATGATATTTTTGACTTAGTTGAAAGAATACGGAACTGGACATCTGGAACTGATTTTTTTCCCATCACCTCGTGACAAAAAAGAAAACCCTCGTTCAGATTTAGAGCTTTCAGATAATATTTCACTTTGTTCCTTTTGGAACCCTATAGACTCCGGGTCATAAAACTGTTGCAAAGAATGTAGAAGACTAATAGGATTTTCTTTGTCTGTTCCTTCTTTTATACCTCACACACACACACATTTACATATGCGTGCGCGCCGTTTTCGTTACATTAGTTCTCAAATCAGAAGTATATAGTATAATTTATTGGTATAATCATTCAAATATTTCAAAATTAAAATTTTGACCATATCGCAGTCATAAAATTTTCACGTGAACTTGAAATTCTGGGGTGGGCACTGGAACTACCTGGGGTGGGCACGGCCCACCCGGCCCCCCCACTAGTTACGCCTATGACTGTACTGAAAAGCCACTGCCAAATTTTCAACAAGCTTTGCCAGGTTTTAACACCATGCAAGAATACCTCATTAGCAGTGATTTGAATGATAATGTTAAGATGGCACTTTTAACTGTGAATAATGAACTTTTTTCTATGCATTCCAAAAATTCCCTACAACCTAAAATAACAAAATATTTTGTACATGGTGAATGAATATGAATAGTAGTATCTTGTAAATTATATTTGAAATAAGAAGTTTAGTATTAGATAACTCTTGTATTTCATGTATTTTAATTTATCTCTGACTTTTTTATTGTTGGTAATTACAGAAATATTCGTACTTTTGTGAATTTCATTTATGTTTTTTATTTATAATTTTTTTTTCTTGGTCCCTTGAAAAATGCATAAACGGTGCTTTACTGTAATTATAAATTAATTATTTGGATTTATTAATTAAAGGATAAAGTGTTTTGAAAGGAATATTACAGGGCTTGAATTTCAGGGCGGGATTGAGGGATTGGCCCCGAAAATTTTGAAATCCTGCCCAAAAAATTTCATCATTTTCGGAGAAATTTGCGTTATTTAATTTACCTGCAACCGAACGATAAATTTCGTGATTTTTTTTCCAGCAACTGATCGACGAACTTTGTGTTTTTTCAACGACAGATCGACGAACTTTGCGTTTTTTCTGCAACTGATCGACGAACCTTGCGGTTTTTTCCATGACAGATTCGCGAACTTTGCGGATTTTTCCACGACAGATTCGCGAACTTTGTGAATTTTTAAGTAACTGATCGACGAACTTTTGATTTTTAAGCGACTGGTCAACGAACTTTGCGTTTTTTAAACGACTGATCAACAAACTTTGCGTTTTTTCCATGACAGATCGACGAACATTGTGTTTTTTAAGCGACAGATTGACGAACTTTGCATTTTTTGGAGACAGATCGACGAACTTTGTGTTTTTTCAGTGACCGATCGACGAAATTTGCTTTTTTCCACGACCGATTGACAAACTTTGCGTTTTTTGGCGACAGATTGACGAACTTTGCGTTTTTTCACGACTGATCGACGAACTTCGCGTTTTTATGGCGACAGATCGACGAACTTTGCGTTTCTATGGCGACAGATCGACGAACATTGTGTTTTTTAAGCGACAGATTGACGAAATTTGCTTTTTTTTGTGACAGATCGATGAACTTTGCGTTTTTCTGCGACTGATCGACGAACTCTGCGTTTTTTCTGCGACTGATCGATGAACTTCGTGTTTTTATGGCGACAGATCGATGAACTTTACGTTTTTATGATGACAGATCGATGAACTTTGCGTTTTTTCCGCAATTGACCGACGAACTTTGCGCTTTTTCCACAATCAATCGAAGAATTTTGCGTTTTTTCCGCGATCGATCGGCGAAATTTACGTTTTTTCCGCAGTCTATCGTCAAAATTCGTGTTTTTTCTGCGATCTATCGATAAAATTCGTGTTTTTTCCACAATTGACCGACGAACTGTGCGTTTTTCCGTGATCGATCGATGAACTTCGCCTTTTTTCTGCGATTGATCGACGAACTTCGCCTTTTTTCTGCGATCGATCGACGAACTTTGCGTTTTCGCCGTAACCGATCGGCGAAAATTTGCGTTTTTTCCGCAGTCTATCGACAAAATTCGTGTTTTTTCCGCCATCGATTGACGAAATTCGCGCAATTTCTTCTTTCTTTTCTTTCGACAGATTGACAAAGTTCGTAATTTTTTTTTACCTGTGTCTGACTGACAAATCTAGATTTTCTTTTCTGCGTCCGACTGGTGAATTTCACGATTTATCCCCGCGACCGACTGATGAATTTCACAATATTTTCCCGCGACTGATTGACGAATTTCACAATATTTTCTGATGAGCAATCAACGAACTTTTTTTTTTCCTTGACTGAATGGCGAACTTTGCGAATTTTTCCTTAACCGATTGGTGGATTATTCGGTTTCTTCTGGTGACAGATTGATGAAATTCACTATTTTTGTTCTCACGCCTGAAAAAATCACTGAAAATTTTCAATTTTTTTTTCTGCAAATGACTGATGAATTTCGTGTTATTTTCTTGCGCCGATTAACAAACTTCGCCATTTTTTCCCGCGACTGATCGACGAATTTAGAGATTTTTTTTTCTATGAACATAGACATAGATAAGGACTTCTAATAAAATAGCCTTTTGAATAAGAAAATCGTTTCTCAAAAAATTTTCAAATACAGTGTCTGTGTAGAACAGTTGTATTAGTTCATCTACCTCTTCAAATCGTCTGCTTGACAGCCATCGTCTGGTAGGTATAATAGATTTATTCTATGGTATTTATACGCATTGTTGTTTGTAGGTGGCGTTACCTTAGCACAGTTGTACACTGGCTGCCATGAAATCCCAAAGTCACAAATCGATATTAACACTATTTCGTTAGAAATCCTTCTCTATTTCTGTTCATACGTAAGACGAATTTCATTATCTTATTCCCTCAACCAATTGACTAAATTCACAATTTTTTCGAACGACAAATAGACGTATTTAAAGATTTTTTTTCCCTGCAACTGAAAAGAGGGAAAAGAACAAAAAAGGTCAGTAAGAGCCCCACCGGTCACTGCACCCTGTTAAATTGGCCTACAATCAGCACTAAACAAAAATGAGATTAGAAGAGCTGCAAAGATCTTATTACTTTTACTCCTTGAGGTAAAGGAGTAAACCTTTTTAACCCTTGTGAAAGAGTAAAGGTGTACCTTGTAAAAGAGGCTTCAGCACCCCTCAATCAAATAAAATCTAAATTCAGAAATTTATTTAATAACCTAATTGTTAAGGGTCCCTAACACATTTAATGGAACTTGAAAAATACACTGCATATATAAAACTTAACTTTCTTCCCTTTTTTATAATAAAAATAAACATTTTACATAATCATTCTCAGTTGACTTAATTTTTTCAATGATATTTTGTCATGTCTGCATTAATGTAATTCTTTAAATTGCACGTAAAATAATAGTGGGGTTTAAAGATTTTTTTTTCTCCCTCCCAAACATTACAACTCCCCTCCATTTAAAAATGTTGGTAGGGAGACTCCCCTCCTTGGAAAAATTGAATTTCAAGCCCTGTATTAAACAAAAACCTTTGTGTGATCTTCAATCGCAATGTTAATATTAATTAATCCTAGAATTCTGCAATTAAATAAGCTCAGGATTATGATTCGGAAATAGTGTTAACACAAAAAAGGAATAGTTCGCAGCTATCCAGAATAGAAAAATACTATTTCTGTTTACTCTTTATTCTGATCAAAATAGCATTAAAAAGATTTGAAATTGAAATATATAAAATTTTGAATTTAAGACACATGGAGCTTAAGCCTGCCCAAACCCAAAGACTGATTGAAAAAGCGAGCCTGTTTCATCTCCATATCTTACATGAGCAACACATTACGCCACTTTATAAGTGTTTTGACAAAAAAGAAGGCAAAAGATTGGAGATGGGAGGAAAAAGAAAGAGTAATTTAGGCTTCATTTTTCGAAAGCATTATTGCACTGGGCTCTGGAGTGCAGTGTTTATGAGCTCCAGTGAATTCTGGCCAATATTTTAATATTTACTAAAAAAAAAGAGAAGTACCGGAGCTGAGCTCTGGTGGGCTCCGGGGCAAATTAAGCCCTGGTTAAAACCACTGGTACGGCCAAACTCCATCTTTCTCCCTTCCCTCATATGGACTTCACAATCACCCCTTAGTTTCGGAATCGTTAAAGGGCTATTTTGGCTGGTAGATGGCGCGATATAATTACCATAAATAATGCTTAGTAAAGGTTACTTCTGTACATAAAAATACAAAAATCTTAGCAATATATTCATTATAAAAGGTATATATAACATATGTATCTTTTGTTTTGACACTTTCTTTACTACAAACAGGAAAAACTAAAAGATTTAGAGGTAAAATAAATAAATACAATGCTTTAAGCAATTAAAAATAGTTTCAATAACACGCTACTACAAAATGCAAAACAAACATTATAAGTAAATTTCTATATTTATATACATTTAGATTCTTGATTACTTGAAACATTAATAATTCTGAGCATAAAATACACAGTAATTAAAAAAATATTTACTAGTTTCACAATAATAAGAAGATTAAGCAAGTTCTCCAATTTCCGGCAATGAACTCACATCGATTTTTTTTTTTTTTTTACTCAAAACATGGATTATTTTAACACGATTCTGAATTATTTAAAATATGTATAATATGTACATTCAAAAGAATTTTCAATAAATTTAACCATTATAGGTGGTGATCTGAAATACATAAGCATATAGAAATATAATAGAATTACATATAAATTTAAATATTATATTTTAATTCTGGAAAGTCATTGTATAAAAGTATGTATATGATAAAAATAAAAAGATACTTACAGATTTCATAATATCAAGAGAATAAGAAAACCTATTTCGCCAATATCCGGCAATCAACTCATATCGATTTTTTTTTCTTTTAAAACATGGATTATTTAACAAAATAATAATAATTTTTACAAGTTTCATTATTTTAGAAAATGAACCAGTTTTTTTTTTTTTTTTTGCTGTAGCATTATGTGTTGCATTTATGAGAGAATAGTTTTTGTGGAAATTTTACAATATTGGTTACAGAAATTACACAATATTTTTTTAGAATTTTAAAATATTAATTCATAAATCTATCCACCATACTTGTATATATAAATGTATCTATAGGGATATGCAGATTACATTTCTTGATTACACTTTAAACATTGATAATTTTTACAGTGAAATATACAGTAAATATTAAAATATATAATATATATTTATATAATTAAGTAAACTTTAAAAATTTTCTTGATAAAGAGTTCTTACATGCCGATGAATTGGCTTCATTTGTAAAATTCCTTGCCATATTTTTTAAAATGATGGGCAAAAATTTTGCACATATTAATGAGCATATATTTGTTTTCCATAGCAGAGTGGTTTAGAAGTGTTAGTAAAAAAATGTTTTGGAGTACCTAGTGCATTGGAATCGTATTTCCCATTATTCTTTACAGTTAAACTTTTTAAAACTACTTGATATATTACTTGTTGTAATTAGTATTATAAATATGAAATAAATGATACTGCACATTGAATGTTTTAAATAGAAACTAAATAACATGGTTTCAAAATAAAGCTGCACAGTTGACATTTGAGGCACCTGATCTGCCGATTTATTAATTTCATTAGTACTATAAATTTAATTAATATTATACTTTTTAAAGTACAGATTTATTTTGTCAGAGATGAATAATCAAACATTTAAGCCAGAAAAGGATAGAATTTTAAAACTTGTGTGACTTAAAAAATTGTCTTTATTTAAATGGAGAAGACTTGAGCCCCATGAGTTCCACCTTTCCCTATGCCCTTAAACATTATTGTTTGCTTCTGGATTGGTTGATTGATTGCCAGATAATAAAATATGCAAGTCGCAGTTTTTTAAAAACTTTAATTTCATTGCAATGTTAAAAATTTTATTAATTATATGAAATTAATTAAAAGCAGCTATTTATGTAAAATAAATTTTAATACATTCTAGTAAGTACAATTTAAAAATTAAGTTAGTTTACTTAGCTGTTTAGTTAAATTAAAAGATTTTAGGCACTATGAACATGACTGAAATTGAACTTTTAGAAATGTCCATTACTGGAAATTGACTAATTAAGCATTCCAGTAATAGACACAGATCTTAAAACTTAAAAAAATAAATAACATTTTCTAAATGACAATTAGTATATAAAATTCAATATTTTCTGCTGCTATCAAAACAAAAACATACAATTTTTGAAAGAAAATAAAAAAGGTAGAAATAAATTAATTGAAGCCAGTTCCTATCATGTTCATTAAGATTTTCACTGTAAAACAGTGTAACTGTGAAACATTATTTTCTGCCACCTGATTGGTTTGATTAACATTGTCAACATGTACGTAGATTATAAAACATGCAAGGGGGAGTTATGAAAAAAAAAGTATTAAAAGAAATTTTTTATTGGATATTTTTTATAAACCAAAAACTTTGAAGGGTGTCTAATACTGGCACATCTACCCTATTTAGTAAAATTGGCATAGTTGTATCTGACATAGCCTGGATAATACTCAAGTACAAAACATTTAATTTTAAAATTTTATTTAATTGCTAATTAGATTTCACCAATGTTGTTATCAAAAAAGATATTTTAATGAAATTTTCAGAAGTTCATTTTGTCAAATTTCAAGAAATATTTTATTTTACTAACACAATCACAATCTTGTTATATTAACAGTACAGTCGAACCTCGTTAACATGAACCTCAAGGGGAATCAAAATTTTGTTCCTTGTTAACAATAATTCATGTTATCAGTATCAAATCTTTGTACTCGTTTTTATAGGGGACTATGAAAATAATTCATGTTAAAAGTAATTCACGTTAAGCGTGTTCATGTTAACGAGGTTTGACTGTATTCTATATATATAATTAAAAATATAAAGCAACTGATGAAGCATTTTTAAATAAATAAAAAGAAAAATCTAGAATAAAAGGAGAGCACAGCTTTCTGTACTTACGTTATGATCCAGACTCATTTGTATAGTGCAACAAAATCATGGGTGAAAGAATCCCATCCTTTGACAGAATTCAATCTTTTCATATTTTGGACTATTTTAGACTATTACTTTAGTGTTTTCATATATATTAATGTAACTCTTTGAAATTTATGTTTTAAAGATGTGTTATGCATTTTACTGAAGTGTTACAGAAATATACTTATATTTGAGTTCTGTGAAATTTTCTAACTTTCACCCATGGACAAGACACTGTAAATACATATGTAATATTTTAAATTTAATTTTTATATTTGAGAGTTTGCACCTTATTACATCAAGGCTATTCTCTATCTTTGTTATTCTATTAACCTACACAGTGTTAAGCAAATCGGTGATCCGAACGGCTCTGCTTTTCAGTTATAAAATATTTATGCATCCCCAATAGAAAGATGTTTTCGTGATAGAAAATTAAACTTTATTTTATTATATGCATTATTTTGTACAATAATAATACAGATATCATTGTAACTGCCATCAAGTTGTATATCAATAAAACTGATATATTATTCATACTCGGCTATTGTCATGCACAAGTTTTTATTATACTTATGAACAAATCGGATAAAAGGAATAAAAAACAGAATTGTAATAATAAATAGCAAAAACAATAGTTAAAAAGTATTGTTCATACAAAAAAGAAAAATAATCTTAGAAATTTTTTTTTATTTCCTTACTTAAAAATCAAGATGCGTGAGTTGCTATTTGTTTGATGTTGCTGATTTGGCCCGTTCTATGGTGTTTGATTGATTGATTAAGGAGCTGAACGACAATCAGGTCGCGCGCGGCAGAAGAAGACTGACATATGGAGTGGGCTTTACACTGATTGTGAACTTGATTGTTTGCGCTGTACTACAGCGCCTAGAATACATATTCTAGGCGCTGTAGCTGTACTTCAAGCACTTTCATGTATCTTAAATGTCTTTGTTCTGAACAGTGATTAGAGCATTAAACACAGATTAAATATACATATCTAATATATTTACTGTGGCATTAAACGGGTCACTAATCTGTGTTACGGGTTTGATTCTACCAAATAATGCCTTTGGATTCTCCTGCCTCTCTAGTTGATTTTTCAACTTTTTATTTTAAGAATGTTTTATTTTATCGGTTGCTCTGTATTTTTGCATGATAAATGGAATATTACTTCATTAAAGTAAATTTTTATGACAAAATACTTATTAAAATTCGATAAATTGAGCTATTTCAGAATTAAAATTTTATCTTAATATTTAAACATCACTTTTTTTTTTTTTTTTTTTTTTTTCCTATAGCAAATGAAAAATAAGTAACGAAGAAATAAAATGAAAATATCCGTTTGCACGTCGGGTTAATTTCTCTAGGTTTTTTATAATAAATATTTCAAAATTGAATTTTTATAAATTTTAAAAACTGCAAATAAGTTTGTTTTTTTCTCAACTGTATTATTAAAAAGGAGCAAAAAATATTAATTCTTATTCAAGACAAGCCTGGAACTCTGTTAATATTTCTTCTTTTAAATTTTATTGTAATCGTACATCACGGATTTATTTATGTAATTCTCCTAAATGGATGTTGGGTGAAAGGGGTTTTTCCCTCCTGTTTCTGAAAATCCTGAGCAGAGGAAAGGAATAAAGCCCAGAAAGTTGTAGATGTATGAAATGGAAGAAAAATTGTCATGTCCTACATGTATTATATATGCTTCTGTGTGAATAAAATAAACTGTGATCAATTGAGGTCATGCTGGCATGTAGCTGTAGCAAAATACCTCAAGGAAAAAATTCAAATTCTCCTAAATATTTTATGGATTAACTTTTTTTCTAATTAAAAACAAATGCTGTAATGTTTTTATATGCCTTTTTTATTATTTAAAAATAAATAAATAACATGAAAACAAGAACTATTCAATTTAAGAATTCGTTAAATATCCATAATAAATTTTACAAACTGTAAATAACATTAAATAATTTTTTTTTTTTTCAGCTGTATTATTTAAAATGAGCAAAAAATATTAATTCTTATTCAAAACAGGTATTGGAAAATGGTTAATTTTTTTTAGTATGAATTTTATTGTACTCAAATTATTTAAAGTAATTAAGACAGTATCTAGATTTTTAAAAAATATGCCTACTGCAAACAAAGGCGGATCCAGCCTTCCATTTAGAGGGGAATCATATTTTTATTTAATTTTTTTTTGCGGGGGGGCGTGCAAGTGGGGGAGATGGTGGGGGGGTGCCTCCCCCACCAAACGTCCCCGAATGCTGTTACACTTGGCAAATTTAAAAACTTTTAGTTGGCAAATTTATTTGAAACTTTAATAAAAACTACAATACACTTTCTATTTCTGATAGACTTGACAAAAGTTACAATTCTAATTGGGAATATTATTAAACTTTTTACAAATAAGAACTATATTACATTTTCTAATTGTGGTAACCTGACAAAATTATAAAACTAGTTCGCAAACTTGTTGAATTGGCGAGAACTATTTATTTTTGCTTCTCAATGAGTTGGCAAATACTGAAATTTGACTTGGCAATTTAAGGTCCTCTCCCCCCTCAATAAAAAGTCTTAGCGATGGCCCTGACCACATGTTTCCATTAGCAATTTTTGAACCTTAGATCCAAATTGACTATTTTATTTTCTGACATATACCCGAATTCATTTTCTTTTGTAAATGCATGAAATTTGCAAATATATTCGTAAATGTATAAAATTTGCATGTTTTATTCAGATACCAAGAAATAAGAATTTCCAATTTAGTTATAAAAACAAAGAATCTTACAGAAAGTTTTCTCAAAGTTCGCATTTTAAACCGATTTTCGGGACTCGGCAGTAATGGAAATATTGTCTTAAGGAAGCAATCAAACATAATTTCAAAATGTACCACATTTATAGGAAAATTAAAAACGATGTTCGATTCTTTGCTGCTTAAACAATAATGCCTGCAATTTTCATGCATTTTTATATAAAATTAATTCTGTGAATGTATTAGAGAGATTAGAATTTTAAGGAGGATAAAAAGAAAATAATAATGAAAACACATACAATACATATTTATATTTTTAAAAAATGCATTGTTCTGTAGAAGGGTTTTTCGTTTAGAGGTCATCCGTGCTTGACTGCAAATATAAAATAAATTTGAAACTTGTGGCAATTTTATAAATTATTTAAAAACTACTATCTTTTTACTCAAATTATTTAAAGTAATTAAGACAGTATCTAGATTAAAAAAAATATGCCTACTGCAAATGTAAAATAAATTTGAAACTTATGCCAATTGTGTCGTGACCCTAGGTTGGTATGTAATTTTTGTTAAAGCTGATATTTTATACTTTTAAAGTAGGCTGATAATAAACATATTTATTTAAATATGTATGTACATACATACTTAAATGTGTACTTTAAGGCATTAAAAAATGCTTAAAATTTTGTGACAATACAGGAAAGGGGGGGGGGCTTGAACCAGGCAATAGAAAATAGAAAGTGTGTTTTATATATTGCTGGATTATTGTAATTTTATTCTTATATTAAATGCAATATAAATACAATTAATTTTTTCTGTAAATTAATACACATGTATAATATGAATCATTTTTTACATTCATGACTCTTTGTCAATAATTTCCTATTTCAAGTAAATTTGACAATTTTTTTATTCAAATCGAAACTAAATCGATGTCTATGTGTGCATATGATCAAGATATTTCAATAAATTAAAAATTTTGTGCTTATGAGTGCATATGATCAAGACATTTCGATAAATTAAAAATTTTGTGCTTATGAGTGCATATGATCAAGATATTTCGATAAATTAAAAATTTTGTGCTTATGAGTGCATATTTAAATAAAGATTACACAAGAAAATCTACATATCTTTATTTAAGAAACAATTAACAAACACTTATTTAATAAGGAAAAATACAAAAAATATAATTTCAAGAATTACTCAGCTATAAACATTTAAAAATCACAGCATTCACCTTAGATAAAAAAAAAGCATTTAAAAAGAAATTCCCTATGTATATAAAATTTCATATAGAATTCTATTTATTCATTATATTCTATTTATTCAATTAATTTATCTGTTGCTTCCTTCTCCCTCTTTTTTGTCCCCAGAAAGGGTGGATTGATTTTTTCATGAGAGGAAGAGTAATTTTTCACTTTATTGAAAGTGGTAATAATAAAATTTAGCATTATTGTTAAAACTCATACCAGCAATATGCACCATAAATTTTAATAAAGAAATATTATAATAATGCGGAAAATACACTTTAGTATTACTTGATATGTATAAATTCTATAGGTCATATACAGGGATGCTCAAAAGAATTAAGAGTATACATTTCTGCTTATTGACAGAAATTGCTGAAAAGAGAATTTTCAACTGTGTTTCCAAACTGAACTAATTTTTTTTGTGTTCTATGTAGTAAATATAAAAATATATTTATATTATACAGGGATGCACAGAACAATTTAGATATTTTTCTGACTATAGATGGTAAATGATGAAATTGGGGTTAAAATATGTTATGTGTTTTTGTTTACTTAAGCATCAGTTTTTACCTAACAATAGAAGGGCGGTAGGGGTCATTTTGACCCCTGAGCACTTTTGTCCGTTGATTACTTTTGTTTGGTTGGAAGTCATTTTTTGACTTTTCCTAAATAGATAACAAGTATTTAAACAAACAAAAATTCAGCATTCTAGATTTGTTAGTTTTTGAAATATTGGACAATATTGAATATATATATATATATATGAAATATTGATGAAAAAAATATTAATTTGTAAATTGAGTTTTATTTTAGTTAGCATTAGTTTTAATTTGTGAAACCAATCAATTTTTATATCAAATAATGAGTTATTTGAGTAGTTGTAGTATGATCCAATGGATCGCCCTGTAGGCGTTACACTTACAGTACTTTAATAATTCAATAAATTATCAAGTAATATTAAATATAAATTAAATAAAAATAAAAATTACATATTTTTGCCAATGTATGGCATTTAAAATTGTTTTATCGTCGTTATTTCACTAGTTTCATTGAGGGGTCAAAATGACTCCTTCGCGCCGTTCCAGTAGGTGAGCTTTTTCCGCCGTTCTGGTGTTAAGAAGGGAAGTTTTATTACAGTATTCTGGATATGTTGGGTAGATTTTCAAAATCTATGTTTGACACTTTTTCTTTTTCTTTTCCTAGATATTGTGTGATCAGAAAACTTATATAGGCCAACCACATTAATAGACTTTCATGTTTTCTCCAAATGGGTAGATGGATATACAGGGTGATTATAATTAACGTTCCACTTCCAAAATGCTGTAAAAAAAAGAACCACTGGTCAGAATGACTTCAAATTTGAACTGAATGAATATACTGGAAGAAGGGGAAAACAGTATGGCATAAGAAAAAAAAGTTAAAATGTGTATCAATAGATGGCCCTGTAAGCGGCATACTATGCTATGCAACATTGCAGTCTATACAAATTTAAAGATGAAGATATGTAATTTAATGTAATGATAGGAAATTTTTTCTAATTAAACAGTTTTGTCTACAAAGGTCATAAAAGATTCAAAATGTGTAAATTTTCTTGAAAATCAATAGCAAGAACTTAATCCATCAATAACAGGAGCATAATAGAACTATTTCTATTATGACTATATCTATTCATGCTGTATATTGCTGTTTGATAAAAAAAAATCTTTGATAAGATTTTCTGAAAATTCTCATAAATATTTTTGATATTTGTTCATTCATTAGATTTTATTATATCTATATGTATGTATATAATATATATATATAACCATTAATGAAACATTACCATAACACCAATAATATATATATATATATCTGTCATTTATTCCTTTTTTATGTCAACACCAATTTCAATTATAGTTATATTGACCTTATTTAATCACAAAATTTTGCAATTAAGTAATGTCAAGATTAGGTGAAGATTTCTTTTCAGAAGTATGGTAACAAAAAGTTGAATAGTTGACAGCTATCTATATGCATATAAATATATATGCATATAAATTTTCTTTTGCTATGGAAAAAAATGGTGTTTTAAATTTTGAAATAATGTAGGAAATATAAATATCTGAATGAAGGAGACTAGGGATATGCTACGGTTCTTAGTACTGCAAAATATAGGGATCCAGTATTCTTTTTGTTAGAAATTAACCCCTGGTTTAAAGTTTAATTTATTTACGGTTTTGGAATGAGTTAAAGAATTTCTTTTTGATAAAGTGCTCTTGGATACAGTCATTAAATTGAAGTACTTCTGTTGAAGCATTCTTAAGCCTATTATAGGGAAAGGCAAGGGCCGGCTCCTGGAAAAACAACTAAATTCCTACACAATAAATCTGTGAATGAGACTCCGAGTGTCAGATTGAAAACTAGATGGTTGTGTCAATCTCAAAACTTTCTTTTATCTCATACAGGTTTTCACATACACTAAAAACGAATCTTAGCACCAATTTATATCAAAGTCTAATTGAATCTAAAGTTTTATTAAATTCTGTGTATTAGTTCCTGAGATATGACTATTGCTAAAATCATGTAAATCCTGAAAAATGAAGCATAGAAACGCCACCTGATGTCAGATTTACACCAAAAACTAATCAACAACTTATGTCATCATCTAACAAATCTGAAGTTTGATGAAAATCCATGCATTTGTATTTGAGATATAGTTATTGTGAAATTCATGAAAAAAGTATCATAGCAGCATCACCTGTTGGGCTATTTACACCAAAACGTAATCAGCATCTATTTATGGCAAGGTCTTACAGAATCTGAAGTTTGATGAAATTCTGTGCATTAGTTCTTGAGATATAGCTATCGTGAAAATCATGAAAAAAGAAGCATAGCTGTGCCACCTGTTAGAATATCTACACCAAAATCAGCTTCTATTTTGGTCAAAATCTAACTGAATCTGATGTTTGATGAAAATCAGTGCATTAGTTCTTGAGATAGAGCTTTTGCGGAAATCGCAAAAATTGCAGCACAGTAGCACCACCTTTTGTACAATTTACATCAAAAACTAATCAGCATCAATTTATATCAGGGACTAACCCAATATAAAGTTTTATTAGATTATGTGCATTAGTTCTTGCTATAGAGAGCCCACAAAATTTTTGTTACATACAGACAGACGGACAAAGTCACAGACAGACAATTTCTAAAAACTGTGAAAACAGAAAACAACCCCATAACTTCTTAATTATGATATGTATGGAATCCATTTAAAGTTATGATTACTTCTAGGAAAAGGGCCAAAAATTTATGTATGACACATTTTTAATATCATTAAAAATGGCCCCAAGGAAGGGGGGGGGGGGGTTGAAGGAAAAATTCATAACTTCGTCAATTCGCAAGATATCAGATCTGCTAAAATTTATTATAAATCCTCTTAATATTATCTAAAACTTTTATATTGACAAGTTTTTTATAGGACCAACCCTTATAGCAAAAAAAAAAAAAAAAAATCCCTGCCGGCTCCACCTCCAAACAAGTTAGATTTCAAAGTGGGCGGTCCCAACTGCAGCATCATGACAAAAAGGTCCTTTCTTCTGCAGTTCCCAACAAACATGCATCCCACGCACATGCATCTTCGAAATCTACCTGTGCCTGTAGGTCGAGCCGTCGGGGATTTTTTGGGTTTAAAATGTTTTGTTTTTGCAGTTTCACAGCTATATGGTCTTTTTTGGCAAGCATGTTTGGTGCATAATTTATTTCATTGTTGTTGAAACTTGTATACAATTCGAACCATACAGAATATTTCGCAATTTATCATCTGGCTAATGGGAAAATGCCTTAAAATTCATTTACAGTAGACTCCTTCAAATCCGCATAGCTTGAAACCAGAGATTGTGCACATTTCAGAATTTTGCAGATTTCTGGTCACTGTTTTGTTTACATTTTTTAAACAGTAATTTGAATGTAATAATGCACTCAAAATTATTATGAATGCTTACAATAAAGTAAGATATTAAAATAATTAAGTAAAGAGAGTAAAAAAAAATTAAGAAAATTTAAAACAAGATTAAAATTTTACAGGTACAGGTCAAGTACACAATAATGCCTAATAACGATGAGAATTTTTAAAAAAATTATTCGATGAAACTTGCCCTAATAATTTACATAAAATGAAAAAGTTTTAAAAATGCTTAGCCAAACTTAATATGCAAAAATGCTTGATTAATACATGAATGTATCTGGTAAAACGATCATGATCACTACTGAGATCAGCACTGTCTTGAATTTTTTCAGAAATAAAGTTATGCTTCCTTGATGAGAAAATTTGTGTTCAGCCATATTAACAAAAACTACATATTAAAATATGCATGGAATGATATAATAATCTTAAATTTTCCTCCTACATCTTAATTGTAAGTTTCATTCATAAACTAAAGCCATTAACAATGTTATAAGGTACAAATAAAAAAATGGCACAAAAAATTACATACAGCCGTTTTGAGAATTCTTAGATCTCCTTCCTCAGAATGAAAAAAAAAAGAATTAAAAAAATGGGTTTAATTCTATCCCTATGTCCTGGGGTCCACACGGACCCCAAGCACATTCAACAAGTTGTCAAAAAAACTATCACTCACTGAGTAGTTTCAGCCAGTGACATCTTGTATCATAATGTTTGTAACACACGGCAAAAATTAAACTGTACAAATACAAGTGGTACTTGTTTTTTTTTTTTTTTTGAAAAATAGATAGCACATTTGTCCTGGGCAACAACAGGGCATGTTTTGATAGGACATAGTGATAGGGTTAAATGGCCCCTTGGTTATAGGCCCAAGTGCTGACTTGATTGAAAATGTCAAAGCAAGAATTTATATATCCCAAAGAAATGATATATAAACTCTTGCTTTAGCATTTTCAATCAAGTCAGTACACGGGGCTATAACCGAGGGTTTTTTTAAACCCCTTTTAATTTTTTTTTTTCCCCTGAGGAAGGGGATCCAAGAATCCTCGAAACTCGAAATCCTTGGAATTTTTTGTGCCATTTTTTCATTTGTGCATTATAACGTTGTTAATGGTTTTAGTTTATGAATTAAAATTAACACAAAGTGTTTGATTTATGTTTGTAAGTTTCATTGTCTACATCTGCAATGATGTGTGGATTTTAGGTGTTTGCAGATTTTAGGGTGGCAGATTTGAGGGAGTGTACTGTATTAACATAAATAAGATTTAAAAATATCAAAATGTTGCATTGTCATTGAAAACATTCCTTATGAACATAATTTTTATAATACTAGCATATAAAGAAGTGAGTGAAACGATTATGAAATTCCATCTTTACATACAAAAACCAAGTTGAGTTAAATAAGAGTGTAAATAAACCAATATGGCCAAAAGTATCCGTCGGATTCCCTCTAAGTCCACCCAACTTTGAAGAATAATCCGGTATTTTTAGTATGCTGCCACCACCGATATGATTATGTGATATCGATCACGTTATGAGAGGTATATTCAGAAAATACGACATCTTTCAATTAAACTTAAACGAATAATTTATTTACACAGTCTTTACAAATAACAAGACAATATTTACAATTACAAACTCGGATATAGTTGATCCGGTTCCACATTAAATAAAATACAGAAAATACGTTCTGTGCACTGCTAAACTACGCTAACTAACTCAGATACCAGAGATTACTATTAATCTCACAAACACTTTATCTCTTCACTCCAAGAGATCTCTTTCAACACACGTGTACCAGAGCTCACTCTCTGCTCAACTAACACGTTTCACCCCCACGTTGAAACTCTCTCTCTCCGGTCCAAACCAGAGCATTCTTTGTAAACGGGACTCATCCCCTGTTCCCACGTGTTCTGTTTCCTTGACAGAACGTAATCCCCTTATGATGGATCTTTCACCTTAGAGCTTGGGTGAAGTCTGTCTTATCTATGAACTTTGAATGACAATACAAAAACTTCTTCCACTATACTAAACATTATTTCAACCCATATCATGTCACTCACCTACTCGGATTAAGATTTCAGATAGGAAAGGAATGTTAGTTTAAAGCGTTACAGTACACAGTAGATAAGCACACAAAAAGATAATATCACATAACAGTAGTTCTAAGCCTGCAGTTGCCTGTGAAAGCCGTCATATGACTTAAAGCATTAAAAAATTACATAAAAAAATTTCCATAAAGATGTTTTATACTTGTCTAGAAATGGTTAATTTATATGCATATTACAATTTTCTCAATAAAATAACAACACAGAATTACATTTACTTACTGTTATTTATATTAAAAAAAATACTGTTAATTTGAAGAACTTTATTGATTCTTTCTCAGCGAAAAGGTATAAAAGGTAATATAAGGAATATAAGTATAAAAGGTACGATTTATACGAATGAATGATATGATGAAGAGTTACTGTGCTTTGATTAGGATATCTGAAAATGTGAGACAAAATATATGTGAAAATTAAAAGCATTAATAGTATATAGTGAACTTTCTTTCTTGTTGAAGATGATAAAATATCTCTGTTACCGTAAAAATCAAATTAGACATTGGTATTTTTTTAGGCAGAAGAAAATTAGAATGAAAATAAATCGATAAATTATGCAGGTTATTTTTCATTTAGTAGAAAACAGTAACCTTAAATCTGCAAAGCTTAAAACCAGAGGTTGTGCAGATTTTAGAATTTTGTGGTTTTCTGTTTTGTTTACATTTTTAAACAGTAATTTGAATTTAATAATTCACTTGAAATTATAATGAATGCTTACAATAAAGTAAAATAATAAAAATTAAGCAAAAAAAAATTTTTTTTAAATATTAAAAGTAAAGGTCAAGTAAATAATTAATAATGCATAACTAAATATGTATAATGCTGAAATAATTTTTTTCTTTAATTATTCAATGAAACTCTTCTTATAAATATACACTACTAACACACATCAAAATCTTAAAATAACAAAGTTTTATTTCATGTTTGGCCATATTTAATAACCAAAAACCTTGATTAATATATAAATGTATTTGGTAAAAAGAAAGTGATCGCCAATGATATCAGCACTATCTTGAAATTTTTCAGAAATAAATTTATGCTTCCTTCATGAGAAAACATGAGTTCAACCATATTAACCAGAATTTGATATTAAAATGTGTATAGAATGGTATAAAAATTTAAAAAACTTAAATTTTTCACATACATCTTAACTGTAAGTTCCATTGTTTACATCTGAAACAATGTGTGGATTTTAGGAATTTGCAGACTTTAGGGTTGCAGATTTGAGGGAGTCTACTGTATTATGAAATAAAAAGGATGTTTTAATATTTTCATAATACTATAAAGTAACAAATTTTATTAAATTACAGAATAACTTGGATATGATAGTGAGCTAAAGCTGAGACAATAATCTGTTTTTACAACTGATTTGGCCATGAGCATCACATGACTACTCTAAATCAGAAAAGTGTGATAGCTTAACTTTATCATTAGTCCCAATTGTCATGCATGGAGTGAATAGGAGCACAGTACTTATTGTGTTAAAAAAATTACCTTGACTTTTATTTTCTGTATTAAAATCAGTCGCATCTTTATGTTTAAAAAAAAACATGATAAACTTTAACAATGACCCCAGTTATTCAGTTTTGTATAATATTAAGCAAGGTTTTCTTGATTTCACAAAAAGTTATGTTATATAACAAAAAAATGATTTCTATGTAACAATACATATTTATTTGTTAAAAATTTTGTATTTATATCATCTCGCGCAGTTGATATTGTTTTGCATTGATCTTAAATTTGTGAAATAAAAAGAAGTTAAGACCCAAATTTTTAGACAAGAATTTATTCTTAAAAAAATATTCAATATTGATTTTGTTATAACTTAAAAATTGAAAACTGCTCGTATTAACTTAATTTTACAGTATAGCATACATAAATTTTCACTGAATAATAACAAATATTGCATTTTAGCAATTTTGAGCTACGTTCACGTAACACAGTTAAGGGATTAACAACCATGAAAACAAAATCTTTTACCCAGCTTGGTCACTAAGAAACATATTTAGATTTTCTTCATGGAAAATCCTTTGTATAATCAATAATTCTTAGATAATAATAGATTGAAAGGCTTTTTCCCTTTTATCAAGACAAAATTTATGTAAACATTTTTCATATGATACAATCCTTTATTTAACATAAAGCTCATTTTTCATTTGCATGAATAAGCAGCATACAATTTTTAACTCATTAATCACTGTAAAAACCACATACAATTCACATTATATTTTTTCAGTGCAAAACATGAATCGCATTTGCTTAGCACCAGGCAACTTGTTCCATAAAAATGTTTCAATCTGGAAATTTAAATTAGTAAACAAAATGAAATAAATATTACTTGAGAAAAATATGCATTTTCATAAAAAAATTTCTGCTTAAAACAGGTATCTGTTATGGAGGTCTTGAAAATTACAATGTAAAAAGGATCAAAATCTTTTTTAACATTACAGTGGTCAAAGTGTTAAAGTATAATCTTGGGAAAATTTTTGACAGCATATTTTTGATATGGAAGACTTTTCTTTACATAAGTTGTATGATGTCTCTAAAAGCTGTTTAAAAAAAATAAGAAAAATCAAAGGAATGCTTTTCATTTGTGAGAATATGCAAATGAGTCTTTAGATGACCATTTGAAGTGAAAATCTGTAAAAGTATACATCACAAATGTGAGGTCTTTTAATTTTTATGGGTAAGATAATGTGTCTTTAGATGACCACTTTAAGTGAAAATCTGTAAAAGTATACATCACAAATGTGAGGGTTTTTAATTTTTATGTGTTAGATAATGTCTCTTTAGATTACCACTTAATGAAAATCCTTTGGAACATAATTCACAAACAAAAGGTTTTTCCTTTGTATCGGTACATAAGTGTTTTCTTAGTTCAGGCCTTCGTGGAAATCCCTTTGAACATATTTCACAAGCAAAAGGTTTCACCTTTGAATGGATGGGCAAATGTGCATTTAGAATATCCTTTCGTGAAAATCCTTTCGAACAAATTTCACAAACAAAAAGTTTTTCCTTTGTATGGGTACGCCTGTGTTCCTTCAGATGAGTACTTCGTGAAAATCCTCTGGAGCATATTTCACAAATAAAAGGTTTTTCCTTTGTATGGGTACGTATGTGTATTTTCAGACTACCACTTGTTGAAAATCCCTTGTAACATATTTCACAAACATTAGGTCCTTCATTTGTGTGGATACGAAAAGGCATTTTTAGATCAGCCTTTCGTGAAAATCCGTTGCTACATATTTCACAAACAAATGGCTTTTCCTTTGTATGGTTACGCAAATGTATTTTTAGACTAGACATTTGTGAAAATCCTTTGGAACATATTTCACAAATGTAAGGTTTTTCATTTGTATGGATACACAAGTGTTTTTTCAAATTACTACTTCCTGAAAAGCGTTTGGAACATATTTCACAAACAAAAAGTTTTTCCTTTGTATGGATATGCATGTGTTTTTTCAGTTGACCTTCTTGTGAAAACCCTTTAGAACATATTTCACAAATAAATGGATTTTCTTTTGTATGGGTTTGCGTGAAAATCCTTTGGAACATATTTCACAGATGAAAGATTTTTCTTTTGTATGGGTTCTTTGTTCACCACTTTGTAAAAATCCTTTAAAACATATTTCACAATCAAAATGTCTTTAAATTCCATGGACATTCCAGTGTTCCTTTAGAGGATCACACTATTAAAATTTTTTGGAATATAGTTCACAAGTTTTTTCTGCTTCTTGTGAATGAGTCTGATGCACTGACACTTTACTGCTTTAAATACTTTAAAAATAAGTAGGTCCAGGTCCAAGTGTGTAGGTCAAGTGTCCTTTTAATCTAAAATGTGAAAAAAAATTAAGTAAACAATTTGTTAATTGTAGATTAAATATATATTAATTTTTAATTTTCAAAAATTTAAATTACCACTAAATGAAAGAAAATATTTTTAGTAACTACTTCTTTACATAATAATATTTAAGAACATTGATGGTTTGTAGTATCAGAAAAACACAAGCAGCATCTCCTCTAAACCAACTTCATTTAAAGCCTAAATATAAAGTTTGAATGATATTCTTGCTTAATTTAAAGTCAAGTAATATGATAAAAGTAATAAACATCAAACTGAAAACAATTAAATATTATTAAAAATTGATATTTATTAGCAAGAAATAAGTTTTCCACTTCAGAGGGTTCTATTGGTTCAAATTAGATAAAATTTGAACTACAGGTAATTCACTTGATGCACTTGACATTTATTATATAAAAAAAAAATTATTATGAATATTCACCAATAGATGGTGCTGTAACACAAATGGTATTTGGATATATTGAAACTGTGAAACATCATTTGCATTACAGTGCATGCTTGTTAGCATTATTCTTTGGATAAAATATAGGCAGATTCTGAACGAGCATTAGTTACTTCTCTGCAGGGGTGCAGAAAATGCTTTTACTCCCAACATTTCCCCCAATCCATATGAAAATTTCCCCAAAATGTTACGATATGTTATAGGCTTACATAGGCTTCTGTATTACTGTAGGTATAGTAAATTTTGCAACATACAAGTCGCATCTTTAAAAACCTATAAACTGAACTTGTAACATGCCTAGTTATTGGAAAGGTAAATTAAGTTAATGCAATCTAAGTTTTAATCTAAGCTTCAATTCTTATTAAGCTTTAATTCTTATGTCTAGTATTTATTAATAAATACACAGTTTTAACCAACAAATACAATGTTTTTGATTATCTTTTCTGATAAATTGTCAGTTATTGAGAAACTGCAATCTTCCACTCTCTTTGTGGATGTTGTCAATCATTTTTGATGTTTTGTAGATCTTGAGTCTGTTTCTTGAAGAAAATCTAGTAAAATGATAATTTCCACCATGAAAATTTCTGTTTAAGGATGCTTTTAATAGTTCAGTAGCTTTATGCACTGGTGGTCATTCCAGGATATAAATACTTCATGAAAGAGATTATCAGATTTTAGGGTTCTGTTATAAATGTGTTTTCCAATAATAGAGCCAACAGATCCACAAACACAGTCACTGTAAATTTTCAAGCAGTTTTCAAGGAGCTAAAGTATTTCTGGTACCGCAGTCTTGATCTAGAAATGATGGTTTCTTTTCAGAATTTAGGATTACAGTCAACACAACTCCCTCTAATCCACACAGCTTGGGACCAAAGGTTGTGCAGATTATAGGTTATTACTTTGTTTACATTTTTTTCTCCTGTAATTTTACAGTAAATTAATTATTAATGCATAAATTAACTGGTAAAAAGGAAATATATTGTAAAACACTGGGTTATTTTAATTAAAAATGACAATATATTTAAGGAAAAATTATTAAAATTTTATTTTACAATTTCTTTTGTTTGTTTTTACAACTTTCAAATATAGTATCAATTGTTATTTGTTTGTGAACTTTTGACTTTAGGTCTAATATTTGTTCTTGGAGTCAGTGTAGTCATTATTTCTTATTCTGAGACAAAAGTCTGTTTCTGAAGAAAATTCAGACATTTATAACCCATATCCAAGCCCTGCTCAGGAGTCACATTTTCATCTTAATCATCATACTCTGTGTCAGAATTATCTTATTTTCAGTAGCATTCAATAGAGTAGTACTTATAACGTCATCATCTGTGAAACTCTCTGTAATTAGAACTTCATCTTGGGAGAATATCCAATCAATTATATTTTTTCCATTCAAGAAATCAGGCACAATAGTTAGTGAATTTTTTGGTTTTAGTTTTGTATTAGTGATTTTTTTTACAGATTTCTGTTTAGCACTATCCAAACCGAAACCACCAAAGTCAACATCATCATTACTGTCTATAAATAAAGATGTTGGCCACAAATTTTGCCTTACATCTACTAAAGTGTCTTTGCATACAGAGACCCATGCATCAGCCAAGAGAAAATTACAGCCCTTAATTGTAAATTGCCTTCTATACTTCTCCATATTTGCCGATAAATCAGAGATTTAATTCTGTGCATAAATTCAATTTTGTATTGACATTTCATGCTAGGAATAATTGCCTGATCCATTGGCTGAATAAGAGAATTTGTATTCAGAGTTAAAAGTAATGTAGAGACGTTGTCTTTTCGTAATATTTTTGGATGTGCAGCACAGTTGCCTAAGAGCAATAATATTTTACAGTTTACATTTAAGCCAACTTTTGTACTACAATGCATATTTTGGCTTAATCAATGTTTTTCAAACCATTCTGTGAAAAATTGCTGGGTGACACCATGCTTTTTTATCGCTATAATATGTAACAGGCAGGGAAAAAGTTGCCTGATTTTTTTTTTTTAGTTGAAAAATAAAGTTTTACTTTATTGAAATGCAATAAAGTAATGCAGACAGTAATTGTCACTCTACTAGAACGATTGTCGATCAAATTGCCGCCATTTTGAATTTCTCGCACAAAGTTAATGGTAACTAAATTTTCACTGTTTACGTCTGAAATAGTGTGCGGATTATAGGCGTTTGCAGATTATAGAGTTGCGGATTAGAGGGAGTTGACTGTTTTTTATTAAATTAAGTTTTTAGAATAATTTTCTTTAAAGTTGTCCATAGATTAAAATTATTTGTCTCATTATTAAATTTAAATTATTTTCTATTTTTGCTCACCCATTCAGTGAGAGCTTGTAGTGAGTTTTCCACCAGTGATGGGTGTGAGATCTTCTTGATTTGATTCTCTTTCTAAAGTTTTCAATTTCCTGTTTTTTTTTTTTTTTTTTTTTTTGTCAGAAAATTATTATTTAAAAAAAAAATTTTCTAAGGTAATTCATTAGAAAAGAACTTAGAAATTTCGATTATTGCAATTGCATAATTACTCTGAACATCAGCGTTTTTCAACTCCAAAAATAAATTTAGACTTTTTTGTCCCATGTATAAAGTTGACCTCCCTCCCCCACTTTGAAGCAGATTATTTTTCCAAAAATTCTCAACTTATACGTGAGTATATACGGTACATATTATTCTCAGATCGATTTTGTGAAAGTCGCCATACGGATCTTTTTATTTGTAGAGAAACATTTTTCTATCTCGGGGAATTATGTAATTCATTGTTGAAAATTGAAATCAATTGTATATTTTCCGAAAAATTTCCCCAGATGACTAAAATTTCTCCCAATCCTAGATCTCCGGATTGGACATATTCTGCACCCCTGCTTCTCTGCACATCATGCCTACATTGATAGAAAAAATACTACTACCAGAACCAGCAGAACTCCGTTGCAGCTGTAAAAGAATTCTGCCATATAAAATGGATATGAAGAGGACCAATGACTCCATTTGCTTTATGCAAGTTGATAAAGGAATTTGAAACAACTGGGCAACTTGACATTCTTCCAGGTAGAGGATGACAGCAAATCCAGTCTTTTAACATTGAAAATGTGGTTACTGCAGTCTTTGAGACTAGCAGTCTGTCGCTGCACGGTAGTGTGAGTATGCCAGTTGTTTCCCATGTACTGGATATGCCATATTCTACTGTACAAAAAATCTTACAGCAGATTTTGTATTTTTATCCCAACCAAATCAAGCCTGCGCACCTGCTGCAGGATGGGAACTCAGAAGTTCGTAAAATTTTGCACTTCAGCTCCTTGCTCGAATGGTGATTGACATCACTTGGTCATGGAACATTCCATGGACTGATGAAGCCCACTTTTGCCTCAATGGGCAAGTTAACACCCACAATTGTTGAATTTGGGCAGTGGAAAACCCTCACAGTATCCAGGAACAACCCTTTCATACTGAAACAGTGACAGTATGCTGTGGTTTTATGGCTACTTTTATCATTGGACTACAATTTTTTTAAGAGATAACTGCAATTGGATTCCAAACCTGTTCTGTCACAGGACAACGGTACCATGACATGTTAAGGGATTTTGTAATCCCACAACTTCAACAGCATGGATGCCTTCAGGACATCACTCTTTTAACCCTTTAATGGGCGGTGTCCACAAAAAAGGACACCTAAATTTAATTCCAAAACTGACAAACGGCACCAAGAATATTTAATTAAAATTTTCCTTTTATTAAGTACCGGAAAATAAGCAAGTTTTTATTTTCTAATTAATTCGTTTGTAATTTGTGGTGTCAGTCCATTATTCATCATTTTACAAACAGACTTACTCTGCGCCGGAAAGGGTTAAAGTACCACACTGTGAGATTACTTTGGAATTTATTTCACAATTAAAAGGTTTTTCTGTGGCGTGAGAGTGAATATCAGGTACTGACATTTTGTTGCTTTCAATACTTTAAAGACAAATATGACAATTTTCCACCTTTTAATCTAAAATATTTAAAAAAAATAATAATTCAGAACTTTTAACCTAAAGATTTAAATGTATATTATTTTTCAAAATTTCAATAATTTAAACTGATAAAAATGAAAATAAGAAATACTTTTAGAAACTAATTGTTTACATTAACATTTAAGAACATAGATGCTTTGTAGTACCCCCCACTCCCCCCCCCCCCAAAAAAAAAGGAAAACATGAGCATTATTTTTTGTAAGCCAAGTCCTTCTAAGGCATAAATATAAGCTTTTAATGATAATTCTAGCTTAATATAAAGTCAAGTAATAATAGAAATTATAAACATTAAAATAAATAAATAAATTTTATTAGAAACAACAATATCAATTTTTAATAACAAATACAATACAAAATGTGGTTGACAATTTGTAGCATTACAAATTTCAAACAAAAACAAATAATTTCAATATGACTAAAATGATTTCAGTCACTGGGATTTATTGAACTATTATTGTAGCTCTCACACATGTGTTTGGATATTTTCATATGCATTTAAAATGAAGAATCTGGTAACATTCTGCATGCCAGTGGTTATATATATATTTTTTAAATATGTAAAATATCTTTTCAAAATTGAGCCCTAACCTCAGCATACAACCTTTATTACATTGTCATTTAAAAAATATTTAAATACTCAAATAATGCTTTCTATATTGCCTTAAGTCATTTAAATCAATGCATAT
Source organism: Maratus michaelseni (assembly GCA_963931845.1). NCBI lineage: Eukaryota > Metazoa > Arthropoda > Arachnida > Araneae > Salticidae > Maratus > Maratus michaelseni. Next base: position 260,471,291 of record OZ007598.1, read on the forward strand.
CAACTAATTTAGCACATCACATCTCTCAATTTATCTTCCAGTACAGCTCAGACTTGCAAATATGGCATATTCATAATTTAGAAGTTAAAAGATTACAGAAAATTGATAAAAGCTAAATAAAACTCTGACTGTTCTGGAAACAAAAAGAATTACTGAATATAAAATCTTGAACCACATTGTTTGTTCATGTCTTATTTCCTTTAAAAATAACAGTTTGTGATTCAGTTCTGGTTTTTGATTTATCAGAAATAAAGGGTTTTCGCTTCAGCTCAAAATCAGTCTTCCTTTGAACCTTTTATTTTTACTCAGATTAAATTAAAATTTTCATCACCATCATTCACATTGCTAGAGGAATCAATTTGGCATTCTTCCAACTTGAATTTAATCATGGCAGCAGCAAAATTTACTGAAGGATTCTTTCAGTTCCAAAAAAATTACAAAAAACTCGTCACATGATGTGAAAAAAAAAAAAATCTAAAATCTCATGAAAACTGATAAATTTAAAAATCACTGAGAACCAAATTTACTATATTGGACTAAAATATTGAAACCAGATTAGTTTTATAAATGCTAAAAAATCACAACAAAACGTCAAAAAATAACACACAAAATTTGCTAAAAATGCAAAAATTGCATAAGAGAAAATTTGCTATGAAGAACCAGATTCTTTTTATGAACGTCAGAAAATTGTCTTACAACGTGAAAAATTCCAAAAATCTCAGGCAAAATTTTAGCATATTGGGCTAAAATATTGAAAGCAGGTTCCTTTAGCGAATGTGAAAAAAACAACTGCAGAATACAAAAAATGTTTAAAAAATTTGCAAAAAACTAATAATCTATATATTTAAAATACTAAGCGTTTTCTTTTGACAATTCGTGAGAACAAACTACTGCATCAAATTACATCATTCTTTTTTTAAATGAAAGATATTTGGACACAGATTTGTTATCGTGCATTCGTTTGTTCGAAAATTTAATTAATTAGCCGTAATTTTTAATTAAACTTTTACTTCTGCTAATGACATCATAAAGTCGGCAAACGGATAACGCCCACTGTTGGGAGGCACAGACTTTATTCTCTGAACTCTGTGGTTGTGAGGATAAAAGAGAGATAATAAATATTAAAAGCACGTGGCTTTTAGGCCAAATTTTTTAATTTGCAAGTTAAATTTCGGTAAAAATATTTATCCACGTGTTTTATAAGCGAATAAAAATTCATATTTATTGTGACGTCACGGGAATGGTGTCCATTGGGTTTATTTTATCATTATGCATTTGTAACATTGTTGATGCCATTTTTTTCATTACAATTAAATACAAAATATATTTTTATTTGTATACATGGTGTTTAAGCATAAAAGTAACATATATAAAGTACGTGTAAAAAGTTTGCACCAGTGAAAATGACGTTCTGCTTAGCTTGAAATGTATTTTAACATTGATAAAACTAAAAAGAGAAAATTATATGATTGTGTCAACATGACGTAATTTTAATTGATTTTTCAATTTTTAATTTTAAAGATTAGAACTGGAGCCTTTATTGGTTGCTTCATCTTGATTGCATATCTTGATTACATGTTACCAATTACTTTTTTTAAATTATAGGTTAGAAGATTTCATTTTTAATAAAAAAAAATTCACAAAAGTAAAGGATTTTAGGAAAATTAAAATTATTAAATAGTGTTATGTTAAAAAGGAAAAAAAACCTTGAAATAATTATTGTATTTTCAACTAGAATAAACAATGTAAGGCTAATATTTTATAGGAATTATTTTGGTAGGTTTGTTATAAGTTGTTTAAATTAAACTTTTACTTCTGCGTATGACGCCATAAAGTCGGCAATTAACAGTTCCTTATTAGCGGCAAAGTCCTATTTCTTTCATTGTGAATTTCTCTTTTGATGTTAAAAAATGGTAGTCTACTTTTGGATGCCAGCCAAAACACAGTGGCAATTTTTAGAAATGTATAACGGTTGTGACAACAAACAGCGCTATCGCTTTAGCTATCATCGTGCTTTCACCACTTCTAAATATTACAAATTTCAATTTTTTACTACATTTTACAATTTTAATTCTTACATCATCAATTAGAAAAAAAATTAGCTTTCAATAGAAATTTATTTGAAAACTGCCGCTTAATTTTTCGACTTTTTAAATAATTTTCAAGCATGAAATATTTTTCAATACTATCTTAACAATGACCATCATTTTGCTTTAATAGTGTAAAATAGCCCCTTGGAAAGTTGCCACAATTGAAAATAGATTTCCCTAACCATCATAAAAAGTGAAAAATATTAATAATAACAATAAAACCTGATAAATCATAAGATCAGATTATCCATAAGATTGACGCTAAACTAAAATCTGTCAAAAAAAAAAAAAAAAAAAAAAAAAAAAACTATTTTCAGTTTATGATTAACATGAAATTTATATTTTGAATTTGTTGATGTATATGTTGCATCAGAATATGCTACAAACTGTATTTTATTATTTTTTTAAAGATCCGTTGGATATTTAACTGTATAAGAGGGGAAAGATCCCTGATTGTGATGGAAAAAGAATAATCATCCTGATTATGTAAAGGAGCCGAAGGAACCATATAAATAAATTACACTTTGAAACATTAAAATTCTCTCTCATCTGCAGATTGATTTATTATTATAAAAAAAATTATTCATCTATTTATAATTAATCATCTTTACATAAAAATTGATTAGAACAACCCATTTATGCCTAGCGTTCCAATTTTGGGACGTTTTACTAAATTGGGAAAAAGTGCATTTTACACTACTTGTTATAGAAATTTGGTGTCTTATTTTATCGAGGAGTCCACGATAAAATAAGACACCAAATTTCTATAATAAGTAGTGTGAAATGCACTTTTTCCCATTTTACTAAAGCATCCACATTAGGCATAAATGGGTTAAAACAATGGATGCTTTTTAGAAGATATAGATTTGAAACGAACAATGATTAAAGAGGACATTTTAAAACTTTTAATTTAAACATTTTAAAACTTTTTTTAACGTCTAATTTCGATGGTGCCTTTGGCCAGATGCAGTGCTCATGCGCATAGAAGCTCATTCGGTTGCATTATCACAGGAGGGGGGGGGATGTGTGCTTTATTTACTATGTTCTTTTATTTACTGAATATGAGATGAAAGTAGGGATACACTATTTGTATGATACTTCATAGGTCCATGATATTTTCTTTCTTGTCATGGGGAATATGGCGGTAATGTCAAACTGATTTGCACTATACAGTTGTTTATGAATTGTTTGTTTGGAGTTTGCATTCGAAGAGTACTGTATTTCACTGGGGGAAAAAACTTTTAAAATAAAATATTTGAAAGACTGATATTGATATAGTAATTTTTTTTCTGTCAAGTTCTGATGGGTTCCATCTAGTCTAGTAATTTATAAAAACACTAACAATAATTAATGCAGCCTCTAAAATAATTCTGCAGCATATGGGCAGATAATATAAAATTCATTGAAAAACAAAAGTTATCTTAGTTAATATTATTTTTTTTATCTTACCTTAACCCCTTGGGGATGAGCGACACGTATACATGACGCATAAGATGCTCAGAATCCTCGATTATTCCCACCAGTTATTTTTTATTGTAAGCTTTGACTTGTTTAATCTTAGCACTTTTGTGATTCAATTAGGCGAAAATTTCTGTTTTGAAAAACCAGTGTTAAAAGATTAAAAATTCTGTAAAGGACGCTCGTCGTGAAGGGGTTAAGGATATTACTACCTAAATCTTCACAATCAACAAATATATTCTGTGTTTAATTTTAAGAAAATACTGCATGAATTTCACAATAAAAACAAGAACACCCCCCCCCCCTTCCCAGCACAAACAGACAGAATAAATTTCCACTTATGACACACTCTCAGTTTTTAAGAAGACATAATAGTAATTTCACTGATGTAATAATCTTAATCCTCACAGATCTGAACCGTACAGATTTGTAAAAAGCAATACTTTTTTAAGAAAATAAAATAAAATAGTCTTTTTTAAAACAGAACAACAAAACAAATTCTAAACTTTAAATAACTATTTTTGAATGACTCATTTTTACATTAAATAAGTAGACTAAAATTATTATTTTTTATATAGAAAAAAAAGTTCAAAGGTGCATGCAACTTGAACTCATGCACTCACTCACTGCATTGTTTAGACAATTACTATTAAAAAAAACATGTTTAGTATTGCAAAGATAGTGGATAATGTAAAATTTTAATTTTCTACACAGTTTTATTATATTTTTTACTTAAAACTCACAATACATTTTTCTTTGATATACATTAAATAAAACTGCAGATTAAGCTTTATAGGACATATAAATATATTTAAGAAAATGTAAAATGTATAAATACATAACACGATAATAAAGTTTAATAAATTATAACACTTATTTTTCATGATCTTTCAACTTGTGTAAATAATACTATTATTTCTTATTAGATTAGACCATTACTCAATATTGTAGATTAATTTATATTCATATAAATATTTTATGATTAAGTGTAATGAACAATTGTTTAATTATATTTTTTAACGTAAAAAAAATCAGTGCTGCTTTTTAGTTAGCCGGGCCCCAGTGATATATGTACATATATAAATATATATACAGTAGATTCCCGTTACAACGAATTCCATTACAACGAAAAATTCCGTTACTACGAAATTTGACAAATGACCTTATCAAATTCCATTAACTCCAATGTATTAAAAGTTCCAATTTAACGAAGTGAATTTTATTAGGAATTCCGTTACAACGAAAAATCTTCATCGAGCTCTTTTTTTTTCAATTGCTTAACAGAAATGAAATATACTTCGAATTAGAATGTCGAAGATAAAAAAAATTAACGTTGTTTTGGGGATAGCTGCAATTTCCGATTTTTTTCTCCTTTGCTATTTTTTCTTTTGTCTACTTCTGTTTCAGAATTCCTTTTCTTTCATTAGCCCATTCGCTTAAAAATGATCACATGACAGACATCAGGTGGACTTCACTGTGAAATGAGTGTTTGTGCTTGTTCTCTGATATCTCTATCGCCAATACCTGTTGCAGTGTGTTTCTTGCTTCGTTCGTTGATAAAATGGTTTGTGTGAAACAAAAACAATTTTTGTTGGAGGGAAAAAAAGCTATAATTTCTGAGATTGATAAAGGATTGAGGAAAAAATGATGTGACTAAAAAATATGGAATAACACCATCGACTTTATCTACATTTCTAAAAGACAAGGAAAAGATTGAGAGACAATTCCAAATTGCAAGCATTGGTTCCCATAGAAAACAAATGCGACAGTTCAAATTTCAAGATATTGATAAAGCCGTGTTGAATTGGTTCGAAGATTTTCATTCACGCATTGTACCTATAACTGGTCCTCTGATAAGTCAAAAAGTTCAAGAGTTCGGAACAATGCTTGGTATCGAAAATTTCCAAGCCAGTGTCAGATGGCTCAATCACTTCCGTACTCGCCATGGAATTGTAATGTAATCAATTTGCGACGAAGCAAGTGATGTACCTACAAAGACTGTAAATGAATGGAGAGCAGGAAAAGTAGTTGCCCTTATAAAGACACACAGCTCCGATGATGTTTTCAATGCTGACGAAGCTGGAATATTTTATCAACTTGAACCGAAAAAAAACATTAACATTTAAAGGCGACAAACGCATTGGATGAAAAACTTCAATGAAACAAATTACAGCACTTTTTCGTTGTAACAAATCTGGAACCAAGAAGAGAAAAATATTAATTCTTGGTGACTCTGGCAAGTCTCGTTGCTTTAAGAACTGTCACTTATTGCCTTGCGATTATAAATTCAATAATAAGGCACAGATGACACAAGATATCTTTAATGATTGGCTATTACAATTTGACAATGAAATGAAAGCTAAAAAACGGAAAATTCTTCTCCTGAATGATAACTCCATGCCTCATAATAATCCCCCAAGTTAGACTACATCCAAGTTGAGTACTTTCCGCCGAATTGCACTTCTATTCTACAGCTTCTAGACCAAGGCATCATTCGTGCTGTAAAATATCGCTATAGAACTCTTTTACTAAAAGAAATCCTTTGCGGCTTAGAGAATGGCAAAATACCAAAAATAAATCTCAATAAAGCTATTGAAATGATCTCTGGTTTGTGGTAAGAAATTAGCCAGAAAACAATTTATAACTGTTGGAAACATGCCCGATTACCTGAGGCCGAAGAAAATTAATCAGAAGTTTTAGGTTTGGATGAGTCCTCAGAGTTAAACACAATTTGGAAGGCTGCCAAAAATTATCCTCAATCCCTGATCAGGTGGATTTGGAGGATTTCTTATCTGTGGATGACACTATTCAAACATGCTCTGAAGTGATTGATGAAGATATCATTTTATCCATTAAAACTACATTAGACCAACAAAATGATGAAAGCAGTGATGACGATATTGATGTCACCGATGATTCAAAAGTTACCTCTTCGGAAGCTCTCTCATGCTTGGAGAAAATGCGTGCTTTTGTTTCTCATCAAAGGAATGTTCCTGAGGAGGTATTTTCTCACATTCATTCGTTGCTCACGTTTTTGTTCACAGATTTTCTGCAATGATGTATTACTAAATATAATTACTGTATATAAGGTTAGTTCGTAATTTTGTATTTTTAATATTAAATTTTAATTTACTAAATTTTTCTATGTTATTTTAACTAGGCTTCTATTAAAATCCTCTATAATGAAAGGTAAATTTATCTTACATAATTCATTTACGTGTATGTGTAATTCATTAGATAAATAGGAGTAATTCCATTACAACGAAAAAATCGTTACAACGAAATATTTTAGCGGTCCCGTGGAGTTCGTTGTAACGGAAATCTACTGTATATGTATATGTATATATATATATATATATATATATATATATGTGTGTGTGTATATATACATGCATCTATATCACTGGCGCCTGGCTAACCGAAAAGGACCAAAAAATCTAAATAAAGTATGAAAGGTAAACATCAAACAGAAATTTTATTTAGATAGGTAAAAATATCTCATGTAAATAAATATAACATCGCAAAACATTTTTAATAGGCTTTGCTATCAAAAACTTTTCTATTATGACAAGTTCTTATTATGTTTTATGATTTGAAAGTTAATATTTTGATAATTCTTCTGGATATAAAAAATATTGCAGAGAACAATCTACTTAAAAATTGCGAGAGAAAGTGCAGTTATCAAGCCTGATTATACTGACATAATCATTTACATATATGCTCAGTCTTCAAGAATAACCACAGTTATTTGATTTTTTCCTAAAAACTGAAAAATGTCACTCAAAAAGAGAAAAAGAAGACAGAAATCGAACACACAGCTACCACATGGCATGCACACACATCCTTCAGTGTGAATTTGCTTCGCATTAGATGCCATGTAGCTTGCACATGTGTGAATGACCAGCATGTATTTCCTGCGTGCGGTCAAAAACGGCAGTGTACGTCTCCAGGTTGTCGCAGAGATACATCTCAGTGACAGCCTGTTTTACTATCTCAGAGATGTTTCATGTACATCACACTGAGACATGATGATAATGAGACGTTGTGATGTACTTGAGACATCAGTGGAACCAAGTGCTGTTTGGGGGAATTCTTGAAAATACAATGCAAAAGAGATCAGGGTTTTCTTTAACATTACAGTGGTCAAAGTGTTAAAGTATCATCATGGGAAAATTTTATTTAGCATATTCCAGATATGAAAGGCTTTTCCTTTACATAAGTTGAATGTTGTCTCTACATGAGACAGTTTAAAAAGTTCTAAAGAATGTGCTTCACAAGGGAATGTTTTTCATTTGTGAGAACATGCTATGTGTTTTAAACAAGGTACTTTAAGAAAATCTTTAAGAATATATTTTCATAGAGGAATGTTTTTCCTTTGTGCGAACATGCAAATGAATCTTTAGACCAACGCTTCAAACGAAAATCAATCAAACCATACACCACAAATATGAGGTCTTTTAATTTGTATGGGAAAGATAGTGTCAGCTTAGATAACTACTTTGTGAAAATCCTTTGAAACATATTTCACAAACAAAACGTTTTTCTTTTGTATGGGTAAGCAAGTGTTGTTTCAGACTACCACTTTGTGAAAATCTTTTGGAACATATTTCTTATATAAAAGGTCTTTCCTTTGTATGGGTAAGCAAGTGTTGTTTCAAATTACTACTTTGTGAAAATCGTTTGGAACATATTTCACAAATAAAAGGTCTTTCCTATGTATGGGTAAGCAAGTGTTGTTTCCGACTACAACTATGTGAAAATCTTTTGGAACATATTTCACAAATAAAAGGTTTTTCCTCTGTATGGGATCGCAAGTGTTGTTTCAGATTTCCACTGCATGAAAATCCTTTGGAACATATTTCACAAACAAAAGGTTTTTCCTTTGTATGGGTAAGCAAGTGTTGTTTTCGACTACAACTATGTGAAAATCTTTTGGAACATATTTCACAAATAAAAGGTTTTTCCTTTGTATGGGATCGCAAGTGTTGTTTCAGATTACCACTGCATGAAAATCCTTTGGAACATATTTCACAAACAAAAGGTTTTTCCTTTGTATGGGTAAGCAAGTGTTGTTTCAGACTACCACTTCCTGAAAATGATTTAGAACATATTTCACAAATAAAAGGTCTTACCTTTGTATGGGTAATCAAGTGTTGATTCAGACTACAACTATATGAAAATCTTTTGGAACATATTTCACAAATAAAAGATCTTTCCTTTGTATGGATAAGCAGGTGTTGTTTCAGAGTACCACTTTGTGAAAATCCTTTTGAACATATTTCACAAATAAAAGGTTTTTCATTTGAATGGATGGGCAAATGTGCATTTAGAACATCTCTTCGTGAAAATCCTTTGGAACATATTTCACAAACAAAAGGTTTTTCTTTCGTATGGATACGCAAGTGTATTTTCAGATCAGAACTTCTTGAAAATCCTTTGGAACATATTTCACAAACAAAAGGTTTTTCTTTTGTATGGATACGCAAGTGTTTTCTTAGAGTAGACATGCGTGAAAATCCTTGTGAACATATTTCACAAATGTAAGGTTTTTCATTTGTATGTGTAAGCCTGTGATCTTTCAGATGAGAACTTCGTGAAAATCTTTTAGAACATATTTCACAAACAAATAGTTTTTCCTTTGTATGGGTAAGCAAGTGTCGTTTTAGATGGCCACTTAGAGAAAAATACTTAAAACATATTTCACAAATAAAAGGTTTTTCCTTTGTATGGATATCCAAGTTCATTTTTGAAGTACCACACTGGGAAAATTCTTCAGAATATAGTTCACAAGTGTTTTCTGTTACTTGAGAGTGAATCTGAGGCACTGACATTTCACTGGTTTAAATATTTTAGAAATAAGTATGTCAGTTCTACATGTTTAAAACTAAAATGTGATAAAATAATTAAATAAGCATTTTTTATCTGCAGATTAAATATACATTAATTTTTATTTTAATAAAATGTTAATAATTTAAATTGCCACAAAATGAAAGGAAGAGATATTTGTAGAAACTTCTTCTTACATATTAATCTTTAAGAACATGGATGGTTTGTAGTATTAAAAAAACACTAGCAGCATCTCCTGTAAACCAACTCTTTTTAAAGCATAAATATAAACTTTTAATCATGTACTTGCTTAATTTAAAGTCAAGTAATAAACATCAAATGGAAACCAACTAAATATTATTAAAAATTAATATCACCAAATAGAATAAGAAATGTGGTTGACAATTAAATTTTAACAGTAAAAATTTGAAAAAAAAAATTCATAGCAACAAAAGGGAGTTAAGTCATTTCGAGAAATTGTTGTAATTTATTAAACAAATATGATAGCTCTCACTGATGTACATAGGTAGATTTATAAGTGTTTTGCTCATACAATTGGAGCAATCAGCAGTCTGCATGCCAGTGGTGACATACTTCAGTAAAAATAATGAAAGAGGGAATAAAGCTATTGTGAATTTCAAGTTTAAACACTAGTTTATCACTGAAGGGAAATTGGGAATTGCGTAAATAAGATGCAGGTTTTATTCCAAAGGTTAATTAAAAATATGCAGTTGTTTTTTCACAGAGTGACATATACAATGTACTAATCATATTCTTAAAGGTTAAACAAATTTGACTAGAATACACTATTTACAGGGGTTGTAATTCATTTTTAGGATTTTGTTCATCTGACGAGACTCTATCCATCTCACTCCTCTGTTTGTCACCGAGGTTGTTCTAAGAAACTGTATAAGTTAGAGACTTGAAATTTTGCATACTTATAGCTGAATACCTGTAATCACAGAGAATTCATAAAATTTTGAAAAAGTCTTACATTATTTTAATTAAGTGAATTAAATAAATTACATCTGACCATTTCTGTGATTAAAAATTAATGAGTTTCAAATAAATTATTGGTCTATAATGATTTTCAGATAATTTATCGTCTTATAATGGGTTTCACATAAATTATTATCTTATAAGGATTTTCATATAGTTTATTGTTTATTATGATTTTGAGATAATTTAATGTTTATAATTGGCAATAAGTATATTATGTCAACATTATGTTGCAATCATTGATGATGTCATTTGTTTTTAAAATAGGAACCTTCATGAAAGTTTTTTCAGTCTTGTCCTGGCTCTGTTGAGAGAAAGATGTAAAATGAATATGGAAAAGTTCAGTATTTGAAGCTGAACTAATTATGAACAAAATAGTTCATCATGATTTTTAAATAATTCTTAATTCTTTATATATTTAATTATAAACTATATTAGTCAAATGTGCTAACCCATCTCCTGACTTTGTGGATACATACATATTTCTCGTGGATAGACATACATTTTTTTTTTCATGGTGCCAGACACTCCAAGATTTGAATGATTTAAGAATTATGATCAAAAGCAAGTGAATTAATAGATATTTTGTGTGACACTTGAATCAACATTACCTGGAATTGACAGGTAAAAAAAACATTTTTCATTAATATGGAAAATCTTGAGAAGCTTAAGTCAGAGTGCTCAGTTTCACGAACAAGATTCTCTAAATTGATTTAAAAAAGGGGAAACTTTATTAGCTGATGATGTTGATAATACAAAGGTAGATGATTCATTAGAAATTCAAGAACTTTTAAGTTCAAAACAATCTACCTTTCAAAGTTTGTATCATGAAATTGAAGAACAATTAACTGATTTTAAAGAATATGAAAAAGATCTTGCTAGAACTGAAAAATACAATGATAAGTTGCTAAAAGCTAAATTTAAGATAAAAAATAAATTAATTAATCTGATTTAATTGTATTTCTTAAATGTGAAATAGAATGTAGAGAAAAAATTTTGTCTATGACCAGTTCTAAAAATGACGCAATTTTTTCATTAATGCATAAAAAGAAAATTGAATATAGAGAAAGGGAAATATCAAATAAATATCAGTACTTTAAATGCTATTATTAAATTTTTCTGTGTATTTCGAAAAAGTAATGAGCTTTTATTGTCTGAGTGTAAAAATTTAGCTGACAAAAAAAAAAAAAAAGATTAATGTTAAAAAAGGAAGGTAGGTGCTATCGATGCTTTCTCAAATCGCATGCATCGCCATAATACCGAATAAAATTACAACAATGTATAAATTGTAAAAGTACCGAACATAATAAATTATTTTGTGTTAAGAAAATTTTGAAACTAGAATTTTCAGGGAAATCAAACTATTGTTTCTAATTCTCATTGTAATTTGAAAAATTCTAAGCATGCTTTTTTATTACAAACAGGTTGTGTAACAGCTCTAGGTAACTTAAAATCAAAAGTAGTTAATTTATTGTTGGATGCAGCAAGTGAAATAAGTTTCATAACAAAAGCACTAGCTAGTGAATTAAATTTGCCTGTTCTGAGGATAGGAACATTTAACTGTTTTTGCCTTTGGCATTAACCAAGGTCGTGAAGAAGAATATGATGTTTTTAAAATTAAATTACGAAGCAAAATGAATTATCATCGTTTTACAGGGTGTCCATAATTAAACGACCCTACTTTAAAGTTGACTACAGACGAAACTATTGATCAGAAAGTTGTGAAATTTTGTGAAGGACATAATGAAGAAATGGGAATTTGTTTAAGAGAAAAAAAATTAGTTCAAAATTTCGCCGCCAGAGGGCGCTTGTTAATGAATTACACAATTAGCATACATTTACGATAGGTTACAAATTTTATTACAACAAAACATGTTGAACAAAACTTTTTTCGCGAGATGTTTTTAGCATTTCCCTGAACTCACTGCAGGCAACTGTGGAACATGCTATCTTACGATTCCAGATGGTAGCTGAAAATGATGGCCGTCATGTGGAGCATGTTTTGTTACCATAAAATATGTAAACTATCTTAAATGTATGCTAAATGTGTAATGTATTAAAAACGCCATCTGGTGGCGAAATTTTGAACTAATTTTTTTTTTTTTTGCTTAAACAAATTCCCATTCCTTTATTATGTCCTTCACAAAATTTCACAACTTTCTGACCAATAGTTTCGTCTGTAGAGAACTTTAAAGTAGGGTCGTTTAATTATGGACACCCTGTATATATGCTCAGGTATTAGCTACCGACATGATTAGTGTAACTACTTTGAATGTTCCCAATAATGACCCATAAATTAAAAAATATGTCGAGGAAAAAGATAGATGTTAGCAGAACCTTTTCTCTCTCCCAAAGAATCAGAAGTGCGAATTTTATTTGGAGCTGATTATTTTTTAAATGTTCAGAGAGGCAAATTATCATGTTGGTGCACTGCAATGAGGAGCTAAATCAAAGTACAGTTGTGTGCAGAGTGCAGTATTTTGGTCTAAATGCTAGAATTCTATTAAAAAATAATAATAACACTCCAAATAATCTCTACTATTTTTCTGTCTAGTAAACATGCCTTTTAGCTCAGTTTAATATTTTCAACTTTTATTTGATTTATTATTTTTTTTTATCAAATTCTAGCATTTAGACAAAAATATTGCAAACTCTACAGAATTGTACTCAACTAAACTCTACAATTTCAGTGCACCATTTTATTTTGCACTCTCCGGTATTTTTTTCTGTGACCTATACACACAGACCTTTGTTCTTACTCTTCTACCACCAGTTGCTCTTCTGCACCTATTCCTGCCTTTACCAGTCTTGTTTTGCGTCACTTAGACAACAATGTTTTTATAACAATGGCCCTTTGTTAATTTACTTCCAATTTTACTTCAAATTCTTTCATAATCATAGTTTTCTACACTTACAAATATTGTTATACAGTAAAAGCTCTGTTATATGGCATTCAAGTAACCAGAAACCTCAACTAACCAGAAAAATCTGGAGAGCTCATTTATTTTTCTCAAACAATTGAAAATTTTTTACTGCTAGTTTAGGAAGTTTACTGTTAGCATTCTCAAACTGTCACAGTGACTGATACGACATAGAAAAAAATCTATGCATATGTTCATGACAGTGAATATTATAAAATGAAAGATATAGTGAATAAAGGAACTATCTACAAATCTAGGGATTAATCTAGAGAGTTTCAGTATGGCGGCTTACCCTCATACCCTTTTAAAATAAAATCCTACCCTCCTTGCCCTTTTCCCAGGCAGAATTCTACCCTCCTTGCCCTTTTCCCAGGTAGAATTCTACCCTCCTTGCCCTTTTCCCAGGTAGAATCCTACCTTGTTTGCATTGTACTTTCAAAAATTCTTTACCTATCTTTTATTTTTAGAATGCTAGTATGGTATGTCAGGAGTACTCTCCTTTCCCTCTTTATTTCTCTGTGAAATGCCCTGGTATGTCTGATCTTTGACTTTGAGTGATTCATCTTACCATTTATCATTTTTTCCATTGAACAAACCATATAAAGGGTAACCAAGAGTCATTGATTAATTTCACCTTCTCTAGTGAAATATAGTATTGGATCAGGCATTCTGGCCTTTGACCACATGATAACTTACATAAGTTCTATAAAATATTTAAGAAGTAGTTTTAGAACTTTTATTTTGAAGCTTTTTCAAAACCAGTTTTGCTAAAACCAGAAAAAAGTTATCTGGTGAATAAAAGTTTTAGAGAGAGAGGTTTTTGAATATCATAGGAAAAGGGGGAAATGAACATGAATATAGTAAACAATTTTACAATAAAAATCGAGAACATAAGTTTCATTTTGTTATTTTTAATACTTTGCAAATGGTGAAGTTATGGATATTAGAAATTATTGGATTTTTAAAATTAAAGAATACTTTAAGCTGTTGTCAGACTTCTCTCCCAACCAGTATATTGGTATCACTTATTACTAAAATGCCCTTTTTATGAAATGATGTGCCTTTTTCAACAAAATTGCCCTTATTATGTAATGTGCGCCCGGCCTTTTTTTATGTTCTAGAATGATCCCTGCAAATCAATAGCACAGAATAGCTGTATGTTGCGTCAGTCTACAATAGCTTGACAGCTGTTTTCCAGGCAAAAGTCAAGCAAGAGAAAGAAGGGGAGGGAAAGGAAGAAGAGATGCTTCTACTTTTGGCGCAAGTGAACAGATTTAAAAAAAAAAAAAAAGAACAGCACAATACTCTTTTCCTTTTCTTGCCTTTTATTTAAAAGAGAAAGATATTTCCATAGTTAATTGTCCGATTGTATTCAAATTTCCAGAGAATTCAAATAATAATAAATTAAGCAGTTTACCAAATTTCTAATAAAATACAACAATTTTTCAGAAAATTAGAGCCTTCCCCAAAAAACCAACTATCTGGGCCACTCCAAAGAGAAAATGCTGACTACTGTTTGTAGTTTGTTTCTATCGTGATCAGAGGAGCATTATCAGCTTGCATCTGATGTTCTTAGCTATGCAGAAAGGATCTATTATTACAGTGAGTTACTGCTCCTGTGCCTGCCTGGCGTGACATGGAGCGGATATAATTGACACAACACAAGTGAATCATACAGAACTTAATTTTTCAAGCTTCCACATGCTTTTTTCTGAAAAAGAGGGAAAAAAAGGGCAACATTTAAAAAATCTATATGGGGCACAAAGTTGATGTTTTAGGAAAAGGGTAGAGTACATTTTTCACTTTTCAAAAGAGCAAGGCACAGCACCCTTTGAAAAAATCCCTGATGGCTCGGCCTACAGGCACTGGTAGATTTTGAAGACACAGACCGTGGGGTGCCTGTTTATTGAGAATTGCATTAGAAAGACCTATTTGCCATGATGCAGCATTTGGGAATGCCCAATTCGAAATATACCTGTGCCTGTAGGCAGAGCCAGCAGGGATTTTTTTTTTTGCTTTAAGAGTTGGTCCTACAAAAAACATATCAATATAAAAGTTGTAGATAATATTAAGATGATTTATAATAAATTGAAGCAGATTTGATATCTTGTGAATGGACAAAGTTATGATTTTTTCCCTTAAACCAATTCCCCCTCCCTCCCTCTTGTGGGGCAGTTTTAATTATATCAAAAATTTGTCATACATAAATTTTCGGCCGTTTTCCTAGAAATAATAATAAATTTAAACAGATTCCATACATATCATAATTAAGAAGTTATGGGGTTTCTTTCTGTTTTCACTCTGGTTTTAAGCTTTGCAGATTTAAGGCAATCTACTATATTAAGTTCTAAAAAAGTAAATTCTTAAAAAAGCTCTCTATTTCAAAAACTAGCAATAATGTATGTTATTAGAAATTTCAATTTATATAAATACATAAAAGATCTTGTACAGCCTATTTCTGCTGCACTAGATTGTTTACAAAATTACACAGAAAAGAATGCTGATGGAATTCATTTTTATTCGACCTGGGAACTCAATACCTATTTTATGCTCCTGTTAGTGGTTGGTTGAATGCCGGTAACGTAACTTGACCAAGAACCTAGTAAAGAAAATTGGCTCTTAGAAATTTTTAATCTGCAAAATAGAGATTATTCAAGAAACATTAAGTACAGCAACACAGTGACATGCCAACTCCGGGCAAAACAATGCCACTGTCCAAGTTCACTGCACCGTCATCTTCTTTTTCTTTGATATCAGAAAATATGCACTTTCTAAATGAATTATATCTCGAGTTATAATAAATCATTCTTGTTTCATGACTAACTTTTTGAAAACTTGCTCAAAACGCCAACTTTGATGGTATTTTCTGAAAGGCCACTTGCCTTTAATGATTAATAAAACATGTTACTCAATTTTTTTTTTTAAGGAACACCAGCTGACTTTGTGCATTTAAGATAAAAAATAGTTCAGGAATCGGTCAGAAAGTAGTGGGGATTTGAGAATAGCCTTGACAAAAATATATATAGTAAAATTTTGAAAATGCCCCTCCCCCCACACCTCCCAATTTTCTTTTTTTGAAAAAATTTGGTTTGTAAGCCCCCTTTCCCCTCTACCAAATTTCTTTGATTGGAATGTGTTCCCCCCCCCCCCAGAAGATAAATTTTTTTGTAGTGTTGATAAGTGTGCCACAGTTAGTTTTTTTATTTTCATGCTCCCTAGTGTTCCCATTTGATGTTTTTCAAAGGGTGCTGCGTCCTGTCCTTTTTGTTTTTAGTGTCGATGCACCCTGCTGTTTTTAGATGTGGAAAATGCATCCTGCCACTTCTCCATTTTATCTTCTTTGCATTGTCTATTTTTTTTCCATTCTTTTTTTCGTAGAAAGATAGAAGAAAACAGGAGCTCTGTATGACTCACCTGTCATAATTCCTAATGTATACCCATTTAAAAAAAATTATGCAAGGTTTCTTTCTCCATAACGAAACATAGTATTCATTCAAAGCTGATTCTGATAACTTTCAACTTCTGAATTTATGAAGTAAATAAACCGTAGATCCTTCTTTTTCTTTGCAGTTGCTCTAGTGGCCTTTTTTTTGTGTGGTGCTCTGATTTTCGAATAACTTATTATATTTTGATAAAAATTTGTTACACAGCCTAATTTGCTATTATTGCAACTTGCTGAAAATTTGAACAGAATTCGTTAAATCACAACGGATATATCAATTTTTTTTTTTAATAGTAAGGATAAACGGGTTTTGCTTTTTGTTCTTTTATTTTAATTATTTTTTTTTTGTTTTCTTGCAGCTAAATCTTTCTTTTTTTTGCACTCAAACAGCACCAACTTGTTGACAAATTCACCAAGTTATTTTTTTATATATAAAAGAATAGAATTTGAATAGTATTAAGGGAACTTTCAATAAAATTTCATTTATAAGCCACTTGCCAACTTTTGCTAATGTATTTCCTGTTGTCAGGCAACCGGAGAAGGGAGGGAGGGGGGGGGGGGTATTTTAGGAATTTTACGGTAATACATAAAAAAAAATAGAAATTATTTTACAAAAAAAAAAATAAAAAAAACCCCACCTTCATCATGTTTGGTAATCTGCTTTTCCAGAACATGACCCAAGGTTCAGGGTAATGCTATTTTATTTTTCATTTCGGGTGGGTTAACTTAATATGGTTTGGGTTGACACAATTTTCCAAAGGAGGTCCAGAATATTTTTGAAAGGAAAAAAACTATATGCAGTAGATCTTTATAATGTAATTCTATATAACGCAATTCTCCATATAACGCACAACTTCTCAGATGTAAACAATGAATTTTCAGTTGAGAAACATCTGAATTCTCACGTTGTAAATAGTTGCTATTCTCTAGACTAGAATTTGATACATTAGTTCAACTTTATCTCTTTATTTCAGAGCTAATTACTGAAAAAATTGCTATGATTTGGTACAGTTATGTTTAGACAATGTTTATAAAGTAAATTTAACAATGTGTGGAATGATCTATATTATGTAAAAAATTATAATCTGCACAACTCCTGGTAATAAAGAATGCAATATAAAGATATTCTAATGTATTTTGGTATGTTTCACACATATTTGGCCAAGTTTTACAAGCTTCATTTAATGATGTGTGAAATGTGATCTATATAACACGAAATTCTATATAACGCACAACCTCATGTTTTTAGTTCTGCGTTATAAAGATCTTCTACTGTAGTTGAATATTAATTGAGTGTATATGTGCTCATTTTCATACAAAAAAGATAGAATTGATATTAGATATAATTGTAACTTATTTTTCAACAATTAAAAAATGGATTCTGCAGGTTCAAGTTTGAATATTTTGTGTTCGGATTGACTTAAAGTAGAAATTTTGGATTGGGTTCGAGTATGACTAATTGCAGATAAACATCGAAAGATCTTTTTTCTTTTGTCAGCTGAAAAAATTAAAATCAAATAAAGCAAAAGAAAAGTATGCTCACTTGCATTACAAAAGTATTTTTGATTCCTACTTTGTACCAAATGAAAGCATATATATACAGTAGAGGGCCAGAAATCCGCATTGTTTGGGAGAGGACATTGTGCGGATTTCGGGGATTTTAGGCCATTGGAAAAAAAAAAATAATAATAAAGATTAAAAATAAATAAATAAAAACAATAATAGCAATAAAATATTAGATTATTAAGTTATTTTATTATGAATGAAAAAAAAAATTGAAAACTATAAACAAAACAACTTATTTTTTGAACTTTGAAAACATTTGATCAATACTAGTTGTCTGTTTCAACATTTTAGATTATTCTAATTTAAGTTTTTTTTGCAAGTTATAAATAGTCATTAATTCCTATTCAGTAACACATTTTTGTTGTTTTAAGAAATTAAGATATTTTTCCCCCAAATTCAAACCCTCTTCAAATTGAACTTTTTCAGAATTATCCAACTCATCTTCATCATCATCATCATCAGTCATTTGATACTGTTCTTTAAGTTCATCCGAATTAGACATCCAGTCTATAATCTCATTTTCATCAAATATGTTGTCATTTTTTGTAACAGCTTTTGCAAACAACAACAGTTCTTTTGCTTTTTCTTTTATTGGATCGAGATTAAATCCAGCAAATTCCTTATCAATTTCATTATCAATAAACAGGAAGTTTGGCCATATATTATGCCATGCATTAGTTAATGTTTATTGAGAAACAAGATTCCATGATTCAGCCACCAGATTGACACAGTCCATGATATTGAAATTTTTATACTCTGGAAAATCTGTCTTGTTTCCGTCATCGATGAGAATGTTCTGAATTGATCATTCGCTTTGGAATGACATCATCATTTCTTTAACTTCGTTCTTTTAGTGCCACGGAAGAAAGATGAAGATGTTTAATGTTTACATCTGCAAGCTTGTGCAGATTTCGGACTCTGGCAGATTTTAGGTCGGCGGATTTGTGGCGCTCTACTGTATATTCTACACTTCGGACGTGACACTGTCTACAGAATATTGGCAAGTCGCCAATAAAGATTACCTGTTGTGCATGGACAAGAACATCTGTATTCACTCACTTTTTATTGAATAAATTGATACAAATTTCGGAGACTGGTAGGGAGGTGGGGGCAATTAGTAAGACTCCTATGCCATTGCTTCCTGTGCAATAATGCACATTAATGACAAAAGACTATGTGAAATCCAGTCGCTATGACAGTAACCCGCTCATAGGTACTAAAGGGGCTGGATCAAGTTTGGTTCCATAGGCGTAACTAGAGCTATTTTGTGGGGTGGGCACAGGCCCCCCAACTTCATAAGTCCTTTGTATGTGTGTATGCGTCCAGTGGCACAGCCCAGGGGGGGTGAGGGGTAAAACCCCTCCCATAGCTAAAAAAAATATTATAATTGCCGCTTATATGAATCACAAGCAAATTAGACGCTTTTATGAATCAAAACTAAAGTTAATATTAAGTTTTTTTAGTTTATTTGAAATTCTCAGCTTTGTTGAATCAAATTATATTCAACAAAGTGATTCAATTAGACCGCGAATATTATATTTAAACTGTGGAAGCGTACATTAGATCTCAGATGCACTGGTTAAGTGAAAACTGTCATTTGTTTTGAAAAAGGGTAGCAATTACATTTTTGAGACATCTTAGATAGAGTAAAAGAATGATCATTTCGGCCGTCATACGCTTTGAGTATTATACAGTGGATAGTTTTTAAATTGAATTTCTGTCTTTGCTCCATGTTCAAAAGGATAAGGGACATCAACTTCCAGAAAAAAAAAAACATAAAATATATGTTTATAGGTCTTTCTCAGTTTCAGACTTTCTGTTAAGGTCTGCACCGGAGAAATTTCTAGGTTCGAGCGCGACCCGACTTGTAGAAAATATTTTGCCCCTCAGCAGGGTATAAAAGTTAAAAGTTCGATCCGGATTGTAAAAAATATATGTATGTATATTAGACCGGCCTTGAAGAAAGAAAAAAAAAAAAAAAAAAAGCTAAAAATTACTCGAATTCGGTCCGGGCTATGCACATAGTTTATTGGCCGAACCCGGCCCGGCTCATACAAAAACGTAATTATCCCTTCCCAGCTCGCCTGAATTTCAACAAAAAACATATTTTTACACTGGTATGGTTAAAAATTGTCTTCTACGAGAAGTTCTGACAAAAATATTTTAGTTTTTCTTTTCATGTTGTTTGTATTCTTCGTTTTTTAAAAAACGTTTTGTGCTGAGATATTTATTTTGTTACTGGATCTCGATTTGTAAACAAATGACTCAGTTGTTATTAATAACTTTAATCCATATTCCATGGCTTGAAGACTTAAAAACCTGAAAATTCTTATAGCATCGTAAAAATTTCTAAGACGGAATTGCATAGGAGAACAGAAATATCCGTTATAGGAAAATTACCTTCTTAGCATACACTGTCGGTTGTAAATACATATATTGCATTCTTTTCTCATGTATTATTATGTTCATTTTGCATGGATAAATACATTTTTCCGTTTGAAACAGGATCCTGTCATGGGCAGGTTCTTTTTCACCACGCTTTATTGTACTTTAATTTTATTGTCTAGAAAATGAACTATTCTTTAAAAAGAATAAATTAGCTATGAGCAAACTATGAGCAAGGTTTTCAAAAGAAAAACGTTAAATATCAAGCATTTTCATAGAATTTATAAAATTTAATATAATTACACACAAATTTATGCTAATTATGCATTAACTGAAATTAATAAGTAATAAATTAGTTATACATTGATCTACACTTATTACATCTTAAATAATGCTGCCTCTATATCATCAAAATTATGACATATTGTTTTTCATGTGAACAAAATTACTGTCGTGTTTAAATTAGATAAGAAGTAAAAACTGGACTATCTTTTAGAGTTTTAGCTATAATGTATTTCATTTAAATAAAAGTGTATATAAGTAGATCCTTTCGCCCGTACTTTCAGGGAGCAGAGAAAATTAAAAAGTACCTTCTTTTTTAAAAAATGTTATTGTAATGTCTTTTCTTTTTTTTTCCCACGGCCGAAGGCAGGTACAACCTATATTTCATTCTGCATAGGTGTTTCTAACAGAAAACTAAATATAGATAAATATTCATACACACATACAAACTATAAATACAATAAACCTAACAAGTGTGAAATATTAGTCAGAGCCAAGAATCGAACCTGGGACCACAGCATGCAAGGCTGATGCTCTAACCACTGAGCTACCTCGGCCAATACCTGGGTATGCAATTTCTCACTAATAAATTGCAGACCCAGGTATTGGCCGGGGTAGCTCAGTGGTTAGAGCATTAGTCTTGTATGCTGTGGTCTCAGGTTCGATTCCTGGCTCTGGCTAATTTTCACACTTGTTGGGTTTATTGTATTTATAGTTTGTATGTGTGTATTGAAAATTTTGACTTAGAGTTAGAAACAACTTATTATCAAGATTATTAGTTAGGAATGCCATTGATCAATGAAGCCAACTTTGGAATATATTGTATAGGTCTAAAATTTTTAAGCAAAATAGCACAGCACGTTTTATTATTTGCTTATGTTATTCGTGAATTCTTTTGCATAATAACGTTAATATTTACTATAATATCATAAATATCAATACAAATTAAAAACACAAGAAGCAAAGCATTTCAGTCATTTATGAGCTTTATAATTATCAGGATTGGGACACTACCAACGTTCTCCCTACTGAGCTATCCCGACGATATCCTGGGCTGGCATATTTCACTCTTATTTGTTGTCTAACGAACAGAAAATGAAATTTTGTTTACGAAATTTAAAATTTTAAATAAATACGTAGTGAAATAAAACAAGGGAAATTAGGTGGGTCAGGGGAGCAAATTATTGGACGGGCTCGATGCTAAAGCCCCACGGGCCCATATTGGGGGGGGGGGGGGTACTTCACTTACGCGAAAACATCCAATATTTAGTTTGCATTTTCATATTTTTAAAATGATTTTCTATTTTATTTTTTGCATTGGATAGTTGAGGTCAATCTCTACATAGACCGCATTTTACTTTTTCTTATGTGTTTGCAGTTTTTTTTTTTTTTTTTTCCCTTAAGAAAATTTTTTTATCTTTGAAACCGGTACTGAAAATGATCAGTTTTTTATTTAAAATTCAGTCGATACTCCACTGTTTTATTGCATAAAATCCTCAATTTTTAACATGTGCAAAATATGTTTATAAGAGCACAATTTTTAAATTTGATACTGTATAAGTTGTAGTCCTTTCAAAAGTTGACATATCACATAAAATAGTGTACAAAATCTTAAATAAAAAAAAAAAAGAAAGAAAGAAAGAATGAATGAAAAAGAAATCAGAAGTATTTTAAAGTTTTTAAAAATATATATATTCTTAAATTTTAATAGTACATTATAATTGTAAAACTACAATGATTTCTATATAGTGGATTGATTTTAAATTTAATTAGCTTCATCAGAATTCAGCAGAAAGAGAACTCACATGGAAAACATATTTACCTAAAATAATTTTCGCCCAAAATAAATAAATAAAAAAAGCTTAAGTTTTACCTTTTTTCATGGAAAAACAAAAGTATTCTTCAAAATTATTTCTATCACATTTGAAAGGTGCTTATAGAGATGCATCGATTAGTGATTTTGATCCAATAGCGAATATTCGAAATCTGTAAACCAGATGCTGAAAATTCGGTAGGCCTAATATTCCTGTATTTTAAGATTTAAAAATATTAAAAAATAAACTTTATTTACAAAAAAAAAAAAAAAAGCTTTGAGTTATTTTTTAAGAAGAGGATGGTCTTAAAAATTTTTAATTAATGAAACGTTAAATTCCATTATTCCTTCTCTAAATTAAAATAAATTTATAACAGCTCCTTATATCTATATATTTAAAACGCTAAGCGATTTCTTTCGACAATCCGTGAGAACAAACTACTGCATCAAATTACATCATTCTTTTTTTAAATGAAAGATATTTGGACACAGATTTGTTATCGTGCATTCTTTTGTTCTAAAATTTAATTAATTAACCGTAATTTTTAATTGAATTTTTACGTCTGCTAATGACGTCATAATCGGATAACGCCTACTGTTCTGAAGCACACAGTTTATTTTCTAAACTCTGAGGTTGAATAAAAGAGAAATAATAAATATTAAAAGCACGCAGTTTTAAGGCCGAATTTGTTAATTTGCAAGTTAAATTTCGGTAAAAATACTTATCCGCATGTTTTATAAGCGAATAAAAATTCATATTTATTGTGACGTCACGGGAATATTGTCCATTGGGTTTATTTTATCATTATGCATTATAACTTTGTTGATGCCATTTTTTCATTACAATTAAATACAAAATATATTTATATTTGTGTGCATGGTGTTTAAGCATTAATGTAAGGTATATGAAGTACGTGTGAAAAGTTTGCGCCTATGAAAATGACGTTATGCTTAGCTTGAAGTGTATTTTAACATTGATAAAACTAAAGAGAAAAATGTGTTATGATTGTGTTAACATGACATAATTTTACTGATTTTTGCATTTATAATTATAAAGATTAGAATTGGAGCCGTCATTGATTTCTTCATCTTGATTGCATACCTTGATTACATGTTACCAATTGCTTTTTTTTTTTTAAATTATAGGATAGAAGATTTCCTTTTTTAATAAAAAAAAATCACAAAAGTAAAGGATTTCAGGAAATTTAAAGTTATTAAAAATAGTGATATGGTAGAAAAAAATCTTGAAATAATTATTGTATTTTTAGCTAGAATAAACAATGTAAGACTAATATTTCATAGGAATTATTTTGGTAGATTTATTATAAGTTCATTTAACAGTTCCTTATTAGCGCAAAGTCCTATTTCTTTCACGGCGAATTTCTCTTTCGGTGTCAAAAAATGTTTTTCCAGTTTTGGACGCCAGCCAAAATACAGTGGCAATTTTTAGAATTGTACAACAGTTGTGACAACAAAGGCGCTATCGCTTTAGCTTTCATCGCGTGTACATGACTTCGAAATACTACAAATTTCTATTTTTTACTACATTTTACAATTTCAATTCTTACATCATCAATTAGAAAAAAAAATTAGCTTTCGATTGAAATTTATTTGAAAACTGCCGATTAATTTAACGACTTTTTAAATAATTTGCAAGCATGAAAAGTTTTTCAATTCTATCTTATCAATGACCACCAGTTTACTTCAATAATGTAAAATAGCCCCTGGGAAAGTTGCCACAATTGAAAATAGATTTCCCTAACCATCATAAAAAGTGAATAAAAAAAAATGTGATAAATCATAAGATCAGATTATCCATAAGATAGAACATTTTGGCGCTAAGCAAAAATCTGTCAGGGGAAAAAAAAAAAAAAAAAAAAAGACTATTTTTAGTTTATGTTGAACATAAAATTGATATGTTGAATTCGTTGATGAATATATGTTCCATCCGATATCAGGATATGCTAGGAATTGCATTTTTTTATTTTTTTACATTTGCCAACTGTGTAAGAGGAAAAATATCCCCGAATGTGATGGAAAAGGGATAATCATCCTGATTATGTCAAGGAACCAAAGAAACCATACAAATAAATTACACTTGAAAACATTAAAAATCTCCCTCATCTGCAGATAGATTTATTACTGTAAAAAACTTCTTAATCTTTGCATAAAAATTGATTAGCTTAAAACAATGGATGCGTTTTAGAAGATATGGATTTGAAACGAACAATGATTAAAGAGGACAATTTAAAACTTTTAATTTAATCATTTTAAAACTTTTTTAACGTCCAATTTCGACGGTGCTTTTGGGCAGATGCAATGCACATGCGCATAGGAGCTCATTCGGTTGCATTATCACAGGGGGGGGGGGGGGGAGATGTGTGCTTTATTTACTATGTTCTATTATTTACTGAATATGATATGAACGTAGGAATATACTATTTGTATATACTTCATAGGTCCATGAATTTTTTTTCTTGCCGTGGGGAATATGGTGGTAATGTCTAACTGATTTGCATTACACAGTTATTTACGGATTGTTTGTTTGGAGTTTGCATTGGAAATAGTACTGTATTTGACAGGGGAAAAAAAACTTTAAATAAAATATTTGAAAGACTGTTTTATAAGCGCCCCTTCATAAATAATAAAGAAGCTTATTTTACTGATATTGTTATAGTATTTTTTTGCGTCAAGTTTTGACGGGTTCCATCTAGTTTTTAAATAAATATTCCAAAATTGAAAAGAAATTTTTAAGGACATAGAAGGAGAATTTTACCGTTATATAATGTTATTTGTCAGAAAGAAATAGTAAGTCAGAAAGAAAAAAAAATTTCTATTCAACTGACACCTCGGCAAACAAACTTATTGCCCCTTTTGATTTATCAATGAATTTTTTAAATGCACCACAGCGGGCGATCATTTTTAGAAGTTGCCAACATACAGGATTTTCCTAAAATTTTGAAAGAAACTTTCAGGAGAGATAGTGTGGTCAAGACAAATACCTTTTCTACAGTAAACCAGCATCGCAATCCACTTATTCTATTAAAATACAGTAAAGTAAAAAAAAAAAAATACAAATTACCCACTACAAACTGAACCCGAATTTTTGTTCATAACTTTAACAATAATGAAGATATGTTAACGTTATGTTAACAAGATTTTTGTCATAATTTTGATTTTTATGAAATATAAAATGATTGGAAGTGACTGAATTTCGGTTAGGACTCAATTTATGTAGCGTTAACTGGCATTTTGAATAATGAAATGTCTAGCTTACAGTTTTGATGTGAAATTTGTCAATTTCCAGCACTTCTCGTAATGCTATCATATTTCACAGAAAGCAAAATAAGCCTGTTGAAAATATTGTTACAATATCTCCAGTTTGACCGAATATTCTATAGTATCACCAAATAGCTCGAATACGGATTATTTTAAAATCCACTAAAACTTGCAAGCAATATATGCGTTCATACATTGAGTAATTTCATCCCATCAAAGATAGTCGATAAACCATGTCGGGTGCAGTGAATTTGTTTTAATCTGCACAAGATATTAAAACTGAAGAAATAGATCCCTCCCACACTCAAAATCGTTTGAAAAATTATTTGTATTTCACCAGATCGGGACATGAGCTGAATTGGTGTTTGAATTGCTAGTGTTGATGAATTGAAATTCTACTTCCCAATGAAAGATTCTATGATAATTTAACTCGATATGCTGTGTAAATATTCATCATTAACATCTCTTTTCGCAATGACAACTACTATAGAAATTTAAATTCCAAGCATTTTTTTTAAGGTTAAATTTGACAATTTCAAAAATAAATTTCTGTCTTTACCAATTCGTTTTTTTTAAAAAACACAAATTGCACAAATTGTGCTTATTAGTTGCTAAAATCAGTGTAAAAATTGTTTTAAACTCATAAAAGAGCTCAAATCCTACATGTTTCGGCTTTAAACTTAAAGCCATCATCGGGGAAGAGGAACAACACAAACGACCACTGATCTTTTAATTTTCGACACGAGAAAATTGAAATCAACAGTATGGAAAAATTTAAATAAAATAAGCGGGCGCTCTCTGTTGCCAAAGAGCAAAACACAAAACAATGAATTAACAAGGGGTTAAAAATGTATCCCATAAACTAGGTATGTTGAAAGAAAAGTTATCATTACAAATACAATCTTTTCTAATTTTAATTTCCAATGATTCCCTAATGGCGGCTTTAAATGGGTTATTGAACCTATGGATAATTCTTGCTTTATCGAAATTAATTACAGTATCATTATTTATAGCGTAAAACCGGGAGAGTGCAGTGGATAACTTTCCAAATTTTATGTCGTTTTTATGCTCTTTTAACCTTTTCAAAAACAACAACAGGATAACAACATAAGATTTTATCCATAAAATAGAAAATATTCAGATCTCTAAAGGAACTATTCTAGCTAGTTTAGATATTGTGTCTCTTTACCCATCTATTGATACAAATGAAGTTGTACAAAATATTAATTTGGAAATTGATAAACAAAATAATTTAAGTGATAGCGTAAAAACATCTCTAAAGTCAGGACTTAACCTTATCATTAATAACAACGTTTTCATGTTTAATAAGAAATTTTACAGACAAAATAAAGGAGCACCTATGGGATCTCCTATTTCCGGTCTGTTGGCTGAATTTAAACTTAGACCGATGGAGGAATTTATTTTTAAAAGTTTGAATTTAACACCAGAAGTTTGGCTAAGATACGTGGACGATATCTTTATCACATGGAAAGCAAGAACTCCTATCTTTCCTCTCAAAAATAAACGAAATAGATGAAAATATTAAGTTTACGTTGGAAATAGAAGAAAATTCATCACTACCGTTCCTGGATATTCAATTAATTAAAGATGACAACAACCTAAAACGTAAAGTCTATCGTAAACCGATGAGAAGTAACACAATAATCCCATTTAATGCCTCTACAACTTTCACTTATAAGATTGCTGCCTTCAATTCATTCATCAAGTGTGCTTTTCTGGTTTGTTCAAGTGAATTCATCCAAGATGAACTTAATTTTATCAGAGATATCGCCATTGACCATGGTTTCCCCGCTCATCACGTACAGAAAATTATAGAAAAATTCAATGGCCATTTAATTCAGCATCCTGTCCCTAGCAATAATAAACCAAACTATCGTAAATTCCAATATATACCTATTATATTTGAAAGGATTAAAAGGGCCCTCCGTATAAATACAATATCCATCTTATTGCTGTCCCTTCCAGAAAATTGGTTGACTTAGTTTCATGTAAATTAGATCCTATCCCCCCTGATCAATTCGCATGTGTTTATGAAATCCCCATTAGCTTAAATAATAATAGTATAATTTTTTACATTGGTATGACTAAAAGAAAGTTTTTGGAAAGGTTAAAAGAGCATAAAAACGACATAAAATTTGGAAAGTTATCCACTGCACTCTCCCGGTTTTACGCTAAAAATAATGATACTGTAATTAATTTCGATAAAGCAAGAATTATCCATAGGTTCAATAACCCATTTAAAGCCGCCATTAGGGAATCATTGGAAATTAAAATTAGAAAAGATTGTATTTGTAATGATAACTTTTCTTTCAACATACCTAGTTTATGGGATACATTTTTAACCCCTTGTTAATTCATTGTTTTGTTTTTCGCTCTTTGGCAACAGAGAGCGCCCGCTTATTTTATTTAAATTTTTCCATACTGTTGATTTCAATTTTCTCGTGTCGAAAATTAAAAGATCAGTAGTTGTTTGTGTTGTTCCTCTTCCCCGATGATGGCTTTAAGTTTAAAGCCGAAACATGTAGGATTTTAGCTCTTTTATGAGTTTAAAACAATTTTTACACTGATTTTAGCAACTAATAAGCACAATTTGTGCAATTTGTGTTTTTAAAATACTAGTTAACAGTGTAGTGTCCAAATGGATTCAATAGTTTTTTTTTTTTTTATTATTATTAATAAATGACATTAATTAAAGAGGTTCGAGCAAGAACCTGTTATATTACATTTTCTCAAAATTCAGTTTATTTTTTCGATGAGGGTGTTATGAGACGATCTGTCATATGGTAAAGGTAAAATACAAATATTTTAATTAATCTTTAAAATTTTATATATTATTTATTAAAAGTTAATATTTTAATAAAAATAACTTAAATATTATTAATAATTTTTATATTAGAAAATTAAATGTTGCTAAGTTTTTCTGAGAGAGCTTAATACTACTCATTAACTTACTAAATACAAGGTACAAGAACAAAAATAAAATAAAAATTGCAACTAAAAGCTTTCATTTAAATTGTCTCAGAATTTTATTTTTGTTACGTAACATCTTATTTCACTAAGCCCTTCTACTTATTCAGAATATCAAAGATTGATAAGGAAAAATTTACTCCCAAAAGTACATTCAGAAACATGAAGCAAAGAGCCTCAATCCATGAAGCAGCATGCAGCAATACAAACAAAAATTTCCAAAACTACAGAATTTATTTGCGCACTGATAATTACGCATGCAAACTTGGAAAAGGGAAATAACCCCACACGCTTACAGCCGCAGGCAAATTGCAAAAAATTTGCCCTACCTTAACCCTCAAAGTAAAGCCCCCTGCAATGATGTTCTCATTTACGACTTATGCCGTGTCTCATTACTCAGACAATTAATTATGATCTGGAGTTTGTCAATTACATCCTGTTTTTTAAATTGGTCATTATTTTGTAAGAAAAACGCCGTTTGGGTACCTGTGCCCCCCACTATCCCATTCTCTCTCTCATCGGCTCTCACCACAGCAGATGATATTTTTTGACTTAGTTGAAAGAATACGGAATTGGACATCTGGAACTGATTTTTTCCCCATCACCTCGTGACAAAAAAGAAAACTCATTCAGATTTAGAGCTTTCAGATAATATTTCACTTTGTTCCTTTTGGAACCCTATAGACTCCGGGTCACATAACTGTTGAAAATAATGTAAAAGACTAATAGGATTTTCTTTGTGCCGTTTTCGTTACTTTAGTTCTCAAATTAGAAATATATAGTATAATTTATTGGTATAATAATCCAAATATTTGAAAATTAAAATTTTGACCATATCGCAGTCATAAAATTTTCCTGTGAACTTGAAATTCTGGGGTGGGCACTGGAACTACCTGGGGTGGGCACGGCCCACCCGGCCCCCCCTCTAGTTACGCCTATGTTTGGTTCACAGGGAGAAGTTTGTGACATCATCCTCCCCGGGTATTTCTAGAGTCCACAAGACAATCAGACACCGAAGAACTAGCCAAAGGCTCCCTTCTGAGATTAGCTATATCCCCAATCAGAATCAAGGAGCACCTATGGAGGTTACCTCTAGTTTCCTTCTACGGAATGGCGAATAGTAAGGAATGATCGAAATAAAAGTGAGAAGAGATCAAATTAAAAAAGTATATAGAGACAAATTTTCCGGATAGCAAGAAAAACAACTTAGGCATACAGGGTTTCCCCTAGACAGTTTCAGAAGGGTGCTGCACCCTCCCTGCCCTTTGATTTACAAAGTAGTGCCCTTCTTGACTCTCAAAAAAAGAATTAGCACCCTTCTTGCCCCCTCCAGTAAAATAATTAGCATCCTTCTTTTCCCTCAGTAAAAAAAGTGCCTTTTCTCCTTTTTGCATTAAAAAAATTGCTTTCATAATAAAAACTCACCCAATGTTGTCTTAAAAAGAGTGCCCTGACTTTTAAATGTCAAAAGTGGCTTTAGAAAGCAAAAGAATACCTTTTAACAATTAAAAACAATGCCCCTAAGAATATGAAAATTCGGGTTCAAGTTTGAATATTTCAGGTTCGGATTGACTTAAAGTAGAAATTTTGGATTGGGTCCGAGTATGACTAATCGCAGATAACCATCGAAAGATGTTTTTCTTTTTGTCAGCTGAAAAAATTTAAATCAAATAAAGCAAAAGAAAAGTATGCTCACTTGCATTTCAAAAGTATTTTTGATTCCTACTTTGTACTAAATGAAAAAATATATATATTCTACACTTCGGACGTGACACTGTCTACAGAATATTGGCAAGTCGCCAATAAAGATTACCTGTTGTGCATGGACAAGAACATCTGTATTCACTCACTTTTTATTGAATAAATTGATGCAAATTTCGGAGACTGGTAGGGAGGTGGGGGCAATTAGTAAGACTCCTATGACATTGCTTCCTGTGCAATAATGCACATTAGTGATGAAAGACTATGTGAAATCCAGTCACTACGACAGTAACCCGCTCATAGGTACTAAAGGGGCTGGATCAAGTTTGGTTCACAGGGAGAAGTTCGTGACATCATCATCCCCGGGTATTTCTAGAGTCCATAAGACAATCAGACACCCAAGAACTAGCCAAGGGCTCCGTCCTGAGATTAGCTATATCTCCAATCAGAATCAAGGAACACCTATGAAGGTTATCTCTAGTTTCCTTCTAGGGAATGGCAAATAGTAAGGGATGATCAAAATAAAATCGGGGTCATTGAGATTATAAAAAATATAAAAGTAAAAATTTGCCAAAAAGTCTGAAGATGGAAAATAATGTTCCTTGGATTTTTAAATCAATTTATTGCACAAAAAAGTTTAGTGGGGGAGCTTATATTTCGGAATAGAAAAGAAAATCAAAACTGCTTGAAAGTGGTAGGAGGCTTACAATTGGATTTTACGGTAAATAAAGTTCAGCTAATTGGCAAAATATTCTACACACATGAAATTTATAGCAGAAACAAAAACCCAGTATAGCATCATATGAAAAATAAATAGATTAAAAAAGCTTACTAAAACCAAAATTTATCTGCAAATGTTTTAAAAGCCACACAAGTGTATACTTATTGACTTCATAAACTACAATCAGTCCAAAAAAAACTGCAATTAAAAACAACAAAAACAACATTTAGTTTACTACAAATGAATATGTTCGGTTATTTAGAACCTATCTAATTCCAAATTTTCAAAACCACAAAGGGAAATTTTAAAATTCCTTTAAAAGAATTATTAACTGGGGAACAATTCTGATACAAACCTCAGTTAGCATCTAGAAGAAAGTACTGTTACATGATGTTGAGAATTTGACCCCGATAGCAGAAACAGAGCAGCATTACAGCAGGTGCCTCGGATTATTTCAGCTGTTCCAGACTAACCTAACTGCTTAAAAAGAAATGCTAAGCTTTAAAAAGTTGCTAAAATGAACTTTATTTTTAGAAATTTTTAAAAATGTATACATAAAAAACTTCTTCAATCTGCAGATTCACTAATTATAAAAATCAATACCAGGTTTACAAAAAAAAACACGTGGAAAAGCATCAAGGAACTGACAAGCCAAGCACACCGTTTTGTTATTACTTACGAACAAAACAAAACCCCTATACAACGAATAAAACACATAATTGTATTAAGAGCTAATAAAATTATATAATAGTTCATACAATAAAAAAATCTTGGAAGATTTTTTTTACCCGCTTACTTCAAAAATAAAGATATTCATTAGTAAACATGCTATCCCAACATTTGATTGATTGATTAATTAATCGGAGCCGAAAGTCGATGATGCAAATACTTCTGATTAAAGGAGCACAGTAATCGGAACAGTCAGAAATATTTCCGTTAACGGTAAAGTGTTATTGAAATTACTATTTATTGTACACACATTTGAACGTTTTAGATACGAAATTTGGATAATTTCAATTTTGTGATATAACACAAAACACTAGTCACATGAAAACTGAAAAGGTGCAAAATTTACACTTCCCCTCTAGCAAGAATAATTCGAATGAATCCTGAAGTTCCGAACTCCAATTAATTTAGATAATTTCTAACTTGTCACATAACACAAAACACTAATGTTACATGAGAAAAAATACATTTACTGATTGCACGGGATTTCCCGAGAACTTACGCTTCTCTATTGGGAACAGTGTTGCCAATCTGAAATTTGCTTTTTACCCTCCGACTTCGATAAAAATACCCGCAAAATACCCTCAAGCTTAGATGTAGTAGCGCCATCTAGTGATATGAAATGTAACTGCTTGATAGGGTACTCAACCTAAACGCTTTGATTTTTTTTATTTTTTCACTGGGCCTTTCTAATCCCTCTCCCTTTTTTGCAAAAATACAGTAAATATTGAATAAAAAATAATAATAGGTAGAAATATATATTTTAAAGGAAAATTTAATGAGAAAAAACAAATTATTATTTTGCAGAGAGCAATTATACAATATAACAAACACGAAATGCACTAAACAATATTTATGTAATATAACACTAAAATAACTCCCTATTATATAGCATTAAAGTTAAATTAAAAAATATAAACAATTTAAAACTCACAATATTTTATCCAGATCTCCATTTAGGAAGGGGGGGGGGGGGGAGGGAGTCGTATCTCTGTTTTGTCCTTGGCAGGAGACGGTCACATTATATGCAAACAATTTTTCTATTTAAAGGCAGTTTTCAAACTCAAATACATACACTTTCACAATCGCATTTTCATTCGTAAATGCATCAAATTTACATTTATATTCATAAATGTATAAAATTTCCAAGTTCTTGCCAGATACTAAGAAATCGAACAGCGTTTCCCGTTTTCTTATAAACACAAAGAATCTTTCAGAAAATGTTGTAATGTTTGTATTTTAGCAGATTTTTGGTACTCAACAAGCACAGAAAGGTCGTCATGAGGGAGTAATCAGCTATAATTCAAGAGGCACCATATATAAGAATGTGAAATAGGTTGTTCGATTATTTGACAAATAAAACAGTTCGCCTAAAAAAAAAAAAAAAAAAAAAAAAAAAAAAAAAATTATCCCTGCTCAACACCGCGAAATTTCCCGATACATTCATGAACCGATTTTTTTAAATTAAATGTATGCAATTAGCAGACATGATTATTAAATTGATTTGGAATCGAAGAACTCTTTTCATTATTCGATAAATGTTTTATATCTTGCGTTGGAAATGTTTGATATCTCATGACGACTTTTTTAAGGTTGTCGCATCCGAAATTTTGATTCATATAACGCCAAGTTTGAGAGTATTTTCTGAAAGATTCTCTGCTTTTATTGAAAAATGAAAAACAATATTTGTTTTTATAGATTCAGAATTAAAAATATCTTCAAATTAGTTGCGTTCATGAATAAAAATAAATTCAGGAATATATTCGAAAATAGCCAGTTTGGATTTGAAAACAACCTTAAGGCGGTTTGCAAAAAATGTTTTTCCCTTACCAACAACGCGAAATTATCTTAATATTTACGGATCTAGTTTTAAAAATAAAAGCATGACATTTTCAAGCAAGATTTTAAAAATGATTTGTAACTGAACAGTTTGTTCCATTGTTCGACAAATCCATTTACATCTTGAGTTTGAACGATATTTGTGTAATGAAAGCAATTTATCTTTCCTTCCGCGATGGCGATCTGGAAATTCGTTTCAAAACGTCAACTTTTACAACATTTTCTAAAAGATGCTTTGCATTTACGAAAAAATAAAAAAGCAGTTCGATTACACAGTTTCTGAATAAGAGCATTTGAAATTTTAAAGCGTTTTCAAACAAAAATTAATAAAAAAGATGTGTCAGAAAGTAACTATAGATTGTATTTGAGAACAACCTCAAAACCAAATCCAACACAAAGTTGAGTTCGCTTTCGCAAATATATAAGTTTAATAGTTTTTTTTAATTGTTAGGAAGGAAATTAAATACATAAAAGATAAACATATTCAAACTTACTGTTACAGTAAAACTTGTAAAAACCGAATCGCGAGGGACCGAAGAAAAATTCTGTTTCAGCAGATATAATTGCATTAGTGTTCATTCTATCAGAACTATAAAAGGTTTACATTTAAGACAGAAATCAGCTATACACAGGTTCCGTTTTGACAAGTTTTACTGTGTTTTAATCACGAGTAAATCCACCTGAACCCGAAAATAGCAATTAAAACTCAGTTCTCTGGCATGTTGATATGAGATAAGCATGGATCTTCCTTTCGTTCTACTTGGAAAATCAATTTTCTAGGAAGAAAAAGAAACTTCAAATAAGGCCGAAAAACTAATCATTTCACTTCCCCCACCTCTATACCATAAGCGGAAAAACTAGAGAAATCATAAAGTTTGAAAAGCTTTTAGAGTTTCCAGATGCGACAAATGATCTTTCTATTGTAAGAACAGCGTTCAAGCAACAATTAACAGTGTCTGTTAACCATTAAAAAGGATCTGTATTCACATAGGGTGAAATGAGGTAAAAAGAAAAATCACCTCATCCAACTCCCTTTAAGGTTGCTCTGGCAAAGACACCCTACCCTGCTAAGGCCATTTTCTTCCTTCAATCTTCATTTATCACCACGGTTCTTTCTCCGTGTTTATCACTATCACTTTCACGTTTACGAAACTGATTGCCACTGATAGTCAGAAAAATACAACAAACGACATAAAAGTAAATTATGTCAAATTTAAAAATACCCTCAAGCACGGTGTTCGAAAATACCCTCAAAAATACCCGCGAGACATCAAAATACCCGCAATTCGGGTAATTACCCGCAGATTGGCAACACTGATTGGGAATTCAAGCGATCGAATACGCCATCTGGTGGAAAAAAGATATAACTTCTCCCTCCAGGAAAATCCCTTGCAAGCCCATTGCGTTACATGCATTTTTAATTTGTTCATAATGATTATTTTTATGCACAATTTCAGATTTCATGTGCTATTTGTGTTCTGTGTTTATAGGTCAAAGTAAAAATTATCCGAATTTGAATATCTAACACTTTTAAACGCGTTTACAATAAATAATGGTTTCAATGGCACTTTAGCATTAGTTAAAGGGCCAATTTTCCTGTACCGACGGCTGCAATCAGCGCCTCTATAGGCCGTTTTAAGTCCCAATAAAAGAAAACCAAGCTCCGATTAAACAATCAATCAATGAAATGGGAGTGGACGAACGTAGCCTTTTCTCCAAAATCAAACGAGTGGAAGTTTTGATTTTTGAAGTAATGGAATAAAAAAATTCTTCAAAGATTATTAGTATTTATATATATTTTTTTTTGGATGAAGGAATTTAACTATATTTTTGGAATTTAACTATATATTTTTTTGCTATTTCTTATTACGATTTTCTTTTTATTCGTTTTACAGGAGTTTTGTTCATAAGTATAATAAAATATTGTGCATGGCCTGTCAGTTTCTGTATGCCTTTCCACGTATTTTTTTGTAACATTTTTTAAATTAGTAATCTGGATGTATAAGATAAATCTTATTTGTTTGCATGGCCTGTCCTGTCACATCTTTCTGTGCTCGGATATATCTTAAATATTATCATTGTGTTTTTTTTTTTAAACTTGTGTTGATTTTTAAAATGAGTGAATCAATCTGCAGATTCAAACAATTGTTTAAATTCTGTTATTGATGCGTGTGTTTTTAAAGATTTCGCATATACTCTAACTTACATGTAATTAATTGAGTTGATTGTAAACAGTGGTGATAGATAGAGGTGAGCTCTGTAAAGGTGATGTGTAAATTTGGATGCATTTGATAAAATTGGATGATGGATAGATCTCTTTTTACAGTAACACTTCAAATATGGGAAGAGATGTGTTATACTCATGCACCGATGTTTGCCGAATTTTTAATAATTGGCCCACTTTCAAAGCCTGCGCCAAACTAATTGCACCACATACAAACATAAACATAATAACTCGGCTAAGTTACCATTAAAGGAAAAAATCCCCAAAGTTTGCCGACTTTTTCCTTTTTATAACGGATAGTTAAAAAAAATACTGTGTGTAATCATAACCTAAATATGCTTATTATAACTATACCAATTTCAAATACAGTTGACTTATGCTGGAACCCAGATTAACTTTTTATCAACCTTGCTAGGAATGTGCCCATTTCTTTGTGTGTAATTTAAAGGAAGTGTTGTGTTGCTAAATTGACAGTTATTTTAAGCCACAATATCAATTAATTTGTTATTTGTGCATTTCTAATTATAGTGTAATAATTTAATTACGGGGAAAGTTTGTTTGAGTAAAGTAAATTGGCACAGAATTTTACCAAAACAAAAGTATTCACACTGTCCACTAAGTTCAATAGTTTCTAAATAAATAATGGTTTCATTCTGTATTTGTATTATTCGGGCTGAATGGTTGTTTATTAACATAATGTTTTTGGAATTGGCCTTTAATCGGTTGATTAAAGCGCACTTCAGCCTGTTTAACGTTAATTTTGAAAATGTTTATTTTTGGAACGATCATACTGCACCATTATTAACAGATATATTTTTAAATATGTGGTTGTGTTGGTGGTATTTTAAAAGGCTTTTATGGAGACTGCTGGTTAAATTAAATATAAATGGTTATTCATTTACTTCTTGCATGTGCTGAATATTCTGCTCTCTCTCCCCCCCCCCTTGCCCTTGTTTACAAGATCGGCGAACACCGGAGCAAAGCCTTATGGAAAAGCAATCAAAAGAGCGACTAACCCTTTAGCGTCACCACGTGATCAGCAACGTCACGGACTTCCGGCAGAGCAAGGAGGAAATGGAAGATGATTTTAACATGTGTGCGCAGGGATACATATGGAATATTTAATCACAAACTTTAAATGAATTTAAGTAAAGAAAATAATGAAATGCAAATAAGAATCTGAGGCTCTATTACTCAGATTAAAATATTTTTCACAATAGCTCATTTTAATTAAGGTTTTCCTTCAAGACATCTACATAACTATTTACCCTGCGCGCATAGAGATCAAAAGGAAGTGAACAAGCACAGGTGGCGAGATTTTTGAAAGCAAAGAGAGGAGGAGGAGATTCTGACACTGATCTTCCTGATGTCTACCTGAATCTGTAGTTGACTGGGGGCTCCAGAATGATAAGTTATTTCTCGTCTTTCCTTTCTTTTCTTTAACTTTATGCATGCTTATTAACAATTTCATTTATCCCTTATCTTTTAATTAATGTAGAACCAGCAGCTCCTAACTAAACAGATTAAATTTTCAATGATTCACAGAAATGTTCATAATGCTAATTCAATGCTAGAGTCCATTTTTTCAGAATAGGCGGTTAACCTTGAGAACCACCTTGACCGGTTACAATAGAAATGACCCAGTACAATGACGGAGTACAATAGAAACGGTCTAAGGGAACTGGAAGGTCAATGAAGGGTAACCGCCTCCGTTCGTGAAAACGCGTATAACTAAGTGATCCACTTAATGTTTTTGAAAAACAATAATGTCAACAAAAATTGTGTTATAGAAATTATTAATAATTGAGTTTGTAAAGAATTTATTATGATAATTCTGATTAGTAAATTGTATATTAATTCTCATATGTTCATCACAATAAACAAAAATTTAATTACATAAATTAATTTTGTGTTCAATACCTGCAGTGCTACTCTCTATTTTTTAGTTTTGGATATGTACGTTCCTTTTCAGATGAATGTTAGCGATCATCGGAAGAGTTAGTTTTACTAAATTTCTATTGAATAAGTAAACTTTTCATTCGTTAGTATTTTTAATTTAAATTTAGATAATTTGTAAATTAATGTTATTTTGAACAATTTTTATTTAAATTGTAACTCTTCCTATGATTGTTGATATTCAATAACTATCATGAAGAAAACGAAATTAGTTCTGACAGAACCACTTATATTTCACAGTCAAGTTAGAGTTTAATTTATAGAAGTAAATTTTTAGTCAAGCATTGATAAATTTAAGTATTTGGTATTAATTGATATTTTTAGTATTCTTTTGGCTCTTTTGATAATTGGTTCTGTCATGGAAATTATATCAGTTTTAGGAAGAAACTAATAACCATCTAAATGAATCATCAGTATTATGATAATTTAAAACCTGATCACCTCATATTTTTCTAGGGCCAGCATCTGGTTTATTGTAGTTTATAAATTATTTTGATAACACAACGCAAGTGATTTTCTGTAGATTTAAATTAAGAAATGAATTAAGTGATTTTATTTTAATTGAGAAGAAAGATTTAAATGTAAGAAATGACTTATAAATATTTGGTGAGAATTTAATTATTATGAATTAAATTGGAATTGTGAAATCTCAACACTTTATTAACTTTATATTGCTAATTAATGTAATTGAGAATGTTAACTAATTAAGGAATTAAATTTATAGAAATATTTATTGTTTGTAAATGGTTAATAGTTATTTTACTTCTAATAAGAAATTATAATCCAGTCTAATTATGAAGTCTAATATATTTTTGAAGAGGTGATTTATTTAAGTTGGGATAAGACACAACACATTTCTGGTGCCATGCTGGCCTAGTGATTTTTTTTAAAGTTATGTTTAATATTTTTGTACTGCATGAAAGGTTTTATTTCAAATGATTCTATATTTTATTGCACATAATTGATAATTTTCCTTGGTGGACAGTGGAAGTTTAATGTTATTGTTTTATATTTTGATTTTGGTGGGTAAATTATAATTAAATTTAGAATTATGGCTGCTAAGGAGGATTCAGTAAACTCACAAATAGGTGATCCTAGTAATAGTGTGCCACCAACCCCTGTAGAAAATTTAGGTGAGAAAAATGATGCAGAGGGATCTCAGGGGATGCTAAGTGGAAATAATGGTCAAAATATTACAGGGGCTAGTGTAGTAAGCGAGTCAGAAAGGAATGCAGCTGCGACAGAGCCAACACAACAGTATATTGAATTCAAAATTAATAGTTTTACGGAATATTTGGCAATGCTTCCAAATTTTGCTGGAGATGAGGAGGGATTAACTGTTAATGAATTTCTTGAACAGGTTGAGGACATAAGCCACTTGGCATCATGGGGAGATCAACACATGATATC
The DNA here is from genome assembly GCA_963931845.1 of Maratus michaelseni. NCBI lineage: Eukaryota > Metazoa > Arthropoda > Arachnida > Araneae > Salticidae > Maratus > Maratus michaelseni. Next base: position 260,510,917 of record OZ007598.1, read on the forward strand.
CGCGTGAAAAATGAAGTTGACAGGCGTCAACTTTTGCTAAATTTCACCTTAATATAAGAAAAACAAAATCGTGGGTTGATTTAAAGCACGAATTGAAAAAAAGATTTGATAAAATTGGAGATGGGTAAAACAAAATCTTGCAATTTACACAGGCCACTCAAAAACACTCTGAATCCACTCGGGGGTTTTTAGCCAGGTTATCAGGTTTAGCACATAGATGCTTTCCGAAAGAGGGCACAGTTAGAGAGAGTTTGCTGTACAATCAGGCACTGAAGGGACTCAATGCGCCTACTCGTAGGTTTATTATGAGTCAAAATCAAAAAAATTTCAACGAGATTTGGCAAGCTGCCCTTGAGGAGGAGCAGTGTTTGTCCTACGATAGACATAATGCTGAGATTAATGTTGCTACAGCACTCTCAGAGGTTAAACATGAAACTAATGCAGACATGGCAGAGATCAAACAACTCTTGCAATTGCAAATGAACATGTTAGAGTCCGACAAAAAGATTTTAGAACTACAACAATAAGTACAACAACTTACAATGTTGGTTCATAATCAACAACCACCACCGATGACACAACCTCTGCTACCAAATACCTCTCTTTCCGACTAAAAATTTTGGCACAAAATTTTGCACAAATACAATCTTCCATACCAGAATATAAAAACACCATAGATTCAGCATGTAAACATCATATCTAATCTATAATAAAACCTTCATAAAGCCAAGGAAGTGGCTGAAAACCAAAAAGGACAAACAAATTTCCCAAAAATGCTATGTCAGAGTGTTATTGACTTAGCATGCATGAATAACACCCTGATATTGCAAAAAAATCCCTATCCACAAAATTACAAATCCCCACATAAACAAAATAATATATCCCCACACATAAAATTTAACATATACAGGTCATATTGAATCACCTGGTATTTACAAAAACAGGATCGGCATCTTTCTCCCAGAACTGGATACATTTCCTCCCTTCAGAAATCATCCTTGCTTCAACCTCATTGTTGGAGCTAATCTTTATCATAACATTCTTCTTAGACAATTAAGACATACAATTGCCTTCAGTTAATTCCCTAATTCATTTCTAACAACATTATACTAAATATACATAAAATTCCACTACATAGTAAATTTTTATTAACTGTCGATTCATAACTTACTTAAAATTTGATTCCTTAAAACTGATAATCAGTTGCTGTGACCAAATGTTTAATGCATTAATGATTGTGGCATTCGCTCTTTCTACGACTCCATCAGAACTAGGATGATATGCCGTTGTAGTATGTTTTTTGATGTGGTAATTTCCGTAAACCTTTTGTATAGCTTCAGACAGAAACGGCTTCCCCTTATCTGACACTAGATGCTCTGGCACTCCATGAGTGGAAATAAACCTTTCTAAAACTCCTGCCACAGAATCTGACTCTAAATTCCTAACTGGATAAGCCTCTGCCCATCTACTAAAATAGTCAGTCATAACTAGACTATGTTTATTTCCTTCTAAAGTTACCGTCAAAGGACCAACAGCATCAATTGCTATCCTCTCAAATGGGCGGGTAGAAATTGGCATCCTTTGGAGCAGTGCCTTATGACCTTTCTTGTATCCTTTCTTCATCCATACACGAGATGCAAGATTTAATATGGTTTAAAACATGTTTTCTCATGTTGTGCCAAAAGTAGTTTTTACGAATTTTGTTAGTCGTTTTCATAAAACCAGGATGTGCTGAGGCGGGCGAATCATGTGCAAGATTTAATATTTCAGGAATTAAATATTTTGGGACTACTTGTTTATCTTTAATATTAAATTTGGATTTAGAATTTTGATGACAGTAAAGAACCTTGTTTTTATAAAAGAATGTGTTTTTACCTATTGTGATGTTTTCCTGATTTCCAAGTAAATCTGAAATTTCTTTACATTTAGAATCTAGAGATTGTAGTTCTGTTAATCTTTCTTCTGAAATGTTGTTAAGTGAAATGAGACAATTTTCTGTTTTTGCTACATTAACTGCCCTCGACAGCACATCAGCAGGAATGTTGTCCTTCCCTGGTGTATGTTTTACCTCATAATCGAAATTTTGTAGGGCAAGTGCCCACCTAGTTACTCTCCCACAGTCTTTTAGCTCAAGTGCGCGGGATAGACTCTGCTGGTCACAAAATAATGTAAACTTTCTACCATACAAATATTGTCTAAAATGTCCTACTCCCCACACAATTGCTAAAAGTTCTCTCGCAAAGACTGAGTATCTTGTTTCGGCATCTTTCAGTGTTCTGCTAGCAAAACCTACCGGATGTAAATCTCCCTTATCATCAAGACTTCATATTACATACGGATGCATCTGGGTATGCTATTGGAGCTGTTCTAAGTCAATATGATGATACATTTGGGATTATCAAACATGGTGACTTGAGTAACCCAGCCTTTAAAGTTTCAAATGCCTGATTACACTTATCCCATATAAAGTTCATTTTGTCTTTAGTTAAATTAGTTAAAGGAAGTGCTGTTTCTGCAAATTTATCTAAAAATTTTCTATAATAATTACAGAAACCTAAGAATTGTCGAATATTTTTCTTATTTTTGGGAACGGGGAATTGTTTTATTGCTTTTAAATTTTTATCTTCGGGGAAAACTTTACCATCCTTAATGTGAAATCCTAAATAATTAATTTGGCTTTGAGCTAATTGGCATTTTGAAGGGTTAATTTTAAGGTTATGGCGATTAAGTCTATTGAATACAAGGTTAAGTTTTTCTAAATGTTCATTAAAAGTTTTAGAAGCAATTATTAAATCATCAATATATGTATTAATATTAAACTGTTTAAGCCCTGCCAAAATTACTTCCAATAATCTTTGGAAACTAGATGCAGCATTGCGCAGCCCTTGTGGCAATCTGTTCCAATGAAAAAGACCAAAGTCAGTGCAAAATGCAGTCTTGTGTCTGTCTTTGGGATCTAGATGCATCTGCCAATATCCCGAACAAAGATCAAGACAAGAATAAAAATTTGCTCCATCTAAAGAATCAATTAGATCAGAAATTAAAGGCCTGGCTAAAAACCCCCGAGTGGATTCAGAGTGTTTTTGAGTGGCCTGTGTAAATTGCAAGATTTTGTTTTACCCATCTCCAATTTTATCAAATCTTTTTTTCAATTCGTGCTTTAATTCATCCCACGATTTTGTTTTTCTTATATTAGGGTGAAATTTAGCAAAAGTTGACGCTTCTCCTGTCAACTTCATTTTTGACGCGGATATCATATGTTGATCTCCCCATGATGTCATGTGGCCTATGTCCTCAACCTGCTCAAGAAATTCATTAATAGTTAATCCCTCCTCATCTCCAGCAAAATTTCTAACCATTGCCAAATTTTCCATAAAACTATTAATTTTGAATTCAATACACTGTTGTGTTGGCTCTGTCGCAGCTGCATTCCTTTCTGACTCGCTTACTACACTAGCCCCTTTAATATTTTGACCATTATTTCCACTTAGCATCCCCTGAGATCCCTCTGCATCATTTTTCTCACTTAAATTTTCTACAGGTGTTGGCGGCACACTATTACTAGGATCTCCTACTTGTGAGTTTACTGAATCCTCCTTAGCAGCCATAATTCTAAATTTAATTATAATTTACCCACCAAAATCAAAATATAAAACAATACATAAATAAAACAATAACATTAAACTTCCACTGCCCACCAAGGCAGATTATCAATTATGAGCTCACTTGCGTTCTGTTATCAAAATAATTTATAAAATACAATAAACCAGATGCTGGGCCTAGAAAAATATGAGGTGATCAAGTTTTAATTTATCTTATCTTGAAGATTCATTTACATGTTTATTAATTTCCTTCTAAAAACTGATATAATTTCCATCACAGAACCAATTATCAAAAGAGCCAAAAGAATATTAAAAATATCAATTAATACCAAATACTTAAATTTATCAATGCTTGACTAAAAATTTACTTCTATAAATTAAACTTGACTTTGAAATATAAGTGGTTCTGTCAGAACTAATTTTGTTTTCTCCATGGTAGTTATTGAATATCAACAATCATAGGAAGAGTTACAAATTAAATAAAAATTGTTCAAAATAACATTAATTTACAAATTATCTAAATTTAAATTAAAAATGCTAACGATTAAAATGTTTACTTATACAATAGAAATTTTAGTAAAACTAACTCCTCCGATGATCGCTAATATTCATCTGAAAAGGAATGTACATATCCAAACTTAAGAATAAAGAGTAGCACTGCAGGTATTTAAAACACAAATCATTAATGTAATTAAATTTTGTTTATTATGGTGAACATAAGCAATTCAAGTTACAATATCACTTTTCAGAAATATCGTAATGAAATCTCCTTCCAACATATTCTTCTGAAGATTGCGGCAATACATAATCATGTCTAGGACACCAACAACTTATTAAAACATCATCTGAATTACTCAATGGCGGATGTAAGGGGGGCGATGGGGCGATCGCCCCCCCCCCCCACCTTGGGCTAAAAAAGGGTCGGTAAGCAGACAAAAGCCTCCACGGGAAAAGGCCTCTGGCGAAGCCCGGCCCGACCCATGGGTCGGGCCGGGACAGTTCTTCACTCTGTAAAGGTCGGGACCGGGCCTTATATTTTAAGACTTGGGCTTGGACTGGGCCTCGCTTTTTCTGGAGACTGGAGCTAGACCAGACTTCATTTTTTTCGGGTCGGGCCTGGCTTAGATTTCATTCTTTCTAGAGGTCTGCACGGGCCGAGATTTTCAGGACTAGGCATTGCATAAAGGCTAAAAATTCGGCCCGGTTGCGACCAGTGGCGGATAGATCCCCCCCCCCCCTTGCGCTAATGAAAGGTCTGCAAACCGACATCAGATGTCTGTGCGGGAAAGGGAAAGAAGCCCAAAGAAAACTCTCGAGCCAATTTTCATTCACGAAACTCGGACCTTCCCTGTTCTCCACTCTTTCCTGGCCCGGTATTCCCTTTTGCTGTAGACTGGAGCCAGGCCGGGCTAGACTTCTTTTTTCCGGGACGAGTTTGGCATGGAATTCATTCTTCCTTTCCTAGAGACCTGCACGAGCCGAAATTTTCAGACCTGGGCCCAACCCGGTAAAATCTAAGAGTTTGGCCTGTGTCTGACTCAACCAGTATGAAAACCATTATTGACTCGTGAATACCTCTAAATTCTATCTTTACAAGAACAAAGTATTGGATTTGTAAAAATTTTTGACGTATTTCTACATTTTAGGAGGTCCTGAACACGAATTAACTGTTCTTAGAAAATGTCTGTCTATGTGTCTATATATGTCACATATATATTAAAGCGCACTTCAGCCTGTTTAACGTTAATTTTGAAAATGTTTAATTTTGGAACGATCATACTGCACCATTATTCACAGATATATTTTTAAATATTTGGTTTTATTTTTTATATTACTTGAAAGGAGTTGCTGGTATTTTAAAAGGTTTTTATGGAGGCTGCTGGTTAAATTAAATATAAATGGTTATTCATTTACTTCTTGCATGTGCTGAATATTCTGTTTCTCTCTCTCTCTCTCTCCCCCCCCCCCCTTGTTTACAAGATCGACGAACACCGGAGCGATGCCTTATGGAAAAGCAATCAAAGAGGGAGTAACCCTTTAGCGTCACCACGTGATCATTGACGTCACGGACTTCCGTCGTAGCAAGGAGGGAATAGAAGATGTTCTTAACATGTGTGCGCAGGGTTACATATGCAATATTTAATTACAAACCTTAAATAAATCAAAATAAAGAAAATAATGAAATACAATTAAGAATCTGATGCTCTATTACTCAGATTAAAATATTTTTAACAATAGCTCATCATAATTAAGGTTTTTCTTCAAAACAATTACGTATCTATTTACCCTGCGCGCATACAGATCAAAAGGAAGTGAACAAGCACAGATGGCGATATTTTTTTGAAAGCAAAGAGAGGAGGAGGACATTCTGAGACTGATCGAGATGGAGAGAAGTCTGAATTCCTGATGTCTACCTTGTCTGTCTATGTGTCTATATATATATGTGATACAAATTTTGTGGGTGGTCTATTTCAAGAACTAATGCGCGGAATTTAATGAAAATTCGTATTCAGTTAGACCTTGACATAAATTGGTGCTGATGATGTTTTGGTTTAAATTTCTCAACTGGTGGTGCTGTTATGCTCCATTTTTCGTGATTTCCGTGATATATATATATATATCTCAAGAATGGACGAAAGGAATTTCATTAAACTTTAGATTGTGTTTGACATTGGCATTAATAGATTAATTTATTAGAATTGGGTATATACCGCCCAACAGATGTCGCCACTATGATCTGTTTTTCACGATTTCAGCGTTAGGTATATCTCAAGAACGAATAGATTGTCATATAATTTTTATTGCAGACGATTTGATTTATATAGAAGAAAGTTTTATGATAGCCTTGACATAGTAGTATTAATTTGTTTTCGCATAAATTGTAGTGATGTTGTGCATTTTTTAGCATATTTTTTTTTATTTAATTTGGTGTAATAAATTAAAGAGATATATTTTTAGCTAATCAGGTGTGCCAATCCAGAACTTTCTTCTATCTCTTACATGTTAATACTTCAAAATTCGCTATCACAGAATTCTGTTTTTATGTCAGCTGCTTGCGAAGCACCGGGTTACCTTCGCTGCATGAACAGCCGATGTTAAACTACGAAATATTGCACAAAAATCATTATCACAGAGTCCCCATCCGGCGGAATATCCCCAAATTTAAGTACGACCTGCTAGCCGGAGTCCAAAACCTATAAATGAAATTTGGTTTATGCATAACTTCATACACTTTCGATGATACAAAGAGGACAGACATTTTGTTTTCTGGTACATAACATGTTTTTCGGGATCTCTTTCGGTGTAAATCCTTCGAAAACCGGAAGTAAAAAAAAAATTCAATTATAATACTTTCTTCTGTTATATATAGAAGAAAGTAAAAATGTACTTTTTTTCTTTGTAGAGCTTTAAAATTATGACATTTGTTTCTTTAATTCTAAACTACGTTAATATTAATGAATATTTATCTGACTGTAATTGTATAATTCAAATATTTAATGAGTGTTTATATACGCAATTATCTAACTGTCATTAATATTGTTGTCAATCTATATTCCATGAATTTCGAACATAATCTGAAAAAAAAAAAGTAAGTGGGCTTTATGAATAATTTTAATTGTAGAATAATGTTGCTTCCGAAATATCGGCATGTTTTGTAGAAATTAAGTCTGGCGGTGAAGTACCAATTAAGTTTTTATACGGGCAGATTCGGGCTTGGGTCAAACTTTTAGCTTTTATACTGGAGCGGGCCGAGCCGAGCGCATAATTTCCGTCTCCACCGCCGATCGACGATTGGGATTTTTACGCTTTCTGATTATTTGTAAAATCAAACTCTTTTTAAGTCATTTCCGGTATTTTGGAGGATTATGAAGATATAAGAATATAATGATATAAGAAATTAATATATATTATTAGATTTTATGGAAATATTAGATTATATAGAAATTAATTAGATTATACTACTAAAATATTTATTATATTACAGTTATAAATTAATTAGATTCTATAGAAATTAATAGATATTATATAAGAAACCAAGTTCAACCAGAAATGACTTAAGAAGCGTTCGGTTTAACAACTAATCAGAAAGTCTATCGGCGGTGGAGAGGGAAATTATGCGAGCCGAGCTCGGGCTTTTATACTGGCCCGGGCCAATATGTTTTGTACGGGTCGGGCCTGGCCCATGACTGGAAATTTCGGCAAGTGTAGACCTCTAACCTAGATATCTAAGCTAGTTTTAATGTTTTTTCTAAATGCTTCTTTCAGCTAGCGTTCCATAGCTACTGAATATATGTTTCGTTAATAAGTTTCCAAACAGTCTTTACTGAATTAGAACTGATCTTTGATGTAAAGAAACAAGCAGTCTTATGCTCAGTTAGTATTTTTTTTACAGAATTTTGAAATGTGGCGATCAATCAAAGCTTAAAATTGTCTCTATGATTATATTAGCCTTAAGAAAAATGAGCCTTTATGTGACTTCTGGAAGGTATCTCCTCAAGTGCCCAGAGATACACATTGCCTCAAAAAAAATTGTATGAATATTTTGTATATTTTTTGACCAACAGCTGTATAATTCTAATAAAAATCTGGATAACCTTTTTATTCGTACTGTAATGTGATGTCGTTCTTCCCTATAGTTATACCTTTGAAGTGTTCGTTGTTTCTTTGGGCGTTTTATTATAAAGTCCAGTATCTCGATTGCATTTATAGGGGATGCTACAGGGAGAAGAGCTCGCCCAGTCTCACAGTACCCATCCCTACAACTGTCTAGTTGGCGACAACTTTCAAGTTAGCATAACCTACGATAATCTTCGCTCCCTCCCGTCTTTCACTCTCCCTAATTTACTAGCAGTGAGAGTAAAAAGAATCAAGTGACACAGCAATTGCTTATATGTGCAAAGTGATAGAGAATCGCATTCAAAATTTGATGTATTTGTTGCGAAAAGCGAGAGAAACTGGCTAAGCATATGTAATTCAGGAGAATAATTAAAAAAAAGAAAAAAGCAACATTTTATTTAAAACAGAATCAGAACAAGGAACGAAATTTCGAAGTAAATAGACGCTTTCAGTCGTGACGTCAATGATGACGTTTTGCTTGGAAACTGACTCCAAACAAACGGTTGCTATGTTGTATTTTCTATTATGTTTGTATATTATACCAATATCTTATAATTATATCTCACGGGAAAGTGTTTTAATACCTTATATGCAGTGGTAATATTTTCTACGATTTATATTTAATAAGAAATGAAACATAGCAACCGTTTGTTTGGAGTCAGTATCCAACCAAAACGTCATGACTGACGTCACACTGAAAGCGTCTATTGGGCTTCTTCCATTATAAAAAAATACGCTTAAAAAGGGTGATAAAGATTAAAAAAGTAAGGGCATTTACAAAATTTGTTTATTGTTTTTTGTTAATACTCTCAGCAACAGTAAGCCCAGTAGTGTAATGGTCAGCTTTTCTCGCTACCACGCTACAGGTCCCCAGTTCGACTGCGGACTGATCAAGGCTAACTCTGGTCTTCATCCATTCGGGGTCTATAAATTGAGTACCAGTCTTGCTTGGGGACTAAACATTGATAGTTCCGCTTTAGGGTGACAACCTGACAGGGGCATTATAACACCCCAGAGCCCATAGTAAAAAAACAGGGCTCGGTACTATAGGCCATAAGCCTTAATGAATTGTAAGTTTAGTTCTCAAAAAACAAACTCACTTTTTTCTGACACATTTACAAAATCATTGCTATTCATACACATATAAGAATACAAGATCAGTAGCAAAGGCTGTGTTTTAAGCGCCCGTAGCAATTCAAAAATTTGCTCTCGCTCCCTAGAGACTACTGTAGTTTCTTATACCATAATTTTTAATACAGCGATGTTTTGGAGTTCCTAAAAAATTTAGCGCACTGGGCAAGTTTTAAGGTACTACAAAAATCCCATTTAAAATAACTTCACCTTTTGAACATACAACTTAAAATTCCACCTAGAGACCTGCGCGGATCGGGTTGTCCCAAACCGAACCCCGAAAAAAATTCTTCGTCCTCCCGAAACCGAAATGAAAGAAAATTAATCCATATTTTAATAGAATTAAAAAATGTAGTATATGCAATTATATCTCTAATTTCAATTTTATTTTATATTAGAAATACAAACATATAGTAACTATATACTCATTAATATTAAAATACTGTAAAACATTTAAATAACGGACACCTCAGTGCTATCGAATTTATCTCTTACTCGGAGGAGTGCACAAAAATATGCAAATAATTGTATTGGGGACCGTCTTTGCTCTTCAGGAGTGATTGTATGGATATCTTACTGTACATGCTATTACTTCTGAATTTGCGGATAAACTCGACGGCTCCAAGGTGTCCGTAATTCGGAGGTTTTTCTAAATAAAAGATTTTAAAAGTATTCCCTACAAAAAGCTTTCTGCTATTTGGGACTGTCCGTTATGAAATTTTTACTGCATATAAATTTTATCGGAAAAAATATTTTAGACATTTTAAAAATTGGGTCAATCCGAACACGACATGCAAGAGTGAAAAAACCCAACCGGATAATGTAAGACAACCCGAACCCATTTCGAACCAAAAAAAGTTACCCTGACCCAAACCCCGACCCGCAGTAAACAAGTAGGAGTCAACCCGCCCCAAACCCGAACCGTATCAAAAAGTAGAAGTAAACCTGACCCGCAATTAAAAAACAATAGACCCGACCCGATTAAGATTGCGAGTCGGATATTAACCTCCAAATTTCTGATATCGCCCCCCCCCCCCGTTGAAGACTCTCTAGATCCGCCAATGGAATTACTTAGCTAGCATTAAATTAACGTTATTAAATATTTCTGCGATTTATTGAAAATTTACATTATTAATTAGGAGCTGCTGGTTCTGTTTTAATTAATATAATAGATCATAGTTTAATTTATTTAAATCAAGCTTAATGCCTGATAGACTGACTTTAAAATCCCCATAATATATAATGATAATGTTAAGGAGCATGCAGAAAGTTAAAGAAAAGAAAGGAAAGACGAGAATAACTTATCATTCTGGGGCCCCGGTCAACTACAGGTTCAGGTAGACATCAGGAATTCAGACTTCTCTCCATCTCGATCAGTCTCAGAATGTCCTCCTCCTCTCTTTGCTTTCAAAAAAATCTCGCCATCTGTGCTTGTTCACTTCCTTTTGATCTGTATGCGCGCAGGGTAAATAGATACGTAATTGTTTTGAAGAAAAACCTTAATTATGATGAGCTATTGTTAAAAATATTTTAATCTGAGTAATAGAGCATCAGATTCTTAATTGTATTTCATTATTTTCTTTATTTTGATTTATTTAAGGTTTGTAATTAAATATTGCATATGTAACCCTGCGCACACATGTTAAGAACATCTTCTATTCCCTCCTTGCTACGACGGAAGTCCGTGACGTCAATGATCACGTGGTGACGCTAAAGGGTTATTCCCTCTTTGATTGCTTTTCCATAAGGCCTCGCTCCGGTGTTCGTCGATCTTGTAAACAAGGGGGGGGGAAAGGGAAAGAGAGAGAAAAACAGAATATTCAGCACATGCAAGAAGTAAATGAATAACCATTTATATTTAATTTAACCAGCAGCCTCCATAAAAACCTTTTAAAATACCAGCAACTCCTTTCAAGTAATATAAAAAATAAAACCAAATATTTAAAAATATATCTGTGAATAATGGTGCAGTATGATCGTTCCAAAATTAAACATTTTCAAAATTAACGTTAAACAGGCTGAAGTGCGCTTTAATCAACCGATTAAAGGCCAATTCCAAAAAACATTATGTTAATAAACAACCATTCAGCCCAAATAATACAAATACAGAATTAAATCATTATTTATTTTGAACTTAGTGGACAGTGTGAATACTTTTGTTTTGGTAAAATTCTGTGCCAATTTATTTTACTCAAACAAACTTTCCCCGTAATTAAATTATTAAACTATAATTAGAAATGCATAAATAACAAATTAATTGATATTGTGGCTTAAAATAACTGTCAATTTAGCAACACAACATTTTTGATGCATCTGTACTTAATACGCAGAAGGACTTTAAGCATTTTCATGAAGATGTCAAGGCACGTGATAAATTTCATTGGCACCAAGAAGCTATAACTAATGCCAAAAACTTCTCTGATTCTGTAGTCATGAAAAAAAAAAACATAATTGAACATTTGGACTCAGCTAAAGATGAAGTAATTTAGTTGAAGATAACTAAACTTAGATCTGTTTCGAAAACCATAATATACTGTGTCACTCATGACCTTTCACTTCGGGAAAACTCTCGCAAATTGGAAATTTTAAAGATCTGCTTGCCTTCCGCGTTGATTTAGGTGACAATATTCTTGTAAACCATCTGATAACACACTCAGGAAAAACTAAATATTTCACACAGTCGATTTTATAAACATATATTTGTGTCTCTATAATATAATCCAAGAAATGATTGTAAAAGAGGTCAATGAATGTGATGCATTACCTTTGCGATGAAACGGGTGACATTAGCGGGAAAGAACGTCATAAAAAGAGAATTCATGGGTTTTGTCAAGTTGTAAAAATTAGATCCTCTTGCTGTCTACTCTCACCCCCATCTGAATTTGTCGGTCGAATTCGGCAACACCCTGTATGTATTTATAAATTGAAACTGGACAAATTTAAAAGAAAAAATGAACAAATTAAATGCATCGAAGTACGGGAAGGGTTGGGATCGGGGCCCTGGGGCTTTAAAAAAATCCTTCCGACTTCGAGCTTAATGTTCGTTATTATATATATATATCATCATCATCAACCGTTTTCAATCCACTGCTGGATGTAGGTCTCCCCCAGATTTTTCAATTGTTGCCTGTCTAATGCTTTAGTCATCCAATTAACACCAGCCACTTTTCTGATTTCGTCACTCCATCTTACTTGAGGTCGTCTTCTTGATCGTTTTACATCTCTGGGATACCACTGTAGGGTGTTTGTGCTCCATCTATTGTCTTGTCTTCTTGTAATGTGCCCAGCCCATTTCCATTTTAGCCGTTTAATTCTCTCGATGATGTCAAAAACTTTCGTCTGACTTCTTATCCACGTTATTCTCTTTCGGTCTCTTCTGGTTATGCCTAGCATACATCTTTCCATACTTCGCTGTGTTGTTTGTAATCTTTGTACCATCCGTTTTGTTAGTGTCCAAGTTTCTGCTCCATAAGTTAGTGCAGGCAAAACACATTGGTTAAACACCTTTCTTTTCAAACAAAGAGGCATGTTACTCTTCAGAATAATAAATGTTCTTCCCAAAAGCACTCCATCCATTTCTTATTCTTCTATTGATTTCATTCATGATACTGTTGTCTGATGATATTTCTTGTCCAAGGTACACATAACTTTCAACATCTTTAATCTCAGTGTTGTTGTAGACGATTTTCTTTTTTGATGCAAATGAATTGAACATCACCTTAGTCTTTTCCAAATTTATTTTTAATCCCCCATTAATGCTAGCTTCTGCCAAATCTTTTAGCATATTTTGCAATTCTTCAGGGTTATTACTGAAAATTAAAATGTCATCAGCAAACCGGAGATGGCTTAAATATTCCCCATTTATTCTAATCCCTTTGTTTTCCCAATCCAGCTTCTTGAAAATACTTTCTAAGACAGCAGTAAAAAGCTTAGGCGAAATGGTGTCTCCTTGTCTTACTCCTCTTCCAAGCTTGATCTTCGATTTTCCTTTGTCCAAATGGATGGTGGCTGTTGCTTTCTTGTAGATCTTCTTTATGATATTGATATAAGGTTTGTCTATACCAATGTCCTCCAGAGAAGTAATTACTGCAGATGTGTAGACCGAATCAAATGCTTTTTCATAATCAATAAAGGCAAGGCAGAGAGGTAAATTATATTCTTTATGTTTTCCTATAACTTCCCTTACTGTTTGAATATGATCCATTGTGCTAAATCCACTTCGAAATCCTGCTTGTTCTCTAGGTTGAGCTGAGTCCAGAGCTGATTCAAGTCTTGTCGTTAAAACTTTGGTGAAAATTTTATAAATCACTGACAGTAAGCTGATTGGACGGTAGTTTTTAATGTTTTCCTTTTCTCCTTTCTTATAAAGTAGCACCATCACAGCATTATTCCAATCTTCTGGTACATCTGATTTCTCGAGACATTTGGAAAACAGTAAGGCTAGCATTTTTTCAAATTCTTCTCCTGCTTCTTTGATAAGGTCAATTGTAATTTCATCTTCGCCAAGGCATTTACCTTTTTTCATGCCTCTAATGGCTTGTACAACTTCATCTGTCATCACTGGGATTATCTCTTCAGTTTCTGTTATGTTTACTAGTGGATCATGTAGGTTGATTTCCCTTTGATCTTCACATTTATATGGATCGTTATAGAATTTTTCGACACTGTCTACAATTTCATTATTGATTTTGGTGATTGTTCCATCTGCTCTCTTCAGTGCAAAAATACCTTTTCTTCCAACACACAGTTTGCGCTTAGCTGATTTTAAACTTTTGTTATCTTCTAGAACTTTTTTGACAGGATCACAGTTAAATTTTCTGATATCTTCTGTAACACATTTTCTTACCGTTTTACATAATTCTGCATATTCAACTCTTGATTTAGGATAGTTTTTCTTCATTTTAAATTCTCTGCGTTTCTTCATCAATCTTCTTGTTTCTTCTGTTATTTTCTTTGTTTGCTTTACTTGTGCTTCACCAGCTATCGTCCTTGCAATTTCTTGTAGAGTATTTGTTATTTTCTTGTTCAGTACTGTAACATCTTGTTCTTCTTCTAAAATTGATTGAAGTACTTGAAAACGATTTTTAAGTTCTAAATTAAATTCTTCTTTATGTTTCTGGAGATTTATAATATCGACTGATTTCTTTGAGCATTGCAAAAGCTTCATTCTTTCAACTTTAGTATTTAAAAGCAGTTTGCATCTAACTAACCTGTGATCGCTTCCTGTATTGAAATTATTGAGAACGCTGCAATCCTGAATAAGATGCTTTTTGTTTGTCAAGACGTAGTCGATTTCACTTGTTGAGCCATTTGCACTACGCCATGTCCATTTTCTTTGTGGCTTTTTCTTGAAAAATGAATTCATGATATACATCTGTTCACATTCTGCAAATTCAATCAATCTGTTTCCTCTTTCATTACGCACCCCATATTCATGATTTCCTACTGAGAACTCACCTTTCTTTTTTTCCCCAATTCTAGCATTCCAGTCTCCCATTATTAATTTTATGTAGCATTTTCCTTTTTGATGCATTGAAGCTACTTCTTCATAGAAATCCTCAATTTCTTCATCAGTATAGCTAATTGTTGGTGCATAAACTTGGGTAATTTGCAGCTTGTATCTTTTTGACACTTGTATAACTAACCTTGCAACTCTACCTGATGCACTATTATATTCTACGATGTGATTCTTCCACCTTTTATGAATCAGAAATCCTACACCACTTGTTTTTCCATCTTCTGTACCTCTGTAGTACAATACATGTCTACTGGCAAGATCAATCTTCTATTCACCTTTTCTTCTTACTTCGCATAATCCTAGGATGTCCCAGTTGATTCTTTCTAATTCTTCTTCAAGTTCCTGTAAACGACTTTCAGAAGATAAGGATCGTCCATTATACGTAGCCAAGGTCATCAACTTATGGCAGCCAAGCCGAGCCCGGTGATTCTTAGCAACCTCTGTCTTCATGTCTTTCTGATCGCTGCCGTAATCAGGAACATGCAGACTGCCGGGAATTGAGGGCCGTGATTTGTTTTGTGAATTCATGGTAAAATAAGGGGGGAGGTGGCCAAATTCCTCCACGCTGGCCAAGCGGGTTGGAGGAAGCCCATCCACGTTCGTTCCCCATGCACTAGGCAAGGGTACTAACAGGCTGCACCGATGGAAGGTGCGGATTGGACATTAAGTCTCTGCTCCCAGTCGATTCCTTTAAGTCCTGCTCTGAGGCATTTAAAGGGTCTTCTCCTAGTTAACAAGCAGAGGCTATTAAACAGCCCTGTATATATATATATATATATATATATATATATATATATATATATATAATCTTCATAAAATACTTAATAAATTTCTTAAAATAAATCTATTTACATCTCCTATTCCAATATGCTGTGATATTTCTAAATAATTACACAATTATATTACTCACTGCTTTAGAATGCACTAATTTTAAGGTTTAAACAATTACATTTCTGAAGGATATAAGGGAAAGTACACATCTATATATTTAGAGGAAAGTAGGGTAAAACGGGATACCTAACGTTTTCCTTTGTTGACAAAAAGTCTAGAATGGAGGAAAAATCGAAACACCTCACAAAAGTATTTGGGAACATCTGGGCTATCGAAAAACTCCACCTGTTGCTGTAGGAAAATTCTTCTCTACTTGGGAAAAGTCGTTTTCTAGGACCATCTGGAACAGATAGAATTTTTGTGGTAAGCTAAAACCACTACTAATCAGAAATTACGTTTAAAACATACAATAGATTTTTAAGGTCAGTAACTATTTTTTAAGGTTTTGAAGCAATTTTTAATGTTGTCATGTAATAAAAAAAGGGCATGTTTACAAACAAACAGTTTCATCAACCAATCTACCACTAGATTCTTGTCGTAGCGATCATTGCAGGAATCGTTATGGCGACGTAGGCTAATCATATCACAGACCAATCAAATCGCCCCATCTCATGTGTACAGTAGGAGTCGTAAAGAACGACCAGGTTTTTCTAGCGAACCAACAGTAATTTAACCAACAGTGACGTCAACTGCCCTTTCCTTATAGTTCAACTTTTACGCCTCGTATCCGCTTCACTCCTCATCTGTCCACTCTTTGCAGACTGATACAGTGCCTGATTTACGGCAGGCATTCGAGGCACGGGTCCAAGGCCCCTGATTTTCCGGAGGCCCCAAATGCTACTGAGGATTTTTCAATTATTGAACAAAATCTGATGAAGTTTTGTTTTAACTATTAAAAAACAGCATTAATATGGAAACATTTGTATTTTTATTTCATTTAAGAATAACTACTTCACTCACGCGAAAACACCCACTCACTAATATTAATTCTATGGGAGAATTTTTTAAAAATATTTTAAAAAGTTTTTTTTTCCATTGGATATTTGAGGTCAATCTCTACAAAGGCCGTTTATTACTTTTTCGATTTTGTTTACAGGTGTTTTTTTTATTAGGATACTTTCACTTTCAGAACCAATTTCGAAAAATCGTCAGCGAGATAGAACACTGAAGATCGATTATGAGGATGTTATAAAAACTTTTACTGCAACATCTAAAAATTGAGAAGAAAAATTGAGAAGAAAAATCATTAAATATCACAAAATTATTAAAGTCGGTAGTGGTTATCTTAATAATTACCTTAAAAATCAACCAACTTCTTTGTCCAAAATCTATGGAACTCTCGTTCATGCTTGCGCATTTTGATTTTTGTATAGCATAAACTCATATTCGTGCTTGCATTTATCACAGCTTATGGTTATTATTATTTCATCGAGTTCTTACCATTGTTACCTCTCATTCCCACACAACTATAAGTTTTAAAAGAACCTTCAAGAATGACCTTAATGATTCATTTTTGTATGATATCAAGAGAGGTTTTCTTGATTTCACAAAAATTCCTGTTACATAACAAAAATTATTTTTATGTTTACATATTTATTTGTATTTATAGCATCTATCACAGTTGTTACTCTTTTGCTTTGATCTTAATTTTATATATAGTTTACAATAAATAAAAGGTAAGACCCAATCATTTTCTACAAAAATATTTAATATTAATTTTGTCATACTTAAAGTTGAAAATTGACAACTGGTGACTTTTCTCTGCATAGGTAATAAAAAACATACTCCGATTTCCTTTACAGAAAATCCTTTGTATAATAGACAGGAAGGCTTTTCTTCTCAATTTTCCTCAAAACTAAATTTATATAAACATTTTTCATGTGACACAATCCTTTATTTCACATAAAGCTCTTTTTTCCTTTGCATGAATAAGCGTACGTTTTTTAACACATTAACTAATATAAAAACCACATACAATTCACACCAGCAGTGTAGCTAGGGGGGCGGCTTCTGCCAAGAGGTGCCAAACTGAGAGAGGTTTTTAATCAAAATTATCTTACATATTTTGACAATGAATAAGAATTGTTGACCTTTTTCCTGTATGTTTGAATGCTTTGCAGAAATTCGGTTAATGAGGATGGAATGGAGAGATCCATAAGTCCGAATCACAGATGGAGGCTCCTCACTGCCTAGCATTCAGCTTATAAAACATAGGATGCTGCCAGTTTCACATTTCTGATATCAAAAGAGCATTTCTTTATTTCTCTATTTGTTTTCATGCTGATTTTTGTGTTCTTAGCATTCTATTTTTGTGTAATTGGGGTTTCTGTGAACCAGTGCAAAATAGATTTAGCTAGATAAACTGTAACTAAAGATATTCCTTCTATATTAGAAATTATATTTTTCTGTCGAATTGACATTGAAAAAAAAAAAAAAATAATGAAATGTGGGTGACTACCTTCCAGTTTTCCCTTCTTAAAACGTATCAAAATCAAAACAGGACTTTTTAGTCTTCTGAATGGAAATGTAGAAAAATCAATATTATTCTGTTTGTTGGCCTTGTTTACTGTTAAATGGAAGTAACAGTGTTTGAATATCTGAAATCTTTAGAATAATGGGACGATTTAAATAATCTTTCACGAGCGTTATGAAGGCATGCAGCTTCGGAAAATTATTTAAATGCATATTTAGCCTTGGACAAACAAAACAAACATTCATAATGTCTGAATTATTAAATGAACATTAAAAATTGTAGAAAATTAAATATAACGATGAAGTAAAAAATAACAGCCAAATGGATCTTATGGCACAAGCTGCCAATTCTCGGCCAACTAAGCTATCCTGGACAAATCTTGTGGACACAATTTACCCAGAGAACCTTATTGATTATAATATCTGGTCTGATATCTGAATCAACACAATGGAATAAATCTCAGGTAACGGAACTCCAAGAAATGTTGGATACATAATTTCACTATATTAATTTTAACACAATTAAATTGTGTTATTAATATAGTGAGAAAATTAATTTAAAGATTGCAACCCTGAATTACCTAAAGGGAAATGGATGTATAAAAAGCTTTTTTTTTTTTACATTTTTACAATCATTGAATCATTCACCAAAATGTACTAGGGATGTCTAACTGCATTTCTAAACAAGAAGTTGATATTTTCATCATTTTTTGCAAAATAGAGTACCTAGTCCCATTGAAGAGGCAGTTTGCCTTTTACATTTGAAAGGTTGATTTTTTTTCTTCTGTTATTTGAGTGACAAACAGTGTTTTC
This sequence comes from Maratus michaelseni, assembly GCA_963931845.1. Lineage (NCBI taxonomy): Eukaryota > Metazoa > Arthropoda > Arachnida > Araneae > Salticidae > Maratus > Maratus michaelseni. The sequence continues at coordinate 260,529,901 of OZ007598.1, forward strand.
ATGAGTAATCAGTCTTCTAATGCAAATTTATTAATAATAATGAAAGTAAAAATATATATTGAAATCGCAATTTTATAAGCATTCTTATGTTTATCTTAAATTGAATGACTGCAATTCATGTAGTTCCAAAAAATTTACATTTCAATATGTTAATTTGGCATGGGCCACAATTATTGAAAATTCACAGGTTCATGAAAAGTGCAAACTGGTGATTTAAAAAATATATATAAATTAGGTATATTCTGATTTTTTTTAAACATATGCAACAGATAAAAAACATTTAAACTATCTATTCAGGATTTTTAAGCTGTTTTCCCAAGATATATATAGTCATACTTTATCTATTATTGATATATAGATTGATTTTTTTTTTGAATTATTACACTCTTTATTTTTTATTTATATTTCTATGTTTTATTGTTTAAAATATTTCATTGTTGAACTTTCACAGCCAGCTGGAATATTTTGGCAAGCTTGGTTTGGTGCATAATTAACTCCATTGGTTTTTTTAAACTCGTAACAGTTGCAATTATAAAGATTAATTTGTGATTTATCGCCTACGGCCGATTAATGAAATATAGCCCTTAAAATTATTTTATTAATTTATAATTATGTTCTTAAAATATTCAAATGCAGTGTTGTCATCAGATATACACATGCTTACATAACTCATATAATTCTAGCCTGTCACGAGGTCAGTGAAAAGTCAATTAGAAAATTCCATGTTTACATACAAGTACAAAAACCAAGTTAAGTTAAATAAAAGAGTGATAAATAAAAATGAATTCATATATTATGAATGAAATCTTTATTTATTGAGTAAAGACACAGCTATAATAGATATAATATAATTCCAAAGTTAAAGATAACACTAGTCATAGATAATTTTATAACTAAAACGTTTTATTATATCTTCAGATATATTTTCTAAAAATAGCAAAATTTTATTTTTAAAAAAATAATTCATTAAAGCCACCAGAAAAAGGGCAGACCATATACAAAACTTTTGTAGGTTTACTGTATTTGAAATCAAATTCCTTGCTCATTGTGTCCGAGATTTATTTTAAGTCAAATATGCTATTGCAACGATTAACTGCATACTTTTTATGGCTATGCCACAATTTTATAAGTTTCAGGGAACCAAATTTATGCTGCTACATTTAAACAGAAAGCTCATAAAGTTTGTAAGTAGTTTTTAGTAGTAATTATTTTATTAATTTATAATTATGTTCTTAAAATATTCAAATGCAGTGTTGTCATCAGATATACATATGCTTACATAACTCATATAATTCTAGCCTGTCATGAGGTCAGTGAAAAGTCAATGATTGACCTTCTTGAGTAAAAGAAAGCAAATGAGAAGCAAAATAACGAAATTTCATCTGAATGTACAAAGATATATACCCCTCTTTTTTTCTTTGGGCTAATCTTACGGTAATTAAAATTAGCAAATAAGGTGCACTGTTGTAAATTTTTCAGATGCAATTTTGATTGATATTATTAAATTGTTTTATGGAAATTTTATGACTTAATCAGGTAAAAATGCAATTCTTCAGACAAAATTAATGTTGTGTTAAAATATCTAAGATCTAAAAATATATTAAAATCACACTTTTCCTACAATCGTTAACTTTTTGCGATTTTTTTTTCATGCTTTCCTTACAAATCTTTTCTATAACTCTAACCAAGGCCTCCTTATAGTATCAGGCCTCACAATCAGCAAGTTTCCTTTGACCGCATGGTTGTCCTGCTACTAGTGCCATCAATCGTCAGTAATAGGCATGATCTCCAAGTAATAGGAGTATTTACGACACGAAATAACACGAAATTTTTTCACAGCTCCATTTGTTCTATGTATTTGCTTATGAACTAGCATGCTACGCCGGGCCATTTTTCTAAATGTACCTTAAATCAAATGAATTGGCATTTGTATTTTAAAGGAATATGGATCTTCACCTACGGATGCTACCCTAGTCAAAATATTCAAACGAATTATATCAATGGATTTGAGCATGTATTTTAAAGCAATAGGGACGTTCACCTGGTTTTTCCTTCAATATTTCTGTAAACGATGCGAATGACATTGCTTTATATTATATTATACATTTGACAAAATTTGGGCTAATAAGAAGCAACTCACTTAGTTGATTATTCATAGTAGAGTTTGGTAGGGAAATGAGGCTATTATGAGATTATGACAACAGGAATTAAAATGTTCTCTAGTCAACATACTGCTGAAAAAGAGAGCATTACAATGATTGCATAGATTGACCATTGAACTTAAGTAATGTTCGGGTGATTCATTTTCGTCTGTAAGTTCTTGAACCCCGTCCCTCTTTCTTGTCTCTATGTGAGGTTCTGGTAATATAAGTACAATCTCACTCTATGTTACGTTATATTTCGTAATATACGTCCTCTTCTGGCAAGTCTACTATGGTTTTTCATCTTTCGATTCCAGCAGAGTAAATACAGTCAAAAATGTAATAAATTGTTTGCACATAAAAGCCAGAGTTTAACTTTTATATTTAAAACAAAATGGTGAAACATAAAAAGTGCATTTTTAAAGCTGAATAGTTTGAATAAAATTAAAATGACGCCCTTTTCACTGTCTTTCCTTTTTTTAGAACAGTTGCATTCGTGTAACCATTAACCTGAAAAAAAAAAACCCCGATGATTAACTCTGGTAGAAGAATAAACCTCTAGTTTGCATCCAATTAAATCTTCCTAATCTTTTCAATATTCAAGTTTGACGTCAAACATTAGAAGTGCTGGAAACGATATGGTTACTAATGTACCAGGATTAGTTACAAAACGAAGTTATTTACGTGCCAAACTATATTCCATTAAATAATGCCAAATTGCTGTTAATTCAATTATAGATCTTTCATTGACAAAATTCCATACCTTAAATAAAACTGACAATGATAAAGTTAGTTATGCAAAATAATCTTTTTGGTGAATACTTAAACCGAAGATTTTCTTTGCATTTCTGTAAAGAGTATAATAACACACAGAAAAAGATTCATTTGTCACTATGTTTAGCTGCTAGGTATGTATGTAAGTCAAAAATGCTTTATAATGATCGAAAAGTTATCTAATCAGAATTTCAGGTACTCATGTTTCTTATCCAGGCTGAAATGATAAATCGACAAATATTATTTATTCCATTCGCCAACATTGGCATTAAAACGTTTTTCTGTACATTAGAAGCATCGCTTTTTTAGTAAAACTTTGCTTCATAATGAAAAAAATACATAAATTTAGCAATCGCTAATTTCAAAAGTTGTCTAATCTTCTGTAATCTGAATTGTCGTCCAGAGTAACCTTCAAACACAAACAAAACATCCAACAATATGGTAAAAATGCCAACTGGTAGGTGGCCGGAATACGGACGATTAGTCCAATATCTTTTAAAAACCTTCCTGAAAGAAGGAGAGATATCCATAAAAAACTAAAAAGAAATGACGAATCAAAAAGAGCATATAAAATTTATTTCAGTAAGCAATTTTTATAGCAAAATGTCGTCTTTTGTGATAGTAATAATGCATAATTGCACACATCTCCTTAAGAATATTTTTTAGTTCCTAACTTTTGATGCAATGAATATTTCTATAAGTGAAATCGGCGATATATTAAAAATAAATAAATAAATAAAAGAATAGACAATATTCGCTGATCTGAGTTCGAGGCTATAAAAATCATACATTTGGTGAAAACAAACCGGCATGTTTCCATAGTAAATTTTTAAATGTCTAAAAGTCAATTATTTTACAATATGTGTTTGCGTGGCGGACATTCACTAAAATTTAAATATTTGATCCCATATTTATAACAATAGCTGCTATTTATATAATTTGCATTTGAATATAAATATTTACTTCGAAAAGGATCTTGTATACACAAAAAAACACTATTATTACTAATATCGTTCAAGCTGATGTATTTTTGGCTTAAAATCACATTGTTTGGCGATAAAAGTAAAATCAAAATGGTAAATAAACAAATAACATGCAACTCATAAATGCAGTTATTTGTACAATTACATCTGCTAGTTCCTCCTGTAAGTCACATGATAGGGGAGTTATATAAAAAAAATTAACAGAAAGAAAAAAAATGTTCCTCATATTTTATCAAATTATTAGTTGCATTTTTGTTAACCTGACGCAAACGATAAATCGCCAAATATTGACTTAATTCTAATCTCATGCATTTCAAATATTTTTAAGCATTACAAACATTCCTTTGGGGTTTAAATTAAATAATTTCGCTTTATAATATTATCCCTCATTAAAACAGTTTTTTTTCTTTCTTTTAATATTGTTTTCAATTTGTGGGGGGGGGGGGGAGGAATTTAAATAAAATTAATAACAGAATTTTTATTTTATTTTTCTATGTGTTTGCATTTATTTCTGATATAGCCGTTTCAATTCTTTCGCCAATGATAAAGGTTGCCAAACCAATGACCTATGATAACCTTATCGTCCAAAATAACAGAACTTTCCATCATAATTCTATAACTAATTTATGTAGAAGTATATGTTATATACTAAAACCTTCCCTGAAAAATTATCTATCCAACAGTGCAAGTTCCATCAAATTCCATTCAGCGGAACTCGAGTTATAAAGGAACGGAACGAAATTTCCGTTTTTTTTTTTTTTTTTTTTTTTTTTTTTTATAGTAGATACTCCTTAAGGAAAAACTTTTTCATGCTGAACTTGTTTATGTAAGTTTAACTTACATAATAAATAAATTTTTATAACTACAATTTTGTGTACACATTTATATATATATATAATGAAATTTAAACATTGTAATTTACAATTTAAAACAAAATTTAAATTGATTGAAATTGTTTCAAGCTCAAAAATAAGCCTGATTTTGAATATTGTCAATTCAAGAAAAAAATATTGTTGCTATGGAAACGACTTCTTCGATATGGCAATGTACAACAAAAGCGTTTGTCACCGGCTTTTCTTTTTAAAATACATTTAAAAATTACTTATATAACTAGTGAAGCCGTTTAAATTAGAAAAAATCGCAGAATAGTGAATAAAACAATAGCAAAATTTCATTCCATCGGTAATAAATAGAAAAAAAAAGTGAATGATTATTTAATCTGATTTAAAGAATATTTTAAATTAATATTACTGCAAACGTACAGTGAGTTGAAAATATTGAACGCAAAATGCAAACGATTCTGAACAAGAGGGTATGGTATCATGAGCCCTAGAATTAACCCATTAGTATAATTTTTTTAAGCTAATGACAATTTTACGCTTTCAAATTTTATAAAAAGTCTCATAGACATTAGGAAATTTATAAAAGTATTGTTGAAAATGCAAAACTTATACAAAAAATAATAAACTTTCATCGTTTTTTAAACTTAAATTTATTAGGAAGGAAAAAAATGTTGCTAGCCAAATTGCTTCTTTTTGCGCCAAATACTTGAAAGTATTTTATTTTTTTTGCAGATTTTCTACTTTTCTACTGGGATTCTGCAGCTAAATTTCACTGTTCCTTTATTACATACATAAGTAGCTTCATTAGCATTTTTTAAAAAAAATTCTTAATATGCGCTTTAAGGAGACCTTTCTTGTAAAGACCACATTTTCAAAAAGTTAATTAGTTAAAAGGTCATGATAAATTTTAAAACTATAAAAATGACTCTTTACTTAACATTTTTGTTTTTAGAGAATAAACTATTTAATTACTGAAAATACTGTTTTTAATTTTATAAAATGCACCTTAAGAATTGTCCAAAAACAAAAGAAAAAAAAACAGAAAGCCAATTAAAAAATATTTGCTGAAGTTTTGCCACTTGGGACACATGGAAATGAAGCTCCTTGGAAATCAAAAAGAGTTCACAAACCTTGTAAATGAATCAAAAGAGTAGATTTTTTTCCCATAATCATGCTTAATTTATGAGCTTTAGCAAATGTAGTTTCTCGCAAACTTACTTTCATTGTTGTGATCATTGTTGCTACTGTCATACGTTTAAACCTACATAGTCATCTTTGCCAATGTCAAATTCTTGTCAAATTTGACGATAGCTGATTAATTTTTTGAAATCACATTCAAATTCAGTGTTGAGTAGGAATCTTCTATAATCTGGTTCCATGCATTTTAGCTTTGTGTGTTTGAGCAAAATTAACTGAATTCTTAAAAACAAGAAAGAGGGAATCTACCTTTTCCTCCCGGTACAAGCCACAAGGCCTTTTTCCATCGTCTTTAGGAAAAATAATGTGGTTATTATTTTATTCAGGGAAGCGAGACAAAGAATTTTTTCCTACCCCGGGCACCAAAAACATAGCTATGCCACTGATTCACGCTGGATTTTTTTTTCAGTGTGCAACATGAATTGTATTTGCTTAGCGCCAGGCAGCTTGTTCTATAGGTATGTTTCATTCTGAAAAGTTGAATTAGTAAACAATAGGAAATAAAAATTACTTGGGGGAAAAAATGGATTTTAATAAGTAAAATTTCTGGTCAAACAGGCATCTGATATGGAAGTCTTGAAATTACAATATAAAAGGAATCAGGGTTTTATTTTAATATTACAGTAGTCATAGTGTTAAAGTATCGTCTTTGGAAAATTGTTTACAGTATATTACAGATATGACAGGCTTTGCCTTTACATTAGTTGAACATTGTCTCTATAAGGGACAGTTTAAAAAAATTCTGAAGCATGTACTTCACCAAGGAATGTTTTTCATTTGTGAGAACATGCTAATGTGTTTTAAAGCTACTGTTTTGAGTAAATCCTTTAGAATATATTTCGCAGATGAATGGTTTTTCATTTGTGCAAACATGCAATTGATGACGTACAATAACACATGGGCTGATAAGTTCCCGGTCTAATAAAGAAAACACAACTTTTTAACAAAGCTTTATGACTTTATAACTTTAATAAATAACATAACTTTAATAATAAATAATAATAATTTTAAAAATAATTTAATAATAATAATTTTATAATAATAATTTAATAATAATAATTTAATAATAAATAACATAATTTTATAACGAAAAAGCTCCAAACAGTGCTCAGAACTCGTTGTTGTTTTTGGTCAAAAGTCAACACGCGCGGCAGCCACTTTGACAACAGCTTTTTCATAGACAAATGTTCATTCAAAATAAAACCTACACGTTCCTTGGATATCTTCAGAGTCTGAGCTATGTTCTGCAACTTCACTTTATGGTTCCCCAAAACGATTTTGTGGACTTTTTTTATGTTTTCCGGAGTAACCACCTCTTTTGCGTGGTGCATCACTGGTGTCCGTACGACCACGTTTAAATTCAGCAAACCAGTCATTAATGGTTGATTTACCTGGTGCAGTGTCCGGATAACGCTTATCTAGCCAAGCTTTTGTTTGAACGGTATTTTTTTTCCATCAAATAACATTTCTTGAAATTCTTGTTATCCATTTTTTTGTTTATCAACAAAGTTGTTCAACTAAAACCACTCTAACATTTTATCCACACAGCGAATCGTCATGGCATTTTTTCTACTACCTTTTAAAGGTTAGTATTTACTAAAAAAAACATCGGTTCGGCGATTGCAACGCCATCTGTGTGCCAGACTGGGAACTTATCAGCCCATGTGTTATCTCTTTAGATAACCACTTAAAGTGAAAATCCGTCAAAGCATACACCACAAATGTGAGGTCTTGTAATTTGAATGGCAAACATAATGTCCAGTTAGATTACTATTTTGTGAAAATCTTTTGAAACATATTTTACAAAAAAAGGTCATTTCTTGGTATGGAGAAGCAAGTGTTAGTTCAGACTACCACTTGCTGAAAATCCTTTGTAACAGATTTCATAAACATTAGGTCGTTCATTTAAATGGAGGGGCAAATGTGCATTTAGAACAGCCTTCCTTAAAATCCTTTCGAACATATTTCTCAAACAAAAGGTTTTTTCTTTGTATAAGAATGCAACTGTTTTTTTTAGAGGAGACATGTGTGAAAATCTTGAGGAACCTATTTAACAGATGAAAGGGTTTTCATTTGTTTGGATATGCCTGTGGTCTTTCTGGTGAGTACTTCATGAAAATCTTTTTTAACATATTTCACAAACAAAAGGTTTTTCCTTTGAATGGATGAGCAAATGTCCACTTAGAATATCCCTATAATATGAAAGGGATCAGGCTTTTCTTTAACATCACAGTGGTCAAAGTTTTAAAGTATCACCTTGGGAAATTTTTTTACAGTATATTTGTGATATGAAAGTCTTTTTATTTACAAAAATTGAATGTTTTCTCTTTAATAGGTGAATGGTTTTTCATATCTGCGAACATGCAAATGAGACTTTATATGACCACTTTAAATGGAAATCTATCAAAGAATGCATGACAAATGGGAGGTCTATTAATTTGTATAGGAAAGATATTGTCTGCTTAGATTACAACTTTGTGAAAATACTTTGAAACATTTCACAAATAAAAGTTTTTTCCTATGTATGGGTAAGCAAGTGTCGTTGAAGACTACTTCTTCGTGAAAATCCCTTGGTACATATTTCACATACGAATGGCTTTTCTTTTGTATGGGTAAGCAAGTGTCGTTGAAGAGTACTCATTTGAGAAAATCCTTTGAAACATATTTCACAAACAAAAGGTCTTTTCTTTGTATGGGTAAGCAAATGTTGTTCAAGAGTACTAGTTTGTGAAAATCCTTTAGAACATATTTTACAAACGAATGGTGTTTCTTTTGCATGGATACGCAGATGTTGTTTCAGACTACTAGGTGTTGAAAATCCCTTGTAACATATTTCACAAACATTAGGTCTCTCATTTGAATGGATGAGCATATGTGTATTCAGAATCTCCCTCCGTGAAAATTCTTTGAAACATATTTCACAAACAAAAGGTTTTTCCTTTGTATGGATACACAAGTGTATTTTCAGATGAGTACTTCGTGAAAATCCTTTGGAACATATTTCACAAATGAAAGGTCTTACATCTGTATGGATATGCAAGTGTCTTTTTAGATTGCACTTGTGTGAAAATCCTTTGGAACATATTTCACAAACGAAAGGTTTTTCGTTTGTATGAGTACGCCTGTGGTCTTTGAGATTATTTCTTTCTAAAAATCCTTTGGAACATATTTCACAAACAAAAGGTTTTTCCTCTGTATGGGTATACCTGTGGTTTTTAAGAAGAGTACTTCGTGAAAATCCTTTGGAACATATTTCACAAACAAAAGGTTTTTCCCCTGAATGGATGAGCAAATGCTCATTTAGAATATCCCTTCGTGAAAATCCCTTAGTGCATATTTCGCAAACAAATGGTTTTTCCTTTGTATGGGTAAGCAAGTGTTGTTTCATATGACAACTTTGTGAAAATCCTTTAAAACATATTTCACAAACAAATGGTTTTTCCTTCGTATGGATTCGCAAGTGTCCTTTCAGATTATCAATACGTGAAAATTCTTTTGAACATATTCCACAAACAAAAGGTTTTTCCTTTGTATGGACCTGCAAGTGGGTTTTCAGACTACTACGTGCTGAAAATCCTCTGGAACAAATTTCACAAACAAAAGGTTTTTCCTTTGTATGGGAGAGCAAATGTCGTTTCAGATTACTACTTTGTGAGAATACTTTAGAACATATTTCACAAACAAAAGGTTTTTCCTTTGTATGGATACACAAGTGATAGATATCCATGTGATTTTTGGAAGATCACACTATGAAAATTCTTTTGAATATAGTTCACAGGTTTTTTTCAGTTGCTTGAGAGTGAATCTGGGGCACTGACATTTTGCTGGATTACATACTTTAAAAATAAGTATGTGAGCCCTCCACGTTTAATCTAAAATATGATAAAAAATTAAGTAAGCATTTTTTTATCTCCGGATTAAATATACATTAATTTTCAATTTTCAAAATTTTATTAACTTAAATTGCCACAAAATGAAAGGAATAGATATTTATAGAAATTACTACTTTATATATTAATCTTTAAGAACATTTAAGGTTTGCACTATCAGAAAAACGCCAGCAGCATCTTCTGTAAACCAACTCTTGTTAAAGCCTAAATATAAACTTTTAATTATACCCTTGCTTAATTTAAAGTCAAGTAATAAACATCAAATATCACCAAATACTATAAAAAATGTGGTGAGAATTTGTAGCAGTACAAATTTGAATAAAAAACATTGAAAACAACAAAAAGGAATTGAGTCATTCAAAGAAATTATTGGAATTTAGTGAACAATTATGACAGCTTTCACTGATGTGCATAGGTATTTTCATCAGTGTTTTGCTCATACAATTAGAGCAAGCAGGAGACATAGTCTGGATGCCAGTGGTGACATTCTTTAGTAAAAATAATGAAAGAGAGCATAAATCTATTATGAATTTCAAGTTTAAACACCAGTTTAACACTGAAGTTATTTTGCGGATTGGGTAAATAAGATGCATGTTTTATTCACATGGTTATTCTGAAATATGCAGCTATTTTTTACATAGTTGAATATACAATGTATCATTCTTGTTCTTAAAGGTTAAACAAATAATTTACAGGGTTTTGTTTTAGGGCTTCATTCATCTAAAGAAACCCTATTTGTCTAACTCCTCTGTCTGCCACAGAGTTTATTCTCAAACACTGTATAAGTTAGACTTGAAATTTTGCATACTTATAGCTGAATACCTGCAATCACAGACAAATCATAAAATTTTGAAAAAGTCTTTTATTATTTTAATTAAATGAATCTTGTAAATGTCATTCAACTATTTCTGCAACTAAGATTATAAAAGATAACCTTAATTTTACCCTTTTTCATGTAGGCTAGGTAGCTCAGTGGTAGCCATCTGCCTGTTGTTCAGAATATTCCTAGTTCAAAGATGAGTGCCCGAGTTTGAAATTTTTCTACGTAATAGATTTTTTTATTTAATAGATTCGATTTTACACAATTTTTGTAATTTTTTTTTGCCATTTTAAGGTGAAAAGTTGTTGAAAAATATTTTATAATTTTTTTTTATTAAAAAGTTTTTTTTTAATGGAGAAATTTTAAATTTTGTTTAAATATTTGCTAAATTTTTCAACTTTTGGAAATTTTAAAATTTGTTTAAACAATTTGTTTTGTTTTGAAAAAATTCACAATTTTAAATTTTGCTTGAACATTAACTAAATTCTTGAGAAATTTCAGTATTTTAAATTTTGTTTGAACAATTCTATGAAATTTGTTTGAACAATTTTTAGAAATTTTAAATTTCATTTAAACTTCCAATAATTTTTAAGATTTCAAAATTTTAAAATTTTTGAATTTTATTTAAATATTTTTTTATAAACAGGTTATTTTAAAATATTAAGTTTCTTCCATAAATCATTAATTCTTGTTAATGATTAGAGTAGCTTTTTCACTTTTAATTTATTAAACTTCCTTCTATTAAGGTAAATTTTATTTTATCGTTCAAAATTTAAATTATATAATGTAATGTTTTGGATGAGTTTTCACTCTGCTAATTTCCACACTAGAAAAGTTTAACACTGAGCTGTCATTGTCTGATATTGAGTAAAATTTTGATATTGAATATTTTAGCAATTCTAGTAGTAGTACAATAAAAACTAAAAAGGTTCATAAAGAAAATTTTACATTTTACTTTTCATTCTCTTTTCTATTATAATAGTTTCAGCATTACATGTATTAAGATTTTTTTTACCATAGTGGCGAAGATGACCGGGAGCCCAGCATTGCGAGATGTTCTTTGACACGATGGGAGCAAATTGAGTATAGACAAATCGCCCTCTCATCATGGTGCACCAATGCTAGAAGGGCTTCTGTCATGGGTGCAAGTTTAAAATTTGGCCAAGACTGAAAATATTTTTGAACCCTCCTCCGCATCCCCCGCCCCCACTGAATGAGTACATACTTACGCACCAATGCACCACTTAGACAAAAACCAACACGTTAAATATTACATGCAGTAAAATTCAATTATGTTGAAATTGAATATAAAAAAATAAGTGCATATGCATGTAAAACATTCATATTCATGTACGTATTCATATTCATGTATGTATTCATATTCATGTATGTATTCATATTCATGTAACAGTATATGAAAAGTTTAATTCATACAGGCTACAGCTAAAAACAATCAAGTAGACATGCTATGACACATAAAAGTGCGAAGATACTCAAGAATGTGCATAGGCACACTTATATAGAATGTTTTTGTAATTTTAAAAATATCTTCCCATAAATGACATAAATGACACGCAGGTCAGCTAAATCACGTGATTTAGCTGACCTGCGTGAAAGGATAACACGTGCTATCAATAACATAGACAGTACCATGTTGAGTAGAGTATGGCAGGAACTGGACTATCGCATGGATGTATGCCGTGTGACCAAGGGTTCACACATAGAACACCTGTAATGTATGTAAGTAAAACTTGAATAGTTTCGGAATAATTTCATATGTTTCTTTTTTTCATATTCGTCTTCGTTTTTTTACTATAACGTTTCGAAACCCCAGAGGGAATTATGAATGACCCTGTTTATATATTTTAAGCTAGATTGTTAAACAACATTTTGCACGAATTCTAAGAAATCTAAAAACAGATTTTATTTTCTGCCCTCGGAGATTTTCCGTCCCGCTTCCTTCCTCGGGAATTTTGAAAAGATGGAAAAAATGCACCCATGGCTTCTGTAAAAGCTCGAGATGCTGGATGTGCGTGCATGTGGGACAGGTTTGGGCCACCCCCCTTAAGCACTGGTGTTCAGCGGCGAGGGGATTAGGCCTATAATGAGGATTACAGACTCTGCTAGGTGGCAGAGAGAGCCCCATAGACTAATCCCAGTTGCCGGCATGAACTACATCCATGTTGGGATGGTCACTCTGGGCAACAGAGTAATGAACAGCAATATGACCATTTCAACAATTTATTCGTGATGATGACGGAGGTGAGATCGAACTCTGAAAAGCAAGGAGCATGGTGACTCTCTTGTGACATCTCATCAGTACATGAGGCGGCATGCAGTGACTTTCGGTTACTGGCAGGCGGCAGAGTGTATATACCGGTGTAGGCATAAACGCATGTTCTACATCCACTGCATCTTCCTCTGCAGCTGGAGTAGTTGTGTGGGAAGTGCCCGTTTGTACCAAGCATGACTCATGTCTGTGAAGGACTCTCGGGTCTGTATTCTTCATCTTGTATTACATCCTTGAGAGGGGACATGGACCTCTTTCGGACTGTCTGATTATGAGAAACTGGACTGGTGGCTTGCTGACTAATGTGGCGGTGATCAGACCAAAACTCCAACCAATTCAGCATGTCTAAGAAATAATTTCCAAGCTACTAACCTCAATCAGGACCACCTCTTTGGTGCTTTGGAAGGCAGTTTCTGTATACTTCGGAGTCTGACAGTAGCATCTAATATAACCTTCCTTTTACTAACACATTTTAGTATGTTTTATACGTGTTTCTGCATGGCCTTCTATGGAGTTGACTGCCGTCGCTGTTCTACCAGCGGCATAAGTTTGGAGAGAAAGCTGTCGAGGGTCACACAGGAAGAACCTTACCTAGAACCACAGTGAGGCAAAATCACGAAAAGCTGGTCAAAATATGAAAATGTTACTCAAATTGGACGAAAGTTTGTACACAGGTGTTTTTCAGGACTCTGATTACGATTCCGTAGTTACAATTTAAAAAAAAAACAAAATGGGAAATCCAATATGGCGGACTAAAAATTTAAATGTTTTGAAAGCTATTCAATTTGTATGAAATTGCGTATACAGTTGCTTTGAAGAATGCTAAAAACGATTCAAAATTTAAAACTAAAAGCAAAAATGGCGACTTAGTATAGATACCGAAAGCATGCAGTAGAAAATTGTTAATAACATTTTTACATTGTTTAAAGAATAATTTTCTCATTTACAAATCTCTTCTTATGTAGAAATAGTATTAATTATAAACATTCCCTCATAACAACGTTTTGTGATTTTCATGTCCCTGAAAATCGGTTAAAATTGGAAACTTTTTTAATTATACCCAACCACTGGCAGAAATCTGATAAAACTCAAAATTCTTATTTTTTAAAAATATCATTGTACAACTGCGGCAGAAAGACATGAACACTTTTTTCTGGTAATTCTGGAAAAGAACGTCAAATAAAAAGCAAGGATAGATAAGGGATTGCCCACGGTTTCTTTACATTAATAATATCAACCATGCAAAGGCTTAAGAATCAAATGGAATATTTCTCTTTATACTCTTATCAATAACAACTCATTCCCGTTTAAAACTGATTTTCAAAGGGTTGTAAAACATTTTAAGAAACTTAGACTACAACCTTGTTTTTCAAATAGCAAGTTTTTTTTTTAATTTTTCAATTTGTAAATAAATAAAATTCTTACTTTGAGCCCGAGCCCTACAAAGAGAAACACACTTTAATTAAACCCTCTTTTCTTTTTACAAAACTCTTGTTTAGAATATAATTATACATGTCAATAAAACAAAAACGCTGCCATTTTCGAAAATATAACTTTGCACAAAGAGCTACTGGCACTCAGCTTTGTAAGAAGACCACAGCAACTCTGACCTTAAAATTATCTTCTAACACATAATGGGAAGAAACTTATTGAATTTCAGTAACCTCGATTACTGGAACTATTTTTTTCGGACTCGAAATATTTGATCTGATAAAAGATATATAAATTTTTTCGAAATTGTTTATTTTAAGGAGTGAATATAAAAGACATAATAAAGACATATAACAGACCAATCGGTCTCTTTTACAATTTCAGAATTTTTGAAGCGACTAATAAATTTCGTTTGGGGCCACCGTAATACTTACCTATGATAGATATGCATAATATAAAATATGAAAATAAAACATGTGTAAACTACTTATAAAATGTATTACAATTCGAATAAAATCATGGCTTGATGACGTCATAAACTTTAAAGGCTCTATTATTGAATTGCGTAAAAGAAACATCCTTATAACTCCAAAAATGATAATCATATTAACTAAGAGTTTACTGCGTCGGATTAAGCGCCTCATTTCCAATTGAAATATATATCTTTGGAGAATTGAAATTTGAATGAAATACAGGGTCATGAAAAATCGAAGAGTGTGTGAAATAGGATTACAAATACCTCGGCAACTAATAATCTGATCGACTTCATTCTATATGCAAAATTTATGTTTTTTAATTGTCTTTTATATTCACTCCTTAAAATAAACAATTTCAAGAAATTTTATATACCTTTTATCAGAACGAATATTTCGAGAGTCCGAAAAAAAATAGTTCCGGTAATCGAGGTTACTGAAATTCAATAAGTTTCTTCCCATTATTACATACTAAATACATACCCAATTTCAAGTCTCTATCTCAATTTGTTCAGGAGATAGAGCGTTTACAGGCACACAGACGAACGGCAATTTTTTTTCTAAAAATATGTTTTTCGGAATCTCCAGTGTCTAAAACATGTAAATCGGTCAAAAAATGTTTTTTGATTTTTAAAACGATTACAAGACTTACCCTATACTATACGTATGATGAGTAAGTAAGCAGTGACATTTCTACTTGTTGTTGCAAAAATCTACACGAAATGTAAAATGACAGTTTTTGGTAGCTGTTTTTTTCATTATTCGTTAGATAATAGTTCAGGACATTAACTCCTTGAATTTTGTCGCGGAACACAGTGGAACTTATAAACTTTCTGATGTTTGAAAACAAAACAATAATATAAAAAAAATATTTTAATCAAAAATAATCATGAGACTATTAATTTTTATGCGCTTAATATAATTTTTCTAATGCATGCTAATAATTTACACACCCATCATCGTGTGAATCCATTTTACAGAATTAAAATTGGATGATATGGAAAAACGTAGCACGTGTTTAGAGGAACAGCATTCTGACCTTCCAAACATTATTCTAGCCAACTGTATAATCAAAATTTCCGAAATAGTAACTTTATTTTTAGACTTTTGACCAGCTTTTCGTGATTTTGCCCCACTGTGGGATGTCTATGCATTTAGGGATGCTTTTCCTCGTCACCCCGGGCTAGTGAAAGCTCTTCCTCCTCCATTGCCAATGAAGAGTCCAGTAATTTATTTTGTAGGAGTTCTATGGTCGAAAGCAGTGATAAATTAAGGGTCGTTGGGGAAGCTCGGTATAGGGACTAAGACCTGGTTTCTGGCTCTGAAGCTGTCATGGGACTGTGGTCAACGGCCGTATTCTCCCCTCATGCGGAATCGGAATATCGTACTGAATTCGATGATTCCAGGTGTTATTTCGAAGATCGCGATTCTCCCCTCAAAATCCGGAATTCAGGCATTTCGGAAATGTGGAATATCCTTTACTTTCTTTCGGCTGCTCAGAGGCAGCCGGAATATCGTTTTGGAAGGTGGAATCTCTGTTTGCTAATAATGGTGGACGTAAGCAGTTATTGTTGATGTTTTTTGTGTAACATTTGTAGAGTTCATTTCTTATTTTATATGTTTTTTTTTTAATTAATTCCTCTTGGATAATTAAAATGTGAATATTTTTATTTTCCGTTCTTTTCAAATTGGTAAGTAATAAATATTATTATCTCCTGAAGTAAAATATTATTATATATTGTAATAAGTTCAAAATTTTTCTATGACAGATTCTGTCTCCTTTTCACTCCGTATATTTGTTTGTTTAGAGACATGTATTAAAAGTATCTCTATTTTTTAGAATCTAAATATTGATATGCCCCCCGAATTGTTTACAAGATTGGTAATATTTGATTGGATCTGTTTAAAATACGCATCTTTTAGATATTTTGAAGATTTTTTTTAAACTAAATTTCATATTTCTGAATAACCTTTGTACATAACTAAAAAACCTGTGCTGTACATATCTATACATATTTGTGTGATATTTTATATGCTTGTGTGTATTAGAACTTTTTAAAACCTATTATTGTAATGTAATCTAATAAAGTTAAATAATTGCCTTATGTTTTCACATTTCACTGCTTAATAAGTCTTGTATCCTACATTATCACATGCAAATTTTCGTGTGATATTTTAAAAATGAATTTAAATGCTACAGTAGCAGTAGCATTGCCCCATTTAAAGTGTATTTGTTTAAAAAATATATGATCCAATCTCTGGAATTATTTATAAAATTAATAGCAAGTGTCAATTAAAGAGGGGTGAAAATTTGATTTTTTACATTGAATTAAAATATCCACATGATATGGCAGCTTTGTGAATTTTAATCTAAAAATATTATACAGCCTTGCAAAAAGAATTCTGCATTTATCAGTATACTATCAAAATAACTTTTGGCTAGTATACATGTTGCTATGATTTAAAAAATATATATTTGGCTATTTTTTTTAAGTGATAACTAAAATTTGAAATTTTTTGTCAGTACTATTTTCATATTTTTAAGAACTATATTTCTCTTTCAAAGTAAAATGAGTTTAACTTCATGAATAGATGTCTTAATGTCAATGTTTATTGCAATTTTATTTTTCAAATATTTATTTGTTAAATACTAATTGCTAATAAATCAGAAATTGGTTCAAATTTGTCATAAAATATTTAATTGACCACTGGTGCCAATTTTATCACTCTCATAATTTTTTGGAGATTTGTTATTTTCTTGAGATGTAACCAGTACAGTTACCTGTTCAACATATAAAATAACTAACCCTAATCAAATATGTTGCCCCCCCCTTTTTTTTTGCGGGGGGGGGGGGGCAAAATTACTTTTATATGCACTACATAATATAAAAATAATGCCATTTTATTGAAGGCTTTTAATTGCAGAAGGACATTCTACTATATTTTTTCAATTTAAATTAATCTTCATTGACTTACTCATACTGGCTAAACATACTTATTTTATTTTATATTTAACTTAGTCTTTATTTATTTCTTATATTAAAAAAAAAAAAAAAAAAAAAAAAAAAAAAAAAAAAAAAATCGCTAAATAAACAGTTGCAATGTTATAAATAATTATGCTATTTTGATTCTAAATTCAAAATCTTGAGTTTCTTTATTTCTAACTATGTACTTGAAAACAGCCTGTGTATGGGCTGAAAAATACTTGCTGCCTTTTCTGAAAACAACTTTCACAGTTCTCAACTTGCATCAATACAATATGCAGACATATAATATAATATCCAAGTGGAATAAGCTCAGTCGCTTATTTGTTTATATTTTCAAATTTTTATGTTCATGTTGCACGTTAACGAATACAGGTAGAAAATAACATAATTATTAAAAAATCACATGTTATTGTTGTATAATAATTTCTTCAAATAAGACTTTTTTTTTTTTTTTTTTTTTTTAAGCAAATCTTTGGTAGTGCAGTTAATCTTTTTATCATTTTACAATAGTAATTTAGCATTTATTGGAATCTTGTGTTTTTTAAAAAGCAGAAAAAGATTTTTTAGATGTTGAAACCCTAGTATAACAGTTGTGTGTAATATTTGTTAGCTCAAATATAATTTGTAAGTTGCATTTTCAATTTTTTGTCCACTGTGAAGTATACGTGCATGAGTATCAGATCCAACAGCAAGGCTTACGAGTTAAATATCACACCCCCAAGCCCAAACTTTACCTAATGTGAATACTACACAAATATAAAATTTTTCTTTTGAATGATTTGTAAAAACTTATTGGAGTCAGCAGTCTTTGGTTTGGCAAAAACAAAGTTCATAATTATTAATAAAAACTTCCAGTTGGTGAATTTCACTTGTATAAAAAAAAATCATGCTGGCAAATGAGACCCAATGAAAATAAGGATAAGTTTAAAGTCCCTATAATAATAAATATTTTTTGAACATTGAAAGGAAACTTATTTATCTTAAAAGTTTATTTTCTTTTACTTCATTTTATCTATTTAATGTATTTCAGAGTTAAAAAAGTTTTATTTAAATTCTGATTTAGATGTGTTTATCTTCCAAGATATAGATTTATCTTACAGCATAAGTCATCTGTTTAAATGTATTTATCTAATAAAATAAAAATTTTGATTTTTTTTTTCAAAAGCATATATTTATTATTACTGTTTTTTTAAAACTTCCATTATCAAAAATTATAGAATGCTCTCTGTGGAAGATTCTTCGATTTAAGTGTATATTTATAAATTTTTAGGCAAATACTGATATATATTGATAAAGTGATCAAAAGTCTTATGATAGAAGTAGGGAAACTGCCGTAGACCCTAGTTTTCTCATAGTTTGTTGTGTAAAATGCTGTTTTGAGAGAATATTTAGCGAATAATGTTCTTTAAAAAAAAAAAAACTAGTTTCTAGGGTGCATCGATTTTATTTCTGATATTACTTCTAGAAACAAATACAATATCATTCCATAAACAGTTCAGAAGGAGATTAGTAGATCTGGTGGATCCTGTGGTGCCTGAATCCTGAATAGATGTTTGATTGCTCTCAGAAGATCACAAGTGTGTAGTTTTATTGTATAATAAGTGACTATCATTAGTGATCTTTTGCAAGCAAGTAGAATTTGATGCCTTTGGACTAAATGCTACTTTTGGAAGGATTGTTGATACATCTTTGCCTCAAAGAAGTACAACTTTTAAATCTGCAATATGATACGAGTCCCACTGCTATGCCAAAAGAGAGGACAGTGAAATAAGTTTAATGAAGTAGCATCAAAAATAATATTGTTGCTCCCTACAAACTAGTTTTTTTTATTACATTATACTTGCTAAATTAGGTTTTCTAAAAAATAGCATGTTACACTACAAACTCTGAGAACACAACAAAAAAAGTAATTACAAAAATTATTTAACATATTTTTAAATGACTATCATGCAATAATGGACAACATTCTTTCTTTTCGTTCGAGGCTATAAAAAGCTAACTGTTTGGGAAAACATTGAAAAATTGTTCCATTTGAAAACATGCTCTTGAATAATACTTATTTTTTATTCTGCTACTGAAATGATAGCAATGTATGCAATAGATCTGTATAATATAAAAAAAATAAATAAAATTTCAAATGTTCAAATTGAGGTATGTTTATAAATTATGTAAATTAAAACTTATTTACTAAAATATATTCTTATAATCACAATTTCTATATTAGTTTTTAATATTTAGAAAAATTTTCATATAATTTTTGCAAAACATGCTTTTATGAAATTTTTCATTATTTAATAACTAAATAATGAAAGAATATGCGTTTGTTTTCATTAATTTGGTTTTTGAGCTTATAAGCATAGCAGAAAATAATCTGATTAAGAGAAATAGTAAAAAATCCTTTGTTAATTCAAATTGTTCATTCTTATAATTATATTTACTCTAAAGGTATGTAAGAATAATTAATAGGTATAGTTAATTTGTTATTTGTTTGTTTAACTAATGAAATGACTTATTGCAATTTTTATTATTCTATAATTAGTAACTATAATGTTGTTAATTAATTATAAAAATATAAATTATGCTTCTTAATCAGTGATAAAAATTGGAAAATGAAAGGTAGGTGTCAAATATTCATTTTTAGCATTATATACTCCTTTACAGAAAAGCACAAATATTTTGCTTTTGTTTAAAATTGAAGTTCTTAATCTACCAGATTAAAATTATTTTAAGCAACTGTAAAGCTGATATAAAGCATTTTTAAGTATTACTGTATTTATAATTGAAAAATGCACTTAATCATGTAAAACAAAATTAAAACTGGATAACTTCCTACCAAGTCAGTAACAAAATTTTATCCCTTAACTGATGACACCTAAGAATTTAGTAAAAAGGAAAAAAAAACTTATAATTTCATTACAGTCGAATCTTGTTGATATGAAATCAAAAGGACCACTTTTTGTGTGTGTGTGTGTGTGTGTGTTAATCATTAAAATAATAGTACCATCTTATCCGTTGGTATTTATTAGTAATAAGTGATTTAATGTCAACAACAATGTTCGACTTTGTACATAGATTGTATATGCATGTGTGTGCAAAGCTGGGCATCCATTCACAAAATTGGTGTCATCTGCTTTTGCAAATTCTTTACACATGGTGCATGTCATCAAATTTTGTTCTTGTGTAAACAAGGGATTTTCTTTTTTTCCTTTCATAAATGTGTTGGAATATAATGGAAAAGTACCCAAAATACTATCTTTGAATCACTGAACCAAGACAGATCATTTAATTGACATGTTACAGGTATTCTGAAAAATTAAGATGTAATAGTTTGCCACTTTGTACATTAAAGAAAAGTCAAAGGAATATATACCTACAGAAATAAAAGTTGATTAACATTACAAAAAAAAAAAAAAAAAAAAAAAATGTCTTTATATAAATTAGATTGAATTATGTTTTTGGTTTCTCATTTATGATAATTATAAGTATGTGCAGAACTTATTTTAATGAAATATCTTTATCACAAAAATATTATTTATTATGAAATTTTAGCAATCATAGCCATCGTCAATGAATGTGTTATTTAATAATTCAACAAGTAAACAAGTAAAAAAAAAAAAAAAATACTTTGTGTGTGATTTTATTGGTTTAAAGAAAAGAAGAATTATAAATTAAATGAAAACAATTAAGAAAAAAAATCAAAATTACAGAAAATTCAACATTTCATTTTCTAACAGCATTTGTATTATAGAAATAGATTTAAATCTTAGCTCGAGTTTTTCAACTCTGAATGATAAAAATTTTAAATTATCATTGTTGTTTTGAGTTTATCAGAACTTACGATATATAGCTAATTTAATCCTTAAACCTTGATCTGAAACAAAAAAACGGGGGGGGGGGGGGGGGGGAATCTCTGATCAGTTGAAAATTTTTTTTCTTTATGAATTCTAACACTGAAGATTTAAGAAATGCCCTAATGTTGATATGTATTATTTGATGGCATTCTAATATTGTTCAATATCATTATTGTTTTAAATTATTAGGAGATTTAAGATATTTTAAGTAAGAGAAAAAATGTACAGCTCAAGCAACACTTTCAAATCTTATATTTACTATTTAAGAATACACAATTTTACTTTTAAAATTTTACCAAGTTACAAAATTGCAGTTATTAATAATACTTTACTAAAATATTAATTACTGATATACAATAATAGTGATATTTTAAACATTGCTGTAATGTTGTAATACGTGTGACATATAATGTGAAATTTTAGATATCAATGTAGTATCTGAGGTTTTTGACAACATGGTTCACACCATGGTATAAACCGTCAAAATTGCATTAACAAGAATAAAAGGTGGAATGACTATTTGAAAAACTATACTTTAAAAAAAATGAAGAATACATGTAAACTAGAATAGGAACAATTTTAATATAACACAAAATGTACTTAATACTAGAATGCTAGCATTATCTGCATCTGCGTGTTATTTCAATAAGAAGTGTACATCAAAATGACATACACAAATATTCTAAGGCTACGTACAAAAGTATGTCAATAGTACAGTAGAGTACGCAGGATTCTTTTTTTTTTTTTATAGGGTTGGAGGAGGGGGGGGGGTTACTGAGCTTGGGTAATATGTGGGGTTGTGAAAATGGCTTAAATTGTGAGTCCCCCTGCAGTAGCATAATTAGCAAGAAGTTTTAAAATGGCAAGATAAAATAATGATTTAGCTAAATAGTATTAACATAAATCCACAAACTTGTATAATAAATATATAAGTAGCTATTTTTAACTGATGCATTTGTAAAGTAAATAATATAGCTAGTGAGTAAATTGACACTAATAATATATATATATATATATATATATATATATATATATATACTATCAGTATAAATTTATTCTTTAGATAAATTATAAAATAGAAAAATAAATTAAACTTATGTAAAGATTCAAAAACTGCATTGAGAAATTCACTTTATTTAATATAATTTATTATTTATTTGTAATATGTTCTCCATAAATCGTGAAATATACTGGTTTAAATTTTGGATCCAATATCATGAATTATTTGTTGATCGTAGTACAAAATTAATAAAAATGATAACAAATGAAATGAATATATAATAATTATGCCTTTAAAACTCAGATATAAACAGTTCAATAATAAGAAATTAGATTAGGTGTTAGATTAATCATCCGATTTAAATATTTCATATTTAACGTAAGAATAAATACACCAAGAAAAAAAAAACGGACATTCCCCCCTCCCCCTTTTAATCTTTTTCAGAAATATCCCCTGCAGTATTGAAAAACATTTTATTTTCCTTTAGGTATTCATTCCTTTACTCAAATTTATTAAATAAATGTTATTTTGATTAAATCATAGTAACTATGAACATCGTCACTAGTTAATGAAAAAATAAATAAACATGTGCAGTTGCATATGTTTACGTTCATTCTGATTGGTTTTTCACACTTCTTATGAATTTGAAACGTCACTTCCTTTGGAATGTTGGGGAAGAAATATCGATGATTCCGAATCTGGAATCGGACTAGGGGAGAATAGCTCTTTCCCACCGAACCGGAATCCAGGCCTGATTTCGGATGAACTGAATTCCGGTTTCGTTCCACTTCGGTGGAATGGGAGAATACGGCCGATACTCCCGGAGTGCAAAGTGGCGGATCTAAGAGGATAGGCACCACTGCTTATCACAGCAACATTTATTGTCAGTTCCTTGGGAAAATGGGAGTGGTCAGCTGGTGGTGGAGCTTCCACCAACCCTAGCATATACAGGAACTCTCCTGGTCATGCGCATTAAAAGTTCAACTGAACTTGTGTACGGCGGTTGACGTGCCTGATGGGTGCCTAGTGGCGCAGCTCAGTTTCACCATGAGTTGATATAAAATCATACAGATCATTAATTTTAATTATTTAAGGTTCCTAACTTTACTTTTAAATTTATTGGTGTAATTCATTTTATTCTTCTTAAATATAAATAATATAATTATTATGCATCTGTATGATTTTGATATTTTTTCAATAGTGTGCTGCAGTTTTGTTTGTCTTTATTTAATGTACTGACAGACTTTTTTCATGGGTCAATAAATATTTATTTTCTCTTTCATGTCCAAGTGCTTCATTTTTAAAAAAAATATACAGTATTAATTGCTATTTTTTTCAGGTATTAATTTCCATATTTTAGGGTTTCATTCATCTCACAAAACACTAATTAGTCTCACTCTTCTGTCTGTTTGTCAATGACAGAGCACATTCTTGGAAACTGTACAAGTTAGAGACTTGAAATTTTGAATACTTATAGCTGAATACCTCAATCACTTGCCAAATCATAAAATTTTGAAGAACTCTTACATTTTTTATTTAATGAATTAAATAGACAACATCCAACCATAAGTCTTTATTATTCATAATTTAGATTTTAGAAGAGAACCATAATTTCAGCTATTTTGTGAAAATCTCGGTGGCACAGTAGTAGCACTTCTAACCCAAAGGTCCTATGTTCTATTCTCGATGACGTAAGTTGACATTTTTGATTTTTTTACCCCAGACTGCATTTTATTGTTCAATGGATTAATTCAAAGAAATTTTGAATTTTTTTGTCTTTTTAAGAATTTAGTTTTTTTCTTTAGCTAAAATTAAATCATGTAATTAAATATGCTTTTCAGAAATACAGACATATGCAGTTACAATTGTCTGAAAAGCAGTTCTTGAATATTTAAAATTTGATTAAGAAAATAGCTTCCTCTTGTAATTATTTTAATATTAAATTTAATCGTGCTGCTTTCTTTGTTCTTATTGATAAGGGATAAGGATTTATTACAGTGGAACCCCACTTATACGTTTCTCGTTTATACATTTTTATCATTTATACGTTTTTTTTAATTGTCCTGGCAAAATCCAATGGATATGAACGTTAAATAATTTAATTTATTATACGTTTTTCCTTAAATCGCAAATTTCATTTATACGTTTTTTTCAACAAGTCAAGAAGAGAGAAAATGCACATTTCAACCAGATTCCAAACTCCGATTGTCCAGTCTTACAAAAGGCACATGACCTAGACCAACACCTGCCCCCATTTGAACAAAAGCCGTACCACTAAGGAATGTTGAACATTCTACTTTCTATAGATAAGGGTTGTTGTTGTGTTTTCCCCAGGCCCAGTAGGGCAAGTTCTTTTCCTGGCAGCTTCAGTGTCTGGATTTGTAGCATTCACTAGTGGTTCATGATGACTTCACATAATAGAAAATCTTTGTCATTGAAGGAAAAAATGTGCATTTTAAAAAAGTGGATGAAAACCAACATTTAAAAAGAGCGGATCTCACCAAAGAATTAGGTTTACCAATTTCAACTTTAAACACACTAATTTATAAGCATATGATCATCGAGGAAAGACATCATCAAAGTAGATGTAGTGCTTCAAAAAAAAATTTCGAGTCCAAAGCGAAAAATTTTCTAATGTTGAAAAATTGCTTTTACAGTAGTTTAATCCATGTTGTAGTGTAAAAATTCCCATCAGCGGTCCTTTTCTTATGGAGAAAGCACAAGAAATTTCAAAGAAGCTGAATGTGGAATGCGATGCATCATTTTTTTTCAGGATGGCTTCACAAGTTTAAATTGAGACGCTGCACAACAGGCAAAACTGTAAATGTATAGTCTGGAGATGTTGATTGAGGAACTGTGGATGATTGGATTTAAAGCCAATTGCCAGATCTGATAAAAGGATATGAACAAAAAGGCATTTTCAATGCAGATGAAACCGATTAGTTTTATAATCTTCTGCCATCTAAAAGTCTTGCAATCAAATCAGATACGTGCCATGGTGGAGAAAAGAGTAAAGTGCAATTAACAGTGTTATTGTGTGCCAATGCAGATGGATCTAATGCCTGAGGGAGGACACTCGGCTTGGTGAACGTTGCCGAAAATTGCCTCCTTTGATTATTGGCAAAAACGTGAAAACATTACCAACAATGTACCTGAACAATAAAAAATCAAGGATGACAATTTACTTCTTTACCGATTGGTTAAAAGAATTTGATGATAAAATATGAAACCAGAAGCGGCGAATCATTTTATTCATTGATCAGTGTCCAACTCATCCCCGTGATACTGACTTTCTAAAAAACACAACTGTTAAATTCTTCCTTGCAAATTGTACCAGCAAATTCCAGTCACTGGATTTAAGAGTCATAAAATCCCTAAAAGAACATTACCGAAAACTGTAGTGAAAACAGCTATCACCAGTTTAGAGCACAGTGACTTCAAAAATGTGAACATTAACATCTATGAATTTCATAATGATGGCTTGGCAAAATGTTTTACCTAAAACAATAAAAAACTGCTTCGCCCTTGGGGGATTTTTAACTGCAGTGGATGTCAATCCAATTGAAAATGCCGAACCTGATCATTCTACTCCACCAGAAAACTGGTCAAATTTAAGTGATGTTACTACATTTTAAGATTTTTTGCAATATGATTCGGAACTTGCAACATGTTCTCTTCTAACAATCGATGAAATGATCACAAATGAGGAAATTAGCAATGAAGAAGAGGATAACTGTACTGAAAAGCCACTGCCAAATTTTCAACAACCTTTGGCAGGTTTTAACACCATGCAAGAATACCTCATTAGCAGTGATTTGAATGATAATGTTAAGATGGCACTTTTAACTGTGAACAATGAACTTTTTTCAGTGCATTCCAAAAATTCTGTACAACCTAATATAACAAACTATTTTGTACATGGTGAATGAATATGAATAGTAGTAAGTTGTAAATTATATCTGGAATAAGAAGTTTAGTATAATATACCTCTTGTATTTCATGTATTTTAATTTATCTCTCACTTTTTTATTGTTGGTAATTACGGAAATGAAATGTTCATACTTTTGTGAATTTCATTTATATGTTTTTTCATTCATACTTTTTTTTCTTGGTCCCTTGAAAAACGCATAAACGGTGCTTCACTGTAATTATAAATTAATTAGTTGGATTTATTAATTAAAGGATAAAGTGTTTTGAAAGGAATATTAAACGAAAACCTTTGTGCGATCTTTAATCACAATGGTAATGTTAATTAATCGTAGAATTCTGCGATTAAATAAGCTCAGGATTATGATTCGGAAATAGTGTTAACACAAAAAATGAATAGTTCGCAGCTATCCAGAATAGAAAAAGACTATTTCTGTTTACTCTTTATTCTGATCAAAATAGCATTAAAATGATTTGAAATGGAAATACATAAAATTTTGAATTTAAGACACATGGAGCTCAAGCCTGGCGAAACCCGAAGACTGATAGAAAAAGGCGAGCCTGTTTCATCTCCATATCTTACGTGAGCAACACAATACGCCAATTTATAAGTGTTTTGACAAAAAAGAAGGCAAAAGATTGGAGATGGGAGGAAAAGAAAAGGGTAATTCAGGCTTCATTTTTCGAAAGCATTATTGCCCTGGGCTCCGGCGTGCAGGTGTTTATGAGCTCCGGTGAATTCTGACCAATATTTTAATATTTACTAAAAAAAGAGAGGTACCGGAGCTGAGCTCTGGTGGGCTCCGGGGCAAATTAAGCCCTGGTTAAAACCACTGGTTTTAACCACCGTGGCAGAAACTTGTCAACCCTGGTTCAAGTAACTTTTACTTTATGTTAAAGCAAAGCACAGTACAGTTTTTATACCTTACATAAAGTTTCAATATGTATATGTTTGAATTTAAAGAGATCTTTGCAAGAAATAGCCCAGGATCTAAGTTTAATAGTGTAAGTTATAACCAATATGAGATTACTTAGATAAATGAGCCATAACCTAAGCCAGGCCTGTCCAATCTTCCAGAAACCAAGGATGCACCTGGGATCTTGGCAAACAATCAAGGGCGCCATTACTCATCTGACGTAAAACACACGACAATACTATCTCATAGACTTCCAAACAACTTCCTTTATTAGAAGTATGTTAAAAAATAATTTGATTTAATAATTGTTTAAATTTTAATAACATATTTTACATTAGCATTTATTGAATTCTGAACATGAAAAAATACAGCACAGGAATTAGTTCATAAGGAAACATTTAAATTTTCTGAAAATAGTTCAACAAATTCAAAATATTTTTCACTCAAAGTACTTAAACAACTATTTTGCATAATATTAATATGATATTGAGTGTTATAATTATTTCTTTCTTATGTTTTTTATGTATATTGTCCTTTTGTTCATACACTATTAAAATATGCAATCAAAAAAAAATATATATATATAGTATTTAATGCAATTTACATAAAACAATTGGTACTTACATATTATCCGGGCCAGGAGAAAGATCGCCAAAAATGATTGACAATTGCCAATCATGTTCAAAACAATAACTTAACATTATTAAATACATAACATTGTTAAAAAAATGGTAAAGAATATAAAATATAATAAATGAACTATACTAATATAGAAACAACAAAATATTATTTATTACAATAAATTATAAACTAAATAGTTCTGAAAAAAAAAAAAGTTATGTAGGATTAATTTAATTAAATTGCTTGAGCCCCATGAGCTCCTCCTTTCCCTATGCCCTTAAACATTATTGTTTGCTTCCTGACTGGTTTGATTGATTGCCAGATTATGAAATATGCAAGTTACATTTTTTTTTAACTTTAACTTCATTGCAATGCTAAAATCTTTATTAATTACATGAAATTAATTAAAAACAGCTATTTATATATCAAATTTTTTTTATTATATTCTAGTAAATACAATTTAAAAATTAAATTAGTATATTTAGCTGTTCAGTTAAATTAAAAGATTTTAAGCACTATGAACACTTCTGAAATTGAATTTTTAGAAATGTCCAAATGGGGATGCCCATTACTGGTAATTGACTAATTAGGGTTGGGCAATTTGCCGGCAAAATGGTATTTTTGCCAGGACAGTGACAAAAACTGGAAAAAACCTGGTAAAAACCGGCAAAAATTGGCAAAAACTGGCAAAAAAGGGCTGGATTTAATAAATATAATAAAATAATATAATTTTGTATATATTATAATTGAGACTTAAATCAGAATATTAATTACATATTTCCCTAATGTTAATTTGATTAATTAAAATAATTTTCATTGGTAATATGAATAAAAAAAATATCAATCATAATCAATTTTGTAGATAAATTTATGTGATGGTGACAGGTAAAAACTTTTTACTTTTCTCAAATTAATGTAGTAATGTTACCTTTAAAATGAATATATATTAAAAAAAAAATTTAAATCAACAGTTTCTACATTTAAAAAATCTATAATAAAAAACAATATTATTGCATAAACATTTGCTAAATCAATCTTCATTGTATCTTTATTCGAACCTTTAGGTATAACTTTTACAAATACTGTATAGAAGTAAATGGTACTACTTGATTATCCCGTCGACCAATTTCGCCAAATTAAACAAATCGCCAAACTATTCACCAAATTATACAAATGAAAAAATATTGCCATTCTAAAATTTTAAGTTAGGAAAATGAATGAATTTCACTTTAAAAAAAAAAAATCTAAATAATAGGGTTACTTTAATGATAAAGTTCACTCATGTCGTAACGACATAGCAAATATAAAATTTGATTTAACCAGATTATTTCTGTCAAAATAATACTAAGAACAGTTTAATTTAATAATTCTGCATTTAAACACGTAAACTATAAGCAAACAGATATTTTTAAGATATTGAATTTGTCAATTAGTTGTAAATATTTTAAGTGTAATAATCAAATTTATTAAGGAACATAATAAATATCAATGATAACGGAAGATTGTAAAAAAATGAATCCTCTTTATTTAGTCAAAAAATGCAGAAAAAAAAACTATAAAATGTATGTAAACATTAGATATAGGCTTGAAGTAAATATAGAAAAATAAAAATATTTTGTGGACAAAAATTTATGAAGCCAGTTGAAACTAATCTGTTATATATTTTTTCTTTTAATATCATGAGGTAATCATTTATTGACATAATTTTCATTTTAAATAACGAAAGAAAAAACAAATTAGTAAAACCTTAATAAAAATTCAAATATAAATAAAAATTCACATGATAATGTAACAAACACATGTAATGTGTTTAATGTCAAGTGAAAATGACATTTACAATGATCCATAATTGGCATTTAATCTTATAGTTTGACGATAGTTTAGTTTTTTGGTCGACGGGATAATCAAGTAGTACCAAGTAAACTTTTAAAATTCCTACAACTTTTTTTTTTCTTTTTTTTTGAGGGGGAGGTTATAAAAAAATGCACATGGATTGGATGAAATTAATATGTATAAGAGAGGGGAGGGTACAATGATTTTAATTGATTATTTAATGTTACAACAAATATAGGCAAATTAATCTTTTAGGTAATTTTTCTTACCATTTTCCTCATTGTCATTATACAAGCTACAGACTTGAATTTTGATTTGATCATAGGAAATGAGAATGAATTATCTTGCAAAAGGTTTTTTTTTTTTTTTTTTTTTTTTTTACTTTGTAACTTCAAATAACTGTTGTTCTCATAGCATAGCAAAATTGGTAAGTGTTATTTCTCTCTCAGACTTTGCTACAAAATTAACTGAAGCATAAGGATTGATTGTTTAATAATTATGAGAGTTTAAACCAAAGCCAGTAAGTTATTTACTTGAAAGTAAAACTGATTACTAAAGTATTTTACTAAAAAATACAATCTACTTAGACTAACTGTTTTAATGATGCATTGAATATTCTAAGGTAAATAAAAAAATTAAATTATGTATTATTAGAGTTGAAATTATTAAAAATTAAAATATAATAATTACATCGCTGTAAATGAAACATACCTATTTTTGCCACTTTGGCAAAAAGTGGCAAAAATGTATTTTTGCCAGGACGGTTTTTACCGGTTTTTTCCATGGTTTTTACCACCTTTGGCAAAAACGTGCCAACCCTATGACTAATTAAGCATTCCAGTAATGAACACTGATCCTAAAACCTTAAAAATAAATAACATTTTGTAAATGACCATTAGTATATAAAATTCAAAGTTTTCTGTTGCTATCAAAACAAAAACATACAATTTTTGCAAGGAAAAAAAATTAATTAATTGAAACCAGAGCTCTTAGCATGTTCATTAAGATTTTTACAAAAAAACAGTGGAACTGTGAAACATTATTTTCTGCCTCCTGATTGGTTTGATTAAAAGTGTCAACAATCTATGTAGATTATAAAGCATGCAAGGGGGAGTTATGAAAAAAAAAAAATTAAATGCTAAATTTTTATTGGTTATCTTTTTATAAACAAAAACTTTGAAGGGTGTCCATTACTGGCACATCTACCCTATTTAGTAAAATTAGCACCGTGGCACAACTGGCGCAGTTGTATCTGACCTAGCCTGGATAATACTCAAGTATGAAACAATTAATTTTAAAATTTTATTTTTGCTAATTTGATTTCACCAATGTTGTCATCAAAAAAGATATTTTAATGAAATTTTCAAAAGTTCATTTTATCAAATTTTAACAAATATTTTATTTTACTAACACAATCACGCACAATCTTGTTATATTAACAGAATTAAATATAAATAATGAAAAATATAAAGCAACTGATGAAGCATTTTCAAATAAATAAAAAGAAAAATCTAGAATAAAAGGAGAGCACAGCTTTCTGTACTTACGTTATGATCCAGACTCATTTGTATAGTGCAGGTCTCCATGGTATAGTGCAACAAAACCATGGGTGAAAGAATTCCATCCTTTGATAGAATTCAGTCTTTTCATATTTTGGACTATTACTTTAGTGTTTTCATATATATTAATGTAACTCTTTGAAATTTATGTTTTAAAGATGTGTTATGATATACAGGTAAAGTTCTTTAATCTGTACAAGTTGGCACCAAAGGTTGTGCAGATTATAGAATATTGCAGATTATGGATTATGCTTATTTCAGGTCATTTTAATTACACATTCAGTATAAAATAGTATTCAGTATAATATAAAAAGATAAATATGAAATCTAATAGTTAGAATAAAAAATGAAACAATTAAAAATGGAATAATAATAAAAAAGGAAACATTCAGTGTGGAATATTGAATAATATTTATAAAGTTTTTTGTTTTTCAAAAATAGAGCCAAGTGTTGTCTGTTTTAAAACTTTAAATTTTCCTTAAAAAGTTTATCTTGCATTCTATGAACAGTCATTAACTCTTGTTGAGAAATAAAACTCTTGCTCTAAAAAGTTCAAATATTATCTACCCAAAGCTAGTCCCTAAATGTCCAGTTAGCCTAGGTGTGTTCTGTAATGCAGTTTATTTTTTACTGGTATATAAAAATACTATATTTGGTAGATTAAAAAAAATGTTTCATTATGAACTTTTTCTACATTTTAAAAAAAAAAAAAAAAAAAAAAAAAAAAAAAAAAAAAAAAGCATTATTGGATCAAGAATTTGTAAATTTGTTTAACTGTTTACATTTGGTAAGCAATGCGGATTATGGGTGTGCAGATTACAGATCCTTGACTGTATATGAATTATATGCATTTTACTGAAGTGTTACAGAAATATACTATTTATATTTGAGTTCTGTGAAACTTTCTAATTTTCACCCATGGACAAAACACTGTAAATAAATATGTAAAATTTTTAATTTAATTTATATTTTTGAGAGTTTGCACCGTAGCACATCAAGGCTATTTTCTATCTTTGTTCTTCTGTTAACCTACACAGTGTTAAGCAAATCAGTGATCCGAACGGCTCTGATTTTCAGTTATAAAATATTCATGCATCCCCAATAGAAAGATGTTTTCGTGATAGAAAATTAAACTTTATTTTATTATATGCATTCTTTTGTACAATAATAATACAGATATCATTGTAACTGTCATCAACTTGTATGTCAATAAAACTGATATATTATTCATACTCGGCTATTGTCATGCACAAGTTTTTGTTATACTTATGAACAAAACCCTCCATAAAAGGAATAAAAAACAGAATTGTAATAATAAATAGCAAAAACAATAGTTAAAAAGTATTGTTCATACAAAAAAGAAATATAATTTTTGAATTTTTTTTTATTCCCTTACTTAGAAATCAAGATGCGCGAGTTGCTATTTGCTTGATGTTGTTGATTTGGCCCTTTCCAGGGCATATAATCGGATGCTACATAGTAGAAACTCGTAGCACTGTATTCTCCATTCCTATTCGTCGAAAGTCGGTGCGTAGATATTATAAGTTTTGGCGCATAATTGCTTGCTTGGCAATTTGGCGATGATGGGCTTAATAGATTCACAGATTAGTAGCTGCAATGTCTTGTATTTGTGTCTGAGCTCAGAGATTGCACGTGTTTCGCTAGAAAAATATAACCTAGTTCGCATTAGTGTGATGTTATAATAATAGAAGAAATGGATATATTACCGAAAAATTATACATATAAAGACGAATTACAGTCTGATGGGACTTATTTGCTTTTTATAAAAGAAGTGACAAATGAGCTTTCAACAAAGTAAGACAAGTTTGATAATATTTAAATCGGATAATTGTGTATAAATAAATATATATTAAATATTCAGTATATTTATTTAGCTATTAAGTATTGAAGAATATAGTGAAATAGGAAGAACTTAGATAATCATTTGGTTATTTTTAATAATTTAAGTTCTTCGGTTTTAGTGGACAGAAAGATGAAAATTCAGCTGCGATGTAAAAAATTGTATTATTTTTTTCCCCTTGTTAACAAAATAAAGATGAATCATTTAATTAAAAAGGACGATTGCTTTTTAATCATAATCTAATTATCAACACAGTAAATTTAAATTAGTAATAGCAGTAAATAACATTAATATATATATATATAGGGTAGATGTGCCAGTAATGGACACCCTTAAGGAATTTCTTTAAAAATTATTTTTTAATTAATAGTTATAATTGTTATATTCCACATGTTTTAATGTTATATAAAGATAATGTTAATAATGTTATATTAATCTACCAACAATATTTAATCATGCTCATAGTCACATTTCCCAATGTGAATCGAAATTTAATTGCAAATAACAGAAATAAATCAAAACACCCTAAATTCCAGTAATGGACACCCCACAAAATGTAATAGATAATTGATATTATGATTGCATTTAAAACTAGAATTTAAAGAAAGCCTATTAATGAAATAAAAAAAAGCTGAATTCTTATTGGTTATTTTTTTATAAATCAAAAATGTTGAAGGTGGCCCATTACTGGAAGGCGGTCCATTACTGACACATCCACCCTATATACATATATGTAGAGAGAGAGAGGTACTAACGATTAAGTTAATATTATATAATAGTAAAATGGTATAATTAAAATTAGTAATTAATTTTTTGGAAAACTTTGCTGTAAAGTTTATCAAATTTAACAAAATAAATCAGTTTTTTTTTTTTTTTCAATATCAGTTGCATTATTATATCTTGCATTACTGCAAAAAAGATGAGAATAAAGATTACTTTCAGCTTTTCATGAATCAAACTCCATAAAAGAATTATAATTTTTAATTGCAATTCTGAAATTTCTTATTTAATCGAAAAACATTGCTAATCCTGTCTCTCTAATTTTTTTTTCTTTTAGTATTTCTTTTAAGTTTGTATTTCAAGCTTTTAACTAATATAAATATTTGGTCATTATAATACAAACCCCCCCCCCCCCCCCGCCCCTATTATTAATTCACCCATATATCAAGAAGTAATGTGCATATTGAATGAATTTTTACTAAATATTTATTGTTCAGTTTTTTTCTATCCTACCGTTTCATAATTAATATAAAGTTGTTTACTTCATAATATTTTTATTTTTAAAGAGTAATTGTAATATTTTTTGATAGTAACATATAAATTAAATATTATTAGACTAGATGCATTTAAAAATATTCTAACATGATTTCGAAAAGGATAAGAAATTTAACTGTTTTTATGGGATTAGCCTAAAATTGCAACTGTTTTATCCTACAGTTTATGATTATTATTTTATTTTTGTCTGAAAAGGAAATTCTTAATTTTGTAATAAAAATAAAAAATATTAACTTTAAAAAAATGTTTCATTCTATTTAATTGCTAAATTAGAATAAAGTTACCAGTTATTTACAGTACAGTTTTCCCTACTTTCAGCAACAAGCTCATTCATAAATTTTAAGATGTTTGTTTACAGTAATATAAACTGGCCATGTGTATGAATGATTTTTATCACTATATACCATAATTTAAATATACAATATCCTAATTTATTATCAGCTTATATGAAGGGAGTAGTTTTAGAGTAATGAATAAATTAAAGATCACACAAATTATATTGGAACACTCTCAAAGATTATTTTTAAAATGTTAAGAAATTGTAACGCTTTTTATGTGATAAGCCTAAACTTGCAGCTATTTTATTACTTCTATGGTTTTATCTTGCATTTTTTTTTTTAGTCTAAAAAGTTAAATTTGTTATAAAAAAGCAAATTATTAATGTTTCATTCTATTTGATAATTGACAAAAAAGTTACCATTTATTTACAGTAAAGTTAATTTCTTACCTTCACAAACAAACAATTTCATTAATAAATTTAAAGATTTACAGTAATATAAATTAGGGTAATTGATCAGTTTACAGTTTACAGTAATATAAACTGATCAAGTGTATGAATGATTTTTATCAATATACCATAAGTTAAACCTACAATATCCTAATTTATTACATTACATTTTTTTTTAAATCAGCTTGTGTTAAGAAAGTAATATTAGAATAACACATGAATTAGACTTGTTGCATTTGAAAATATTCTAAGATGATTTAAAAAAAGGATAAAAAATGTACCTGTTTTTATACAATAAGCCTAAAATTAAACTTTTATATCCTGCATTTTATTATTATTATTATTATTTTGTTTTAAAAATGCAAAATATTCATTTTTAATAAATATTTCATTCTATTTGATTGATAAATAAGAAAGTTGACATTTATTTACAGCTTACCTTCCATAAACAAACTGTTTCATTCATAAATTTAAAGTTGTTTGTTTACAGTAATATAAACTTGCCATGTGTATTAATTATTTTTATCACTATACCATAAGTTAAATCTACAATATCATAATTTATTAAATTACATTTATTTTTAATCAGCTTGTGTGAAAAACGTAGTGTTAGAATAACACATAAATTAATTAGACTTGTTGCATTTGAAAATATTCTAAGATGATTTAAAAAAAAAGGATAAAAAATGTACCTGTTTTTATACAATAAGCCTAAAATTAAACTTTTATCCTGCATTTTATTATTATTATTTTGTTTTAAAAATGCAAAATATTCATTTTTAATAAATATTTCGTTCTATTTGATTGATAAATAAGAAAGTTGACATTTATTTACAGCTTACCTTCCAATAAACAAACTGTTTCATTCATAAATTTAAAATTGTTTGTGTACAGTAATATAAACTCGCCATGTGTATAAATTATTTTTATCACTATACTATAAGTTAAATCTACAATATCATAATTTATTAAATTACATTTATTTCTAGTCAGCTTGTGTTAGAATAACACTTAAATTAGATTAGTTGCATTTGAAAATATTCTAACGATGATTTTAAAAAAAATCGTAAATTTACCTGTTTTTATATGATAAGCCTAAAATTAAACTTTTATCCTGCATTATATTATTATTATTTTTTTGTTATAAGAATGCTAAATATTTCATTATATTTGATTGATAAATAAGAAAGTTGACATTTATTTGCAGTAAAGTTTTTCTTACCTTCCATAAACAAACTGTTTCATTCATAAATTTACAGTTGTTTGTTTACAGTAATGTAAACTTGCCATGTGTATTAATTATTTTTATCACTATACCATAAGTTAAATCTATAATATCCTAATTTATTAAATTACATTTATTTTTAATCAGCTTGTGTTAAGAAAGTAGTATTAGAATAACACTTAAATTAGACTAGTTGCATTTGAAAATATTCTAAGATGATTTTAAAAAAAGATAGTAAATTTACCTGTTTTTATATGATAAGCCTAAAATTAAACTTTTATCCTGCATTATATTATTACTTTTTGTTTTAACAATGCAAAATATTAATTGTTATTGAATATTTCATCATATTTGATTGATAAATAAGAAAGTTGACATTTATTTACAGTAAACATTTTCTTACCTTTCATAAACAAACTGTTTCATTCATAAATTTAAAGTGTTATACAGTAATATAAACTTGCCATGTGTATTAATTATTTTTATCACTATACCATAAGTTAAATCTACAATATCCTAATTTATTAAATTACATTTATTTTTAATCGGCTTGTGTGAAAAAAGTAGTGTTAGAATAACACATAAATTAATTAGACTAGTTGCATTTGAAAATATTCCAAGATGATTTTAAAAAAGGATAAAAAATGTACCTGTTTTTATACAATAAGCCTAAAATTAAACTTTTATATCCTGCATTTTATTATTATTATTATTTTGTTTTAAAAATGCAAAATATTCATTTTTAATAAATATTTCATTCTATTTGATTGATAAATAAGAAAGTTGACATTTATTTACAGCTTACCTTCCATAAACAAACTGTTTCATTCATAAATTTAAAGTTGTTTGTTTACAGTAATATAAACTCGCCATGTGTATAAATTATTTTTATCACTATATTATGTTAAATCTACAGTATCATAATTTATTATATTACATTTATTTTTAATCAGCTTGTGTTAGAATAACACTTAAATTAGACTAGTTGCATTTGAAAATATTCTACGATGATTTTTAAAAAAATAGTAAATTTACCTGTTTTTATATAAGCCTAAAATTAAACTTTTATCCTGCATTATATTTATTTTTTTTTTGTTATAAAAATGCAAAATATTAATTGTTAATAAATATTTCATTATATTTGATTGATAAATAAGAAAGTTACCATTTATTTAGATTATAATCCGTTATGCTCACACTTTATTAAGTTTAAATCTTTCATTTGCTGTTAAAAGAAAATTTCTTTTCTAGAAGTGGCTCCAGGAATATAGTGATCTTGCCAAAGTCACATGGCGTGGTAAAACTAGAACATATCCTAGATCTGGAAGACATAATTGTTATAAAGTAGATATGCATTGTCAACATGCTCCTTATAAGAGGGTAAAAGGAGTCCATTCAAAGAAAATTTGGTGTACTGCTACTTTACAAATAAAAATTGCCGGGTAATTTAATTTTGAATTGTCATTTTAAAATCATATTATGTATGTTTCTTTTTCTGAGAAGTGCAATTTATTTTATAATCTATTTTTTATAGTATTTGCTGATTACTTTATAATTAATAAATATCTTTAATATATAATTTGCGATGGAACTAATTTTCCAGTCTTAGATCCCAGATAAGGTTCGAAAAATATGGTCACTAACTTGCCACAGATGACCAAATTTATTTTATCTGCCAAGTAAGTTTTTGGCACCGTCATATACCCTTCACTTTTTTTTTCTTTTCTTTCATGGAAGGAAAACATTGTAGCGCATCGATATATTGTCAATTTTTTCTTTCTTGAGCCTGCTAGATACATGTCATGTGGTTAGAATGCATGCAATAGGAAGGGGGAGAGGGGGAATCCAAAGTGTTCGCTTTCGTCATGATTCGTGAAATGTATGCCTAGTAGTGATAAGCTACTCCTGAAAAAGAGAGAAAATAGGCAAAAATCTTTTGTTTTTAGAAAGGCAGCGGTTTTTTTTTTTACATGAGTGATCATAGGATAATTCAAAAATTAATTATAAACATGTTATTTAATTTTATTGACTAATTTATTTATGTTTAATAATGAAAGTTAAAATGTTTAGATTTAAAAAATAAGATGGCTGACCACGGGCGATAAATCAAAACATTTGTTTTGTTTCTGACATTATTAAAAGTTAAATCAAAACATTTTAACTTTTATTAAATGTAAATAAATTTGTCAATAAAATTAAATAAGGTGTTTATAATAAGTGAATATGGATTAAAATTATTTTGGAAATGAGAAACAAACCAAATATATTTTGGTTTAAAAAGCAAGATGGAGGATCGCGGGCGAATGCCAAAGCTGTTCTACATTTTTAATCAAGTGACTACCAGAAATTTGGTTGGTACAATGGTTTACGACACTCCTTCGTTGTAGGGATTGGCTTTTAACTTAGCTTAGCTTCTAACTTTTGTCTTCAAAAAATATATAATCTTAAATGTTTGTATTTTTTTTTTTTTTTTCAGAGCAAAATATAAATAACGTTATAAGCTATGCTTATCTGACTTTCTTGTATTTATTTATTTATTTATTTTTTTTTTTTGTGTGTGTAATTTGTTCATATAAGCTTTTCATTTGCTTATACTGATAGAATAACTGAACCTAGAATTCTTTGGGTCATTCCATGTCAAATCAACCAGTGACTCAACCTGACCATTTTAGATTTTAAAGAAACTTACAAGAATCATTCTCCCTGATGATATAAATGAGAATATACTTTTATTATTTTTTTATCTCAGTAAATTTTCATACAATTTTTTTAATTTTGAAAAATCATTTTTGCTGCTTGTATAAATATTTTTAATTTTTCAAGTTCTATCAGGCAGAGACAGTTGTTTGACCCCTCATTTCATAGAGAATTTAATAAGGTTTAATTTGATATGGAAGTTGACTACACTTGGTTAAAAAACAGTAAATTTAATTTAATTTTAAATTAAAAAAAATTAAATAGTGTTTTTTAAAAATTTTTAAAAAAATGTTTTTTATAATATTATAAACTTTAAATTCTGAAAGTTTTAGAGTGGGATCTCAATGGGATCAGCAGTTATGTTAAAAAAAACTAATGTTAAACATAAACACCAGTTGGGGCTGGTATTTAAAGTTGGCACCTCACCAACTTTATGATTGTGCTAAAGATAATATTGTTTTATTCATTTAAACATTATTTTTTTATAACTGCAGATCCCACTCTAAAACTTTCAGAATTTAAAGATTATAATATTACAAAAAACATATTTTTTCAAAATTTTTAAAACACTATTTAAATTTTTTTTTATTTAAAATTTTTAAATTAAATTAAATTAACTTTTTAAAAACTAATCATAGTCAACTTGCATATCAAATTAAACCTTATGAAATTCTCTTTAAAATGAGTGGTCAAACAACTCTCTACGTCTGATAGAACTTGAGAAATTCAAATTGAAAACTTTTATACAAGCCAAAAAATGATGATTTTTCGAAATTAAAAAAATTAATTGTATAAAATTTACTGAGATAAAAAAATATAAAAGTATATTTTCATTTGTATCATCAGGGAGAGTGATTCCTGAAGGTTTCAGTAAAATCTGAAATGGTCAGGTTGAAAATTGAAATTTTTTGGTTGATTTGACGTGGAATGACTCCTTTGTCTGAATCTTCATACATAGTTTTAATTTAGAACTAGTCTCCACTGGTGACCAGTTTGGTCTCCCTTAAATGTATATTAAGCATTGTAACATGCTACTTTTATTCATAATTTAATTTTTTTTTCTCTTAATTCTTCACCAAATCGAAAAATTCTAATACACAAATCAAGAACTTTTGCGATCATGGTAGCATTTTGCACATTTTCTGCAGTTAATGATATCCACATTTGCATTGAACCATATTGTTGCTAATTTTGTTGTTGTTTCTCTCTAACTTAGGCTGTAGACTCAATTATGGAAGATTAGATAATCTATCATTATTCTCATCTAAAATGTCTTGAATAATAAGCCATAATCAGGCTGCATGTTATTACACGTAATTTTCGAGTATGGTTTGGTGAAACACTGAACTTTTAGAAGCCAGTTTTGACAATCACATTCCCTTTTTTAGATTTTTTAGACTCTAGAAAAAAAGAGCCGCCGGGCGGAAATTTTTCAAAAAGGGAACACTATTCTAAAAAAAGACACATTTTTTCAAAAAGGGAACACTATTCTCAAAAACTGGCATATTTTTTCAAAAAAGGCACACTTATACCTTGTTCACAAAAAAGATTTTGATCTGGCTTGTTTAGAGTCCCCTAATAGAATTTGCGATATTTTCCCTAGAGTGTTCACTCAAAATCTGAAGAGTTGAAGTAAATTTGCCAGAAAAAATCCGAATCCGATCCAATTCCCGATTAGTTCACATTCCATGCTCGAAATTCTCGTTAACACATTGCTAAAAATGGGACCGGGCAGAAAAACATACATTTGCTTTCGTGCAAATGCTGATAGAAGGAAAGAAAATGGCGGAATTTGATTATAAAGAAAAGCAATTGGGTGCTGTGAAACTCTCTTAAAGGCCACGGGATGCATAGGAAGTATTAAAAAGGGCCGCCGGGCGCATGAAAGAAATAAAAATTGACGCCGGGCGCATAAAAGAAATAAAAAGGAATGCCGGGCGCTGCGCCCTGCTAAAATGGCTTAGAGTCAACACTACTTTTTAAACCGCAACCCGGCGGTTTCAGCTAGATTTTGCTTCATATGGCAACCCAGTAGAGCAGATTCCGTATGTTTTATAATAAACTAAATATTGTGTGTTTTATAATAAATTAATCATTGTGTGTATTTTATAATAAAATTGCATGTTTTTTAATATAAAATGGTACTTTTCCGTTATACGGACACCATGCCAAAATGTATGCTAATGCCTAATGTATGTAAATGTATGCTTGGCGACAATGGTGTCCGTATAACGGAAAAGTACATATAAAATAAACTATTTTATAATAAAATAAAAGTAACATGCTGTTTCAGAAATCAACAGATACCTGAAAATGGGGTTTTCTCGTCAAAATGGCGCGAAACAAAAATCGCGCCAACCCTGGTGCATTTGCCACAGCTGTTCCACATTGGATTTTAAATCAAAGTATCGTTTCTAATGCACACGCAAAAAATAAAAG
Source organism: Maratus michaelseni (assembly GCA_963931845.1). Classification (NCBI taxonomy): domain Eukaryota; kingdom Metazoa; phylum Arthropoda; class Arachnida; order Araneae; family Salticidae; genus Maratus; species Maratus michaelseni. The sequence continues at coordinate 260,571,661 of OZ007598.1, forward strand.
TTGGTTTTGTCGATTTTAAAAATGCTTTTGGCGAGATTTGCACCCAAATAACATAAAAGTACATAATGATGTTATGTATTTTATAAATCTATATTAAATTACAGTTTTGAACACAATTGGTCATTAATGATGGAAAATATGATTAGCGATTAATAATCATTTTCAGTTATCTCTCTTTCTGGCACGTATAATACATAAATACCAAATTAACTGACAATTCATTTCGAAATTTGATTCATTAAATATTATTAAATGAGTTGTATTTGTATACATTCATCTTACGTCAAGAAAAGATCCGGAAGGAAGTTGAGTTGTATAACACTTCATTAAACTAAATTCCACAAACTTTGATTGTTGTACAGGTCCTGGTGCAAATTATTTTTTCGACACCAGGCAGCGCTCCAAAAATTCATTCGCTGTGAACTTGCTTTGCAAATGATTACCTTCATGGTTTTATATTTCTTTCGTTCACGATGTGTTTGTTTATTTTAATGGAATGCGATATTGGACTGTCAATCCAAATTCAACAGAAGTTGCAGAATATATGCATAGTTGAACGTAAGTCATCTCTCAAATATTAATTTATTTTGAACGATAGTTCTAAAAATGTAACTTTTATGCAGTTTTATTCGAAAAAATAATTTTGAATAAAAATGTCCACCTGGCAAATGGAAAAGTGAAGCGGACATCCTAGAACTGTTGATGACAGTCGCATGACTTAGGCTTTTATTATATAGATACTGCTTTCTGGTGGTGGTGTATTTTTCCAGTATATGTTGTCTATAAAATTCCATCATTTTTTTTAATATTTTGTAACGTTCAACTATATGGACATAAGTAGCAGTATATAATTATATTTATTGTGTTATAATTATAGTTATATAATTTTTTTTAATTATATACTATTCGAGTTACTAATAATTTTAAGCAATGCTTGTAATTATTCTTTCTCAGTTCATTTATAAAAACTTTTTGTTTAAATTTAAAACAACTAAGAAAAAAGGGGGGCGGTGAGAAAGGTAAAAAAATTTTACTGGTGACTAAAATGCTTTGCTGAGTGCTGTATTTTTTCAAATTTATAGAACCTTTGTCCTGGGTATTTCCAAAAAATCTTTTCTTTTTACCATTAGTAGTTTCTCTTTATAGTAATGTAACAATTTCAACATGTACCCTTATTAGTTCTAAAAAAAAAAAAAAAAAAAAATACGCCTTCCAAAAAAGAAAATTATGTTTCATAAGAGTTCCATCACAATTTTTTAATGCAATCTTTCCACATTTTTGCATGAGTAATGTGCTGTTATACATCAGTGATAATTTTTTGTTTTTGGGAGGGGGAGGGAACAGCGCGAGTGGTCACTGCTCACGCTGTTCGTTTCCTCATTCCCTAAAGAGGACACTACTATAGAGATAGACACACCTACCTGCTTTACAAACTTCCGCATCATGATCGTTATTTAGTCTGTCTCGTTTTCATTTGGCTGAAGTGTTTAGTCGACTAATGTTCAGTATTTGGGCAATTGAATAATCAGTAGAGGTCAAATACCAAATTGTTACCGAATATTCATTACATCCTTATATTTTATTTTAATACTACATTCATTTCTATATTTTATCATTTATTTTTCAGAGTAAAGAAACAAGGAGAGTGGCCAACAACCATTAGACTGAAAGATTTTCATGACCACCCACTCAATGTTCCTGCTACACTTCAATATCGTGATATGAGTTTAGAAACGAAAGAAACTGCTATCACTGTTTCATCAAGGCCATGATCCGGCATCAGCATTACACTGCATAAAAATAGATCTTCTCCTTGAGCATGGAAAGGATTATTACAAATTTTCCAATGATGGAAAATTCGTTCCTAGTGCCTCGATAGTGTGTCATCTTTCTTGCATATAGCAAATTTCTTTTCTATTTATATATCTGATTATTTGCCTGTTTATGTAACTTTATCCAATAAATTTTAATATGGTAAAATGAAACTTGTGTTGTTTAATGATTTAATTCTATCAGGAAAATGATCTTCTATGATCAGGGTATCTAGCCACCTGAGAAAATCAGGGAATTTTTGTAAGCTGGGAAAAGTTGGAGAAATTTGAAACTCCTGAGAAAAATTCAGGAAAAATTTTCTGATTTCTTTAAGACTTTAATTGAATGCCAGAGTATAGAATAAATAAAATATGTATTATTCATATTATGTTTGAAACAGAATAAGAAAAAACATGATCAGATCAGTAAATAACTGTGCAAAACATTCTCTGCTCATCGAAAACTTATGTAAGGGGAAATTTAATACTCTTTGCATTCATATTTTGACAGCAATTTATATTTTGTTGCACACTTTCAATACAGAATAACTCTGGCTGTTACAATACAATTGAATTGGCAAATTTGATATTATAGAGCGTGGTCGGGTAAACTGATTTTACCCAATCTATAATTCTGATCAGGTAAAGTTAATACTAATTTTTTTTCATTGTGGGTTGGCTTGGCTTTAAATATTTTGGGTTATGCTTTGATTTTTTTGGGCTGAGTTGATTTGATTTTTCAAGTGAAAGTTCTGAATATTTTTCAAATTAAAAAAACAACATATTTTAATATTAATGAGTGTATAGGTATTAAAAAAAATGATATTAGGTATATAGACAATTTTTCCATAATTTTTTTAAAATATGGACTAATTTTCTTAAATTTTGGGTTGATAAAACTGTTTTTGTTGTCTTTTCTTTGGGTTGACTTTACATAGAAATTTCCAGGTATAATTTGATATTGTGGCAATACTCTTTTTGTAACTGAACATATTAATGAGAGTTCTATTTTTGGTAAATTTTTACTTAGGGTATCAAACAGGAAGTCATTCGATCGAGTTATTATGCTTGTTATATAGTTTAAGAATTAAGCGGGTTTTAATTTTGGTTTTGTATATTTGTAGCTTCTAGTAATCAATTTCTGTTAAATTTATATATATTTTTTTAATTTAAAAAATATATAATTTTTCAAATGGTTGAATGCTTATTTCATTTTTTTTCTTGTGACAATTTTGTGATTAAAATGTATCTTATTTCTAAAAAAATATATATAAACAATATCTATATATGAAAACAAATAATTTGCATAAATGAAAATAACTTGTACAAAAAATATTTTAGAATTTCTTTTTACATTCACCATTAATGTGATTCTCAAAAAAAAGATTTTTCATGCTGAACGTAAAACTTTCTGACAGGTTTTCTGGCACATTTTAAAAGTAAAATGATGATTCTTGAAACGATTTGTAACTAAGCAGTTTTTTCCATTTTTGGATAAATGAATTTGATCTTGAGTTAAGCAATTATTCTCCCAGGATAGCAGATTTTTTTTCCCTTTCCTGCACTGACGCATCTGGAAATTAGTTCAAAATGCCTACCTTGACAATATTTTCTAAAAAATCTACCTTTTTTGAAGAACATTTGTCAATTTTGATATATTTGAGAACAAAAAATGTATCAAAAAATAACCAGTTTGGATTTGAGAACAGCCTCAATTATCTTAAAATATATATCATTGTAGTCAATACAATTAAATTATTTTTACTTTTTTCACCAGTATTTTCTGTCTAGTAAATTACTTCTTATTTATATGTACATGCATACAAAAATTTTTTTGCTAATATTTTCTATTTTTAATAATTCATATATACAGGGTGTCCCAGAAAAATTGAAACAAGTTTTTTTGCCTGTTTTGATATTTGTAGGCAGTAAAAATTGAAAAAAGTGTTAAAAATAAAGTAGGAATGAATATGTTAATGAAATCAGGGGTTGGTGCAGGTTTTTTCACTTGGGGCTTATTTTGTGAAAATTATATTTTTTTTATGAAAGATGAAAGCCAATTACTCAAATTCAAATCAAGCATTTATTAATAACATTTATAATTCAGTCTGCTAAAGTTTTCCTTATTTGTGAATCTGTTTCACTTTAACGTAGTGCATTACTTTAAAGTGTTTAACTTTAAAGGTTGTGTAAATTCTTTACTGAATAAAAATTTTATAACAAAGTACTAATTATTTTTATAATAACATGTAACATTACAAATTAATGAGTAGCATTTATAGAAGACTATAATTCTACATTGCCGTATTAACTTTTGTATAAAATTAAAAAAATATATGCAACTGAAGAAAGCTAAGTGCCGTGTTTACAATACAGAAATTAGAAAAAAAAACATGAAAAGTCAATGGATAAAAATATAAGAAAGTTTTTGGTATATCTTTTATAGACTGCATAAAAATTCACTCCCGTGTGGTGAATAGATTTAATTCCCCACTTCTGATGGGAGGGTATATCATGATATTTAAAATAGATTGTCGGTGGGTACGTTATGAATGCATATTTCAAAGCAATAATCCTAGCATGAAATGCATGATTCTTTGAGATCATAAAAACTGAAGAGAAAATAGAATGAATTAAATTTATCTTACTTAAGGAACTATGAAGTCATTGAAGCAGAAGGTAGGAAGAAAGAAACTTAAGGTCCATCTCAAAAGTTTAAGCACCAGCATAAAATGTTGATTTTTAAAGAATAATAAGTTAGAATAAATAGCATTTTTTAATTTGCAGATTTCGCAACTTCATTTAAGTAAATGATATCAAAAGTAGAAAAAATAAATTACGTAATTGTAAAAAATATAATTTAAAATATCTTCAAACAAAACTGTCTCAAAAGTTTACGCACAATAGCAAAAACAACTACATTTATCATTTTTACAAAGCTATTACAAATTATTTTTCCTTAATTTCGGATTAGTTCAAATAAACATGCAACCATCAAAATTATTAGTTTTTGTAGGGTTTCTGGTGGCAAGGAGTACCATGCTTTCTCAATGCAGTATGACTCCCTTGAAGAACTCAGAGGGTTCTTGGAGTTCTTCAAGGGAGTCATACTGCTTTCCATTGCTGTAAAAATGACAGGATAAAATGCCCAGACATTCCCAGATAAGTTTATGTCTGGACTTAAAGCTGACCAGTCAAGAATTTTAACATTTTTCTATGAAAGTAACAGTTTTGTAGAATGTTATATGTGGATTGAGGTTGTTATATGTTGTTGAAAGATCCATTTTGTGGCCCCCCCTCCAAAAAATGTCACCGATTGGAAGCAAATGTTGGTTCGGTGTCTCTTAGTTTTTGAAAAGACAGAGAGGTTTGGCTGTTGAAGCCGAGTGCTCCCAAACCATAACAGGCTTGCTGCAGAATGCCCTTGGTTCCTTTCGTAGTTCATGCCATTACTTTTATAAAACTGGAATTCAATGTCATATGTCATTACACCCGTCCAATCAAGTGTTTCTAAAAAAAAATTACATAAAGTGCTTAAACTTTTGAGACAGTCTTTTTTCAAGAAAAAAAGTAAATTAAATAAAAATTAATCTAATTTTTATTTTAACAAAAAAAAAAGTTGTTTATTTTGTTTGATTTTGATTAAATGTGGAGTATTTATTATAAATTGGCTTCATATATTTTTGTCTTCAATTTTTTAAACTAGATTTGCAGAGTGCTTAAACTTTTGAGATGGACTACAATAATAGGTGAATCTGTTTATTTAAAAACTCAAAAAGGAAAGGAATCAACCGTTACATCTTGGTCACTGTTGTAAAAATTCCTACTCCACTGGAAATCATCTTAAATTTGAAAAAGATTAACTTGACAATAGGACTTTATTTCGAACAATTTTTAAAATATTAAATTTTAAAAATAATGGCAGGCTCTTTAAAAATCTTAGCTAATTAAAATTACAGCAACACTTGATGGCTAGGCAACACATCACCGCAAAAGAATGGAATCTTTAAAAAAACCATACAAAAAAAAAAAAAAAAAAAAAATCTGCAATGGCATATCAAGCTGGCTCCATGCTAGAAACCTTGCGCCAGGACACAACTTATTTCAGTGCCAACCCATTAGCTGAATTCAGTGTCATAAAATTCATTTCTGAATTTAATTTTGAGTGACAGCAGGCATTATGCCTAGCTTAAAAGGCTATTTCACTCGGTCTAAAACACCTGTTCGCTAATGTTAATCCTTTGAGGGAAATATTTTACAATATCTTGTTCGCATTTCAATATTTTAAAATTATTATTTTTTCATTGGATAGCTAAGGTCGATCTCTATGAAGGCTCTTTTTTAGTTTTTCGATTTTGGTTGCAGTTTTTTTTATTGAGGATACTTTCACTTTCAAAACGAGTTCCAAAAGTGAAAGTATCATAATAATAAAAACTTGTGATCAAAATAAAAAAATGCAACAGAACCTGGATAGAGATTGACCTCAGCTATTCAATGCAAAAAAAAAAATCCTATTAAAATGTGAACGAGATATCATAAATTTTCCCATAGGATTAACATTAGCGAGCGGGTGTTTTTGACTGAGTGAAGTAGCCCCTTAACAAGTTGTGTACCTAGACGTGGGACAAAATTTGCCTAATCTCCTCTATAGATTAATACACCAGATAGGACACTATCATAGGGCGTAATGATAATGCGATGATGAACGCAGCGCCTGTATTGACAAGGGGGAAGAAACGTCTCATAGACGGAATATTTCTCCTTTTGAATGTCTATCTTATGATCTTTTTAAAATGCTACATGTTTACATTTTCAACTTTGTAGGAAAAGCAAAAATTTTTAAATTCTGATTTGTATGCAGGCATTATTCTACATGACATATTTTAACATTTAACCATACTAAAAAAAAGTTCTGAAATGAGCTGTTGTTTCAATAATAAAAAATAAAATAATGTCCTTCAAAAAGAAACTTAACACACCAGCGAGTGGCCAATTTGAAGAGAATCGTCTGCCTCGAAGCAAAAAGAATAGATATTAAAAGCATAGAGCATAAACAGATTTCATATAAATGGATAAATTTCGGAAGCTTGTTAGTTTTCCCCCCTTTCACTACTGACGCTGTTATTGCTGCCATTACCGATTTTGCTGTAACTGTCCTACCTTGTATGTTAATCTATGATCTCATAGCGGACAGCAGGCTATATACTTGTAAAACAGGGACACCAAAAATACCTAAATAATAAATTTGAAGTGATTAATTAAAAAAACAAATACAGAATTTAAGAACACAATTGAGAACCAAACTGAAACAAGATTGCATAAGTGCGATCAAAGCATGCCTCTTAGGAGCACCGTCAGCAGTGAATACATCAATACAAAGAGGCTTTCCAAATGGCACATTATGCAAAAGGACAAGTTACTTTGCCAAAGCAAGAACATCAAAATGCATCGCTGAGGTAGGGTTAGCAAATACAAATAAACGTTGGGAGTAACCGCTGTGCCGATCGCAATGCATACATGCTGAATGGAAAATAAATGCACAAAAACAATGCAACAGTTACAGTTAGTGCCACTTATGTTAATCATTGGTTAATCACATTAGTTGGGTAATTACAATTGCTCAATCAAAAACTTTTCCAAAAGAATTTTGTTTCATTCACTAGTGATTCTGCTTTCACAAATTTTACTCACTAAGATTATTGTGTTATTTAATACAGTAAAACCTAGTAAGACAGAATCTCAAGTGACCAGACAAATTCCGTTTTAGAGAGGTTTTTGTTTTAAAAGGTAGATTTGTATGGTACTCTTTCTGTCAGGACCATGGATTTTTAATATTTAAGACATGGTTGTGTTATAGAGAGTTTTCATATGATTTTATTTATTTGTATGTTCTGATATAGAAGCCACTGTTCTGCTTTTTCTGACAGTGAGCAAAAATTTAATTTTTACTGTTTAACTTGTTAAAATTGGAATAAAGCTAAATACAATAAACCTGTGAAAATGGAACTTGCCTATAATGGAATCCTGTCTTCAACCAAAACATTTTATGTTCTTTGCAGAAGGAAATAATACTATTACACTTTCTAAGATAGAAATTTATTTAAAATGGAATTTTTCTTGTCCCCAATGATTCCATTTTGAAAGATTTACTGTATAATTAAATAAATTGTGTTTTATAGTTCTAAATCTAGGAGGAAAAAAAACCCATTAAACTTTAGCTGGCAGGACCCAGGCACATTTAGGCCGAGACTGGTTATTACTTTTTTCTGCAGACTCAGGCAGAGGATTAAACCTCATTCTTTTGCCCGGAGTCTAATGAAAAAAGTCAGCCCAATCCTAAATCAGTGTATGGCACTTTTCTTCTAAAAATAATACTTGTACATTTGTTTAATTAAATCTTTAAAAAATTAATTTGGTTTAATAAATTAAAGGCATTTTTCAAATATATACTTTTTTTTTATAGAGCCATAGAATTATGAACATCTTTAACCATTTTTTTTCTGCATTGTAAACTACGCATATTTTTGAATGAGTATTCATATAAGTAATTAACTCTAAGTGATCATTAATACTGTTATTCCATATTCCATAAATTATGGACATATAATCTGCTGTACATTAAAATTTTTTCATAAATATGTATGGAATATTCTTTTTGAAACTTTTAATTATAGGATAATGTTGGTAAAGAAATATTGGCTTTTTTTTTTTTAGAAAGTGGGTCTGGCCAGTCTCATAAGATATGCAAAAATAAATGTCCAACTATGACAGCCCAACTATGGTCAATAAAGCTTTTGTAAGGGTCCGGGTTGAACTTTTAGCTTTTGTAACAGCTTTTTTAGCTCAGCGGGCGGTGCAAGTATGGTGGTTTCTTCAAATCAGAAAGCAATTTATCCTGAAAATAAGAGTTCGGTTATGAAATAAGTAAGCTTGTTTCTTCTAAGATGAAAAGTATCAGGTACAGGAATCATAGGAGTAAAAATTTCTTGCAGATTCTCCCCAACACAACTTTCCATCAGGCCTTCCATTTCAAGAGTTTCTTGGGGGAGTAAAATTTTCTTCGAGGGCAGGGTTAGAAATAATGTAGGATGTCATAAATCCCACACAAAATAGAAAAATACGGCATAATTAAAAAATTTTGTGGTATCATCCACTTTTAGTTTTTTTCACAGGCATTCGTCCACAAATGTTTTGTAATTTTCATGAAAGCCTCGATTTCTTTCTTTTTTTCTTTTGAGGAACTTGCAATATGAATTTATGAATCAGTCAGCAAAAAAAAATTGATAATTTTGTCAATTGGCAGCAGAAAAAATTGCACATTTCAATAATCGATCGCAAGGACAAAAAAAAATTGTGAATTTCACCAAACTTTCACGACAGAAAGACCACTAATTTAGTCAAACAATCGCAGAAAAAAATCAATAATTTAATCCAATAGAGTGCGCAAGAAACGAAGAATTTTGTCAGTCAATCGTGAAAAGAAAATCATGAATTTCGATAAACGATCCTGGAAAAGAATGACGAATTTTGTCAAAAGAATTCTGAAACAAATAGCAAATTTCATCAATCAGTCGCGGTAAAATATATATTGCTAATTTCGACAAATGGATGAAAAAAAAAATCAATTTTGTCATAATCATTATTGTAAGGATCTGTATAACAAAGAGGTGCCTATTTTTTAATGTACAAAATTGTTTTGTCAGAGATGCATAATCAAACATTGAAGACATAAAGTAAAAGATTTTTAACAAATAATGTGACTTTTCCTATACCTTTAAACACTATTCTCTGCTTCCTAATTAGTTTGATTGATTTCCGTAATTATAAAATATGAAAAACAGAGTTGCAGTAAAAAAAAAATAATCCCATTTAGTATTAAAAATTTATTTAACTACATGAAATTAATTAAAAGCAGCTGCTTATAAAAATGTGTTTATTACATTATAGAAAGTGCAATTTAAAAAATTAAATTTGGTTATTTAACTTTTGAGTTAAATCAAAATATTTTATGCACTATGCAAATTGATGAAATGGCACTTTCAGTAAAATGTCCACTCCTGGAAATTGACTAATTAAGCATTCCAGTAATGGACACAGGCCCTGACTATTGCACGACACCCGGGGACCGTGCCCTAGACACAAATTGTTTCATAATTTCATCTAAATTTCCATTAAAAAACAAATCATAATTGTGCCAACATTTTTATTTTGGAAAAATTAAACATAATAAATCTAACGGTTGTTTTGAGACTACACTTTTTAGCTCACAGACTATCAAAGCCGTCGGTTCTGTAAGTGCGTAACGCAATAAGTCTTAACAGAAATAACCGTTTTGCTTCAAATTTTGTTTATAGTTTCATTGTGATAAGGCGCTTACCTGATTAGTTTTGGAGATTCATTGGTTAAGTATAAAGGGAGGGGAACGGAGGGCTAACCCCCCCTTAATTGAGATAAATGGGTTTTTCATGCAGAATTATCAGATTTTTGTCAAATTTTGTATATAAGTTCATTGTGATAAGGTGCTTCCCTGATTAGTTTTGGGGGTTCATTGGTTAAGTATAAAGGGGGATACGGGGGGGGGGGGTAAATCCCCCCCCTTAATTTATATAAATGAGTTTTTCATGCATAATTATGATTTGCTTTAAATTATGTATATATGTTCATTGTAATAAGGCACTTCCCTGATTAGTTTTGGGGGTTTATTACTTAATTATAAGAGGGAAATGGGAGAACCCCCCCCCCCTTAATATATTGTCAATTTCTTTATTTTTCAAGGGGCTTATTTCAAAGTCTTTGAAATAAGATTATAATATACAATGAATGTGTGAATAGCCTGTGAGCTCAATGCCCTCAGTTTAACTGAGCAGTTTTCTTTTTTATTTAAAATTTTCTCATTTCAGGCTCATCTTACTTGAAATCTGAAATTGTACAAAAAACTGATTATTATGAACAAATTAAAAATACATGTAATGCAATGTGCTTGCAGGGTATTAAAGTATGGAAGTAAAATTTTGTATTTTCAAAATTTCTAGCTTTTATAAACATCCAAATTGATTAAGTTATTTTCAACACTAAAAATTAAATGCCTTCTAAAAAAAAAATTTTTTTTTGTTGTTTGTCTGTAGTTTCAGAAGAAAACAAAAAGTTCATAATTATGTTTAAAATAGTTGTTTTAATACTTTTAAGACTTTTGTTTGCAATCAGTATCAGTTTGATTTTATCATTTAAAATCAGTAACATCATTAATAAGTAGACTTCTTATCTAGTCATTGATGTGCTGTTTTTGTCAAGTCATTCAATTTTATCATATTGCATATTTATTCAAAAAGTGACAAAACTGAAAAAATGTGATATTGGGCGATTCTACCGTTACATGTAGAACTTTTAGAGAGTGTTTTTTTGCAAATTGGGACAAATTTGGAAGTGAAATTATTTAGATAACGTTTTACTCTTTTAATTGCTATTACAGGACACACGCAGAATCATTTTTGTAGTGACACCTTTAGTTTAAAGTAATAACAATATACTTTTTTAAATAGTAAAGTCGTCGTTACGCGTGCGATTTTTTTTAGTCACACACGTAACAACTTTACTATTTTTTAAAAAAAATTGTTATTACTTTAGACTAAAGGTGTCATTAAGAAAATGATTCTGCATGTGTCCTGTAATAGCAATAAAAAATAAACAATACTCCATGCAAATTTTTGCAAGAAAATAAAAAATATATAAATTAAGTAAATAAAACCAGCTATTAGCTTTTTTTTTTTTTTTTTTTTTTTTTTTTAATTTTCACTGAAAAACAGTGGAAAGGTGAAACATTATTTTCTGCTTCCTAACTGGTTTGATTAAAGTTGTCAACATAGATAATAAAACATGAAAGGGAGAGTTATGACACAAAATAATACAAGGATAATTTTTATAGGTTATTTATTTTATAAACTAAAATAAAATCTTTGGAGGGTGACCAGTACTGGCACATTGATATATTTATTTAAATAAAGTACTTTTTTTTTTTTTTACTGTAACACACATAGCATTATGAAATTATTAATGCCTTTAAAATAAATGTCTTGTAGTGTATGCAGATCAGATGTTGAACTAGAAAAAATATCTGAATTTATAACTGTGTACAGGTTCAACAATTAATGAGAAAAAAGTTTTTTTTAGATGCTATGCAGTTACAGAAAAGATAGTTAAAGATGCAACAGTAAATGTTTACATCAAACAATAACGTGCTTATTCCCTATCTAGGTATAATATAATTATTTATTTTAGATACTAATTAAAATTTTCCCAAAATATAAATACTATGCTATAGTTATTTGATCTAGCTCTGAAATGATAAAATTTTAGACATAAAGAAATATTTAAACAATGTCCTACGTTCTGATAAATTATATGGACTTAATAACACTGACTGATAAACGTGTTTTTGTCCGAAATTGAAAACACTAAGGAAGGCTCTTATATTACACAGCCGAACCAAAGGTTTCCCAAATTCAGAATACACGTTAGTTGCCTGTGATCCATGACAATTCTTCTATGACATCATGTATTTTCAATCGAAAAAATTTAATGGAGATTACTGCACTACGTTTCAATTTGAAATTACCCGGCGGATGAACGAACGTGAAGAGTCCAAATCGCAAATCCACAGCGTAATCCCTTGGCTGTTGGCGAAAATACGGGGTGAAGTTTAGGGTTGTTAGCATTGAACACGTGACAAATTCGACGAATGAGGTTCCAGAATCCAGTGCTACGAAGTTCTACTATGTAGCATCCGATTATATGCCTTTCCAGGCCCTTTCTATGGTGTTTGATTGATTGATTAATCGGAGCTGAACGACGATCAGGTCGCGCGCGGGAGAAGGAGACTGAAATATGGGGGTGCAACTCAAACGTGAAAGGTTCCATTCTCCCATTGGTTAACAAAAATACCGGAAGTCACTTGATTTTTATATTTTCGTACAACTTTGCTTAAAGCACATTCTGCCTGTGAATGATATAGCGAGGTGGTTAAAGCACCGGACTTGTAAACTGCAGGTTTTAAGTTTTGTCCTCTCTGATTAAAAAAAAAAAAAAAAAAAAAAAAATCCTTTTTTAGAGTTTTGTTTTGATCTTTACGGAATTAATTAATAAAGATTATTTACTTGACTTAAAGATCAGTATAATTTTTTTTTAAATTATTATGTAAATGTATAATAAATCTTAATTAATATTATATTTAAATATATATAGTTAATGTTAGTAATTAGTATTATACTTAAATATATATAATTAATAATATTTAATAGTTTATTTAAATATGTGTGTGTGGGTATATACATATATAATTAATATTTATTATTATTATTTAAATATATAATTAATATTAATAAATATTATTATTTAAATGCATATAATTAATATTTTCACTCAGTGGTTTGTAATACATTCTCTTCCATTTTCAGTAAATAATTAATAAGACATTTAAGAAAATAGGCCAATATATCTTAAAGAAAAACTTGGGATTTTTTTTAATGTAACTCAAACAATGAATTTTAGTTTTGGATGATACACTTTGTAGAAGCCCAAACTTTACATGTACGTATGTTTAGGATTAAACTTTTTTTTATAAACATTATCTGTTATTAAAAATACATAATAGAAACGTATGCTTCTTGGTTCTTATTAGAATCCAGAAGTATTGACTTTTTTATTTATTTATTTATTGTATATGCCTACATCAATAATATAATAAAATATAATTGTGATTTCAATAAATTTTAGAAAACTGGAGTAGCAAATCATATAAAATCTTCGACTACGTTAGAAACACAGACATACATATATAAAAATTATGCAGACATGTATGCATGTATATATTCATATAATTATATATTACATATATGTATATGCATATATATAAATATATGTAAATATAAATATACATACGTATATAAATATATATATTCATATATATATATACATATATATATATATATATATATATTCATATAATTATATACATATATATACAGGGTGATTCATAAAAGATGGGCAGAACTTTAAGGGGTTATAGTACACTTAAAGACAAATAATATTAAATAGGAGACTAAGGGTCCCAGACGTATTCCCAAGGAGATAGGGGGCATTAAAGTTTAGGGTCCGAAATTTCAAATGATTATAAAACATGGAAAAATTGGTCGATTCGTTTGCGGTTTTTGCAAAAAATTTTCTTTATGCCAGTATTTTCTTGAAATAAAATTTTAAAGTTCAATTTCAAAAAATGCCGATAGGGGGCGCTTTAGACTTTGGAGTAACAAACAACTATTTTTTAACGTTATTTTTTGTATTTCTTTAAATGATTTCGAAAGCTTAGACTTAAACTTAAATTTTGATCTAAAAATCTGAGTCCTAACGAGTAGTTAAGTAGCGTAAACTGAAATTTGAAATTTGAAACCCTTCTCCCCCCAGAACAAAAATCAGTTATTCCCGATCTTTGTGTCGTAGATTAGGCTCTAACTACTGCCGCGTTTTGCTAAAATTATTCTTTATGTCAGTATTTTCTTGAAAATAAATTTTAAAGAAAATTTTCAAAAAATTCCGATAGAGCGCGCTTTAGACTTTGGAGTAACGAACAACTATTTTATACCGTTATTTTTTGTGTCTCATTAAATGCTTTCTAAAGCTTAGACTTAAATTTTCAGCCCAAAATCTGAATCGTTAGACGTGGTTAAGTTTCTGGGGAGAGGGGTTTGAAATTTCTACTCCTGAGCACAGTTCAGTTTGAACCCCCTCCCCTCGCTACTGAACCACGCTCAGCGATTCAGATTTTGAGCTGAAAATTTAAGTTTAAGTCTAAGCTTTAGAAAGCATTTAATGAGACACAAAAAATAACGGTATAAAATAGTTGTTCGTTACTCCAAAGTCTAAAGCGCCCTCTATCGGAATTTTTTGAAAATTTTCTTTAAAATTTATTTTCAAGAAAATACTGACATAAAGAATAATTTTAGCAAAACGCGGCAGTAGTTAGAGCCTAATCTACGACACAAAGATCGGGAATAACTGATTTTTGTTCTGGGGGGAGAAGGGTTTCAAATTTCAAATTTCAGTTTACGCTACTTAACTACTCGTTAGGACTCAGATTTTTAGATCAAAATTTAAGTTTAAGTCTAAGCTTTCGAAATCATTTAAAGAAATACAAAAAATAACGTTAAAAAATAGTTGTTTGTTACTCCAAAGTCTAAAGCGCCCCCTATCGGCATTTTTTGAAATTGAACTTTAAAATTTTATTTCAAGAAAATACTGGCATAAAGAAAATTTTTTGCAAAAACCGCAAACGAATCGACCAATTTTTCCATGTTTTATAATCATTTGAAATTTCGGACCCTAAACTTTAATGCCCCCTATCTCCTTGGGAATACGTCTGGGACCCTTAGTCTCCTATTTAATATTATTTGTCTTTAAGTGTACTATAACCCCTTAAAGTTCTGCCCATCTTTTATGAATCACCCTGTATATATATATATATTCATATAATTATATACATATATATATATTCATACATATATCATACATGCATATGTGTATTGTATATGTTTTCACTTTTAGGAGAAAAAATTATGTCAGATTTATTGGATTGCAGTGTAAGAGTAAGAAAATGTTAAAACTACAGCAATAATACACCAATATTATACTGATTATAAAACACATTAATTGATTAATCTTTGTATATTACTATACTGTCATACTGGAAAGAAACAACAAAAGTTTGATCTAGGGGCCCCGTATAAAATCTATATTTTCTTAATAAAAATTGTAATTGATATTTAATAAGTAAAAATGTATTAAACAAAATATAATTTATTTTTAGGTGTCACTTTATAAACTATTCGAATACAATAGCATCTCTCTTTAATTTTTCTTCTTTTTTAATTAATTTTATTATTATTATTATAATTTACCATGTCATGATTTTATGACCAAGAATAAAAATATCACTATGGGAAATATTATTTTTATAAATATTTAATTTAAATTATTTACAAAAATTATAATAATAATAAATTATAATATAAGAAATGCAAAGAAATATGTATTAAATTTTACAAATTAATATTATACAATTTGTTAAAACAATTCTCGTACATAATTAATTAGTATTTCTAATAATCAAATATCAATTAATTAAAAAGATCCCACTAAATACATTTTAATTTACATAAAATGTATTTAATGGTGTGACGATTAAAAATTATGAAGAGCCAGGGAAGAGAACATTAGACTGAATTATATTAAATATTATGGGAAAATTGAGTATTAACTAAAAGTAGTTAATTTTCCCACAACAAATGGAAATTAAATATATTTTATGTATACATTAAATGTACTTAGTTATTTGTATAATAAATTTATATTATCCCAAAATTTATTTGTAAAAGACAGTTTAATTTACAAGTTAATTTACACAGTTTAATTTTTTAGTACGAAGTATTAAGGCATAATTGTGTTTTATTATCCTGTCCACAGAGGGCAGCAGCACAAAACGATGTTATTATATATAGCTACAATGCATGCCGGTTTTTTGTCAACCAATGGGAGAATGGAACCTTTCACGTTTGAGTCGCACCCAAATATGGCGTGGCCTTTAAACTGATTGTGAACTTGAAATAGGCGAAAAGACGACGTCACTGCTTGTTCAATTACGGTTGGTTAGCAAGAAAAACCTGTTTATTCTTTATGATTCCTACTGTACACATGAAATGGGGAAATTGGATTGGTCTACGTGAAACTGGTCTATAATATGATTGGCCTACGTCGCCATGACGATTCCTGCAATAATAGCTACGGCAAAAATGTAGTGGTAGATTGGTTGATGGAACTGTTTGTTTGTAAACATGCCCTTTCCTTTGAACAGTGATTAGAGCTAATCTGTGAATCTGTGTTACAGGTTTGATTCTACCAAAAAATGCCTTTGGATTCTCCTGCCTTTCTAGTTGATTTTTCAACTTTGTTTTATCGGTTGCTCTGTATTTTTGCATGATAAATGGAATATTACTTCATTAAAGTAAATTTTGATGATAACAATTACAGATGTATTTTTATGACAAAATAATTATTTAAATACGATACATTGAGCTATTTCACAATTAAAATTTTATGTTACAGTACCTTTTAATATTTAAACATCACTCTTTTTTTTTTTCTATAGCAAATGAAAAATAAGTAACGAAGAAATAAAATGAAAATATCCGTTTGCACGTCGGGTTAATTTCTCTAGGTTTTTTTAATAATAAATGTTTCAACAGTGAATTTTTATAAATTTTGAAAACTGCAAATAAGTTTTTTTTTTTTACTTTTTTTTTTCTCAACTGTATTATTAAAAAGGAGCTAAAAATATTAATCTCATCAAAAACGTCACCTGTAAAAAATGCAGTCAAGTCTCGTGACTCTTTTTCCGTAAAAAGTTTTGACATCGTGTAAAGCCGTTTAACTATCTTATTAACTCTGAAATTTTCATTCACAAATCACTCCTAGCAGAGCCGTCCTTAGCGAAAGCGAGGCCGGGTGCAAGAACTTTTGCGAGGCCCTTCCATTCTGACCAATGTTTCCAATTTAGCTGTTTTTTTTATTCATCTACCAGAAATTTTTAATAGTAATTTTGCTTCATTTAATGTCAGATATTGTATGATTAAATAAAGTAAAGGCAACTATTCGGAAATTCTGGTAGGTATTTTAAACAAAATTCCTCTAAATTGGCAGCATTACTTCTCACAACGTAATAGGCTTTTGAAAAAGCACGCGCTTGAATGACATACACAGTGGTACATCAAGGATTACACTTTTTTATGGGTGTGTGTTGGGGGTAGTATGTTTTAATATTTTATAGAGACTCTGACCAATTTGGTTTCATAATACTCGAACTGGGCTTGGTCTATTCTTTTTTCAGCAGATTTCGACGGGCAGAGAATTGATTCTGGCCGTGTCATATCGGAGAGGCTTTTTCTTTCTTTCTTTTCTTTTTTTTTTCGGGGGGGGGGAGAGTGGGGGAGGGGTAAGTTAATAATATTGTACAGTCGTTAATAAAAGAGAGAGAGAGAGAGAGAGAAGATTATTTCTTTACTTTTCACCATACTTTTTAATCGTCAAATTGCTGCAGAGTAATACGAAAGGTACTGTTCGACTGCAAATTTTGTCAATTTTTCGAATTTGAATACAAATTTTGAAAGAGAAATCCTACACATACTAAAAATTGTATCGACTTAAAAATAAAAATCTTTTCATTAGCCAACCGTCACCTACCTCGCTCTGTTATTTTTTTTTATCGAAGTCCCCCCCCCCCCCTATATTTTAGTGTATCATAAATACACTGCTCAAAACAATTAAAGGATATTGCAGTTTTAGGTGGATTTTGTATCTGGGAAACTTTTTAGCTGATTGATACATGGTCGACAGACATAGTAGGTTATATGAGAATAAATTACACATGTTTGGCAGAAAAAATGCATTTTATTGCGCATTTGTGTACAAAAGGAAAAAAACACAATTTGTGCATATGAGAAAAAAAGAATAAGAAAAGGTGTTTTCTTCAAAGAAAATCATTTTCAGTAGGGGTATGGTTTCCACGGGCGGCCAGCAACGTTGAACACCTTTGAGGCATGGACTCAATGAGGCTATTAATGACGAGTTGGGGTATTCTGCCCCACTCTTCCAGAAGAGCTCTTTCCAGTTCTTGGAGAGTTTGTGGGGGTTGTTGGCGGCCAGAAACTCGTCTTCCTAGAGCGTCCCAAACGTGCTCGATTGGATTCATGTCTGGAGAACACGCTGGCCATTCCATTCGAACGATTCCTTCCTCAAAAAGGAAATCCTCCACCAGGTTTGCACGATGTGGCCTGCAGTTATCGTCCATTAAAATGAAGTTATCTCCGATTGCTGCAGCGTAAGGGACTACAATAGGTCTGAGGATCTCATCCCTATATCGGCGACCAGTCAGAGCTCCATCTCGAATGATGTAGAGGTCAGTGCGCCCGTCAATGGAGATGCCACCATACACCAACACTCCTCCACCGCCAAATCTGACACTTTCGTGCACGAACGCAGGATTATTCCTACTGCCACGGTCCCTCCAGATGAAAATACGCCTATTATCCGGATGCACAGAAAAACGGGACTCGTCAGAAAACAGAATATTGCTCCATTCATTTCTCCTCCAGTTGACATGCTCGGTTGCCCACTCCCTGCGGTCGCGACGATGCCTTGATGTTAATCTAACACATACCATCGGTCAGCGAGCATACAGACCTACAGCATGGAGCCGGTTTCGGACAGTCTGAGTTGAAATCGTGGTGCCTGTAGCCGAGCGAAGGTGTTGTTGGAGAAGAGTAGCGTTCATGTTTCGGTGTCTCCGAGCTGTTAACGCTAAATACCGATCTTCATTGGGCGTTGTTGCCCATCTACGACCTTGTCCTGGTCTTCGGCCTGCACATCCACTCTCCAAAAAACGGTTCCAGATCCTGGAAATGACACTTTGTGACACTTCAATGGCTTGCGCTACTTCGGCTTGAGTTTGGCCCCCTTCTAACCTAACAACAATTCTCCAAGCTTCTGAATCTGTCAAATGACTTCGCTGAGACATCTTACTCATCGAAACAAAGCAATCACTGAATGCCGATCATTCTTGTCTTCATTCTCTTTTATCCAGTTGAAAGTCAAATTTCATTCGCTGCCGCTGAAGCGATGTTTTTGACGTCGAACTCAAAATTTGCATACTCCACAGTTTGAAAACCAGAAAAATTTGCATTTGTGATTCTCTTCTTCTATTTTCGGCAAAAAAAATTTCGTTTATATCTTTATTTTATATAAAACTTCAAATATCCTTTAATTGTTTTGAGCAGTGTATAAGGGGCTCACAATTTAAAATACTTATAATGCGATCTGTAATTATCATATTGTCTCATATTTTGTACGATAAATATAACCTTTATAAGGAAGGGATTTTTAACTGAAGTCCCTAAATTTTAGTATAGCACGAATATAAGGGCTCATTAACTAAAAACACTTATAAATCAGATCCAAATTGTCGCGGGTCAAACAAATTTTGTTTGGTAAACCTTTTAGTTGGAAGGACTCTGCCAATTTTTTATCGAAACTGGCCACATTTTAATGTATTATAAATATAAGGTGGTTACATATTAAACACTTATAACTCTAGCTGTAGTTGTCGGAGTAACTCATATTTTGTGTGTCACTTTTTTTTATTTATCATATTAATGCGACAAAGCACCCCCCCCCCCCTTTATGAAGGTTGCGTTTACCACACAAAATAAGAGTGTTCGACAATAATTACAGCTCAAGTTATATTTTAAGTTGTTAGCCCATTATACTTATGATACACTAAAATAAGGGGGTTTATATAAAAAATTGACAGAGCCCACCTCTCCTCTTTGAAAACGATTACGTTTTACTAAATTTGTGTGGACTGTGACAATTTCAATCCGAGTTATAAGTGTTTATGTTTATCGTGCCCTTATATTCACACTATAATAAAATTTAGGGTTTCGGTTAAAAAAACTGACTAAGTCCCCCCCCCCCCCCCACCCCGCCACTTTATAAAGATTAAGTTTACCATACAAAATATGAATATTCTGCGATAATTACAGCTCGAGTTATAAGTGTTTTAAGTTGTCAGCATCTTATATTTATAATATACTAAAATATCGGTAGTTTTGATAAAAAATCGACTGAACCTCACTCCCCCCCCCCCTTAAATTGATTACGTTTACATTTACCATGCAAAATTTGCATTAACTGCGGCAATTTGGATCCGAGTTATAAGCATTTGTGTTATGGAGCCTTTATATTTGCACTATACTAAATTTTAGGGGCTTCTGTTAAAAATCCGACAATGTCTCCTGTAAAAATTATGTCACTTTGTTCATGCACAGAAAATTTGAGCCCGCTGTGACAGTTTGATAACGAGTTATAAGAGTTTAAATTTGTCAGGCTCATATATTCAGTTTTTTATAAAAATTTAGGGGTTTCATAAGAAAATGATATAATGACCCTCATGATGTTGAACCAAACAACGTTTGGTTCTACCTTCTTTGCAGCCTTCGACAATTAGAATCCGAGCTATAGGGGGGGGGGGGGGGAATGGCGTCGACGAGACCGGAGTGTCATGTACTCTGAATTTTATTATGAAATAGATAACTCATAACAAAATAAATAATAATTATTTAGCTTTTTTCATTAATTTGTTTTTCGGGAGCGAGGCCTTCCTAGGCGCGAGGCCCTGTGCGGCCGCACCTGTCGCACACCCCTAAGGACGGCTCTGACTCCTAGTCTCTACATCTTTAGTTAATTATTATTTTGTGACTTGGCAATTACATAGCATGAGAATGTGATGTATATAGTTAGTCTTAATCAAATAATACTATAACACATTAAGGTGTAATAACTTCCCTGAGCGTTTATAATTTGCTTTAGTTAAATTATCCCATCCCATGACATAGTAAGGTGTAATAACTTCACTGCGCTGCGTAATTGCCAAGTCACAAAATAATAATTAACTAAAGATGTAGAGACTAGGAGTGATTTGTGAATGAAAATTTCAGAGTTAATAAGATAGATAAACTTGGCTTTACACGATCTCAGAACTTTTTACGGAAAAGAGTCACGAGACTTGGCTGCATTTTTTACAGGTGACGTTTTTGATGAGATTTCACTTCTTTTTGAAAGCTGCGAACAGAGCGAGTACGTCGCCATCCCTCCTATTGTATTATTACGACGGCATTTTTGATCTTTTATTGCTTTGGACGGACTCCGTCACCATCCGTCCAGCGTCTTCGGACGTACTCCGATGGTTGTTAACAGTTTTATTTCGGGAACTAGGGGAGATAACTAGTACAATTCCTTTGTGCAGCCTCTCTCAAAGCAATAAAAAAAAAGGTTACTGTTCAGGCTTGGCTGAGATTTTGCCTAATGAGGGGAAATTCTGAGTCAAAATTTTCGCCAAAGTTTTTCGTATATTAGGAAATCTAGATTTTTTTTTCCATTTTTTGACAAAGGAAATCATGAGTTATATTCAATATGAGTATTTTACACTTTCTTTCTTTAATAATAATAATATAGATACTGCATTTTGATTTATAATTCAATATATACTTAGAACTCAAGATTTCATTTGTAAAAAAAAGAATAAAAAAGAAAACAAAACAAAGAAAGAAAAAATGTTGTATCCTAATCATTCAATAATTATTTCGATTCTAATTATTACCAGTGAAATCGGATGTTGCTTTCTCTTTTTCGATAAATGAATTACTTATGGAGTTATAAGCGATTGTTGTCACGTGACGACATGTTTTTCTCCTTTAACACGCAGCCGCGTATACGGAAGCTCAGTTCAAAACGCTAACTTTGAAAGAATTTTCTAAAATGTCTTCTGCCTTCAACAGAAAAGATGGGGGGGGAGAGGGGGGGGGGGAACACCCTTCGATTACATAGTTTCAGAATAAGAACACCTGCCAATTTCATGCGTTTCTAAACAAAAGTGAATTCAAAAATTTGTCAGAAATAATGACCGTATTTAGCACCAGAATTCAATGAAAGCATATTAATGAAACAAAATAGTTGTTTTCAAATAAATTTAGCAATCAGGATTCCAATAATTAATAAAATATTTGTGAGAATTATCAGCCTCGACTAGCAAGTTTCTATGCCCAGGGCACTCAGGGATGTAGCTTTAGGGGGGGGGGAGGGTAGGAGCTTCCCCTCCCAATAAGCTCAAGTAGTAGGGCGCCACAGAAGGTTTAAGGGCGCCGTCAGGCGCCCATAAAGAAAGTGTATATTAGTAGTAATAAATGATTATACAAACACTTTATTTTAAATCTTAAATTAGAAAGTAAGTTACTGTTAGCATACAAAATTTGCATAAGGGGATTCATTTTAGATTTGTAACTACTTATATCCCCCCCCTACCTCCACGCCAAAAAAAATAAATATATATATATATATGGAAAAAGGAAAATTCTGAAAATAGGATTTGTAATCAATTGCTGGGCGGTAAGTGTAATTAGATCCTTAGAAATACAATTATTCCCTTCTTATCTTAGTAGTTGTTAGTTACCCTTTATAGTAGAAAGAAAGTGTGAAGATGTGGAACTGACTTGTATGGGTTAGAACGGTTCTCCAATACGTTCATGTAAGGGGTCAAAGAAGATTTAAGGGCGCCGTCAGGCACTCATAAAGAAAGGGTTTAAATAGTAGTTGCAAGTAATTATACAAGAACATTATTTTAAATGTTAAATTACAATGTAAGTTACTTTTAACATACAATATTTGTATAAGACATTTAATTTTAGAACTGTTACTACCTCTATCCCCTGACAAAAACAATTTATACCCAACAGAAGAGAAAATTCTGAAAACAGGAATTGCAATCAATTGCAGGGCAGTAATGTAATTCAATCCTTGAAAGTACAATTATTTCCTTATCTCAGTAGTTTTTGGTCACCTTTGGTAATCAAAAGAAAATTCAAAGAAATGGAAGTGACTGGAGAGAGGTTACAGAATGGCTCAGAGAGGGTGGGGGTGGTCTAGAGGTCTCCACGGGCAGAAATTTCTAGGATCGGACCCACCCGGGTACAAACGAAAGCTATCTTGATCCTGCCCAGTCCGTTTTAAAAACCAAACTGCTCGGAACGGTTCAATTTCTACAAAAGAAAATCCAATTTTTCAGAACATATAATTAAGATTCTTTTAAAAAATACTCCATACTTTTTTCTTTTTTTTGCGAAAATTTTAAAGTATAATTCAGAATATATGTGGTCAATCCATAGAATACAGAATATCAACATTAATGAATACTTAGACTTCTAGACTTTCACATTCAAGTAAAGACTCATTAAAAAATAATGTACTTTAGAGTAAAGATTAAAAAAATGTTTAAAAACATCATAAATTTTGAAGCTTTATAATTAAAAAATTAGATAAAAAAAGTATTTCTTCGGAATTCATTAAAGTTCATTTCAAAAGATTTTGTTACCAAAAATCCAATATCAATTTTAGTTTTTAAAAAAAATTGTCTGTCCGACATGTCTTAGGAATAATTCAATTATTCCTAAGACATGTCGGACAGACAATTTTTTTTAAAAACTAAAATTGATATTGGATTTTTGGTAACAAAATCTTTCGAAATGAACTTTAATGAATTCCGAAGAAATAAGTTCAGGTCTAGCCCGGCTCGCGTAAGTAGAAAAAATGTATGCCTGAACACGGCCGGAGTCGACAGGAAAAATTAGGCACAGGCTCAGACACAATGTAACTGTCCAATGAAAATCTACCTTAGGCATATTAAATTTCTGTATTGATATTGATGTTATCAAACTAGTATCAGATTGTGCAACACATTTATAATCTATTCTGGCATAGCCGGTCCATTGAAAATAGTTCATATTTCATCGGCTTAGTCCGATCCTTTTAAATTTGGTATATCGGTACCGGTAGTCCCTCTTAATTTTTTTAACCAGCCGCCTAGCCCATTTATTGTTTTTTCAACCCAGCCCGTTTGAACGTTTGACTTCATTTGGCCAGGTGCAGGAATCGGGCCGTGCAGATCGTGATTTCTAGAGTAGAGGTCTGCACGGGCCAGAGTTTACAGGCCCGGCCAGAACGAAAGCTATCTTGGGCAAGCCCAGTCCAGTCTGAAAGCTAAAAGTTTGGCACGGGCTCGGACCGGCCCGTTGAAAATTCAGTGGAAACAGGCCCGACCAGTTGAAAAATCAATGAAATCAGGTCTGGCCCAACCAACTCGATTTCTACAAAAAATTCCAATTTTATTAACATACGATTAAGATTCTTTTAATGAATACTGCATGCATATTTATGGGAAAATTTTACAGTATATTTTAGAATACTTTATACATGCCATAGGATACAGAATAGTATTATTATTGATCACTTAGACTCTTAGATTATTACATTCAAATGAAGACATTAAAAAAATTAATCTAGTTTAGAATAAAAGAAAAAAAATGGTTAGTTCGATCCTTTTAAATTTCTTATATCAGGCCGGTCAGATGACTTAATATTTTTAAACTGTTTTCATTCTGCCAGACCGATCCGTTTGAAAATTTACCTTCATTTTGCTGGGACGGGTACGATACCGTGCAGACCTCTTTTTTTTCTGGGCCAAGCTGTGCTTGGACGTTATTCTTCCTAGAGATCTGCAGGCCAGCGTAAAAATCAGAAAATTAGGTCTGGGTCTGGCACAACAAGTTTTGCGAAAAATTAATGTATTTTTAAATCGCCATTATTTTACAATTAAAATTCGTTTTAAAGAATAGTACATACTATTCTAAGCAAATAATAATAATAATAATAATAATTAAAATACAGTACAACTTGTGAAATAGAAGCAATCTATGACGAGAACCTTTCTTACATGGAAAAATGTCTTGATCTGTGCAAAAAGAATACAATGCATACAACAGACGATGTACCTGCTAAGAATAGAACCTGCCTATAATGGATTTTCTTCTCTTACTGAATCTTCATTTGAATGTAATAGTCTAACAAGTTGTAAATTTCCAACTGGACGAAAAATGTCCGGGCCAGGATTCGAACCTGGGATCGCTTTGCTGAAACCGCCACGCTCTACCACTGAGCTATCCCGGTCGAATCTGGAGGGCATAATTCATCCAGTTAACCTTATTGATCAAAGCATCTGATCTGATATTTTAATCAGCAGGGGCGTAGCTACTGGGGGGGTGTAGGGGGGCGTCTCGCCCCCCCAATGTCAGGAATTTCGATCATAGTCGGCAATTTTGATCATAGTCGGCAAATTCTCGTTAGTCAATATCAATCGATACAACTTTCAAAAAATCGATTTTTTTTTCAAATTTCTTAAAATATACTGTAAAAACCATCAAACCTTAGCATTTGTCTTTAATTTCTTATCAAAGCTCGTATTAGAGGAAAAAAAGGTTTTCGCTTTTCAGCGCGTTGGCGGGCGAAGCATTACTTCTGTTCGCCAAGCAATAAGACAGAAAACAATATGCGCATGCGCCGTGCGACCTTCTCATTCGTCAATCTGGGAGAGCACGGAAAAGCCTGCCGACACGTTGTCTCGTGTTACCTCTTTTCTAAGTTGTTTGAGACTTTGGAAGTAGTTATCGTTTGATAATCATATTTCATAATTGAAGTGTAATGTGAACCCCCTGCTAAAAAAGCACCTAAACGTGTTAAATTAGACTGTTTGCAGTGTGGTAGCCAGTTCGATGATGAAGCATAAGCAGTACTGTCACAGAGGGAGCGAATCCAAATGAAAATGGCGGGTGCTCCTTCTAATCCATTCGAAGCTTCAATGAGCAAGACAAAAAGTCTACATGCGGTTAATACAAAAAAGATAAATGAGAACTTGCAGGTAAGTTTACAACTTGCGTTGTGTCTAGTGCACCAAAACTTGGTGCATATCCGATAAACGATTTCATCCTGCTGGATAGACGGCGACGTTTCAACAGCGCTTGGTTCAGAGAGTATCTCCGTTTTTGGAATATAGCACAGAACTCAACGCTGCTGTTTGTTTTGTTTGTTGCCTATTTCACGAAGGTCCTGGACATGAAGAAAAACACAAAATGGTAGGTTTGAGAGTTGTGTAAACAAATGACATAAAATGAAGAGCGTAGCGGAAAAAAAGGTCTGAAAGCTTGCGCAACATTTCTCTTCCAACTCTCACCGAATTGCTCTTTCAGGTTAGTGTCAGTTCATGATGACGCATAATCACGTTGATGTATTATTCGACAAGAGCAAGCGCAAACAGATTATTCGAGAAGAGCAAGATCTTGCATTCAACAGTGACGTGGTAACAATCTTGATGGACATTACGCGAACCCTGGGTAGACAAAACCTGGCATTCAGGGGAAGTGACAAAGACGAAAATGGAAATTTTCAGCAAATTGTGAAATTAATTTCCAGACATAACTCAGTACTGAGGAAATGGCTTGAGGAAACATGATTCAGTCCATACCACACAACTTACTTTTCCGCTTCTTCCCAAAACGAGATGATTGAAGTTCTTGCGACAGCATTACGCAAAAAGATAATCAATGAGATTCAAGAAGCAGAATTTTATGGCATTATGGCAGATACAACACCAGATTCTTCGCATCAGGATCAATTGGCTGTTGGTGTGAGATATGTTAACAAAGATGAAAAACCACAGGAGCGACTTTTGGAAGTTGTAGAAGCAGTCGATAAAACCGGTGTCGGCCTTGCGAGCGAGATATCGTACATCTTTACGCAGTGTTGAATTCAGAGGGTGGATCGGGGGGTGGGACATTCCTCCCCGGAGCATTGAATTATCCCTCCCGGAGGCAGATTTGAGATTTTATGCTTTTAATTATTAAAAAGTGCAATCCCCCCCTGGAACTCTATAATGCCCCCCCCCCCCCCCCACGGAGTCACAGAAATCCCTGCGGAAGAAAAGTGTCTGAATTCAACACTGTCCTTACGAAGAATGAGCTGTATATAGAACAGGTAGCTTTCAAGTCATACGATTTTCCAAACAGCACGTCTGAAGAATTCAACGGCACCCAGCAGAAGCTTTCAGAAATCGTGGATCGAATTGTACTGAAATCAAATCACTGAAAATAATAAACAGTGACGATGAAAACATGAATAGAGAAATACAGAATGCAATGGACCACTCGAACGGCGTGGGGCACGCAATGCTGTGGGAAATTACTCGTATTTGATTGGCTCTTCTTGAACGTTTGTTAGAAAATAGGGACGCTGATTAACTGTATAAAGAAAAACGTCATTGTGACGTTGAATGACGTCAAAAATACTTGTGGTCCATTTTCTTTTTAACTAAGCAAGGTATAGATCCGTTAAGTGAATTTGCTATACAGCATCGATGAAGATTGGCACCAAAGAAGTTCGGAAACTTCTAGAACCTTAGAAACTTTTAGATAATCGAGACAATCTCTTTACTCCTGAACTGCTTACGTTCTATCGCATGGAGTTTAAGAAGGTCCTGGATACCCTTACAGTGATGATAGCAGATAGCCTCAACTCTTCCATCAGAATAATAACACCACTGTATCAAAAAATGAATCCTCCCATTACAAGAGAGAAATTATCATTAGATCTGGTTAAGAAAGCGGCAGATTTCTTTCCTAAAACTCAGGCAGTTGCTGACATGAAGCATTACACGTGGAGCTAGAATTTTTATCAGACTTCTGCACAGAGGCTCAAACAATGGATGACATTTCAAAGAAATCAGAATATTTGAAAAACATTTTACCGCTTTCGAACCGTGTCAGTCGTCTGGCGCTAACTTCTCCAGTCACAGTTGCTTTTTGAATGAAAAAACATTCAGTAAATAAAAAATTGTGAAAAACTGTCTGAGAGCAACAATGACCGAACCATGTCTGAATGCACTTATGTTGCTTACATACGAGAATTACATTTTGGATTGACTAGATTTGGGCACTATTGTGGATAGATGGGCTCGTCTAAAGAAGCGGCGGGTTAAAATGCATGTTGTTAAATGAATGAATAAAGATGTAATTAAAATAAGCTATGATTTATTTCCTTTTAATGTAAATATAAATAAATAAGCTGATTGTGAATAAGTTGTAGATAGCAGCTTACTAAAAACTCCAATCTGTTTAATTAATCCGAAGTACAAATTTCCGTCCACATATTCAGCAATGAAAAATTCCACATTGAAAAATAAACAGATTTTTCTTTTAATATCAAAATACTTTGCTGGCATATATATTTACAGCAAAGGAATGCAAATGGAGGGGTGAAAGTGTCCATCTTTAACGTACCCTATATAGATCAGTTTCAACCTGACGTCACACCCGAGCAACTACCTTAATAACCAGATGGGTGTTTTGTTTGCCTATCGATTTTTGTCGATTTTCATTGGTTAGGTAATTATATAGGTTGATAATCTTACGATTTTGATTGATTGAATACAAATTGGCGGACTGTGATCACCAGAGTCGAATTCAACCACCCATTTCGAGGTGGGTCATGTGTGTTTTTTGGCGGGGGGGGGGGGGGGCACAGTCTTCATTAGCAATTTTTAGCACTTTCCAACCTAGTTGAAAAGTGCTTATGACTTCGGTTTGTCTGGCCGTATGGCCGTCTGTCCGTGCTCTAACTCCCGTAAATATGCTCGAATTGCTCTGCAATTTTTATATGTTATTGTCGTTATCTATGGCACGTTCCCTATTTCAACTGAAGTGTGTAGCACTTATAGTTTTCTTACAGGGACACTCAAAAGAATTCCGTTACATTGCGGTCTATGGGGAAAAATCATTTGTGGTTTATTTTAAAAATGTTTCACTATTGTAAACGCATTGAAATTTATATAGATCACTAAGATGCATTAGAAGAAGCTAATATGGAATAGTAGGTGTATAGCACTTAGAGTTACTTTACAGGGACAGTCAAAATAATTCCGTTACATTACGTCTATGGAGAAAAATCGTCTGCGGCTTATTTAAATAATGTTCCACTATTTTAAACGCATTGAAGTTTATATATATTACTAAGGTGCATTACAAGAGGCTTACTACAGAATAGTGTGTGTATAACAGTCATCGTTCATTTACAGGGACACACAAAAGAATTCTCTACTGTCTGTTAACAATAATTCCTGGAAGTGCGTTTTAAGTTACTGAACGCGATTTTAATCTTAACTAGCTTTTTGTCTATTACGTGGTGTGTATAAATTCTGTAGATCCTATACAGGGCAGCACAAAAGTTCGCGAACACATTTCCGTTTATTGACAGAAACTCCAGAAGGAGAATTTAAACTGTGCTACGCGTTTCCTAACTAAACTAAAATTTAGCATCCTATGTATATATACAAATCTATAGATCATATACAGGGCTACATAAAAGTAATCGGATATTTTTCCGAATATTGTATGTATTAAAAATTCCTGAAATTACGTTTTTAAATATGTTATGCGTTTTCCAAATTGTTTACTTAGATGTCATCTTTCAGCTTATTAAACGGTAATGATTTGTAAAATTATTTTAGAAGCGTTGGAAAGTGCTACATAATCTATGCTTGACGCATGATTTTTCGTTCTTGTTTATATCGTGTTCAAATTGCCTGTTTTCTGACATATTCCCAATTTCATTTTCCTTCGTAAATGCATGAAATTTGAGGGTATATTCATAAATGTATAAAATTTGCATATTTTATTCAGATGCAAAGAAATCTGAGTTTCACATTTTCTTATAAAAGCAAAGAATCCTTCAGAAAATTATCTCAAAGTTCGTATTTTAAGTCAATTTTTGGGGCTTGGCAATCATGAAAATATTGTCTTGAGGGAGCAATCAAAATGTACCACATGTACCGGAAAATTAAAAATGTTGTTCGATTCTTTGCTGCTTAAACAATAATACTTGCAATTTTCATGACTTTCTATATAAAAATAACCCCGTAAATGTATCAGATAGATTGGAATTTTTAAGCAGGGAAAAAAAGACGAAAATGAAAACTCCTTTGATACATATTTATATGAAAAAATGTATTGTTCTATAGAAATGTTTTTCGTTTAGAGGGGGGTCATGACCCTCATGATCTCCCCCTTGGATCTACGCTTGACTGGTCACGTGGTTGAAACTAATCTATTCTCAGCTTTATTCTAAAGTGTGAAGTATCCGACATTCTAAAGTGCAAAATTTGATTTCGATTGGTTAGTAATGTTGAATGTTATATAGAACATAGGTACATACACAGAAACGTATTTTTGAAGAGATAATATTTTTTAAGTTAGTCGGCAAAATCGTCATTTACGCCCCCCCCCCAACGAATTTTGCTTAAATACGCCCCTGTTAATCAGCTCAACAGAAAAGATCGCAGGTAATGGAACTCCAGTAAACGCTGGATACGTGAATACACTAGATTATTTTTTAACACAATTTTTTCAAATTGGTAAAGCAATCATACAAGTTGTAAATTTCCAACTGGACGGTCTTTTCACACAGTCTAAGTCAATATTTTAGTCAGTGTTTATGTACGTTATTATCTAGGTGATCATAAATATTGTTGATATTTTGCATTACATGCATTTTGAGCATAATCTGAAAACAAAATCTATGCATAAGTGTTCTTTTTGAATAAGTAAGTAAAATTTTAGGTTAATCTTGCTTCAGAAATATCGCATACTTCGTAAATATTCAGTCGGAACAGGCTGGTCCGGGCTCGGGCCGAACTTTTTGCTTTTACACCAGGCCGGGCCAAAATAATTTTGAATGGGTCGGACCGAAGTGTTTGCCTTTATGCCGGGCTGGGCCTGGGCCTGGAAATTTCAGCACCTGCAGACCTTTAGCGCGGCTGATGACAATGTGGCGAGAGAGGGTGTGTGTGTGGAGGGAGGGGAGTGGAAAATGAAAATTATATAAAGGGCGTCAAAGTCAGGTCCTCCCCCCCCCCCCCCAATAAAAATTTCAAGCTACGCCCCTGAGGGCACTTTCAATTTTTTATCACCACTTAGATTGGTTTAATTACTGATACTACCATAAAATTCCGAAAATCCCCCCACAATTTTCAACAAATATTGCCAGATTATAAAATATGCAAGGGAGAGCTATAAAAAATATATAATTTGATTAAAATATTGAAAATTTTATTAACCAAAACTGTTGGTGTTATTACATACTGGTGAGTACAGTTTAAAAATCAAATTTGATTACTTGGGTTTTCAGTTAAGTCAAAGGATTTTATGCATTATGAATATTATTGAAATTGCATTTTTAGCAGTCCTACATAGGGTGTGGATCCTAGGTATAATATAATTGTTTCCTCGTCGCTGTGTGATGTTGATGACATAATTTCTTATACTGTGTCTACAGAAAGTTTGAAAATAAAATCACAAAAAGAAGAAAAGACTCCTGTCCTTACATCGGCGATTGGTCGCCAATATAGCAATCCGTCTCAATATAATTTATGGCTTTGGACGTACGTCCGTCGACTTACAATCAATGCACGCAGCTTTAGTAATCCTCCTTTTCTTGATTTTGGGTTCTTTTTGGAGATCATCCACTGATTTTCGCTAAGCCCACACTCTGTCCCTATTATTCACAGGTAACAAAAATTTGAAGCTTTATTTTCGTTTGCAAAGTACTGTAGATAAAATGAAATTTCAGGTTCCTATAGGCAAGCACTAAGTTATGGGAGGGGGGAAGTCAAAAGTACTCTCAATTGCTTTCAGGAAAGGTGCTATCCACCTGAGATATTACTCGCAGCCCTGGATACTTGATATTTAGCATAAAAGTACTTTTTAGTATAAAAAGAAAGCCAAAATTAAAATTTCCGGAAATTTCCAATAAATCAAGCTATATTCATTTTTTTTTGTTTTTTTTTCGTTTTTTCAGTCTTTTTTTTCCATTTGCAGATTTTTTAATTTTTCCTTACTTTGTGTACTAAATCCTACCTTTCTGCCAAATGTCAAGCTTCTAGGACTGCAAAATCAAATTATTTTCAAACTTTCGACTCGTTATAAATTTAATGATTTTTCGATTTTAATTCTAAGTTACCTAATTGTCATGCCAATACAGTAATTCTTTGATCCGTCTTCTTAGGATCATTTAGGTTCAATTTAGAGAAAATCAAGTGAATCTTAGAGTCACCGTAATTTTATTTAGAAAGGACTATCAAGCCATAACCAGCAATGTTCAGGGGGTGCTGAGCCCCCACTAGCGGGGCCTCCGAGATGACGCTGTGTGTCCTACACTGGGCTTGCTACAAGTGACGTCACAACCTGCTGACGTCAAAACAGTGATCTATAATAACTTAAAAGTTTTCATGTACTTTGTTCGTTTGTACGGATTGTTTAGGATAGTATTTTGATTTTATTTATTGTTTTATATAGTAATTAATAATATTTTTTCAGTGTATTTAGATTATAATGCTATCAATAATTATTGATTATAATTATTAAAGAAAGTGTAGATTATATCTATAAAATAATGAGAAGAAAATGTTGTGCACCTAGTTTCTAATCTAAGTCTTCAAATTCGCTACTGATAATGAAAAGAAGAAATTTTAGCTACGAAAATTACCTTGTGATAATTATTTTTACATTTCAACAGAAATGGTCTGCATTAAATGTTTCGATATACGTTTCAATTCGTGAAGCTAGAATTAATATGATTGTATTGAGCTTGCTGTGCAGATAAAAAAAAAACCGTAACAACAAATGTCTAACCTACTGTAATGGGAATATTCTCGCATATTTGAATGAATTTGTACTTCCAAATCGAAAAGAGTCAAATGATCTTTAGAAAAATAAAATAAAATAAAAGAAGCAGATGATAAACAGTTTAATAAAAAAAGAAAACTGCCCAGTTAAACTGAGGGCATTGAGCTCACAGGCTATTCACACTAATTGTATATTATACTCGTATTTCAAAGAATTTGAAATAAGCCCCTCGAAAAATAAAGAAATCGACAATATATTAAGGGGGGGGGTCATCCCCCCGTTACCCCCTCATAGTTAACTAATGAACCCCTTAAACTAATCAGGGAAGCCTCTTACTACAATGAATATATATATACAAAATTTGAAGAAAATCGGATAATGCTGCATGAAAAACCCATTTATCTAAATTAAGGGGGGGGATTAGCCCCCCCCCCCTCCTCTTTATACTTAACCAATGAACCCCCAAAACTATTCAGAGAAGCGCATTATCACAATGAACCTATATACAAAATTTGAAGAAAATCGGATAATTCTGCTTGAAAAACCCATTTATATAAATTAAGGGGGGATTAGCCCCCTGTTCCCCCCCTTTTATACTTAACCAATCAATCCCGAAAACTAATCAGGGAAGCGTCTTAACCCAATGAACCTATAAACAAATTTTGACGCAAATAGGATAATTCTGCATGAAAAACCCATTTATATAAATTAAGGGAGATTAGTCCCCCCCTTTATACTTAATCAATCAATCCTGAAAACTATTCAGAGAAGCGCATTATCACAATGAACCTATATACAAAATTTCAAGAAAATCGGATAATTCTGCTTGAAAAACCCATTTATATAAATTAAGGGGGTATTAGCCCCCCCGTTCCCCCCCCTTTATACTTAACCAATCAATCCCGAAAACTAATCAGGGAAACGTTTTAACCCAATGAACCTATAAACAAATTTTGAAGCAAATGGGATAATTCTGCATGAAAAACCCATTTATATAAATTAAGGGGGAATTAGCCCCCCCGTTCCCCCCCCTTTATACTTAACCAATCAATCCCGAAAACTCATCAGGGAAGCGTCTTAACCCAATGAACCTATAAACAAATTTTGAAGCAAATGGGATAATTCTGCATGAAAAACCCATTAATATAAATTAAGGGGGGATTACCCCCCCCCCGTTCCCCCTTTTTATACTTAACCAATCAATCCCGAAAACTAATCAGGGAAGCGCCTTAACACAGTGAACCTATAAACAAAATTTGAAGGAAAACGGAATAATTCTGCATGAAAAACCCATTTATATAAATTAAGGGGGGGATTACCCCCCCCCCTTTATACTTAACCAATCAATCCCGAAAACTAATCAGGGAAGCGCCTTAACACAGTGAATCTATAAACAAATTTTGAAGGAAAACTGATATTTCTATGAAGAGTTATCGCGTTACGTACATTCATACAGAACCGGCGGGCACATAAGCTCTCAGGCTTTGATAGCCTGTGAGCTAATAAAAAATGATTTTGAAAGAAATACTGTAATAAATTGATTGAAATCTGGATACATTTAGTTAGAAGTGAGTGATGTGCTTTGTTTATAAAATTAAAAGTAACTGATTTACACAGCTTAGTAATTCTACGTAGTTCCATTTAACATTTTAGCTAACTTAAGTGTACAAATATATTATGAAAATAAATCTTTTGATAAGTTAATTTGAGTGGTTATTAGGTCCTAGACCCAAGTACAATAAATAGACAATTTTTAAAATATTACAAATTAGTTACAAAGTCAAGATAGAAAATTGGGTACTTTTTGGTTAGCCGGGCGCCAGTGATATATATACATATATACACACACATATATATATACACATATCTACACACACATATATGTATGAATTAATATATATATATTTATATATGTATATGTATCACTGGCGCCTGGCTAACCGAAAAGGGCTTATGGCGAGAGAAGGAAAGCTGCAACATATTTTCTGGCAACCTATTCGTAGTTTCATATAAATAAGTATTTTTTTTTCAATATTTATATAATTTATTTAATATAAAGAAGCCATTTATCTCTTTTTATATGCAGGTAGAACAGAATTGTATATATAAATAAACATAAAAGTACATTAGGTTTTTTTTCATAATTGTGTATATAATTTAAAAACATATCTAACTTTCTGAAGCCCGGATTACGCCAAATCGTTAAAAAAAGTGCCAAGGTCTCTATAGTTAAAACATGTCGATATCTCTATTTAAATTGACATTTATTGTGTTTTGGTTGTTAAATTATGGTAAGTAGTTGTAAAAGGGAGGAATGGGATTGATTTTGTAAAGTTTTTGGTAGATTTATTATATTTTTTGTACGTAATATTTATTGTAAAATAATGTGTTTAGGAAAAGGTAAGTCAATGGGTTCAATCTGATTTATTAATCTTAGCATTTTTTTAATTTAAAACTTTTAATTTCCTTTAATAAAACAAGTATATTAATTCCCTTTTATTTCACGATTATGAAATTTAATATTATTTATGTAATCACAAATTATAAGAGTGGAAATGCTCTTTTTATTACATCTTTCTGCTGCGATACATTGACCAAAGTGGATCACTATTGTGACGTCACTAATACTTGTAGCAGGCCCGGTGTAGGACACACAGCGTCTTCTCGGAGGCCCCGCCCCTAGCTACGGCCATGGGCTGAACACACATTTTCTCATCAAGGAAGTCTAACTTTATTTCTGAAAAAATTCAAGACTGTGGTGGTCATGATCGTTTTACCAAATACATTTATGTATTAATCAAGCATTTTTGCATATTGAGTTTGGCTAAGCATGAAATAAAACTTTTTTATTGGATATCTTTATCTTGTTTTCGGCATAAATATAAATAATTCATTTTCAATAATTAAGTTTTTTTTTTAATCATTATTTTGAGATTCTAGTATGTCTGTTATTTTAATGTTTGAAAATTTTGATTATTCAAGATTATTTATCTTTGTTTTCAAAAGTTGATAAGTTAATGTAATTCTACAACTAAGATGATGATACATACCTGTATTTTATTATTTTTAAACATCAGCTTTTATTTATTTTTTAATGCAAAAAATTTGTTTCCTGCAAGTACTACAATCAATATTATTTGCATACTATACAGGGTTCACATAGTATTTTTAAAAATCCCCCTTTAAATAACTGCACTTTTCAAACATCTAAAATTTGAGTTAAGGTCATGGTATTAGAATATTTTATCAGGATCCGTTTAAGAAAATTTTAGCTCCTTAAAAGGACTCTTCACAAAAGTTTTCATCTTAAAACAGTACCCTTTACAAAAATTACAATTTGTAAAACACAATTTACAAATTAATATTTTTTTCATCAATATTTCATATATATATATTCAATATTGTCCAATATTTCAAAAACTAACAAATCTAGAATGCTGAATTTTTGTTTTTTTAAATACTTGTTATCTATTTAGGAAAAGACAAGAAATTTCTTCCAACCAAACAAAAGTGCTGAGGGGTCAAAATGACCCCTACCGCCGTTCTAATGTTAAAAAGGTAAAAACTGATGCTTAAGAAAACAAAAACACATAACATATTTGAACCCCAATTTCATCATTTACCATCTATAGTCAGAAAAATATCTAAATTCTTCTGTGCATTCCTGTATAATATAAATATATTTTTATATTTACTATATAGAACACAAAAAAAAAATGAGTTCAGTTAGGAAACACATAACTCAGTTGAAAATTCTGTTTTCAGCAATTTCTGTCAATAAGCAGAAATGTATACTCTTAATTCTTTTGAGCATCCCTGTATATGTCCTATAGAATTTATACATACCAAGTAATACTAAAGTATATTTTCCCCATTATTATAATAGTTTGTTATTAAAATTTAGGGTGCATATTGTTGGTATGAGTTTTAACAATAATAGTAAATTTTATTATTACCACTTTCAATAAAGTGAAAAATTACTCTTCCTCTCATGAAAAAATCAATCCACCCTTTCTGGGGACAAAAAAGAGGGAGAAGGAAGCAACAGATAAATTAATTGAATAAAATGCTGACTAGAATAAATAGATGGTCAGTGTGCTTCTATATGAAATTTTATATATATAGGGAATTTCTCTTTAAATGCCTTTTTGGCTAAGATGCTTTACACTCACGCAGAAAAAAAAATTAATCGGTTAAAGAAAGGGAAAAAGTCGCCAAATTTAGGGGATTTTTTCCTTTAATGGCAACCTAGCCATTGTATTAAGTTATGCATTTGGCGCGGTCTTGAAAATCGCACCAACCAAAAAGTCGCCAAACTTATGTTTACATGTTTGTGTGAGTGTAAAGCATCAGTTCCGCCTTTTTTTTAAATCTAAGGTGAATGCTGTGCTTTTAAATGTTTATAGCTGAGTAATTCTTGAAATTATATTTTTTGTATTTTTCCTTGTTAAATAAGTGTTTGTTAATTGTTTCTTAAATAAAGATAAGTAGATTTTCTTGTGTAATCTTTATTTAAATATGCACTCATAAGCATAAAATTTTTAATTTATCAAAAAATCTTGATCATATGCAATATACACATAGACATCAATTTATGTTTCGATTTGAATAAAAAAGTTGTCAATAAATTTACTTGAAATAGGAAGTTATTGACAACAAGTCATGAATGTAAAAAATGATTCATAGTATACATGTGTATTAATTTACAGAAAAAATTAATTGTATTTATATTGCATTTAATATAAGAATAAAATTACAATAATCCAGCAATATATAAAACACACTTTCTATTTTCCATTGCCTGGTTCAAGCCCCTCTTTCCTGTATTGTCACAAAATTTTAAGCATTTTTCAATGCCTTAAAGTACACATTTAAATATGTATGTACATACATATTTAAATAAATATATTTATTATCATCCTACTTTAAAAGTATAAAATATCAGTTTTAACAAAAATTACATGCCAACCTAGGGTCACGACACAATTGGCACAAGTTTCAAATTTATTTTATATTTGCAGTAGGCATATTTTTTTAAAATCTAGATACTGTCTTAATTACTTTAAATAATTTGAGTACAATAAAATTTACACTAAAAAAATTTTTTCTAGGGCAGACGATATATGAACTCAAAGTTTCGATTTTTTGTCACTCGCTCACTCACTCACTCTCGCGTCATCAAAAAGATTGGGTAGATCCCGTAGCCATAGAAACTTAAAATTTGGAATAAAGCTAGTGTTTCGGATACAAAGAAAGGAAAAATTATAAAATCCGGAAAAATCCAAAAAAAAAATTCAGAAATTCGAAAAAAATTAAAAAAATTGATCTTTTAGCCTTAGAAACTTAAAATTCGTGGTAAAGATGGTGTTTAGGATTCAGAATAAGTTATAATAAAAAACACAATAAAATTCGAAAATAAAATAAAAAAAATCGAAAAATAAGGAAAATTTGAAAATAATCCGATTTCATAGCGCTAGAAGCTTGAAATTTGGAATAAAGGTAATATTTAAGATACTAATTAAGGAGAAATTAAAAATTATGAATAATTCGAAAAAAAAACCGAAAATTTCAAAAAAAAAAAAAAAAAAAAAAAAAGAAATAGTGTGAAATTGAAAATAATATGATCTCGTAGTCTTAGAAACTATAGGTGCATATTCCCAAAATCTGGAAGGAGCCAGTGGCTCCTAAACCCAAAAAATCCAGTTGCCACATTTTGACACAAAAGCATAAAAACAATATTTTTTCTCTTTTAAATTTGGACAACGGAATTTTATAGACTCTTCCCACCATAGTTGTATATAAACAATTCCCTAAAATTTTTTGTTCTATGAATAAACTCCCCCGCACCAAAAGGAAAAAAAGGGTGTTTTATATAGCTGAAAATAAACACTCAACATGGAGATTTGCATAAAAAATATGTCTATAAAATCAAAAGCATATATGAAAAAATATGGAGAAGATTTATTTTCTTTTAGGTTATAGCAGTGGCGCAGCCAAGGGGGGGGTTTGGGGGTTAACCCCCCCCCCCCCCAGAGCTAAAAAAAATTACTATAATTGCCGTTTATATGAATCAAAACTAAAGTTAAAATTAAATTTTTTGGCCTTTCCGCCTTGGCGGAATCCGCCGCTTTGTTAAATCAAATTCTATTCAAAAATGTGATTCAATTAAACGGCGAAAATTCTACTTAAAACTGTGAAAGAGCATATTACAAGCATCGGTTAAGTCAAAGTCAAAACTGGTTATTTGGACTGCGTCACTTTGTCAAGAAGAGCTGGGCAGTATCGAAAATACATGTATTTGAAATACATTTTCAAAATACATTTGTATTTTGTATTTTAAACAGATAAAACTAAAGTATTTTGATAATGTATTTTGAAATGATTTTTCCATGTGTTTTGTATTTTGAAAATACTCAAAATACATTTCTCGATTATTCAAACTTCGTACTAAACTTGAAGCTGGTATAAAGTTTAAACCACAACTTGTGTTTTAACCGCAAATTACTTATTCACAACAGGAAATACATGCTTGTCTGTTGTTTTGTATAGTCTTTGAATTCGTTTCTAGAAATTAATATGAACATTTTTTTTTTTTTTTTTTTTTTTTTTTTTTGGGCATAATAAGGATTTTTATCTTTGGCTGAAACATTTTTTCTGAATGGTTTTGCTAATGCTTTTTAATTCTTAATGTTGCTATGCGAAAAAATAAATAAATTGTTCAGACTTTTCCTGAGTATTGCATTTTTAAACTATGTTAGCAGTGTTATTCAGTTAGTTGTTGCATAGACGCGTGAAAAGATTGATAATACATACTCATGAACTCCTAATGAAAGGAAATTAATTATTTGTGATATATCAGTGATCATGCTGCATAAATATGTTAGTTTTATTAAATTTCTTTTGTAGATTTACTATTGTTCAGTTTACTGTCTATACTGATCACTGTATTTTTTTGGTAAACAACTTTCAAATTGTACACTTTGCACAATGTCACACCCGTCACTTCTTTGTCACGCCCGTCACAGCAGGAAAAAAATTCTTATACATTAAAATAATTAAAATTTATTATGAAAATTACAAAGTTTTATTTGAATCTCTTTCATTAGAAAAAAATTGTTTTAATAATAAAACAGTTAAATATTCACAGGAATTTTAACAAATGTGTATGCAAGTAAAAACTCTTGTCCCGAGAGAGTCACACCCGTCACAAGTTTTAAATTTTTGTTTTCTAAATATTGAGAGCTATTGAAGTTATATATTTACTCAATTATCCAAGCATATGCATGGAAAAATATAATTAAAATACTTTTCAGGGATTTATTAACTAATTTATTTCCCAAAATATAGTTATAAACTCTTAAAATTTTGCCTGGATGTCACACCCGTCACAATGGAATGGCCCAATTTTAGAACTTTTTTTTTTCTGCTACTGCAAACTGTTCTTGGTCTATATAAGTCTCTAAAGTAACAACAATGCCAAATTTCATGTTTCTAGCCCTAATTGTACAAATAAATTTTAATTTAGAACGTTTCCTGCTCCTTTTCCCTTTTTAAATTTCGAACTTTATAGAAACCATTTTTAGTGAGCATTTACATCTTTTTAAAGTAACCGCTAGTCCAAATTTCAAATTTCTAGAATCAACAATATCATAGAAAGTGCAATTTTAGAATTTTTTTTTTGTTCTTGCACCCATTTGGAACGTGATGTACCGAAAAAAAGTGTTTGGAAATTGATGTATAAAAATATAGCCTATGTTAGAGAGGAGATGGTTAACAGAATTTTGACACCATTATTAAGGTTCCATACTTAAAAAGTAAAAACGGAACTATTAAAAGATCACTCATGTGTCTTATTCTTCTGGCGCTCAGCGGGGAGTTA
This sequence comes from Maratus michaelseni, assembly GCA_963931845.1. Lineage (NCBI taxonomy): Eukaryota > Metazoa > Arthropoda > Arachnida > Araneae > Salticidae > Maratus > Maratus michaelseni. Next base: position 260,612,565 of record OZ007598.1, read on the forward strand.
AGGGTTATCGACGCAGAATCATCTAAGGATTGTTGGTAATGATTTTCGAAAATATATGTTTGTTTGCTGAGATATTAATTAAAACCCATCTAGAAAACAACGGCACGGATCAAAACTGTGTTGCTACTTTGCGACCTACTTTTGAAGCGCGCTTGACACAATGCTAAGCTTAAACTTTGTAACAAGATCTTTGCTTTAGGTAAGACGAATCATGATAGTCAACATTTTTCATACCAAATAAATTCAATTATTGAGGGAAAATATTGAAAAATAATTCATAGAATAATTCTAAGACATTAAGTAATTTTGAGACAACAATCGCTTATAATTCAATATATAATTCATTTATAATGAAAAATCTTCTCGTTAACAAATCACTTGAATTATCATACCTCGATAGGTTTTCATTTTTGAAAATGAATCGGAAAGTTTCGCGTTGTTCAGCATACTTTTTTTAAATGCTTTAAAATTGTCTACTATTACGACAAATATGATTGACAAGTAACTTTTCGTGTGAAACTCAGGGACTTCTTCCGAAGCGTGATTTGTTCTCTGCCAAATTTAAACTTTGTACAAGGTCTTTGTTTTAGAGGGAGATATATTCATTGTTTTTCATTCCAATACCAATAAAATTAAATTCTGGCATGTAATATTGTTTTAGGTATGTGACTATGTCATGTGAGAATATTGCCTTTGAACAGTTCTGATATTTTGTGTGGAACCCTTTGTACGCGAATAAAACTCACATATGACCAATTGACCAATTTCTTTTTAAATCTGTTCTGTAGTTCCAGAATTAACCCCTGCAAAAAGAACAAATGTTGCTGTTTTATAATATTAGTATAGATACGACTACAATTCAAACTCGGATATTTTTAGAGAACTTTAACAATAATAAATATATTTTAACAAAATTTTCATCAGATTTACATTAGATAATGCGAAATTCGATGTCATGTAAAGTACTGTAAGGGCACAGTAATTTAGTCTACATTACCGTGTTTAATATCAACTACATTCCAAAACATCGATTACCTTAATTGAGTTGTCACATTTGGAAAAAAGCAAAGTAAGTAAGTCTATTGAAAATTTTGTTAAAATTGCTTCTTTATTATTAAATTTAGGAATAAGAATTCGTGATTCTCATGAAACCTTGTGGATTTTTGATTGAACAAATGGATTGCAAATCTGTTATTTTCTATGTAAAAAATTATTTGCTGTACTGTGCTCTTCCATCTTAAAGTTTTCTCCTCATAATGTTTAAATACTTTATAAATCTAATCAATTTTTGTGTTATTTCATTGGTGCATTTTATAGTTTGTCACTCTAATATTGTAAACGCTGTTTAAACGAACCGTAACCAACGTAATTGCAGAGATAAGCATTATGATTTCATTCATTTAAAAGACTGATTCCATTAACCGGTGATTCATTTAAAAGACTGATTCCATTAACCGGTGATTCATTTAAAAGACTGATTCCATTAACCGGTGATTCATTTAAAAGACTGATTCCATTAACCGGTGAATCATATAACCGGCGACCACCTTTATCAGAAACTCAAACCCCCCCCTAGAACCGAGTTCTGGCTGCGCCACTGGGTTATAGATTTTAATAAAATAAATTCAACAATTTCTGACATTCAGGGATGATGGAGAAAGATCGAACACTATAAGCCTCATTGCAACTTTTGTTGGCAAGGGGATTTTTTAAATCCTTAATAATAAATTACAATTTTTGTGACTGATCGCCAATTTTCATGTTTTATTATCGAAACTCCTAGACGAAATTTGTGATTTTATTTCGCAACTGATCGACGAAATTCATGCTTTTTTCTGCGACTAATAATCGAAATTCGGTATTTTTTTTCCTGCGACTAACGAAATTCAGGATTTTTCCTTCTGTGACCGATTGATGAAATTCACAATTTTTTCTGTGATTGATTAATAAAATTCTTTTTTTTTTTTTTTTTTTTTTTGTGTAGCTGCTTGATGAGATTTGCGTCTTTAAACCATGGTCAACTGACGAAACTCGTAATTTTTTTCATGGACTAATTGGCGAAATTCACATTTTTTTTTAATCGACTGATAAGTTTTGCTTTTTTTTCTGCTACCAATTGATGAAATTAACGGGTTTTTTTTTCCTCGACCGATTGTCGAAATTCGCGTTTTTTTTAATTATTATTTCTTGGAGACCAATTGAGAAAATTTTCAGTTTTATTTGCGACCGGTTCACGAAATTTGCAGTTTTATTTCATGAGCGATTGATGGAATTCATGGTTTTATTTGCCGAGCGACGAAATTTGCTGGATTTTTCCGTGGCCGTTTTCACAAAGTTTGCGAACGATTGACAAATTCATTTTGCAGAAATCTAACTACCGTATTTACCCGCGTATAAGTCGAGAAATTTTGGACTAAAAAACGGTTTAAAGTTAGAGGGGTCGACTTATGCAAGGGTCCTTTTTTTTTTTTTTTTTTTTTTTTTTTTTTTTTTTTTTACCAGAAGTCAAAAATGCCCTTCTGAAAGGCAATTGTTTTCTTTTCGCATTCCATAACACAATTACGTCGTTTACTGTCAATTTCCATACCAGGAGATAAAAAGAGGAATTAATTGATTTTCTTTATCAGCACTGAGGTAAAGGTTTGGAGACTGAGTGACGGGTTTGGTGCTGGTGATGAATTTAAGCCTACTACCCCTCCTACCCCACTCCATCTGAAAGATCAGTAGATAAAATTCAGAGAATGTATAACCCCTATGTGCAATTGAATCGTCCGCGAGTGGCTAGAAACATGTGACTCTCTAAAAACACGTGATCCGTGTTCTATCTTGCGTGTTCTTGATAGTACACTTATTCATTATTTCTTCGTTTATCTTACTGCACTTTTTCTCCTTGTTTCTACTGATATGGTTGATTTAGTTATTAGAAAACAGAAACGCAATTCATACGCAGCTGGATTTAAACTTAAAGTTATTTCTTTTGCGGAAGAGTCTAACAACTGTGCTTCCTCTCGTCAGTTTGGGGTTCACGAAAAATTGCCCAGTGGGTTACAGATGTGTCGAATCAAATTTCTTCCGAAATGATTATAAAATCGTTCAAGAATTGTTGCATAAGCAACGAACTAGACGGCACAGAAAATTATGCCATTTTCGAAAGTGATAACGACGAGGAAGAATGTAGCGATACAGACGTGTATCATGATGAGCCGATGGCGACGAAAGATTTTTGTGAATTGTTTGGCGAGTCCGATAGTGAATTGGACCTTGAATCAGTTTAACTTTGTATATTACTTTAGTATATTATTATCTTCATTATTGTATATTTAGTACTTTTTTTTTCAGATGATTTCGAATAAATGCACAAAAAAAAATCAAGTTTCTTTATTATTGTCTATTTAGTACTTTCTTTTCTTTTCAGGTGATTTTGAATAATGTATTTTTAAAAAAATTCAAATTTCTTGCTCGTAAAAGGGCGGAGTTGACTTATATGCGGGATTTTAAAAAATTCAAATTTCTTGATCGGGAAAGTGGGGGGTCGACTTATACGCGGGATCGACGTATACACGGGTAAATACGGTAACTAAATAAATAATGATAATTCGAAGAGTTCTGCTTATTCATGGAAGAATTGCATGCTGATATCTATGTCTACTTGTAAGAACATATCGGAAAAATCCCAGAGCTACAAATTTAATGAGTGGGATCTAAAATTATTGTATTCGCGTTACGAATTTTTTTGCGTTGCGAGCTAATTGCTGTATGTCACCACCACAGAGTTCATTCACAGCGCATATCAACATGATTTTTTTTTTATTGCTATTTTTTTTTCTTTTTTAAAGAAGTAAACAAAAAATTTGTGGTTCAGCAGAAATATGGCATCTATGTTACATCGTATTTATTTAATTATGGCCTGGAAAATACATAAAATTGCTAAATATTGTAGAATTATGGAGGACAATCTGCGTATTTGATCAAAAAAAAAAGATTCAAAAAGAGTATACCTGTAAAACACATGGCGATTTAGACATTGAAAGTAAGTGGCCAAAGCAAAAAATTTAGTCGCCACTTGGCGACTGTGAATCTGCACCTATATTAGAAACTGAAAATTGGGTGTAAAGGTAGTGTTTAGGATTCAGAAAAAGAAAAAATTTAAAACACAACAAAAATCGAAAATAAAATTAAAAAAAAACGAAAATTTGAAAATAATTCGATTTTGTAGAGCTAGAAACTTGAAATTTGGAATGAAGATAGTATTTAGGATACAAAAAAAAATCTGTAAAATTCGAAAAATTGAAAAAAATTCGATTTTGTAGCTTTATAACTTAAAATTCGGTTTAAACTTATTGTTTAAAATACAGAAAAAGGAAAAATTAAAACACAATAAATTCAAAAATAGAATAAAAAACTCGAAAAAGATCGGAAATTTCAAAATTATTCGATTTTGTAGAGCTAGAAACTTGAAATTTGTAATAAAGGATACAAAATAAGAAAAAATTAAAAAATCCAGAAAATTAGAAAAAAAAAATTCGAAAAAATCAAAAATTGAAAATAATTTAATCTTGTAGTCTTAGAAACTTAAAATTTGGTGTAAAGGTAGTATTTATTATTCAATAAAAGGAACAATTAAAAAATTCGTTAAATACGTAAATAAAATTGAAATATCTTTAAAAAATCGAAAACAATTTGATTTTCTACTGCTAGAAACATTAGTTTTAAGATAATTGTCATATTAGCTAGTTCACCGCTCCTAATTGTTTTATGTTATTTCCCCCGGATTATGGTTTTCTTTTCTTTTGTTATAGAAAAGTTCCGCTACAGACTGGCTACGTTATATGCGATTTCTTTATAGACAGGTTTTTTTCTTTCACAGGTTATACTCTATTTAATTTGCATATGAAATATGGATTGTTAAATGATGTTAGCCCCCACAAAAATTTTCACAGCTCCCCCTCCCCTCCACACACAAACTGATACTATATTATTCCTACTCGGCTATTGTCATGCACAAGTTTTTATTATACTTATGAACAAAACCCCCCATAAAAGGAATAAAAAACAGAATTGTAATAATAAATAGCAAAAACAATAGTTAAACAGTATTGTTCATACAAAAAATAAAAATAATCTTAGAAATTTTTTTTATTTCCTTACTTAAAAATCAAGATGCGCGAGTTGCTATTTGTTTGCTGTTGTTTGTTTATTGAGAACATACATCTGACTTGTGTGCTTGACATCAAGTGCCCGCTTATAAGTCATCGTCAATATACAGGGACGAGATAGCCACAAGGAAATTTACAACACCAGAGAGTTACATCCGAGAGCTCCACAAAGTGTGTGCAATGGAGCTGGCGGGAGTCGAACCCGCCGACCTGACTCCTACGCTCACAAGCGATTAGCGGAATGGTGTCTTAACCACTCGGCCACGGAGGCCCCTTGCTGTTGTTGATTTGACCCGTTCTATGGTGTTTGATTGATTGATTAATCGGAGCTGAACGACGATCATGTCGCGCGCGGGAGAAGGAGACTGAAATATGGCGTGGACTGATTGTGAACTTAAAATATGCGCTGCGCTGTACTTCAAGCACTTTCTAAACGTGTTTCATTCTACCAAAAAATGGCTTTGGATTCTCCTACCTTTCTAGTTGATTTTTCAACTTTTTATTTTAAAAATGTTTTATCGGTTGCTCTGTATTTTTGCATGATAAATGGAATATTACTTCATTAAAGTAAATTTAAAATACTTATTTAAATACGATAAATTGAGCTATTTCACAATTAAAATTTTATTAATTTTTAATTTAAAATTTTATTAATATTTAAACACCACTCTTTTTTTTTTTTTTTTTTTTTTAATAGCAAATGAAAAGTTAATTAACGAAGAAATAAAATGAAAATATCCATTTGCACGTCCGGTTAATTTCTCTAGTTCTCGGGTTAATTTTTTATAAATATTTCAACAGTGAATTTTTATAAATTTTGAAAACTGCAAATAAGTTTTTTTCCCCCTCAACTGTATTATTAAAAAGGAGCAAAAAAATATTAATTCTTATTCAAGACAAGCCTGGAACTCTGTTAATTTTTCTTCTTTTAAATTTTATTGTAAACGTATATCATGGATTTATTTATGTAATTCTCCTAAATATAATATGGATTAACTTTTTTTCCTAATTAAAACAAATACTGTAATGTTTTTATATGCCTTTTTTATTATTTAAAATAAATAAATAACATGAAAACAAGAACTATTCAATTTAAGAATTCGTTAAATATCCATAATAAATTTTACAAACTGTAAATAACATTAAATATTTTTTTTTTCAGCTGTATTATTTAAAATGAGCAAAAGATATTAATTCTTATTCAAAACAGGTATTGGAATACCGTTAATTTTTTTTAGTGTAAATTTTATTGTACTCAAATTATTAAGACAGTATCTAGATTTTTAAAAAATATGCCTACTGCAAATGTAAAATAAATTTGAAACTTGTGCCAATTGTGTCGTGACCCTAGGTTGGCATGTAATTTTCGTTAAAGCTGATATTTTATATTTTAAAGTAGGATAATAATAAATATATTTATTTAAATATGTATGTACATACATATTTAAATGGGTACTTTAAGGCATTGAAAAATGCTTAAAATTTTGTGACAATACAGGAAAGGGGGGCTTGAACCAGATAATAGAAAATAGAAAGTGTGTTTTATATATTGCTGGATTATTGTAGTTTTATTCTTATATTAAATGCAATATAAATACAATTAATTTTATCTGTAAATTAATACACATGTATAATATGAATCATTTTTAACATTCATGACTTGTTGTCAATAACTTCCTAATTCAAGTAAATTTATTGACAACTTTTTCATTCAAATCGAAACATAAATTGATGTCTATGTGTATATTGCATATGATCAAGATATTTTGATAAATTAAAAATTTTGTGCTTATGAGTGCATATTTAAATAAAGATTACACAAGAAAATCTACATATCTTTATTTAAGAAACAATTAACAAGCATTTATTTAAAAAGTAAAAATGCAAAAAATACAATTTCAAGAATTACTCAGCTATAAACATTAAAAAAATCACAGCATTCACCTTAGATAAAAAAAAAAAGGCATTTAAATAGAAATTCCCTATATATATAAAATTTCATATAGAAGCACAATGACCATCTATTTATTCTAGTCAGTATTTTACTCAATTAATTTATCTGTTGCTTCCTCCTCCCTCTTTTTTGTCCCCAGAAAGGGTGGATTGATTTTTCATGAGAGGAACAGTAATTTTTTACTTTATTGAAAGTATTAATAATAAAATTTAGAATTATTGTTAAAACTCATACCAGCAATGTGTACCATAAATTTTAATAAAGAAATGTTATAATAATGGGAAAAATACACTTTAGTATTACTTGGTATGTATAAATTCTATAGGTCATATACAGGGATGTTCAAAAGGTTAAGAGTACATTTCTGCTTATTGACAGAACTTGCTGAAAAGAGAATTTTCAACTGAGTCAACTTGTTTCCTAACTGAACTATTTTTTTTTTTGTTCTATGTAGTAAACATAAAAATACATTTATATTATACAGGGATGCACAGAAGAATTTAGATATTTTTCTGACTATACATGGTAAATGATGAAATTGGGATTCAAATATGTTATGTGTTTTTGCTTACTTAAGCATCAGTTTTTACCTTTTCAACACTAGAACGGTAGGGGTCATTTTGACCCCTGAGCACTTTTGTCCATTGATTACTTTTGTTTGGTTGGAAGAAATTTTTTTACTTTTCCTAAATAGATAACAAGTATTTAATAAAACAAAAATTCAGCATTCTAGATTTGGTAGTTTTTGAAATATTGGACAATATTGAATATACATATATATATATATAAAATATTAATGAAAAAAATATTAATTTGTAAATTGTGTTTTATTTTAGTTAGTATTAGTTTTAATTTGTGAAACAAATCAATTTTTATATCAAATTAATGAGTTATTTGAGTAGTTGTAGTATGATCCAAGAATAAATATTACACATTAAGCCCTGTAGGTGTTACATTTACAGTACTTTAAAAATTCAATAAATTATCAAGTAATATTAAATATAAATTAAACATAAATGATGAAATACACATAAATTACATCTTTTTTTACCGAAGTATGGCATTTCAAATTGTTTTATTGTTGTTATTTCAGTAGTTTCATTGAGGGGTCAAAATGACCCCTTCCCACCGTTCCAGTTGATAAGATCACGGCCAAACTCGATTCTCCCTCCCCTCATACGGCCTTCACAATCACCCTTAGTTTCGGAATCGTTAAAGGGCTACTTTCGCCGGTAGATGGCACGATATACTTACCATAAATAATCCTTAGTAAAGGTTACTTCTATACATAAAAATACAAAAATCTTTGCAATATATTCATTATAAAAGGTATATATAACACATGTATCTTTTGTTTCGGTGTTTTCTTTACTACAAACAGGAAAAACTAAACGATTTAGAGATAAAATAAATAAATACAATGCTTTAAGCAATTAAAAATAGTTTAAATAGCACGCTACTATGAAATGCATAACAAACATTATTATAAGTAAATTTCTATACTTATATACATTTAAATTCTTGATTACTTGAACTATTGATAATTCTGATTTTCTCAAATCATGTATTATTTTTACACAATTCTTAATTATTTAAAATATGTATATATATGTATATTCAAAAGAATTTTCAATAAATTTAATCATTATAGGTACTGATCTGAAATATATAAGCATTATATGTAACATATCTATCTTTTACTTCGGTGTTTTCTTTACTACAAACAGGAAAAACTAAAAGATTTAGAGATAAAATAAATAAATACAATACTTTAAGCAATTAAAAATAGTTTAAATAACACCATACTATAAAATGTAAAACAAACATTATAAGTAAATTTCTATATTTATATACATTTAAATTCTGGATTACTTGAAACATTGATAATTCTGAGCGTAATATACACAGCAAAATATTAAAAAATATTTACTAGTTTCACAATAGTAAGAAAATTAAGCAACTTCGCCATTATCCGGCAATGAACTCATATCGAAATTTTTTTTTCTCAAAACATGGATTATTTTTACACGATTCTTAATTATTTCAAATATATGTATATATGTGTAGATTCAAAACAATTTTTAATAAATTTAACCATTTTGGTTACTGATCTGAAATATATAAGCATATAGAAACATAATAGAATTACATATAAAATTAAATATTATATTCTAATTCTGGAAAGTCATGGTATAAAAGTATGTATATAAATATAAAAATATACTTTCATGTTTCATAATATCAACAGAATAAGAAAACCTATTTCGCCAATATCCGGCAATCAACTCATATCGCTTTTTTTTTTCTCTCAAAACATGGATTATTTAACAAATTCATAATAATTTTTACAGGTTTTATTATTTTAGAGAATGAACAAGTTTTTTTTTTTTTTTTTGCTGTAGCATTATGTACTCCATTTATGAGAGAATAGTTTTTGTAGAAATTTAAGAATATTGTGTGTGTGTGTGGTTAAGAAATTACAGAATATTTTTTTAGATTTTTAAAATATTAATTCATAAATCTATCCTAAAGTTTCAGAGAGGATAAGCATTAATCAAGGTGTACAACAAGAATGTAGTTTATCACCACATCTGTTTAATATATATATTGATTATGTTATGAGAATTTGGAAGAATAAAATCAAAACTGGAATAGATCTCGGAAACATCCTGTTTAACAATATATTATTTGCAGATGATCTTTGTTTATTTCAGGATAATAAAGACAATTTACAACGTGCAATTTTTACTTTAAACAAAATTGGAAAAGATTATAATTTAAGAATTTCAAAGAATAAGACAAAGGTAATGATATTTAGGGGCAAAGATCCTATAAGAACAAAAATTATTTTAGAAAATAAACCAATAGAGTAGATTTCACATTTTAATTACTTAGGATGTGATATATCTTATGACTATGACAACGATATACAAAATAAGCTCTATAAATTTCAATACATCTGTGGTACTATAAGAAGAACTCTTTGAAGTACAAGAAAAGACACAAGAATAAATTTTTTTAAAACAATGGCAATACCAACTTTATTATATGGAAGTGAGGCATGGACACTCACAAAAAATGATGAAAGACAAATACAATCCTCAGAGATGAAATTTTTGAGGAGTGTGAAGGGATGTTCAATAATAGATAAAATAAAGAATGATTACATCAGAAGAGAGTTTGAAATTATACCAATATTAAATAAAATAGGAAATTACAGAAGGAAATGGAGGGACCACATCGAAAGGATGGATAATGATCGTATACCAAGGGCAGCCTTTAATTATAAGCCAAGGGGGAAAAGAGACAGAGGAAGACCGCGAAAACGTTGGATTGAGGCCGGAACAGATTATAGCCTGAAGCCATGTTTTGGGATGATGATGATGATGAAATCTATCCACCCTACTTGTATATATATATGTATCTATAGGTACATGCAAATTCTATTTCTTGATTAGACTTTAAACATTGATAATTTTTACAGTGAAATATACATTAAATATTACAAAATTAAAATTAAGTAAACTTTAAAATTTTTCTTGATAAAGAGTTCTTATATGCAGATAAATTGGCTTCATTTGTAAAATATCTTGCCATATTTTTTTAAATGATGGGCAAGAATTTTGCACATATTAATGAGCATATATTTATTTTATGCTCGTTTAAGTCACATTCCCATAAAGGGTTTTTTATTAGTCTCGAATATATCAATTCATAAATAGTTTTGACGAATGAAACGTGAAGATAAGGAAATTCTCCATTAGTAATGGTAAGTAATAGCGTCCCCTACGTTCCTCCAGGGAGAAACTCTGATTCCTCTTGAACAAAGGGAAAATGACTTTTTGTTACGGCCGTATAAAGGGAAGGAGAAAAATCGAGTTAGGCCGTGGTAAGATTTTTCCGCCGTTCTGGTGTTATAATACCGGTAAAAGATATTGGCAGTTCAAGGACAAACGTCCTGCAGCCCCGCAACTCTTATCTTAAGTCAGTAACTATGGTAACAGCTCACGTGACAGATTGGCCGTTCTCATTTTCTCCACCCCACTTGAGACTGAACGAGAACGAGCGAGTGATCAGTTGTTCAGTATAACTGCTTCTGCTTTGTTTGATTCGTACTTTCTTTGATTTTCTTTTCATTTTTTTTTTAATTATGGCTGCTAATCCTGATATTAGAAAACAGTCGAAGAACGTTGTTTATCATGTATATCAATATTTGAAAGAGCTTGTTGCTTCCAATCCTGATGCAAAAATCAAAGATACCTTTATGAAAATGCAAGAGGCTACTGCAAAAGCATGTGGCGTATCGCCTCGTACTGTTGGAATGATCTGTGCTGAAGCTAATAGTTTTCCAGACTCCAGCTTAGAAAATCTGTCATTTTCATCGCCTAAAAAAAAAGTTCCTCACTTAAAACATGTGACAAGATTAGATGATTTTAACAAAGAAGTTGTATGTTGCACAGTTAAAGAGTATTACGAGAGTGGAAATTATCCAACCTGCGACAATTTAAAAGAAATTTTGCAAAAAAAAATAAATTTTCCTGGATGCGCAAAGTCTGTGTGGACTATATATTAACAGCTGTTAATATATTAACAGATATGGGCTACAAATATAAAAAAGGCAATGATGGCCGAAAATATTTGATTGAGAGAAGCGACATCATAGCTGTACGTATAAAATTTCTCAGGAAAATGCATAATATCAGGAAATTTTCAGGAAGCGTCCAGTTATTTATTTAGATGAAACTTGGGTGAATCAAAATCACTCAAAGAATCATGTATGGCATGATTCTAAAAATTCGGGTGGTCTCAAAGTACCGACAGGGAAAGGGTCGAGGCTGATCATCTGTCATGCCGGATCAGCTCAGCATGGCTTTATCGAAGGAGCAGATTTAGTTTTCCAGTCAAGCTCTACAAAAGACTACCATCATGAGATGAATAGCACTGTATTCAGAGAATGGTTCATCAATTTATTGAGAGGACTTGAAGAACCCAGTGTCATAGTAATGGACAACGCCAGCTACCATTAGAATTACTTAGAAAAAATCCTATCCACAAAGACCCGAAAATCGGATATTATTGCTTGGTTGGAAAGTAAAAGTATTATGCACGATCCAAACACTACTGTTCCTGAATTATTAAGTATTGTTAAAATACACAAAGAAAAGTATAAAATTTATGAATTGGATGTTCTTGCATATGAAATGGGGCATGAGGTAGTGCGGCTTCCACCTTATCACTGCCAGTACAATCCAATCGAATTAATATGGGCTCAGGTGAAAGGAGAAGTCGGCAAAAGAAATAATACGTTTAAAATAAAGGATGTAAGACAACTGCTTCAGGAGGCTCTTTCCCATGTTGCTGTGGATAACTGGAAAAAATGCGTCAAGCATTCCGAAGAGTTGCAGGAAGCAGATTTTGTCAAAGAGGGCCTAAGAGATGAAAATGAATTCACTCAACAGATTATCATCAATCAGCAAGATGATAGCGAAAGTAGCAGCGGTAGTGAATTTGAATGTTGAATGATTAAACTTTCAATCGACTGTTTTCTAATTCAAAAACTATACAAAAAAGTCCTTTTAAGGACTATAAAAAAAGTCCTTTTAAGGACTAAAAAAAAGTCCTTCTAAGGACTAAGCCTTACCCAAGGCTAAAAAATAAAAAGAAAGTTTCACTTTAATACACATACTTTAAATCAAGCATTTACCCCCTTCCCCGGAAGATTCTGAGGCAAAAAATGCAGAATGTAAAATGAATTATACTCCCCCCCCCACCCCCCCCCCGCTCCTATTTAATTTCTTGTCGTTGTTTTAAGGGTATTTGGTCAGTGAGATCTCAAGTTCCCGGAATCCAATCTGAATATATTACTCGCAACATTCCTGAAAGCACTTCCCTCCATGAAAACAAAATACATGAAGTTTTTCTTTCTCAGATTTCAATAAATGGAACAACGATTTGAGTTCTTTCATAGAAACAAGGTATTTTTTAGAAAATGCTGTTAAAAAAGTTACAAAACACATAGTTGTAAGTTTGCATTTATCCCTACACTTGACGATTTCGGAAATAATAATGTAATATGAAATTGAATTATACCCCCCCCCCCCACCAGGGCCGTAGCTAGAAGGGTGCCAGGGGGGGCTCAGCACCCCCTGAAAAACTTTGAGGCCCCCCCCCCCCCCTGGGAAATTTGCCATGGCCACTAAATGAAATTCTGTTTCAAAAATCCAAATGAAACTCTGTTCAAAAATTTAACTTAGTTTTGGGGGCTTTTTACAGTTTTGAATAAATACTAAATTGTAGTATTTGTTTAAAAACTGGAAATAAGTGCTTCAATAGGCGCGCATCCTATCTGCACCTATTCAGAATTAGCAACCTTTTGCTGATGCAAACATTGACTTTTGCATTAGTTATATACTGATTTTTTTTCATTTTGCAGGTTTTTCCATTATTAGCATAAAACAAAGTTATTCTAATGGGTTATTGTCAATTTACAAGTGGTTTTAGCATTTGACTAGACACAAAAATAATTTTAAAATTCAAAATACATCCTTGATTTTTCTAATGTTTTTTTATCATATATAAAAAAAAATCCCTGACTAAATTTCGAAGATGTAGACTGCGGGGCGCCTGCTTGTTGGGAATTGCAGAAGAAATGACCTTTTTGCCATGATGCGGCAGTTGGAACCGCCCACTTCGAAATCTAACTTGTTTGCAGTTGGAGCTAGCAGGGATTGTTTTTTGTTTTTAATTTTGTTTTTATATAAGGGTTGGTCCTATAAAAAGCTTGTCAATATAAAAGTTTTAGATAATATTAAGAGGATTTATAGTAAATTTAAGCAGATTTGATATCTTGTGAATTGACGAAGTTATGAATTTTTTTCTTCTAACCCCCCCGAGGCCATTTTTAATGATATCGAAAATCTGTCATACATAAATTTTTGGCTCTTTTCCTAGAAATAATAATAACTTTAAACAGATTCGATACGTATCATAACTAAGAAATTATGGGTTTTTTCTGTTTTCACAAAAAGCCTCCTCATCCCCCCCCCCCCTTGGTTCGATTTTGCCCATTAACAAACTTGACCGAGATTTTATGCCCCTTGATTTTATGTATCAGTTTGGAAGAGATTTGTACAGAATTATTGTAGTTATCATGTCCATAAATAAGTGACATAGAGAGATAGATAGATAAAGTTTTGAACTGGGGGTGGTTTTGGGTTCTGGGACTAGATCTGCAAAAATTTTTCAAAAATTCCAACTTAGGGGAGAATGTAATAGGTAGTATTTCTTATGAAATCTACAATCTACCTAACTTAACTTTAGAATCCTTAAGGGCAGGGAATATTCAGAAAAAAAAATAATGATTGCAACTATTTTGAAACATTTGAACAATCAGCTTTTTATTTACTTATTGACATCACCACTTATTATTTTACTAGTATAATTATATGCACTGAAAATTTTCATTCTGAAGCCAGTGATGTAGTAGTAAAAAAAAAACAAAAAAAAAACAGAGGGTATACGCTGTAGGCAGAGGATATACCCTAAAGAGTATATGTTATAGGGTTTTGAGAAGAGGGTATATGGTATTCCTTAAAATAATCCAGAAGGTATCCGGCGTATTCACCATATATCCTTCATTACATCCCTGTCTGCAGCCTTTACTTTTCTTAGCATCAAATAAAGTTATTATAAACAGTTTAATAAGAAACATAGTGCCTACAATATCAATATGCACTAATTTGCCTTTCTATATAACACTTTGATGATATATATATCTGTGTTTGTGCGTGCATGTGTCAGAGAGAGAGAAATAGTGTGAGCCCCCTTACATTTTCTTGAGTGTTCCCTGTGGTTTACTTCTAGCTACATCCCTCCCCCCCCTCACACACACACATCACACCAAGAACAGGAATTATTTTAGATTTATACAGAATGAATTTACGCCGTGCCGTTTACAGTGGTATGATTTGGTTGAACCACACTTACCTACCCCCCCCCCCTCTTTAAATATTTTTTGTCGTTGTTTTAAGGGTATTTGGTCAGTGAGATCTCAAATTCCCGGAATCCAATCTGAATATATTACTCGCAACATTCCTGAAAGCACTTCCCTCCATGAAAACAAAATACATGAAGTTTTTCTTTCTCAGATTTCCATAAATGGAACAACGATTTGAGTTCTTTCATAGAAACAAGGTATTTTTTAGAAAATGCTGTTAAAAAGTTACAAAACAGATAGTTGTAAGTTTGCATTTATCCCTACACTTGACGATTTCGGAACTAATAATGTAATATGAAATTGAATTATACCCCCCCCCCCCCTCACACACACACACACACACATCACACCAAGAACAGGAATTATTTTAGATTTTTACTTTCTTCTATCTATAATAGAAGAAAGTATTGTAATCGAAATTTTTTTCCACTCCCGGTTTTCGACGGATTTACACGTTTTAGGGGTCAGAGATTCCGAAAAACATGTTTTTACAAAATGTCTGTCTGTCCGTCTGTGTGGGTCTTTTTTGTACCATCGAAAAGTGTATGAAGTTATGCTTCAAATTGAACCACATTTTTTTTCTATGTTTTTGGCTATGGCAAGCAGGTTCTATCAGAATTTGGGGATATTTCGACGAAAGGGGGTGCTGTGATAGCCAAATTCAAAAGGTCAAAATAGCCAAATTCAATTTCAAATTCAAAAAGATGTGCAAAAAAATTAGAAATCCTACAATTTTTTTTCGTTAAATGTTCAGAGAATTTTTGTTTTGCCTCTATCTTAAAAAATGCCTGAGATATAGCGGTTTGAAATTTTAGGGTGGCTGACATTTTCAAACAAGACAGCAAAATTCATCCATAAACGTGTTTAACTTATGAGTTATAGTTAACATGGTTTTGGCAAATTTTCTTTCATTGTTGTAACATTAATCCTATTATATGCTTATCACTATATATTTATATTCGCCAACGTCAAATTCTCGCCAAACTTGACGACAATTTGCGAAATATCGCCGAATTTGGCGACCAAAATAGGTTGTCATAAATGAAGCCAACTTGGCTGTAGAGGACTAATTTGGCGATATTCTCATTCAAATTCAATGTTGACGAGAACTGGGATTGAATCTTCTTTAATTAGGTTCCACGCATTTTACCTTCGTGTTTTCCAGTAAAATTAGCTAAAATCAAAAAACCAAGAAATAGGGAGGCTATCTGTTCCTGTCAGTTCAGACCTGAAGGACTTTCCGTAGTTTAGTATTATACATCAGTTGATCGCATCCCGGTAACCCGACGATTCGAAAGCAGCTGACGTACAACGGAATAACGAAAAATATTGATTTTATTGGGGATATGATAACGAATTTTGAAGTATTAACATGACTGAGATAAAAGAAAGTTTTGGGATTGGCACATCCGACTAGTTACAGAATGAATTCACGCCGTGCCGTTTACAGTGGTGCGATTTGGTTGAACCACACTTACTTCCCCCCCCCCCCCGTCTTTAAATATTTTTTGTCGTTGTTTTAAGGGTATTTGGTCAGTGAGATCTCAAAAAATTCCCGGAATCCAATCTTAATATATTACTCGCAACATTCCTGAAAGCACTTCCCTCCATGAAAACAAAATACATGAAGTTTTTCTTACTCAAATTTCAATAAATGGAACAACAATTTGAGTTCTTTCATAGAAACAAGGTATTTTTCAGAAAATGCTGCTAAAAAAGTCACATTAAAACAGATAGTTGTAAGTTTGCATTTATCCCTTCACTTGAAGATTTCGGAACTAATAATGTAATATGAAATTGAATTATACTATCAATAACATATGAAATAACAGCCAATGAAATTTAAATTTTATAATAATTCCAACATAGTTAAAATTATTAAATTACTTTTGAGTTATATTATTTCTTTTTATATTGTTATTTTTAAACTCTTGGTCCCAAACTGTGCACCTGCCAAAAAACACCTACCAATTTCATGCATTTATGAAGAAAAATGAATTTAAAAATGTGTCAGAAAATATCTTGTTCAGATTTGAGACCGTTTTGAATGCCGCCGTAACTCACTCTTGCATGGGGAAACTTGTTTCTGCGAAAGTGCAGTGGGGAAAAAAGAGACGAGAGGCGCGTCCTGCAGTGCCATGGCAACGGAGAGATAAGAAAGCAGGACGTTTGTCCTTGAACTGCCAATATCTTTTACCGGTACTATAAGAAGGGAAGTTTTATTACAGTATTCTGGATATGTTGGGAAGAGTTTCATAATCTATGTTTGACACTTTTTCTTTTTTCATTTTCTTTACATAGATATTGTGTGATCAGAAAACTTGTATAGGCTAACCACATTAATAGATTTTCATGTTTCTTCTAAATGGGTGGATGGATATACAGGGTGATTATAATTAAAGTCCCACTTTTAAAATGCTGTAAAAAAAAAAAAAAAAAAGAATTACTGGTCAAAATGACTTTAAATTTGAAGCAAGAAGGTGGGAATGACATAAGAAAGAAAAATTTCCAAAGTGTATCAATAGATGGCGCTGTATGCGGCATAACAAAAGTGGATTTGGCTTCAAGTGACATTTTTAATCGAAATACAATGGCTTTGGCATGAGTTATACAGTAAACTAACCATACTGTTCAGTTGCATGAGTGTTTTAGTTGTTTGATGGAAAAAATGACTTGCAAATCAGTCAACAGTTGTACTGTTAGTGAAAAGCCCATCCACCACAGCAAGATCGTACCACATGGGATGGGAAAAATCATTTTTTAACTGTCCTTGGGCCGAAAATCACATAATGATTCGGTTTTTAATTACGCATGACTATATTTTATTTTGCATAGTATGTCGCTTACAGCGCCATCTCACTTTGGAAAAGTAGTTGTCTCAACTCAAACTCATACGGCAAAATCGGACCGATATTGCTGTGCTACCTGGGCAATAAGATAATGATAATAATAATTGAAACTGAGGCACCAAACTACCCCAGCACCAATTTTCCCCTCTTAGATTTTTAAAAAAATAAAACAAAGAATTTAATTAAATTACAACACAAGCAAGGAAGCATAAAATATTTCTCAAGCATCATCCTAAAATTTTGTCGAATCTTAAAAAGCATTAAAAGGAAGTTCAAGTAATAACATTTATATAATGCAAGGTGTTCGATTTATTTTATGCTTGTCCTTTAAATAAATTCTAAATATTACAATAACTTTTCAGTAGTCTACATACTCTACTATATTTTAATAACATGTTTATATTTCATAGCAAGCTGATTCATTTTATGAATGCTAGGAAAGAGGCAAACTCAATTACATGTAGACTAGACAAAATAAACTCAGAAATCCTTGTCAAACAGCACAATAAATTTCAATGAATTAGACAAAGAGACACATTTTGATCAATTATCATCCATGTAAATTATTCGAATTATAATTTGCAGTCATGTAAGTGACTGTTTTTTACTTTTTTCAATAGATAAATATACTAACGAAATACGTAATATACTATAAATGCTTAAACTTCAAAGTATTTGAAACATTTATATAAAAGTTACAATGCAGGTGAATAGATGGTAGTGATATTAACAAAATTGCCTTTAAATTATTATTCTAAAGTTTTTTTCAGTTTTAAATTTTATGTTATTGCTATCCATAAGAGATAATATGCAAAAATCTTTGGTGCAAACAATACTGGTCTGACACTGGGAAATTCCTCATTTTTCAAGAGACTGAAATTGAAATTGATTATATTTTTGTGGTGAAGAATGAATTTGGTCAGTCAAACATGTCCCCACCTTTTGCTGTAAGATCATTGTAAAAAAGTGCATATGCATATCTTTAAAATTAATTGAATTATTAAGTTAACAAATATAATAAAATTTTTTTCATACCAAAATATAATAAACTTCTTTTCATACCATTTAAATTGATATTGCATAAGTGAAAATAGAGACCATCTGCAAATTCATGATGTATTTTTTGGGAATAAAGAATATGTTAACAACAGGGAAAAAATTGCACTGCAAATACATCTAAATAAAGCATTACACAGACAATATATCATGTTAAGAGACAAATATGGATTTAAACCCTACAAGCCAAATTTTATAAATTTAACTTTTAAAACTTCTCACACTTTTCGCTAAACTGAGTTTTTCTAATAATGATTCTGAGAATATTTTGAAGTATTACACTACTAATATTGTACGATTACCTTTCGTTTGTGACCAACTAAATATGTATTATCATCTATGTTGCCTTTCTATTACAAAATCTCATACATATACATTTCTAATTTGATATATGTTCCCCATTCACAATGGTCAATTTTCAATTAAGCATAACTCATTCAAATTTAAAGATGAAGCTATGTAATGAGAGGAAAATTTTTCTAATTAAACAGTTTTGTATACAAAGGTAATAAAAAATTTAAAATGTGTAAATTTTTTTGAAAATCAATAGCAGGAACTTAATCAATCAATAGCAGAAGCATAATAGAACTATTTCTATTATGACTATATCTATTCATGCTGTATATTGCTGATTGATTAAAATAAAAATCCTTGACAAGATTTTCTGAAAATTCCCCTTATAAATATTTTTTTTATATTTGTTCATTCATTAGATTTTATTATATATATATATATATATATATAGCTGCCAATTATTCCTTTTTTATGTCAACACTATTTTCGAATAGTTATATTGACCTTATTTAATCGCAAAATTTTGCAATTAAATAATATCAAGATTAGGCAAAGATTTCTTTTCAGAAGTATGGTAACAAAAAAGTGGAATAGTTGATAGCTATCTATATACATATATTTAATTTTTTTATTTTGTAAGGGAAAAAGTATGCTTTAAATTTTGAAATAATGTATGAAATATAAATATCTGAATGAAAGAGACTAGGCATATGCTACGATTCTTAGTACTGCAAAATATAGGGCTCTAGAACTTTTTTGTTAGAAATTAACCCTTGGTTTAAAGTACAATTTATTTACCAGTATGGAATGAGTTAAAGAATCTCTGTTTGATAAAATGTTCCCGAATACAGTCATTTAACCCTCTCACTAGCAAGCCTATGTTAATATATTCACTAAGCTCCAGGTTTCACTGAAATTCAAGCATTTTTTAAATTAATATAATTCTACAACTATAATGCAGTTTTAATACATTGATTAATAATTGATATCCTCAAGGTTTACATTCATACATATACTAATTAAGTTTTTTATATAACTTTGGAATAATCACCTTTTTTTAACATTTAAAATAAAATACAGAGAAAAAAAACATTACAATTTAGTCCTTTTTCTGGACAGTCAGAGGGTTAATTGAGGTGCTTCTGTTGAAACATTCTTAAGCCTATTACAGGGAAGGACAAAGGCTAGCACCAGGAAAAGCAACTAAATCCCTGCACAATGAAGCTATGAATAAGATTCCAGCGTCAGATTGAAAAAAACAACAAAGACTCAGTGTATCTTTTTAAAAGTAATTTTAATGGTATAACTAGTTTTAAGGATACCACAGCTTTTAAGTAAAAGGTGTTCACACACTTCACTGCTCAATAATTAGTCCAGTAGAGATAGAAAAAAAGAGGCATTGCTTCGCAAAAGGTCGGGTAACTCTGATTTTTTTATATGTTGTATAGGTTGTGCCTCTAAAAAAAACTATGTTTTTGACATTTCAGACCTTGTGCATTTTTCACCATATCGAAAAAAAAAAACTTTTTGGGTTTTCTAGAGTTAAATTGTTTTTAGTGAATTTTACAGAAAAATCACTTTCATCATTTTGTAGAAGATAAAATTCTCTACAACATGCACTATTCATATTTGTAAATTGCTCAAACAGGAAGTGATATACTAAACCGGGAAAATGGGGTAAAATTTGGAAAAATCCACAAATGACATTAGTTTTTTTTTAATAACTCATTTGTAGTGCATTTTAGAGACAACAGTGCCATAATAAACTTTGTAAAGCATGAAATAGTGTATAAGTCTCATTCATTAGATCATTAATTATTTGTATTAGATTCTACAAATCAGATCAAATGAACATTTTTCTAAAAAAAATTATGAAATATTTTTTATCTAAACTAATTGAAACTTTCAGGCAGTGAACCATGGAAATTGCAAACTATTATAAGTGCTAAAAAATTGAAATTTTTTTTTAAACCATAGTACAACTTGGAGTATAACTTTTTGTTGCCTGATGATCACCATTCCAAGAACTGTCATATCCGGAAAATTGGCTTAAAATGTCAAACTTGGCAATATCTTCTAAAATATCTTGTTTTCATTTATTATTATATATATTATTTTTAAGTCAGAAAATTTGCTTCATTACATGTTATCTGCATTGGATTAGCAAATATTATGCATTTATGAAAGAAAATGATTCTATGAATATCTCAAAAATTATTTTTCATTAATTTATTATTTTTAATTTATGAATGTTTGCTGTATATCTCATTAATGCTATTTCATGATACATGCAAGGAAAAAAAAACGCAATTATAAGTTTCAATTAATATCTGAGATTCCAAGATTCTGTTGACACTGTAAAAAAGGTGTGGAAGAACTTTTATTTATTTTAATGTTGCTAAATCTACTGAAAACATAGGTTTTTTTTTTTTTTTTTTTTTTTTTTTTTTTTTAGAACAAATAAATCATTTAAAAAATACAATAATTTCTACAAATACAGAACAAACATCAACTGTGAATTTGTCAACTTTTTGGAGGTGTCCGCTGTTCAGGGGTAAAAAGATACAAGTATTAAATAGATGTAGATTAAAAAAGTGTTTGCTAAATAAAGGTATCCGCTAGTTGGAGTGTCTGTTATGGATGTTCATCAAGCAGCAATTGACTTTGATCAAAGATGCATCACACTAATAGGAAAAATAAGAAAAAAGTTTTTTGCCTATTTATAGAATAGACTCTCATTACATTGTTCTTTCAGGATACAAGAAATAAGCTTAAAAGAAAAAATAGTTTTTTTTTTAAACACTCTTTTATAAGTATTCAATGTTTATTTTGAAAACCATGCCTAATTTCATGAATGCAATTACTGTTTTTTTTTTTACTTTCTTTTGTTATCTTTTTATGTGCATTTGACTTTGATCAAAGATACATCACACTAATAGAAAAAAAATAAGAAAAAAGTAAAGAAAAGTTTTTTGCCTATTTATAGAATAGACCCTCATTATATTGGTCTTGTCAGGATACAAGATATAAGCTTAAAAGTAAAAATAGTTCTTTTTTAAAACACTCTTTTATAAGTATTCAATGTTTATCTTGAAAACCAAGCCTAATTTCATGAATGCAAATAATGTTTTTTTTTTTTTTTTTTTTACATTCTTTTGTTATCTTTTTATGTACATTTGATTTTGATCAAAGATGCATCACACTAATAGAAGAAAATAAGAAAAAAGTAAAGAAAAGTTTTCTGCCTAGTTATGGAATAGACCCTCGTTATATTGTTCTTGTCAGGATACAAGCAATAAGCTTAAAAGTAAAAATTGTCTTTTTTTTTTTTAACTCTTATATAAGCATTCAATGTTTATCTTGAAAACCATGCCTAGTTACATAAATGCAATTAATGTTTTTTTTTTTTTTTTAATCATTCATTTGTTATATTTTTATGTGCATTTGACTTTGATCAAAGATACATCATACTAATGGGAAAAATAAGAAAAAAGTAAAGAAAAGTTTTTTGCCTATTTATAGATTAGAACCTCATTACAGTGTTCTTTCAGGATACAAGAAATAAGCTTAAACGTAAAAATAGTTTATTTAACACTCTTTTATAAGCATTTAGTGTTTATCTTGAAAATCATACCTAAATTCATGAATGCAATTAATGCTCCCCCCCCCAAAAAAAAAAATTTCTGTTACAATACATTAATTTGGTGTGCACCAAGCTCAGTCATGAAAAGTTCACTGCTTTTTTTATATGCTTGGTAGAAAGCATGAGCTAGTGAATTTATTAAAAAATATGCTATATAATTTTAGCTGCAATTCATTTTTAAGACATAGCAACAGAAAGAAAAAAATATACATTATCTGAACTTATCTTTTAAAATCGATTTTTCAATCTTTAATCACAACTACATTAATATGAAATTAGTAAGTAATAAAACAGTATTTTTAAAATATATATTACACTCTTTATTTTGTACTTATTTTTCGACTTTTTAGTATTTAAAATGTTTTGTTTTTGCAGTTTCACAGCTATATGGTATTTTTTGGCAATCATGTTTGGTGCATAATTTAATCAATTGTTGTTGAAACTCGTATACAATTGTAACCATACAGAATATTTTAAGATTTATCATCTGGCTAATGGGAAAATGCCTTAAAATTCATTTACAGTAGACTCTCTCAAATCCGCATAGCTTGAAACCAGAGATTGTGCAGATTTTAGAATTTTGCAGATTTCTGGTCACTGTTTTGTTTACATTTTTTAAACAGTAATTTGAATTTAATAATGCACTCAAAATTATTATAAATGCTTACAATAAAGTAAGGTATTAAAATAATTAAGTAATGAAAGTAATAAAAATTAAGAAAATTTAAAACATGATTAAAATTTTAAAGGTACATGTCAAGTACACAATAATGCCTAATAATGATAATTTTTCTTTTAATTATTTTCTTTTAATTAACTTGCCCTATAAAGGTACACTAATAATTTACATAAAAATCATAAAATAAAAAAGTTTTATTTCATGCTTAGCCAAACTCAATATGCAAAAATGCTTGATTAATACATAAATGTATTTGGTAAAACGATCATGATCACCACTGTCTTGAATTTTTTCAGAACTAAAGTTAGACTTCCTTGATGAGAAAATGTGCGTTCAGCCATATTAACAAAAATTCCATATTAAAATATGCATGGAATGATATAATAATTTAAATTTTCCTCGTACATTTTAACTGTAAGTTTCATTGTTAACATCTGCAATGACTAGCAGATTTTAGAAATTTGCAGATTTGAGGGAGTTTACTGTATTAACTTATAAATAAGATTTAAAAATACCAAAATGTTGTACTGTCCTTGAAAACATTCCTGTGAACATAATTTTTATAATACTAGCATATCAAGAAGTGAGTGGAATGATTAAGAAATTCCATCTTTACATACAAAAACCAAGTTGATTTAAATAAAAGTGTAAATAGGCCAATATGGCCAAAAGCATCATATGGCTGAAAGCATTAAAAAATTACCTAAAAAAATTTCCATAAAGATGTTTTATACTTGTCTAGAAATGGTTAATTTATATGCATATTACAAATTTTCTCAATAAAATAACAACACAGAATTACATTTACTTACTGTCATTTATATTTAAAAAATGTGAAGAACTTTATTGATTCGACAAAAAGGTACGATTTATACGAATGAATGATATGATGAAGAGTTACTGTGCTTTGATTAGGATATCTGAAAATGTGAGACAAAATATATGTGAAAATTAACCCATTTTAGACCAAGCATAGAAATTTTATAAAATGTGGTATTATTTGCATTGAAATTTTCTTAAATTACATTCATTAAGACATCAAAAAAGTTTTGTGCATGAAAAATAATATTTTATTTAATTTGACGTTACCATTATTAATTTATTATTAATAATTTACCATTAAATTTAAATAAAAAAAATTAAGTTTTCTTATGGCATTTGTTTTATTTTTATTTTATTTACAGAACTTGCAACTTCACTCCATTATAAAAACATATGATTAATCTCAAGTGGAATAATTATACATTTTCAAAAAGTCGAATTTGTCAATAACCGTTTCAAGTAAAAAACCAGCGTATTTTGAAAATTTCTCAACGGAAAGTGATTACTTCAATTGAATTACTAATATTTTATAGATGTCTCCAGAACCCTTAAAAATAGCAGAAAAATAAAATTAGCGAAAAATATACGTCATAGTGTTAATAAAAAAATATTTATTGAAATGGTGCGTTTATGGCTGAAAATGGATTTATTTGGCTGAAAATGGGTTAAAAGAAAACCATTAATAGTATATAGTGAACTTTCTTTCTTGTTGAAGATGATAAAATATCTCTGTTACCGTAAAAATCAAATTAGACATTGGTATTTTTTTAGGCAGAAGAAAATTAGAATGAAAATAAATCGATAAATTATGCAGGTTATTTTTCATTTAGTAGAAAACAGTATACTCCTTAAATCTGCAAAGCTTAAAATCAGAGGTTGTACAGATTTTAGAATTTTGCGGATTTCTGTTTTGCTTACATTTTTAAACAGTAATTTGAATTTAATAATTCACTTGAAATTATAATAAATGCTTACATAAAGTAAAATAATAAAAATTAAGAAAAAAAATATATTTTTAAATATTAAAAGTAAAGGTCAAGTAAATAATTAATAATGCATAACTAAATATGTATAATGCTGAAATAAGTTTTTCTTGAATTATTCAATGAAACTCTCCTTATAAATATACACTAATAATTCACATCAGAATCTTAAAATAACAAAGTTTTATTTCATGTTTGGCCATATTTAATAACCAAAAACCTTGATTAATACATAAATGTATTTGGTAAAAAGAAAGTAATCGCCAATGATATCAGCACTATCTTGAAATTTTTCAGAAATAAATTTATGCTTCCTCCATGAGAAAACATGAGTTCAATCACATTAACCAGAATTCGATATTAAAATGTGTATAGAATGGTATAAAAATTTAAAAAACTTAAATTTTTCACATACATCTTAACTGTAAGTTCCATTGTTTACATCTGAAACAATGTGCAGATTTTAGGAATTTGCAGACTTTAGGGTTGCGGATTTGAAGGAGTCTACTGTATTATGAAATAAAAAGGATGTTTTAATATTTTCATAATACTATAAAGTAACAAATTTTATTAAATTACAGAATAACTTTGATATGATAGTGAGCTAAAGCGGAGACAATAATCTGTTTTTACAACTGATTTGGCCATGAGCATCACATGACTACTCTAAATCAGAAAAGTGTGATAGCTTAACTTTATCATTAGTCCCAATTGTCATGCATGGAGTGAATAGGAGCACAGTACTTATTGTGTTAAAAAAAAATTCTTGACTTTTATTTTCTGTATTAAAATGACAATGTTTAAAAAAAACATGATAAACTTCAAGAATGACCCCAGTTACTCATTTTTGTATAATATTAAGCAAGGTTTTCTTGATATCACAAAATGTTATGTTATATAACTAAAAAATTATTTCTATGTAACAATACATATTTATTTGATAAAAACTTTGTATTTTTATCATCCCATGCAGTTGATATTGATTTGCATTGATCTTAAGTTGTGAAATAAAAATAAGTCAAGACCCAAATTTTTAGACATGAATTTATTCTTTAAAAAATATTCAATATTGATTTTGTTATAACTTAAAAGTTGAATCTGCTTTCATTCACTTAATTTTACAGTATAAAATAGTATATATATAAAATTTCACTTTATAATAATAACAAATATTGCATTTTAGTAGTCTGAGCTACGTTCACGTAACACAGTTAAGGGATTAACAACTATGAAAACAAAAGCTTTTACTCAGCTTGGGTACTAAGAAACATAAGTAGATTTCCTTCATGAAAAATCCTTTGTATAATCAATAATTCTTTGTATGATAGATAGAAAAAATTTTTCCTTTTTGTCAAGACAAAATTTATGTAAACATTTTTCATTTGCATGAATAAGCAGTATACAATTTTTAACTCATTAATCACTGTAAAAACCACATACAATTCACATTACAATTTTTCAGTACAAAACATGAATCGCATTTGCTTAGCACCAGGCAACTTGTACCATAAAAATGTCTCAATCTGAGAATTTAAATTAGTAAACAACATGAAATAAATATTACTTGAGGAAAATATGTATTTTAATTAAAAAAAATTCTGCCTAAAACAGGCATCTCATACAGAAGTCTTGAAAATAACAATGTAAAAGGGATAATTTTCTTTTAACATTACAACAGTCAAAGTGTTAAAGTATAATCTTGGGAAAATTGTTTATAGCATATTTTAGATATAAAAGGGTTTTCTTTACATAAGTTGTATGATGTATCTGAAAGAGACTGTTTAAAAAAATTAAAAGAAACAAAGGAATGCTTTTCATTTGTGAGAATATGCAAATGAGTCTTTAGATGACCACTTTAAATGAAAATCCATCAAAGCATGCATGACAAATGGGAGGTCTATCAATTTGTACAGAAAAAATAATATCTGCTTAGATTACTACTTTGTGAAAATTCTTTGAAAATTATCACAAACAAAAGGTTTTTCCTTTGTATGGGTAAGCAAGTGTCATTGAAGACTACTTCTTATTGAAAATCCCTTGGTACATATTTCACAAACAAATGGTTGAAGATTTGTCAAAGTATACATCACAAATGTGAGGTCTTTTAATTTTTATGGATAAGATAATGTCTCTTTAGATTACCACTTAATGAAAATCCTTTGGAACATAATTCACAAACAAAAGGTTTTTCGTCTGTATGGGTACGCAAGTGTTTTCTTAGTTCAGGCCTTCGTGGAAATCCTTTTGAACATATTTCACAAGCAAAAGGTTTTACCTTTGAATGGATGGGCAAATGTGCATTTAGAATATCCTTTCGTGAAAATCCTTTGGAACAAATTTCACAAACAAATGGTTTTTCCTTCGTATGGGTACGCCTGTGTTCCTTCAGATGAGTACTTCGTGAAAATCCTCTGAAACATATTTCACAAATAAAAGGTTTATCCTTTGTATGGGTACGTATGTGTATTTTCAGACTACCACTTGTTGAAAATCCCTTGTAACATATTTCACAAACATTAGGTCTTTCATTTGTATGGATACGCAAGTGCATTTTTAGATCAGCCTTTCGTGAAAATCCTTTGCTACATATTTCACAAACAAATGGTTTTTCCTTTGTATGGTTACGCAAATGTATTTTTAGACTAGACATTTGTGAAAACCCTTTGGAACATATTTCACAAATGTAAGGTTTTTCATTTGTATGGATACACAAGTGTTTTTTCAAATTACTACTTCCTGAAAAGCGTTTGGAACATATTTCACAAACAAAAAGTTTTTCCTTTGTATGGGTATGCATGTGTTTTTTCAGTTGACCTTCCTGTGAAAACACTTTAGAACATATTTCACAAATAAATGGATTTTCCTTTGTATGGGTTTGCGTGAAAAGCGTTTGGAACATATTTCACAAATGAAAGATTTTTCTTTTGTGTGGGTACACAAATGTCTTTTTAGTTCACCACTTTGTAAAAATCCCTTAAGACATATTTCACAAACAAAATGTCTTTAAATTCCATGGACATTCCCGTGTTCTTTTAGAGGATCACACTATTAAATTTTTTGGAATATAGTTCACAGGTTTTTTTTCTGCTTCTTGAGAATGAGTCTGATGCAGTGACACTTTACTGCTTTAAATACAAGTAGGTCCAGGTCCAAGTGTGCAGGTCAAGTGTCCTTTTAATCTAAAATGTGAAAAAAAATTAAGTAAGCATTTTTTATTTGCAGATTAAATATATATTAATTTTTAAAAATTTATATTACCACTAAATGAAAGAAGATATTTGTAACTACTTCTTTACATAAAAATCTTTAAGAACATTGATGGTCTGTAGTATCAGAAAAACACAAGCAGCATCTCCTGTAAACCAACTTCATTTAAAGCCTAAATATAAACTTTGAATGATATTCTTGCTTAATTTAAAGTCAAGTAATATTATAAAAGTAATAAACATCAAACTGAAAACAATTAAATATTATTAAAAATTTATATTTATTAGCAAGAAATAAGTTTCCCACTTCAGTAGGTTCTAGAATATGTTCTATTGGTTCAAATTAGATAAAATTTGAACTACAGATAATTCAATTGATGCGCTTGACATTTATTAAATAAAAAAAAAATATTATGAAAATTTACCAATAAATAGTGCTGTAACACAAATGGTATTTGGATATATTGAAAATGTCAAACACCATTTGTGGTTCAGCGCATGCCTGTTAATCATTATTCTTTGGATAAAAAGAATGCAGATTATGAATGAGCATTAGTTACTTCTCTGCACATCGTGCCTACATTGCTACAAAAAAGCACTACTACCAGAACCAGCAAAACTCCGTTGCAGCTGTAAAAGAATTCTGCCATATGAAGCAGATACGAAGAGGTCCAATGACTCCATTTGCCCTATGCAAAATGATAAAGGAATTTGAAACAACTGGGCAACTTGGCATTCTTCCAGGTAGAGGACGAAAGCAAATTCAGTCATGTGACTATCACGGTCGTTGCGGCCAGCAGTCTGTCGCTGCATGATGCCAGTTGTTTCCATGTACTGGATATACCATATTCCACTGTACGAAAAATCTTACAGCAAATTTTGCATTTTATCCCTACAAAAACAAGCCTGTGAACCTACTGCAGGACAGGAACTCAGAAGTTTATAAAATTTTGCACTTGAGTTCCTTGCTTGAATGGTGCTTGACATCACTTGGCCATGGAACATTCTGTGGACTGACGAAGCCCACTTTTGCCTCAATGGACAAGTTAACACCCACAGTTTGGGCAGTAGAAAACCCTCACAGTATCCAGGAACAACCCTTCCATCCTGAAACACTGACAGTATGGTGTGGTTTTATAGCTACTTTTATCACTGGACTGCATTTTTTTGAAGAGATAACTGCAATTGGAATCCAAACCTGTTCTGTCACAGGACAACGGTACTGTGATATGTTAAGGGATTTTGTAATCCCACAACTTCTACAGCGAGGATGCCTTCAGGACATCACTCTTTTAAAATACTACACTGTGAGAATACTTTGGAATTTATTTCACAATTAAGTTTTTTCTGTTGCTTGAGAGTAAATATGAGGTACTGACATTTTGTTACTTTAAAAACAAATATGACAGTTTTCTACCTTTTAATCTAAAATATTAAAAAAGAATGAATCATTTTTAATCTAAAGATTTAAATATATATTAATTTTCAAAATTTCAATAATTTAAACTGATAAAAAAGTAAAATAAGAAATATTTTTAGGAATTAATTGTTTACATTAACCTTTAAGAATATGGATGCTTTGTAGTACCCTCCATCCTCCCTCCATCAAAATAAAGGAAAACATGAACATCATCTTTTGTAACTCAAGTCCTTCTAAGGTATATAATCTTTTAATGATAATTCTCGCATAATATAAAGTCAAGTAATAATACAAATAATAAACCTTAAATTTAAAAAAAACTGTTTTATTAGAATTACTATTACCAAATACAATACAAAATGTGGTTGACAATTTGTAGCATTACAAATTTCAAACAAAAACAAATAATTTCAAATTGAACTATTATTGCAGCTCTCACACATGTATTTGGATATTTTCATATGCATTTAAAATTAAGAATCTGGTAACATTCTGCACGCCAGTGGTTCTATTTTTTTTAAATATGCAAAATTTCTTTTCCAAATTAAGCCCTAACCTTTATTACATAGTCATTTAAAAATATTTAAATACTCTAATAATGCTCTCTGTATTTCTTTAAAAGTCATTTAAATCACTGCATATCAACTAATTTAGCACATCTCTCAATCTCAATTTATCCTCCAGTACAGCTTAGATGTGAAAATATGGCATATTCGTAATTTAGAAGTTAAAAGATTACAGAAATTTGATAAAAGCTAAATAAAACTCTGACTGTTCTGAAAACAAAAAATAATTACTGAATGAAATCTTGAACTACATTGTTTGTTCCTGTTTTATTTCCTTTAAAAATAACGATTTGTGGTTCAATTCTGGTTTTTGATTTATCAGAAATAAAGGGTTTTCGCTTCAGCTCAAAATCAGTCTTCCTTTGAATTTTTTATTTTTACTCAGATTAAATTAAAATTTTCATCACCATCATTCACATTGCTAGAGGAATCAATTTGGCATTCTTCCAACTTGAATTCAATCATGGCAGCAGCAAAATTTACTGAAGAATTCTTTCAGCTCCAAAAAAATTACGAAAAACTCGTTACATGATGTAAAAAAAAAAAAAAAAAAAAAAATCTAAAATCTCATGAAAACTGATAAATTTAAAAATCACTGAGAACAAAATTTACTATATTGGGCTAAAATATTGAAACCAGATTAGTTTTATAAATGCCAAAAATCACAACAAAACGTCAAAAAATAATAAAAATAACACACAAAATTTGCTAAAAATGCAAAAATTGTATAACAGAAAATTTGCTATGAAGGAATAATATATTAGAACCAGATTCCTTTTATGAACATCAAAAAATTGTCTTACAACGTGAAAAATTCCAAATATCTCAGGCAAAATTTTACCATATTGGGCTAAAATATTAAAAGCAGGTTCCTTTAGCGAATGTGAAAAAAAACAACTGCAAAATACAAAAAATGTTTAAAAAATTTGCAAAAAAGTAATAATCTATATATTTAAAATGCTAAGCGTTTTCTTTTGACAATTCGTGAGAACAAACTACTGCATCAAATTACATCTTTTTTTTTTAAATGAAAGATATTTGGGCACAGATTTGTTATCGTGCATTCGTTTGTTCGAAAATTTAATTAATTAGCCGTAATTTTCAATTAAACTTTTACTTCTGCTAATGACATCATAACGTCGGCAAATGGATAACGCGGCACAGACTTTATTCTCTGAACTCTGTGGTTGTGAGGATAAAAGAAAAATAATAAATATTAAAAGCACATGGTTTTAGGCTGAATTTTTTAATTTGCAAGTTAAATTTCGATAAAAATATTTATCCGTGTGTTCTATAAGCGAATAAAAATTCATATTTATTGTGACGTCACGGGAATAGTGTGCATTGGGTTTATTTTATCATTATGCATTTGTAACATTGTTGATGTCATTTTTTCATTACAATTAAATACAAAATATATTTTTATTTGTATACATGGTGTTTAAGCATAAAAGTAACATATATAAAGTACGTGTAAAAAGTTTGCGCCGGTGAAAATGACGTTCTGCTTAGCTTGAAATGCATTTTAAAATTGATAAAACTAAAAAGAGAAAATTATATGATTGTGTCAACATGACGTAATTTTAATTGATTTTTCAATTTTTAATTTTAAAGATTAGAACTGGAGCCTTTATTGGTTGCTTCATCTTGATTGCATACCTTGATTACATGTTACCAATTACTTTTTTTAAATTATATGTTAGAAGATTTCATTTTTAATAAAAAAATTCACAATAGTAAAAGATTTCAGGAAAATTAAAATTATTAAATAGTGTTATGTTAAAAAGAAAAAAAAAACCTTGAAATAATTATTGTATATTTAAT
This sequence comes from Maratus michaelseni, assembly GCA_963931845.1. Taxonomy (NCBI): domain Eukaryota; kingdom Metazoa; phylum Arthropoda; class Arachnida; order Araneae; family Salticidae; genus Maratus; species Maratus michaelseni. The sequence continues at coordinate 260,645,013 of OZ007598.1, forward strand.
TAGAATAAACAATCTAAGGCTAATATTTTATAGGAATTATTTTGGTATGTTTGTTATAAGTTGTTTAAATTAAACTTTTACTTCTGCGTATGACGCGATAAAGTCGGCAATTAACAGTTCCTTATTAGTGGCAAAGTCCTATTTCTTTCACTGTGAATTTCTCTTTCGATGTTAAAAAATGGCAGTCTACTTTTGGGTGCCAGCCAAAACACAGTGGCAATTTTTAGAAATGTATAACGGTTGTGACAATAAACGGCGCTATCGCTTTAGCTATCATCGTGCTTTCATCACTTCTAAATATTACAAATTTCAATTTTTTACTACATTTTACAATTTTAATTCTTACATTATCAATTAGAAAAAAAATAGCTTTCAATAGAAATTTATTTTAAAACTGCCACTTAATTTTTCGACTTTTTAAATAATTTTCAAGCATGAAATATTTTTTAATTTTATCTTAACAATGACCACCAGTTTGCTTTAATAGTGTAAAATAGCCCCTTGGAAAGTTGCCACAATTGACAATAGATTTCCCTAAGCATCATGAAAAGTAAAAAATATTAATAATAATAATAAAACCTGATAAATCATAAGATCAGATTATCCGTAAGATAGAGCATTTTGGCGCTAAACTAAAATCTGTCAAAAAAAAAAAACTATTTTCAGTTTATGATTAACATGAAATTTATATGTTGAATTCGTTGATGTATATGTTGCATCAGAATATGTTACAAACTGTATTTTATTATTTTTTTAAACATCCGTTGGATATTTAACTGTATAAGAGGGGAAAGATCCCTGACTGTGATGGAAAAGGAATAATCATCCTGATTATGTAAAGGAGCCGAAGAAACCATATAAATAAATTACACTTGAAAACATTAAAACTCTCCCTTATCTGCAGATTGATTTATTATTGTAAAAAAATTATTCATCTATTTATAATTATTCATCTTTACATAAAAATTGATTAGAATAATCCATTTATGCCTAGCGTCCCAATTTTGGGACGCTTTACTAAATTGGGAAAAAGTGCATTTCACACTACTTGTTATAGAAATTTGGTGTCTTATTTTATCGAGGAGTCCACGATAAAATAAGACACCAAATTTCTATTAAAAAAAATAGTGTGAAATGAACTTTTTCCATTTTACTAAAGCATTCATGCTAGGCATAAATGGGTTAAAACAATGGATGCGTTTTAGAAGATATAGATTTGAAACTAACAATGATTAAAGAGGACATTTTAAAACTTTTAATTTAAACATTTTAAAACTTTTTTTAACGTCTTATTTCAACGGTGCCTTTGGCCAGATGCAGTGCTCATGCGCATAGGAGCTCATTCAGTTGCATTATCACAGGAGGGGGAGGGATGTGTGCTTTATTTACTATGTTCTTTTATTTACTGAATATGAGACAAAAGTAGGGATACACTATTTGTATGATACTTCATAGGTCCATGATATTTTCTTTCTTGTCGTGGGGAATATGGCGGTAATGTCAAACTGATTTGCACTGTACAATTGTTTATGAATTGTTTGTTTGGAGTTTGCATTCGAAGAGTACTGTATTTCACTGGGGGAAAAAACTTTTAAAATAAAATATTTGAAAGACTGATATTGATATAGTAATTTTTTTCTATCAGGTTTTGATGGGTTCCATCTAGTAATTTATAAAAACACTAACAATAATTAATGCAGCTTTTAAAATATTTCTGCAGCATATGGGCAGATAATATAAAATTCATTGAAATACAAAAGTTATCTTTATTAATATTATTTTTTTTATCTTACCTTAAGACTATTATACCTAAATCTTCACAATTCAACAAATATAGTCTGTGTTTAATTTTAAGAAAATACTACATGAATTTCACTATAAAAACAGGAACACCCCCCCCCCCCCTTCCCAGCACAAACAGACGAAATAAATCTCCACATATGATGCACTCTCAGTTTTTAAGAACACATAATAGTAATTTCACTGATGTAATAATCTTAATCCTCATAGATCTGAACCATACAGATTTGTAAAAAGCAATACTCTTTTAAGAAAATAAAATTAAATAGTCTTTTTTAAAACAGAATAACAAAACAAATTCTAAACTTTATATAACTATTTTTGAATGATTGACTCCTTTTTACATTAAATAAGTACACTAAAATTATTATTTTTTATATTAAAAAAATGTTCAAAGGTGCATGCAACTTAAGAGTGACTCTTTGTATTGTTTACACAATTACCATTAAAAAAAATTGTTTAGTATTGCAAGGATGGTGGATAATTTAAAGTTTTAATTTTCTACACAGTTGTAGAGAGCCGCTAATCCGCGAACCTGTAATCCGCAAAGGCCTCTAATCCGCAATCAATTTATGAATGTAAACAAAGAAATTTAATTCTTGAAAAATGCTTAAATGGTGACAAAATTTTGAATTTTGAAAAAAATTTTTACCAATTTTAACATTTTCTTATTTTTATATATAATATAACATTCTTCTTCATAGTTTAAAGTGAAAGCACATTTAATTACTATATTATTTTATATATTCATTTTTTTTTAAATACTTGTAAAATACAATTTTAGCTTTTGTGATTTTTTTTAATGATAAAAAATCCTTACTTGACAATATATTTTATAATTTATTTATTTTTTCATTAAATCGTAATTATAAAATTGAAAAACACATAAAAATACATATATATTGCTTTTGAACACTTACTTAAAGATAAAATTCAACACTATAAACCAAATGTCTTTAAAACAGACAATAATTGATTCCATATTTAAGAAATTTAAAAAATAATAAATTATTTTTTACATAGTTACTACTTTATCTATATATTAAAATGTGTAATTTATTTATTTATTAGTATTAGCAGTCTAAATTTGTCCAAAATATGAATTTAAAAAAATGTAAACAAAGATTAAATAGACATGGCCTGTAATCCGCAAAAAGCCTCCAATCCGCACAGCACTTGGAACCAAGCTTTGCAGATTAGTGGCCTTCTACTGTATTATATTTTTTACTTAAAACTCACAACACATTTTTTATATACATTAAATAAAACTGCAGATAAAGCTTTATAGGACATATAAATATATTTAAGAAAATGTAAAATGTATAAATACATAACACTATAATAAAGTTTAATAAATTATAACACTTACCTTTCATGATCTTTCAATTTGTGTAAATAATACTATTATTTCTTATTAGAATAGACTATTACTCGATATTATAGATTTATTTATATTAATATAAATATTTTATGATTAAGTGCAATGAACAATTGTTTAATTATATTTTTTACATAAAAAAATCCGTCCTTTTCAGTTAGGCGGGCGCCATTGATGTGTGTACATATATAAATATATATGTATATACATATATATATTCATACATATATATGTATAGATATATATGTATATGTGTATATAAATATATATGTGTGTATATATACATGTATATCTATCACTGGTGCACGGCTAACCAAAAAGTACCAAAAAATCTAAATAAAGTACAAAAGGTAAACATCAAACAGAAATTTTATTTAGATAGCTAAAAATATCTCATGTAAATAAATATAACATCACAAAACTTTTTTAATAGGCTTTGCTATGACAAGCTTTTCTATTATGACAAGTTTTTATTATGATTTGTAGTTTAATGTTTTTGATAATTCCTCTGGATATGAAAAATATTGCACAGAACAATCTACTTTAAAATTGTGAGAGGAAGTACAGTTATCAAGCCTGATTATATTGACATAATCATTTATATATATGTCTAGTCTTCAAGAATAACCACAGTTATTTCATTTTTCCCTAAAAACTGAAAAATGTCACTCAAAAAGAGAAAAAGCAGACAGAAGTCCAACACACAGCTACCACATGGCATGCACAAACATCCTTTACTGTGAATTTGCTTCTAATTAGACACCATTTAGCTCACACATGCGTGCAGCTTGCGTAACCAGGTTGTTGCAAAGACACATAACAGCAACAGCCTGTTTTATTATCTCAAAGATGTTTCATTTACATCACACTGAGACATGATGATACTGAGACGTTGCGATGTACTCAAGACATCAGTGGGACCAAGTGTGCTGTTTGGGGGATTTCTTGAAAAATACAATGCAAAAGGGATCAGGGTTTTCTTTAACATTACAGTGGTCAAAGTGTTAAAGTATCATCATGGGAAAATTTTATTTAGCATGTTTCAGATATGAAAGGCTTTTCTTTTACATAAGTTGAATGTTGTCTCTAAATGAGATAGTTTTAAGAAGTTCTAAAGAATGTACTTCACAAAGGAATGTTTTTCATTTGTGAGAACATGCTAATGTGTTTTAAACAAGGTACTTTAAGAAAATCCTTTAGAATATATTTTCATAGAGGAATGGTTTATCATTTGTGCGAACATGCAAATGAACCTTTAGATCACTGCTTCAAATGAAAATCGATCAAACCATACACCACCAATATGAGGTCTTTTAATTTGTATGGGTAAGATAATGTCTGTTTAGATTACTACTTTGTGAAAATCCTTTGAAACATATTTCACAAACAAAACATTTTTCTTTTGTATGGGTAAGCAAGTGTTGTTTCAGACTACCACTTTGTGAAATACTTCTGGAACATATTTCACAAACAAAAGGTTTTTCCTTTGTATAGTTATCCACAAATCTTTTGGAGCATATTTCAGAAACAGGGTTTTTACACAAGTGTTTGTTCACATTACCACTTAATAAAAATTCTTTGGAACATATTTGAAAAACAGATGGTTTTATTTTATATGGGTGCGTAAGTGTGTTTTAAGATGAGACATTTGTGAAAATCCTTTGGAACATATTTCACAAACAGAAGGTTTTTCATTTGTATGGATACGCAAGTGTTGTTTCAGATTAGAACTGCATGAAAAACCTTTGGAACATATTTCACAAACAAAAGGTTTTTCATTTGTATGGGTAAGCAAGTGTTGTTTCAAATGACTACTTTGAGAAAATCGTTTGGAACATATTTCACAAATAAAAGGTTTTTCCTTTGTATGGGACCGCAAGTGTTTTTTCAGATCACCATTGTGTGAAAAACCTTTGGAACATATTTCACAAACAGAAGGTTTTTCCTTTGAATGGGTAAGCAAGTGTTGTTTCAGAGTACTTCTATGTGAAAATCCTTTGGAACATATTTCACAAACAAAAGGTCTTTCCTTTGTATGGGTAAGAAAATGTTTTTTCAGAGTACTATTTTGTGAAAATTGTTTGGAACATATTTCACAAACAAAAGGTTTTTCCTTTGTATGGGTAAGCAAGTGTTGTTTCAGAGTACTATTTTGTGAAAATCGTTTGGAACATATTTCACAAATAAAAGGTCTTTCCTTTGTATGGGTAAGCAAGTGTTGTTTCAAATTACTACTTTGTGAAAATCCTTTGTAACATATTTCACAAACATTAGGTCTTGCATTTGAATGGATGAGCAAATGTAGTCTCAGAGTACTATTTTGTGAAAATTGTTTGGAACATATTTCACAAACAAAAGGTCTTTCCTTTGTATGGGTAAGCAAGTGTTGTTTTAAATTACTACTTTGTGAAAATCTTTTGTAACATATTTCACAAACGTTAGGTCTTTCATTTGAATGGATGAGCAAATGTGTATTTAGATGATCTCTTCGTGAAAATCCTTTGGAACATATTTCACAAACAAAAGGTTTTTCTTTCGTATGGATACGCAAGTGTATTTTCATATGTGAACTGCTTGAAAACCCTTTGGAACATATTTCACAAACAAAAGGTTTTTCCTTTGTATGGATACACAAGTGTTCTCTTAGAGTAGACTTTCGTGAAAATCCTTTGGAACATACTTCACAAATGTAAGGTTTTTCATTTGTGTGTGTACGCCTGTGGTCTTTCAGATGAGAACTTTGTGAAAATCTTTTGGAACATATTTCACAAATATAAGGTTTTTCATTTGTATGTGTAAGCCTGTGGCCTTTGAGATCAGAATTTTGTGAAAATCCCTTGGTACATATTTCACAAACAAATGGTTTTTCCTTTGTATGCGTAAGCAAGTGTCGTTTTAGATGACCACTTAGAGAAAAACATTTAAAACATATTTCACAAATAAAAGGTTTTTTCTTTGTATGGTTATCCAAGTTCATTTTTGAAGTACTACACTGTGAAAATTCTTTGGAATATAGTTCACAATTTTTTTTCTGTTGCTTGAGAGTGAATATGAGGCACTGACATTTTGCTGGTATAAATACTTTAAAAATAAGTATGTCAGTTCTACATGTTTAAATCTAAAATGTGATAAAATAATTAAATAAGCATTTTTGATCTGCAGATTAACTATTCATTAATTTTTAATTTTTCAAAAATTTTAATAATTTAAATTGCCACAAAGTAAAAGGAAGAGATATTTGTCGAAACTACTTCTTTACCTATTAATTTTTAAGAACATGGATGGTTTGTAGTATTAACAAAAACAGTAGCATCATCTCATGTAAACAAACTCTTTTTAAAGCATAAACTTTTAATCATGTTCTTGCTTAATTTATAGTCAAGTAATAAACATCAAATTGAAAACAACTAAATATTATTAAAAAATTAATATCCCTAAATAGTATAAAAAATGGGGGGTGGCAATTAAATTGTAACAGTAAAAATTTGAAAAAAAAATCATAGCAACAAAAGGGATTTTAGTCATTTCGAAAAATTGTTGTAATTTATTAAACAAATATGATAGCTCTCACTGATGTACATAGTAGGGTGGGCTGAAAAAAACTTTTTTTTTTATTCGCTATACCGCGGAAAACTTGGCTTTAGGGTTGCTTAGTAAAATAAAATGAATAAAAAATTATTAAATTTTAATTTTAGCGACAGAGCAGCTCAAATAAATTTATTGGAAAACAATAGTTTTCTTTCTTTTTTTAAAGCTATAAAAGAAAAAAAACTGCTATAATGAAAAATCTTTAACAGAAAGATATAAAAATACATTTTAATAAAAAAAGAAGCAAAATTACTTCATTTGAGGTAGCACAAAGCATTTAAAAAATCCTTAAATAAACACAATCAAGTTGTATTCACTCAGTGAATATTTGTCGAGTCTTTTTTTCTGTTTTGATTTGCTATACCGAAAAAGACTTGTGTCTAGGGTGGCTAAGTAAAATGCAAAAACAATAAATAAAATTTTACTTCTGGTGGTAGCGCAAAAGGCCTAAAATTTGGCTTTTTTTCTCAAATTTTAGGCCTTTTGCGCTACCACCAGAAGTAAAATTTTATTTTTTTTTGTTTTTTGTATTTTACTTAGCTACACTAGACACAAGTCTTTTTCGGTATAGCGAATCAAAACAGAAAAAAAGACCCGGCCTACAATCCGGCCAACATTCACTGAGTGAATACAACTTGATTGCGTTAATTTAAGGATTTTTTAAATGCTTTGCGCTATTTCAAATGAAGTAATTTTGCTTCTTTTTTTATTAAAATGTATTTTTATATCTTTCTTTTAAAGATTTTTCACTATAGCAGTTTTTTCTTTTATAGCTTTAAAAAAAGAAAGAAAACTATTGCTTTCCAATAAATTTATTTGAGCTGCTCTGTCGCTAAAATTAAAATTAATTTTTTTTTTCATTTTATTTTACTAAGCAAACCTAAAGCCAAGTTTTCCACGGTATAGCGAATAAAAAAAAAAAGTTTTTTTCGGCCCACCCTAGTACATAGGTAGATTTATAAGTGTTTTGCTCATACAATTGGAGCAATCATCAGACATAGTCTGCATGCTAGTGCACAGTGTGGTATTTAGTCCCAAAACATGGCCAAAAATGATTTTTTAAAAAATCGGTTTATTACCCTGTATATTATTACTCAAAAAGCTTAATAGTTACTGCATCCAAAGGCGAAACGTGCAATGCGCTAGTACAACGCAACGCGCCCCGTGACCCGTCCAAAGTTGCCGTTCGCTTCCAGTGGTCCTGTGATTTTACGATGTGCTCAGATTTTAGTGTTTTAAAATCTCTTGTAGTTTATTGTCTAAATAATTTATTGGTTGCTGTTGTGATGGATTATTCTGAACTGGGTATGTACTTTATACACACTACATTTACCTAATGAATATCCTGCAGATTTTATGTCTATATGGTCGACAACTTAGGTATAGTTAATAGTGGCATAAATAATTATTTATAATATTTAGAAAGGATTTTGTTATATTTTTAAACATATTTAAGTGATGAAAACTATTATGTAATATGCAGTACTTAGTATGCAAGGCGATTATAAAAAAATCAGCCGCCCGAAACTGCCCCCCTATTTTTAAAGAATTTTTTTGTTGGTTCCTACAATTTTTTATATAAAGTACTGCTATTTATTTATTTTGGTAATAGGGCCTTCTGAATTGAGATCTATGACTCGAATGAGTTGTATACCATCATGCAATGCTCAAATGAGTCAACATTTGATGGAAATCATCAATTTATGCAGCAAGAATTATTGAGAAATTATTCTGAAGGTGATCCAAGGATAGCTGAGTTGAAGCAAAAGCTCTCCGTTATTAAAAATCAGTTCAAACAAAAATGGGTAGATACTCATAAAAAAAAGGACAACATTTGGAGAAAACTATACTAATACAAAATTAATACAGAAGAATTTGAAAAATATTGCTAAGAGACGGCTGAACTGTGTGTGTCGCTATATGGTTTTTATCCCATGTCCCCTACAATGCACAAGGTACTTCGTCATGGAGCAGACTTTATAAAAAAAGCTATTCTGCCAATAGGCCAACTATCTGAAGAGGCTGCAGAAGCTTGCAATAAACATATTAGGTCATTTAAATTAAACTACAGAAGAAAGTTTTCGCGAGTGGCCTGTACATTGATGTCCTGAATAGGCTTCTTTTAACTTCTGACCCAATAATAACTGGCATGAAATACAACACAAACTAGAAAAGAAAGCCCTTATCTTCTGAAGGTTTACATCTGTTATCAGCAGTGTTGAATCCAGGGGGTGCCCCGGTGGGGAATGTCCCCCCCAGAAGATTTGAGATTTTATGCTTTCAATGGTCAAAAAGTGGAATTTCCCCCCCCCAGAACTCTACAATGTCCCCCCCGGAGCCACAGAAATCCCTCCCGGAGAAAAGTGTCTGAATTCAACACTGGTTATCAGAAAGTGATATTACAAATGTTAATATTCTTAAAGACAGTAATAGTAATGAAACTGATGAATAAATGCTTTCATTTATAAATAAGACTTTATTTTACCGTTTTCACTCTACACTTCAAATAAAAAAGAAAACTGCTCAGTTAAACTGAGGACACTGAGATCACAGGCTTTTCACACTAATTGTTTATTATACTCTAGACCAGCGGTTCCCAACCTGAGGTACGTTGAAAGCCTGCTGGGGGTACGTAAAAATAATATTGGTAATGGCAGAAATAACAAAAATGGTTTAACTGAAAACACATGAAGAAAGTTTAGTTTTGGATTACAAAGTTAGCCTCATGTGTAACTCCAATATGTTACACTCAAAATGAGGGTAAAGGCCACTAGACCCAATAATTCATTGATAATTCAACGTCATTATCTCCGCCCACAGCTAATCATATTGCAGAAGTACTTGCATATTTTCCCCAATCTTCGTGAAAACTTCCATTGATCATTATACAATGTTCTTTTCCACCTCTTTTGACTTATTGTTTCTTTTTAATAATAATTGCAAAACGCATAAATTACGCAGAGTTGTTGGTTTTGATTTTTTATTTTAAAAGCGTTGAGAAGCAGGCCCTTATTTTCGTTTTCGAATAGGCGGAGTTATATCATTAACGTATATTAATTGGAAAGCTTCCTCCCCTTTAATGAGTATTTAACTTGAAATATTTACTTATTATTTGAATGATTTCGTTTTCTGTTTAAAATGGATAACTCGTTGCAATCCGGAATTCTTAAGAGTACTGCAACTGCGATTGAAATTATACCTGATGATTCGGGAACTAATTGTTCTTCAAAACAATCTGATTATTTAGAAATGCAAGAGAACCAGGGCGTAGCTGTTATAATAGGCCTGTTCTGATAACTAATAAACCTAATTCTTTAAATAAAACTGAAAACATCAGTGCTCCCTTAATGAATAGGAAATATAATAATGCATAATTCTTGAAATCTGGATTTTCATTCATGGGAGATGAAGATTTTAATAATATGTTGGAGAAGATAGGGGGTGGTGGGTGTTAGTTATAAATAGGGGGTACTCCGAAATGAAAAGCCTAAGCAAGGGGTACGTGAAAGAAAAAAGGTTGGGAAGCGCTGCTCTAGACTCTTGAAAAATAAGGAAATCAACTGTATATTAAGGGGGATTATCCCTTCATTCCCCCTTTATATTTAACCAATGAACCCCCAAAACTAACCAGAGAAGTGCTTTATTACAATGAATATATATACAAAATTGGAAGAAAATCGGATAATTCTGCATGAAAAACATATTTATCTAAATTAAGGGGGAGTTAGCCCCCCGTTCTCCTCCTTTATACTTAACCAATGAACCCCCAAAACTAATCAGAGAAGCGACTTATCACAATGGACCTATAAACAAAATTTGAAGCAAAACGGTTATTTATATCAAGAGTTATCGCGTTACGTACATACATACATACATACATACATACGTACGTACGTACATACATGCGTACGTACATACAGAACCGGCGGGCACATTATCTCTCAGGCTTTGATAGCCTGTGAGCTAATAAAAACGTAGTTGTGTAGCTTTTAGAAGTATAAAATAATTTTGGCCAGGTTTTGGGACTAAATACCACACTGTGCAGTGGTGACATACTTTAGTAAAAATAATGAAAGAGGGAATAAAGATATTGTGAATTTCAAGTTTAAACACTAGTTTATCACTGAAGGGATTTTTGGAATTGGGTAAATAAGATGAAGGTTTTATTCCCATGGTTAATTTAAAATATGCAGCTTTTATATGCAGCAGTTCACAGAGTGACATATAAAATGTACCAATCATGTTCTTAAAGGTTAAACAACTTTGGCTATAATACACTATTTACAGGGGTTGTAATTCATTTTTAGGATTTTGTTCATCTGACGAGACTATCTATCTCACTCCTCTGTCTGTCACCGAGTTTGTTCAAAGAAACTGTATAAGTCAGAGACTTGAAATTTTGCATACTTATAGCTGAATACCTGTGATCAAAGAGAATTCATAAAATTTTGAAAAAGTCTTCTATTATTTTAATTAAATGAATTAAATAAATGACATCTGACCATTTCTAAGTTTAAAAATTTAATGAGTTTCAGATTAATTATTGGTCTATAATGATTTTCAGATAATTTATTGTCTTATAATGAGGTTCAGATAAATTATTATCTTATAATGATTTTCATATAATTTATTGTTTATTATGATTTTGAGATAATTTAATGTTTATAATTGGAAATAAGTATATTATGTCAACATTATGTTGCAATCTTTGATGATGTCATTTGTTTTTTAACTATGAACTTTCATGAAAGTTTTCTCAGTCTTGTCCTGGCTCTGTTGAGAGAAAGATGTAAAATGAATATGGAAAAGTTCAGCATTTGAAGCTGAACTAATTATGAACAAAATAGTTCATCATGATTTTTAGGGTTTTGTTCATCTCACAAAACCCTATTGCTCCCGCTGCGTTGTCTGTCTGTCACAGAGCCATTATCGAAAACTATGTAACTTACAGAGTTGAAACTTCGTGTATAAATCAGAATGTCAGTTGTGAAGAGCTGAAAATATTAAAATTTGAAAAATTCATATTATTTTAATAATTAGAGATAAAAAAACCAAAATTCTAATAGCCTTTTTCTATTAAATTTAAACATTTTTCGTTATAGCAGATGCCAAAAATTTAAAATCCACAATGAAATTCTTTCTACAATAATTAATTTTCTATCAGACGATTTTCACGTGAAAAATGAAAATGAAATAAAAAGTTTCACCAATTGAAAAAAAGATAAATATGAAATAAAATTGATTGACGTCATAGTGGTAAATAAAACGGAAAATGTCTAAGATTTCTCAATAATACAAGGAGTATGAGTATGTGGATGTACACAAAGCAGATTAATATCACGTCATTAGAGAATTAAAAAGAAAATCTCACATCCTATTGGAAGTTTAATGAATTTTTCAGATGTTTGAGAATAATACAAAGTGAGTTTCAATATGAATAATAGAGAATAGTAAATATAAAAGTTTGAGGAATGTATTGAATCATGATAAAAACCTGATTATGAATTCGCATATTTTATATATTCGCATATTTTAACATTTTGAAGACGTCCAAGCATGTTTAATTTTGAAATTATATATTTTTTAAATATCGCATTTAGTCCGTATGACTGATATTATTATGACAGAATATAATAGCGGGATTCGCCCGCTATCCGGCTGGTTTAGATTTTCGAAAAAACAGAAAAATAGACCGGTAAATTTTTACTTCATAAAAAACATGACTCTTTTTTGTTGTTGTTGCTAAATTATATTTATTTGAATTTATTAAAGAAAAGATAAAGTGTTTTGAAAGGAATATTAAACGAAACCCTTTGTGCGATCTTCGATCACACTTACCCACTTGTTAAAATAATTCTTAATTCTTTATATATTTAATTATAAACTATATTAATCGAATGTGCTCACCCATCTCCTGACTTTGTGGATACATACATATTTCTAGTGTATTTTCTTGTTCTTTTTTTTCATGGTGCCAGAAACTCCAGGATTTGAATGATTTAAGAATTATGATAATTTTCAAAAGCAAGTTTATTATTAGATGTGTTGTATGACACTTGAATCAACATTACCTGGAATATTAACAGGTAAGAAAAACATTTTTCATTAATATGGAAAATCTTGAGAAGCTTAAGTCAGAGTGCTCAGTTAAGCGAAAAAGCTTCTCTAAATTGATTACAAAAATGGAAACTTTATTAGCTGATGATGTTGATAATACAAAGGTAGATGATTTATTAGAAATTCAGAACTTTTAAGTTCAAAACAATGTACCTTTCGAACTTTGTATCATGAAATTGAAGAACAATTAACTGATTTTTAAGAATATGAAAAAGATCTTGCTAGTACTGAAAAATACAATAAGTTGCTAAGTGCTAAATTTAAGATAAAAAATAAATAAATTAAATGTAATAAAGATAATGTTACATCTATGATACCTGTTAGTTCTGTAAATGGTTTTAATAGTCCTGTCAGTGGAACAGAAATAAATTCTTGCACAATGAAATTGCCTAAATTAAATATTCCTAAATTTTGTGGTGATGTTGAACAAACAATGGGTAGAATTTTTAAACTGTTTTGAAACATCGATTCACCAGAATCAGTCATTATCGAAAGTAGAAAAATTTGCCTATCTGAAATCCTTGTCATGAGGCCTATATTTTGGTAGAAGGATTTCACTGACAGAACAAAATTATGATACTTGTATTGATTTACTAAAAGATCACTATGGTAAAGTGAATATTATTATTAATAAACATATGACTAATTTGTTAAATATGCAGCCAGTTAAAAATTGTTCGAACTTAAATGCTTTATGAAAGTTGCACGTTATGTGCAAAATTAATATCAGAAGTTTAAGAAATCTGGGTGTCACATCCAGTTATGAGCATTTGCTAAATCTGATTTAATTGTATTTCTTAAATGTGAAATAGAATGTAGAGAAAAAACTTTGTCTAAGACTAGTTCTAAAAATGATGCAATTTTTTCATTAACGCATAAAAAGAAAATTGAATATCGACAAAGGGAAATATGAAATAAATATCGTGCCAGTATTTAAATGCTAATATTAAATTTTTCTGTGTATTTTGAAAAAGTAATGAGCATTTATTGTCTGAGTGTAAAAATTTAGCTGATGATAAAAAAGATTAATGTTAAAAAAGGAAGGGGGGTGCTATTGATGCTTTCTCAAATCGCATGTATCCTCGTATGTCGAATAAAATTACAACAATGTGTAAATTGTAAAAGTACTGAACATAATAAATTATTTCGTTTTAAGAAAATTTGAAACCAGAATTTTCATGGAAACCAAACTATTGTTTCTAATTCTCATTGTAATTTGAAAAATTCTAAGCATGCTTTTTTTATTACAAACAAGTTGTGTAACAGCTCTAGGTAACTTAAAATCAAAAGTAGTTCATTTATTGTTGGATTCAGCAAGTGAAATAAGTTTCATAACAAAAGCACTAGCTAGTGAATTAAATTTGCCTGTTCTGAGAAAAAGAATAAATAATTGTTTTGCCTTTGGCAATTATATCAAGGTCGTGAAGAAGAATATGATGTTTTTAAAATTAAATTACAAAGCAAAATGAATTATCGTCGTTTCATATATGTTGAAGTATTAGCTACTGACGTGATTAGTGTAACAACTTTGAATGTTCCCACTTATGACCCATAAATTATAAAATATGTCGAGGATAAGAGATGGAGGTTAGCAGACCCCTCCCCCAATGAATCAGAAGTACGAATTTTATTTAGAGCTGATTATTTTTTAAATGTTCAGAGAGGCAAATAATCATCTTGGTGTGTGCAACATAAAATGGTGCACTGCAATGAGGAGCTAAATCAAAGTACAGTTCTGTGCAGAGTGCAGTATTTTGGTCTAAATGCTAGAATTCCATTAAAAAATAATGATAACACTAAATAATTTCAACTATTTTTCTGTCTAGTAAACATGCCTTTTTGCTCAGTTTAATATTTTCAACTTTTATTTGATGTATTATTTTTTTTTACGAAATTCTAGCATTTAGACAAAAATATTGACTAAACTCTACAATTTCAGTGCACCATTTTATTTTGCACACTCTCAGGTATTTTTTCTGTGACCTATACACAGAGACCTTTGTTCTCAGGATCGTGCGAAGAAAAAACTGCGCCCGGGCAAAGTTTCAATTTGGCGCCCCTCCCCCCCCCCCCTTCTTTTTGTGACAGGTAAAACAAAACTGATAAAGTACAGAAACAAACATAAATTCTATTGAATAAACATTTCGAGTTTATTTTGGAACGTTAAAAGTTTAATTTTAATTCAGAAATTGCAAACAACTAAATAGCATAAGTGAAAATTGTACTTGTTTATTGGAGAGTACATGATAGTTTGCGACAAAAAAAAAAAAAAAAAAAAGTTGAAGAGCGAAAAAGAAATTCCCCAGAAAATGAACGATGACCAAAAAGTGAATAAATAAATAAATTTAACCATGGTTGGTAGTATAAATTTGGCGCCCCCTCAATTTCCGTGCCCGGGGCGGAGGCCCCCTTCGCCCGTCCCTGTTCGTTCTTACTCTTCTACCGCCAGTTGTTCTCCTGTACCTATTCCTGCCTTTACCAGTCTTGTTTTGCGTCACTTAGACAACAATGTTTTTATAACAATGGCCCTTTGTTAATTTACTTCCAATTTTACTTCAAATTCCTTCATAATCATAGTTTTCTGTATTTACAAATATTGTTATACAGTAAAAGCTCTGTTATATGGCATTCAAGGAACCAGAAAGCTCAACTAACCGGAAGAATTCGGAGAACTCATTTATTTTTCTCTTTCCATAAACAATTGAAAATTTTTTACTGCTAGTTTAGGAAGTTTACTGTGAGCATTCTCAAACTGTCACAGTGATTGATATGACGTAAAACAAAATCTATGCGTATGTTCATGACAGCGAATATTATAAAATGAAAGATATAGTGAATAAAGGAACTATCTACAACTCAATAAATAGCACACAATAGCTGCATGTTGCGTCATAGTCTACAATCGCTTGACAGCTGTTTTCCAGGCGAAATTCAAACGAGAGAAAGAGGGGGAGGGAAAGGAAGAAAAGAGGGTTCTGCTTTTGGTAAAAGTGGACAGGATTTTTTGAAAAAAAGAGCAGAACAATACTCTTTTCTTTTCCTTACCTTTTATTTAAAAAAAGAAAGATATTTCCGTAGTTAATTGTCCGATTGTGTTCAAATTTCCAGATAATTCAAATAATAATAAATTAGGCAGTTTACCAAATTTCTATTAAAATACAATAAGTTTTCAGAAAATTAGAGCCCTCCCCAAAAAAACCAACTATCTGGGCCACTCCAAAGAGAAAATACTGACTACTGTTTGTAGTTTGTTTCTATTGTGATCAGAGAAGTATTTTCAGCTTGCATCTGATGTCCTTAGCTATGCAGAAAGGATCTATTATTACAGTGCGTTACTGACTGCTCCTGTGTCTGGCTGGCGTGACATGGAGCGGATATGATTGAGGCAACACAAGTGAATCATACAGAACTTAATTTTTCAAGCTTCCACATGCTTTTTCCGGAAAAGAGGGGGAAAAAAAACATTTAAAAATCTATATGGGGCACAAAGTTGATGTTTTAGGAAAAGGGCAGAGTACATTTTTCACTTTTCAAAAGAGCAAGGCCTTTTGAAAAAATTCCTGACAGCTCGGCCTACAGGCACCGGTAGATTTTGAAGATGCAGACCGTGGGATGCCTGTTTATTGAGAATTGCATTAGAAAGACCTATTTGCCATGATGCAACATTTGGGACCGCCCACTTCGAAATATACTTGTGCCTGTAGGCAGAGCCAGCAGGGATTTGTTTGTTTTTTAATTTTTTTTTTGCTTTAAGAGTTGGTCCTATAAGAAACATGTCCATATAAATGTTGTAGATAATATTAAGAAGATTTATAATAAATTTAAGCGGATTTGATATCTTGTGAATGGACGAAGTTATGATTTTTTTCCTTAAACCAACTCTCCCCCCCCCCCCCTTCTGGGGCAGTTTTAATGAAATCAAAAATCTGTTATACATAAAATTTTGGCTCTTTTCCTAGAAGTAATAACAACTTTAAATGGATTCGATATGTATCATTATTAAGAAGTGACATGATTTTTCTGTTTTCACAAAAAGACCCCCTCCTTCTATTTCCCCCTCCCCCATCTGTTCGATTTTGCCCATTAACGAACTTGACCGAGATTTTATGCTCCTTGATTTTAAGTATCAGTTTGGAAGAGATTTGTACAGAATTATGGAAGTTATTGTGTCCATAAAAAAGTGATATAGATAGATAGATAAAGTTTTTAGGTGGTTTTGGGTTCTGGGAGTCATGGTTGCTGTAGCTCTGCAAAAAATTTTCAGAAATTCCAACTTAGGGGAGAATGTAATAGGTAATATTTCTTACGAAATCTACCTAAAAGTCTAACAGGAACACTAGTTGGTTAGTTGACTACATTTGTTTTGTTATTTCCTATGTTAAGGTTTACTCTGTTAGCACATGAAGAAAGAGCAGCATTCTTTGTCCTAAATTAAAATCTTTCAGATGTCTAATTATAATTAATGTAACGTTATGAAAGATTAATAAATAAATTTAGAAATTACATCACAGCATAAAATATTGTTTACTTTTATTTTTAATTTGGCAAAAATAATTTTATCAAATGCAAATTTAATAATAATGAAATAATTATTTGATTGACTTCCCAATAAGAGGAAACTAGGCCAAAATATCATTTTCCTGTGTCACAGTTACATCGATGCCCCATTCAACTTCTTTTATGACAAATTTTGCAGCACTCAAGTATCCAGCAATCCGCGTTTCCCGAGCATGCCAGTTAGTTGAGCTTTCACTGTACATTGATTTCAGGGTAACTAATCAATTCTTTATGAAGTTTCCTTAATTTTATTATGCTTTACTACATCAAAAATTGAAAGGTGGCAAAGAACTTAAGCAACTTGATAACAATAAAAAAATAGTGATACAAATCCTCCTATAAGTACCGAAGTATGGCTTATATTTTTTTAAATCCCACCCTAGCTTTGATTGACACATTACCAAAAAAAATGGAATCTGTTTGTTAATCTAAACATTCATATGCATTGGCTACATTCAAGAAACAGAAAACTAATTATTATCAACCTAACCAGGTTTTCTGATTATTCCGGCTGTAACATTTAATAAAAAACAATTATAAATAAACAAACTGTATTGCATGATATTCTTGATTAAATTATCTTTCCAATAGTACATAGCTTTTATCGTATTACTAGAAATATTTGATGTTATGAGTCACTAAACTTCAAAAACACAGTTTTTACAAAAGGTTTTCACAATTTTGGCCAGCACTGTAAATATTCTCGATACCCATCATGCACACTTTATGGAATCCGAGCTCGTCATTGATGATTTGATGGGCATAACCATAACTGATGTTTTAAAAAAATACAACCTCATCTATGGGACTCACCTATCCACAATAACAATCACTCTAACTTGTTTTCTTGCATGATTGAGGTTAACGGGCATCCAGGTCCCTTTTTTTGTGTTACACTTAAATGCCGTATTTAAACTTCTCAATTCACAAAAACGTGCTTTTATGAGATACAGTACTGTCATGGTATTGTGATGAAAGTCAGCACTTTTCACACCTCAAACCACAAAAATCGTATCACAGCTCGTTTTTTCTCTTTGGTGCAAACTGATAGGAGAGCTGACATGTTTACACTGTCATAGCTGCAGGCAACTGACACAATCAAGATAAAACTCAGCACACAAAGTCACAAACTGAATGAATATGTGCACAGATGCCACTCAGATAACCTTCAAGGCCTGTTACAGCAAAAGCATAACTAATTTTTGACTTACCCTCTGCCCTCTATACATATCATATAGATAATTCGATCATAACTTTTTTCTAATATTCCTTGTGCTTGGTTGAGGAATAAAAACGTGCATTTTCATTAACAAAACTTTCAGTCTTCACTGTTAATGTGATTTTTAACTTGAAGTTTAGCACTTAATAAAAGTATTATAAATCTTATCTAAATATACAATAAAATTAGATTTCTATTTTCTCCAAAGAATTGTAATATCTCATGCAATTTAAATGCAACATACTGGGTTGCATTGCAGTTAGTTTTACAGTAAATTTTGCAAGAAGAATAGAATAAAAAATTAATTATATGCTCATGCAAATTTAAATTTTTCTATTGCTGCTTGTGCTTAAAGAGAATGTGTTAATAGATTTTTAGAGGCAATTTTTAAAACCATATGAGTTTAATGACGATAAATATTAACTGTTATTTTTCTTTGTCATTTTAACATTCATATATTTATAACTGATTTTGTTTAAAATATGGAGCAAAACTTATAAAAGGAAAACGTTTACTCATTAAAGATTATACATTAAAATCTCATTTAGATTTCAACAATTTCGAAATATATTTAAAAATGCTTTAAAATGCATATTACTTGTTTCCACCTATAACTTATACTAAAAATATGTACCATATATATAAATTATGCTAAAAATATACTGAAATAAATAAATTTCATGAAGGCATCTCTAAAAATAGATGATCGAAATTTTATAGTCCAGAATCGAATAGTGCCTTTGGTCTTTGTAAATAATGTATGACATAGTCAATTATAAATTATTGCTTCTTAACCCTTTAAAGGGCAGAGTATTTCTACTGCTAAAATGTTGAAATAATTGACAGGCACCATAATTTACGAACAAATTTATTTGAAAATAATAAAAAGCTTATCTTCACACATATATCATGAGAGCAAAATTTTATTAAAACATTTTGGGTAGCAGTAATTCAGTGTTGAATTAAAATTAAGTATTCGTATTCTGAAAACCAGACACCATAATTTATGAACAAATTTATTTGAAAATAATTAAAAGCTTCTCTTCACATATACAGGTGGTTATCAAAATAATGGAAACACTTGTGAATGAAAGGGACATTTAAGAATTCCCTTTGTAAGCATTAAAATATAATCTTAGCTACCAGATTTTTTTTAATATAAAAAGTACATGTATTAGGTAGTATGAGAGAGCTCTAGTAGAGTTGTCTACGTTTTGATTTTTTTTGTCAGAAGCGTAAAATGTCAGACCTCACAGATTTTCAAAGAGGCCAAATTGTAGGAGCCCGACTAGCTGGAGCAACGGTGACCGAAACATCCCAGCTTATAGGCGTTTCTAGAGGTACGACGGTGTCTAAAGTCATGACAGCATACACACAGCACGGAAAGACAAGCTCAGCAAAGCAAAATAGTGGACGGAAGGAGAAGCTGAGTGAAAGAGACCGACGGGTATTGAAGCGGATTGTAATGTCTAAAAAGAAAACAACTGCAGCCAAAGTGACCGCAGAGCTCAATCAGCATCTGGATTCTCCAGTGTCAACAATTACAGTTCGGAGATACCTTCATAAAGAGAACATTTACGGCAGAACAGCAATTCCCAAGCCACTTGTCACAGATGCTAATGCCAAACGTCGTGTAGAGTGGTGCCACAACCACAAAACCTGGTCGATTGATAAGTGGAAGACTGTTATTTGGTCAGACGAATCATCTTTCCCACTTTTCCCCACAACAGGACGGGTACATGTCTGGAGAACACCTGCACAAGCGTATGATCCTGATTGCCTCCGTCCAATTGTCAAGCATGAAGGTGGATCGGTCATGGTATAGGCAGCCGTGTCATGGTTTTCTGCTGGTCCAATCGTAACCCTGAAAGGAAGGATCACTGGGGAGAAGTATAGAGAAGTTTTAGCTGACCAGGTCCATCCCATGATGCAAATTTTGTTTCCTGCAGGAGATGGAATTTTCCAGGATGATAATGCCCCTATTCATGCAGCCAGAGTTGTCCAATCATGGTTTGATGAACATGAGGATGAGGTGGAACATCTACCTTGGCCCGCACAGTTCCCAGACCTCAACATAATCGAACCGTTGTGGTCTATTTTAGAGCTTTCAATCCGGAATCGATATCCTCCACCGGCATCTCTCACGGAACTTTCACAATATCTCCATGAAGAATGGTACAATATTCCTCTAAACACTATTCAGAATTTGTATGATTCGATTCCCAGGCGAATCCAAGCTGTATTACATGCCAAAGGCGGTCCTACGCCATATTAATAAAGAATTCCTTAAAAATCTAGGGTGTTTCCATTATTTTGATAACCACCTGTATCATGAGAGCAAAATTTTATTAAAACATTTTGGGTGGCAGTCACTCAGTTTTGAATTAAAATTAAGTATTCGTATTCTGCAAACCAGACACCATAATTTATGAACAAATTTATTTGAAAATAATTAAAAGCTTCTCTTCACATATATCATGAGAGCAAAATTTTATTAAAACATTTTGGGTGACAGTCATTCAGTGTTGAATTAAAATTAAGTATTCGTATTCTGCAAACCAGACACCATAATTTATGAACAAATTTATTTGAAAATAATTAAAAGCTTCTCTTCACGCACATATCATGGGAGCAAAATTTTATTAAAACATTTTGGGTAGCAGCAATTCAGTGTTGAATTAAAATTAAGTATTCATATTCTGAAAACCAGACACCATAATTTATGAACAAATTTATTTGAAAATAATTAAAAGCTTCTCTTCACATATATCATGAGAGCAAAATTTTATTAAAACATTTTGGGTGGCAGTCACTCAGTTTTGAATTAAAATTAAGTATTCGTATTCTGCAAACCAGACACCATAATTTATGAACAAATTCATTTGAAAATAATTAAAAGCTTCTCTTCACATATATCATGAGAGCAAAATTTTATTAAAACATTTTGGGTGGCAGTCACTCAGTTTTGAATTAAAATTAAGTATTCGTATTCTGCAAACCAGACACCATAATTTATGAACAAATTTATTTGAAAATAATTAAAAGCTTCTCTTCACGCACATATCATGGGAGCAAAATTTTATTAAAACAATTTGAGTGGCAATCATTAAGTTTTGAATTAAAATTAAGTATTCGTATTCTGCAAACCAGACACCATAATTTATGAACAAATTTATTTGAAAATAATTAAAAGCTTCTCTTCATAAATAGCATGAGAGCAAAATTTTATTTAAAACATTTTTGGGTGGCAGTCATTAAGTTTCGAATTAAAATTAAGTATTCGTATTCTGCAAACCAGACAGCATAATTTATGAATAAATTTATTTGAAAATAATTAAAAGCTTCTCTTCACGCACATATCATGAGAGCAAAATTTTATTAAAACAATTTGAGTGGCAATGATTAAGTTTTGAATTAAAATTAAGTATTCGTATTCTGGTAACCAGACACCATAATTTATGAACAAATTTATTTGAAAATAATTAAAAGCTTCTCTTCACAAATAGCATGAGAGCAAAATTTTATTTAAAACATTTTTGGGTGGCAGTCATTAAATTTTGAATTAAAATTAAGTTTTCGTATTCTGCAAACCGGACAGCATAATTTATGAATAAATTTATTTGAAAATAATTAAAAGCTTCTCTTCACATATATCATAAGAGCGAAATTTTATTAAAACAATTTGAGTGGCAATGATTAAGTTTTGAATTAAAATTAAGTATTCGTATTCTGGAAACCAGACACCATAATTTATGAACAAATTTATTTGAAAATAATTAAAAGCTTCTCTTCACATATATCATGAGAGCAAAATTTTATTAAAACAATTTGAGTAGCAATCATTAAGTTTTGAATGAAAATTAAGTATTCGTATTCTGCAAACCAGGCACCATAATTTATGAACAAATTTATTTGAAAATAATTAAAAGCTTCTCTTCACATATAGCATGAGAGCAAAATTTTATTTAAAACATTTTGGGTGGCAGTAATTAAGTTTTGAATTAAAATTAAGTATTTGTATTCTGCAAATCAGACACCATAATTTACGAATAAATTTATTTGAAAATAATTAAAAGATTTTCTTCATGTATATCATGAGAGCAAGGTACATTATGAGAGGGAACCGTGGTTACCTTTGTAGGTTTCTACATCCCTCAAGTTATGGTAAAGCAAGTGCTGATCGGGAAAACCCGACTTAAGGCCTAGGCCTGGCTCCCTTATGGGTGTCCAGCCCCAAAGCTGTTGATGGACACCCTGCAGGGGAGATTCTAAGTAAAAAAAAAAAATTCCGAAATTCACAGCAAATTTTCTGAAAAGTTACAACAGGCAGGGGGGGGGGGGGGGTTACTCCCGCCACATTTTTTTTGCGTCCCTTTGATGAAATTTGCCCTTTTTCACGATTTTTTTGACGAAATTTGCCATTTTCACAATGTTTTTCACAAAATTTGCCGTCTTTCACAGTGTATTTGACAAAATTTGCCCTTTTTTTTCGCGATCTTTTGACGAAATTTGCCGTTTTTCGTAATGTTTTTGACAACATTTGCCGTTTTTTGCAATCTTTTGACGAAATTAGCCATTTTTCGCAATGTTTTTGACAAATTTTAATGTTTTTTTCGCGATTTTTTGAAGAAATTTGCCGTTTTTCGCAATGTTTTTGACGAAATTTGCCGTCTTTCATAATGTCTTTGACAAAATTTTCCTTTTTTTTTCGCAATCTTTTGACGAAATTTGCCGTTTTTCGTAACGTTTTTGACAAAATTTGCCTTTTTTTTGCGATTTTTTGACACAATTAGCCGTTTTTCGCAATGTTTTTGACGAAATTTGCCGTATTTTCGCGATTTTCTGACGAAAGTCACGTTTTTCCTGGGATCCTTTGACAAAATTGGCGACTTTTCTTCAAACGAATGACGAGATTGATTTTTTTCGGCGATCATTTGCCGAAATACTGATACATTTTATGTCCGGATTTTCGGTTTTGTGACCGAATTTTCTGAAAATTCGGACCAGAATCACCCCTGGGACACCGTCCCGTCTCCAAATGTCTCGTGGTGGTTTCCACTAATAATGGGATCCACCGTGTATCGCAATGACTTATGTTGTCAACACATAAGTCTAAGGGTTGGAGCTCCGACTGGCTGAAGCGCATACAGAGAAACAAATCCAGTCGTGCGCGATAAAAGTCCCTCAGGACTTGGGTTCAGTGGTCGTAGACACGCCGGGCACTACTCAGGTGCCTGACGGCACAGCCTAGTTTTATATCATGGGAGCAAAAATTTTTAAAAGAAATTTTGCCTTTATATGTAAAATAACTGTTATTTAATTTTTTAGTACATTAATGAAAATAATTTCAATCTGTGAACCGTTAAAGGCATATTTCATTGAAAAGGGGTTTATTTTCTCTAAGCACAAAATCCCCCGTTGACTTGCAGGAAAACTAAATTAGGTGATTACTCATTACCTAAGAAAACTATCAGAAAAGGGTTTTCAAAATTGCTAATGTATTTAGTTTTAAAAATTGTCTACTTAAATGTTAAGTATTTAATAAAACCTAAGAAAATGTAAAATTTCTAATTCTGAAAAAATTTAAAATTTAATGATTTTTTTAAAAAATTGTAAAATAGTTTTGTCTTTATAAATTTTAAGTATAAAAATACTTAAAATTTAAGTAGACAAAACCATTTTCCAATGTTTACACTAGGCAAAGAGTAATCATCTAATTAAGTTATCCCATATGTTAGAATGACATATAATGAAGAGGTAGGAAAGGCAAAGTTGATCTATAAAAATAAAAATTAGTTTTTTTTATTATGCCAGATAGTAGAGTGTTTGAATTTAAGAAAAGCCTTAACTACACTAATACATTAAAGTGTAACTAACAAAAAAAAAAAAAAAAAAAAAGAAAGAAAGAAGCACTTTAAAAATACACAAAAATTGTATTGCACCAACTTGAACTACTAGTTTAATTTTCAACTTTCACTTAAAAAAAAAATTACAGTAGACTCTGCAACCATAAAATCTGCTAATTCCTAAAATCCGCACATCGTTTCAGATGTAAATAATGAAACTCACAGTTAAGATGTAGGGGGAAAATTCAAGATTTTTCGTATTTTTATATCATTCTGTACACATTTTAATATGTAATTATGGTTAATATGATTGACTTCTCATGTTTACTCATGAAGGAAGCATAAGTTTATTTCTGAAAAATTTCAAGATAGCGCTGATATCAGAGGTAATCACTTACTTTTTACCAAAAACATTTATATACTAATCAAGCTTTTTGTTTATTAAGTATGGCTAAACATGAAATAAAACTTTGTTATTTTAAGATTTCCATGTTAATTATTAGCATATATTTATAAGGACAGTTTCACTGAATAATTCAAGAAAAGATTATCTTATCATTATGCATATTTAGTTACGCATTATTAAGTATTTACTTGACCTTTACTTTTAATATTTAATTTTTTTTTTTTCTTAATTTTTATTATTTTACT
The DNA here is from genome assembly GCA_963931845.1 of Maratus michaelseni. Taxonomy (NCBI): domain Eukaryota; kingdom Metazoa; phylum Arthropoda; class Arachnida; order Araneae; family Salticidae; genus Maratus; species Maratus michaelseni. Next base: position 260,670,169 of record OZ007598.1, read on the forward strand.
TTAGTGCAAGCATTCATTATAATTACAAGTGCATTTTTAAATTCAAATTACTGTTTAAAAATGTAAACAAAACAGTGACGAGAAATCCCCAAAATTCTAAAATCTAAAAATGTAAACAAAAACAATGATGAGAAATCCACAAAATTCTAAAATCAACACTACCTCTGGTTTTAAGTTTTGCAGATTTAAGGTAGTCTACTGTATTAAGTTCTTAAAAACTCTCTACTTTAATAAATAGCAATAATGTATGTTATTAAAAATTTCAATTTACATAAACATGTAAAAGATCTTGTAAGGTAGTTACAGCCTATTTCTGTTGCACTAGATTGTTTACAAAATGACACAGCAAAGATTGCTTATGGAATTCATTTTTATTCGACCTGGGAAATCAATACATATTCTATGTCCCTGTTAGTGGTTGGTTGAATGCAGGTAACGTAACTTGATCAAGAACCTAGTAAAGAAAATTGGCTCTTATAAATTAACCATTTTTAATCTGCAAAATAGAGATTATACGAGAAACATTAAGTACAGTGGCACAGTGACGTGCCAACTCCAGACAAAACAATGCCATTGTCTGAGTGCACCGCACCGTCATCTTTTTTCCCTTTGATATAACAAAATATGCACTTTTCAAATGAATTACATCTCGAGTTATAATAAATCGATCTTGTTTCATGACTAACTTTCTGAAAACTTGCTCAAAATGGCAACTTTGACAGTATTTTCTGAAAGGCCATTTGCCTTTAATGATTAATAAAACATGTTACTCAATTTTTTTTTAAGGAACATCAGCTGTTTTTGTGCATTTAAGATAAAAAATAGTTCAGGAATGGGTCAGAAAAGAGTGTGGATTTGAGAAAAGCCTTGAAAATATATATATATATCGTATAACCCCCCTCTCCTCCCAATTTTCTTTTTTTGAAAAAATTTGGTTTGAAAACTTTCTTACCAAATTTCTTTGATTGGAATGTGTTTTCACCCCCCCCCCCTCCCCCTAGATGACAAAATTTTTTGCAGTGTTGATAAATGTGCCAAGGTTAGTTTTTTGTTTTCATGCTCCCTAGTGTTCCCATTTGATGTTTTTCAAAGGGTGCTTTGTTGTGTCCCTTTTTGTTTTAAGTGCCGATGCACCCTACTGTTTTTGGATGTGGAAAATGCGTATTGCCCCTTCTCCATTTTATCTTCTTAGTCGTCTATTTTTTTTTCTTTCAAAATAATTTTCTTTTTTTTGAAGAAAAATCGAAGAAAACAGGAGCTCTGTATGACTCACCTGTCATAATTCCTAATCAGCCTTACCCATTTAAAAAAAAATCTATGCACGGTTTCTTTCTGCATAACGAAACATAGTATCCATTCAAAGCTGATGATTAGATTCTGATAACTTTCGACTTCTGAATGTATGAAGTAAACAAACCGCAGATCTTTATTTTTCTTTGCAGTTGCTCTAGTGGCCTTTTTTTGTGTGGTGCTCTGATTTTGGAATAACTTAGTATATTTTGATAAAAATTTGTTACACAGACTAATTTACTATTATTGCAACTTGCTGAAAATTTGAACAGAATTCGTCAACCAACAACCGAGATATAATTTTTTTTTAATAGTGAGAATAAACAGGTTTTGCTTTTCGTTCTTTTCTTTTAATTATTTTTTCTGTTTTCTTGCAGCTAAATATTTTTTTTTTCTTGCACTCAAACAGTACCAACTTGCTGACACATTCACCAAGTTATTCTTTACACATAAAAAATAGAATTTGAATAGTATTAAGGACATTTTCAAGAAAATCCACTTATAAACCACCTTCACACTTTTGAAAATATATTTCATGTTGTCAGGCAAAGGGAGGAGGAGAGGTGGGGTTTTTTTTAGGAATTTTACGGTAATACATAAAAAAAATAGAAATTATTTTACAAAAACAAGAAGAAAAAATCACCTTCATCACATCGGATAACCTGATTTTTCCAGAACATGACCCAAGGTTCGGTTAATGCTATTTTATTTTTCAATTCAGGTCAGGGTTAACTTTAAATGCTTTGTGTTGACCCGGTTTTTAAAAAGGAGGTCCTGAATATTTTTGAAAGGAAAAAAAATACATAGTTGAATATTAATGAGCATATATGTGCTCATTTTTATACAAAAAAGATAGAATTGATATCAGAGATATAATAGTAATTTATTTTTCCATAATTAAAATATGGATTTGTCAGGTTCGAGTTTGAACATTTTGGGTTCAGATTGACTTAAAGCAGAAATTTTGGATTGGGCTCATGTAGGACTAATTGCAGATAACTATCAGAAATTTTTTTTTCTTTTTGTCAGCTGAAAAAATTAAAATCCAAGGGAGCGAATGAAACGTATGCTCACTTGTGTTACAAAAGTTTTTTTGATTCCTACTTTGAACCAAATAAAAAAATATATATATATATTCTACACTTCGGAGCCCACATTTTCTACAGAATATTGGCAAGTCACCAATAAAGATTACCTCTTGTGCATGAACAAGGACATCTGTATTCACTCATTATTTGTTGAATAAATTAATGCAAATTTTGGAAATTGGAAAGGGGGGGCGGGGGAGGGCAATTAGTAAGACTCCTATGCCATTGCTTTACGTGCAACGCTGCATATTAACGGCGAAAGACTACATGAAATCCAGCTGCTATGACAGTAACCCGTTCATAGGTACTAAAGGGGACATATCAAATTCGGTTTACAGGGAGAAGTTCATGACATCATCGCCCCTGGGTATTTCTGGAGCTCATAAGACAACCAGACACCCAAGAACTAGCCAAGCGCTTCCTCCTGAGATTAGCTATATCCCCAATCAGAATCGAGGAGCATCTATGGAGGTTACCTCTAGTTTCTTTCTACAGAATGGCAATTAGTAAAGAATGATCGAAATAAAAGTGAGAAGAGATCAAATTAAAAAAGTATATCGAGACAAATTTTCCAGATAGCGAGAAAAACAAGTTAGGCATACAGAGTTTATCCCAGACAGTTTCAGAAGGATGCTGCACTCTGCCTGCCCTTTGATTTATAAAATAGCACCTTTCTTGTCCCTCAAAAAAAGAATTAGCACAATTCTTGCCCCCTCCTGTAAAATAATTAGCATCTTTCTTTTCCCTCAGTAAAAAAAGTGCCTTTTCTCTTTTTTGCATTAAAAAATTTGCTTTCCTAGTAAAAACTGACTCAATGTTTTCTTGAAAAGAGTGCCCTGAATTTTAAATGTCAAAAGTGGCTTTAGGTATCAAAAGAATACATTTAACAATTAAAAAAAGTGCCCCTAAGAATAAAAAAGTTTATTTTTCTCATTAGCAGCACCCTGCTTTTTTGTAAATCTGGAGTAAACTGTGGGCATATATATCTAAAAAAAAAAAGTTTTTTTTTTTTTTTTTAAAGCAAGTTTGCAAAATGTACGGATTTGAGACTTTGTACTGTATCAGTATCAAATTTTTTAAAATATATTTTTACAATTTTTTTTCTTTTACTTTTTATAATTTTCATGTGACATACACTATTATTTGCACACTTTACTGATTCAAAAGAAGAGAAGAAGTCAATAAAATACAGGGGTCGATGCAGGTTTTTTTTCTTAGAGCCCATTTTGTGAAAAGTAAAGGTTATTTTTGTGAAATTTATTATATTTTTGTGAAAAATAACATTTTACAACGAAAGTTGAAATCCAGTTAATCAAATTCGAACCAAGCATTTATAAATAAAATCTTTTTTAAATCCTTTTGCTGAAGTTTTCCGCCCTGGTGAACTTGTTTGTTTACAAATTACACATTTTAAAACATCACAAAATAATAAATAAATAATAAATAGTAAGATTTTATGGAATAGAATTTTGTGAAGGGTTTTTAAATTTTTATGTGGTTCCTCTGTCCTATAAGTTATATTTAGAAACATTTTCTCCATGATCTGACAAGTATAACAGTAAAAATTTCAAAACCACAACTTACTTAATTGTGATAGGTTAAATTTTATGAAAATTTGAAGATTTCTGTCCCTAAAAGTGCACAGATGATTTTAGTGCCAAAGAGCTCTGAAATTTTATAAAATTCAAAGTATATCACAAAATAATAAATAAATAATAAATAGTAAGTTTTTATGGAATAGAATTTTGTGAAGGGACCCATTTCATCAAATTGATTTTTGTGAAGGGACCATTTTATCAAATTGATTTTTGTGAAGGGACCCTGAACGGGCCCCAAATTTTTCCTGGATCGACCCCTGAAATATCACTATTATATAAATATCTTTATATCAAATAACACTTAAAAGAAATAGTTACTATTTAAAAATACTTAATAATAGCTTTTTATTACATAATGTATTCAACAGTAATATTGTCTTCTTGCACAGGGAAAGGGCAAGCAGAATTTCTTATCAACAAAACAAGTGGACAACATTGTTTCTCTCTCTTTTTTAGCTCACAGGCTGTCAAAGCCTGACAGCTAATGTGCCTGCCCGTTCTGTATGTATGTACGTAACGCGATAATTCTTGATAGAAATAACCGTTTTGCTTCAAACTTTGTTTATAGGTTCATTGTGATAAGACGCTTCCCTAATTAGTTTTGGGGGTTCATTGGTTAAGTATAAAAGGGAGGAATGGGGGGTTAAACCCTTAATTTAGATAAATAGGTTTTTCATGCAGAATTATCCCATTTTCTTCAAATTTTGTATATAGGTTCATTTTGATAATGCGCTTCTGTGAATAGTTTTGGGTGTTCATTGGTTAAGTATAAATGGGGAAAGGGGGGGGATAATCGCCCCCCCCTCTTAATTTAGATAAATGAGTTTTTCACTCAGAATTATCCGATGTTCTTCAAATTTCGTATACATGTTCATTGTAATTAGAGACTTCCGTGATTAGTTTAAGAAGTCCATTAGTTAACTATAAGGGGGATAACAGAGGGATGACCCCCCTCTTAATATATTGTTGATTTCTTTATTTTTCGAGGGGTTTATCTCAAATTCTTTGAAATAAGAGTATAATATACAATTAGTGTGAATAGCATGTGAGCTCAATGCCCTCAGTTTAACTGGGCAGTTTTTTCTTCTTTTTTTTTTTTTTACTAGTAAACACAAGTATTATTTAAAGCGTTACTTTACACCTGATTTCTCCAATAGTGGATTATATGTGCATTTGGCAGAAAAACAAAAATGCCAAACATTAGGGTATTCCATATTTTGGAATGAAATAATTGTAATAATAACTTTGTATTTTTTATAAAAATAGAAAACAGACTAAAAAAGAAAAAGATTACAGACTATTTATTTTCATAAAAAAAAATAAAAATGGCTGGATTAAAAATGATAACAGTATCAAAAACAACCCCCCCCCCCCTTCTCCCTACCCCTAGAGATATATCTTACAATATCAAGTGCCAGACCTCCCTCCTCCTAAAGTGATAATGTTATATATACACTGCCCTCAAGTGGAAATTTTGGAGTAAGGAAGGTAATTTAGAAGACTGATTATTCATTTATTGTTACTAGAGAGCAAAAATACAGTAATTTTTTTTTTTTAAATAGACATTTATAGATTCTTTATTTTGTATGTGAGGGAGAGGGGGCCGACATTTTTTGCATAGAGAGATGATTCAGGTTGCAGATTATCTATTTATTTTTACTAGACAGCAGCAATAAGACAGAAAATTTCTTCAAATAAGAGTTTGAATTTTTTTAAATTTTGTATACTGGGGGCATGAGACAGAAACACGAATTTTGATGGAAGGGGGTTTGTAATTTAGGTGATTTGTTATTATTATTTTTTTATTTTGTTAGAGGAGTAGAAAAGGGGGGAAGCAGACATTTTGAGGGTAGAGAGGTAGTTGAAATGGTTGATTATTTATTTATTGTTACTAAAGAGCAAGGAAAAGAGCATAATTTTCTTTTTTTTAAAAAAAAGAGTTTCAATATGTTCAATTTTGTATGCTGAGAGGAGAAGGAGGGAAGAAGTGTAAATTTTAGAAGGAGATTCGGGGTGCAGGGGGTAATGTAAATGATTATTGACTTACTGTTACTAGACAAAAATAATATTTTTAAGTAGTTTTTAAGATTTTTATTTATTTTTTCTTCTGAAGATGACAATGGGTGGAACCAAACATTTTGGATTAAAGAGATAATTTTAATGGATGATTATCTATTTATTGTTACTAAAGAAAAAGAATTAAAACATATATTAAAAAAAAAAAGCTTTACAAGAGGGGGAGGGGGGTAAGTTTAGATGATTAATTTTTTAATGTTGAACTGCCTGGGACGTGCAGTCCTTGAGAGGGGGGCAATGTTATGAATTTTGTACATATTCCAATTTTTTTTATAGTGAAATTGCAGTATTTAATGTTTTTCCTGTCTGAAATTATGTAACTCAATACAAGAGCCTCGGATGCTTTGCAAGAAAAACAACCTTACACCCTCATCGTTTTTATAATGGAGTTTAATGGGAATATCGCCAAGTTGGCGATGGTTTTGGCGACTTATTTTTGTCGCCAAATTTGGCGATATATCGCCAAATGTCGCCAAGTTGGCGACTTTTTGTGCAACCCCCCCCCTTATACCTATACATTGGGATCCTTTCTCGTTTGGGGTACTCTATCGAGAGTTGAAGCACTTTCTGGTAATTTCTAGCATCCGAAAGCTCTGGAAAATTCTACAGTTATCTCTAAAGCCTATATAAGGGACCTCCACCAGTTGAGTTCAGTCAGTTGATGATCAGCTGTGATTGAATTCACACAAGATGCTTTTGCTTTGAGACTGTGTTGTCTATGAGCGATTTTGTATTGAACAATACGCTATATTGTTCTGTGTAGCATTTTGCTGTGCTGTTATTAGATTTGAAGATTAATGAATATTTGTATTTTGAGAAGATATTTCTGTTCTAATCGAACTGTTTGTGGTAAATAAAGCCTGTTTATTGTTCTTATATATTGGCATCAGTCCTTTCGAACCCCGAGCTCACAACACTAGTGAATAGGGATGCACTGAATAGTGCTTTTGGCTGAATAACGAATATTCGGCATACCAGTAAACTGAATAGGGGAGACTGGTACACAGTGGACCACTTTTTCAGTTAATTTTTTCTTCTCTTTAATGGACAAACCGATCTGCATGAAAATATTTTTTAATATTCCTTAAACCTTTATACATTTAGCATAATTTTCTCAGAACATGGTTTTCAATACATTTTTCAAAAAAAAAATTTTTTATATGCACCCATAAAGTGGACCAGTGTACCCCAGAAGTGGGGCACACTAGTTCACCCACCGGCGCACAGTGGACCGCTATTAGATATTATCTGAAATACAATATAAATCTATTTTTCATTAATTTAATTCTTTTTTATTTCTCCTTTACCCAGAAAATAACATAGTAATATAAATTTACAAGTAACATTTTGAAACAAAAACAAAAAAAAAATTATTATAATTTGAAAATAATAACAGATTAATACAGGAACAATTGCTATTTAGTTGAAGTTATTACTTAAGTATGAAAAAATCAGCAAACATTAAAACTTGCAAATGAAATTCCAAAATACTTATGAGTAAGATTGAGCCTGGAATTTTCCTTAAATACTTTTGGGTCTGGGAGCAAGCAACATTATGAAATCATTGACATCAACAACAGATTCATCTACAAAGTTTCGGACAAAATAAACTGATTTCCATTCAATTTGCATCTCATGAATCTTACTTGAATAGAATCATCACCAATTAGAATACAGTTATATTTATTAAAGGCAGTAAATACAAAACAAAATATTTCTTACTATGTTAAATAAATTGTTATTTTTCTTTGTTTACTTTATTTTATAGTTAAATAACTACATTAAAACAATATTTCTTGATAGAAAATGAGCAATTATTAAATATTTTGAACATTCTGCATTACAGGAGCAGAGTGGGTTGTGGACCACTGTGCCCCAGGAGTGGATGGTCCACTGTGCCCCATGTTGAAGTTCAATAAATAATCATATTAATATTGTTTATAGCTTTCTTTTAAACATATTAACTTTAAAGTTAGATAAAAACAAGTATCTTAGCTTTGCAAAAAAGCTGTTTTATCTTATTTATCTACAACCTTTAATTACTAAAGAAATAAAAATAGGATGACGAAAAATTTTACTTTTAGAAGCTCAAAACAACCAATCAGGATAAAATAGTTCAATCTAAGCTAAACATATTTTCTGAAGGCTATAAATAATCAGTACATTGCTGTTGTCTAATCGGATAGAAGAGAAGCTTAAAAAAATTTTAAATAAATAAAATATTAGGGGGTGGTCCACTGTGCCCATAGGCCCAGTGTGTACCAGTCTCCCCTACCGAATATTTGACTGGACAAATATTTTTATATTTCAGAGTTTAAAGATATTAAAAAGTTAAATTTTAAAACACTTATTCATATTTAACACAGATACTTTCCTTTTAATAAAGAAAACTTTTTACAAGTAAACATTACACTAAAAAAAATATATGCTTTCAGTTATTATTTTAGAGAAGAGGATAAATTAAGAAACTTGTTTAATTAATAACATTTTTAATTACATGGCTTCTTCTGTGAGTTAAAACAAACAAATAAAATTTTTTTATACTCTAAAAACAAATATTTTAAAATCAAAGAAAATTTTTGAAGGAATTTGAAGAAAAAATTTACAGTCATACTGTTTATTTGCCAGGAAGGAACTACAGTAAAAAAAATAAATAAATAGTAAAATCTATTCAAATGGCAACAACTCAGCAAGAATAACATTTCTGTTCTTTTTTTATTTAGTAAAGAAGTTTTTTAAATGCACCAAAGAGCAGTGTGTATGGAGTGGGCGATCATTTTGAGAGGTTGTAAATATACAGATTGTTCCTAAAATCTTATAACAAACTTTCAGGGGAGATAATGTGGTCAAGACAATTAATGAAGAACAACATGACAAGAAATGTTGTTTGTTTGAACAAGAAACAACATTTCAATCTACTTATATCATCTAAAATATAATACATTCAATAAAAAAATACAGGGTGTGTTGATACAAGCCTAAATTGAATTCCTTTTCACAACTTTTAAATGATGAAAATTATTATTTGACAGTTAAAATTAAGAGCTTTGTAAGGTTTTAAAAAATATTTTTAAAAAGGTTTTTTTTTTAAGTATTCGGTTTGGCTGAATATTTCAATATTTGGCAGGCCAAATAGTTTGATATTCAGCCTAGCCGAATATTCAGTAGTATGGCCGAATACCGAATAATCGGTGCATCTTTACTAGTGAACAACAAATAGGATAGAAGAATTTAAGATTCTGAAGATTGTAAACTTTTTGTACAAGGAGATGGGGGACAGACAAGGAAAGTGGACATTTCATCTGCATGTGTGTTTGGGGGGGGGGGGGGGGGTATTGAGATTATATAAAATATAAGTAAAAATCTGCCAAAAAAAGTCCAAAGAGGGAAAATAATTTTCCTTGGATTTTTAAATCAATTTATTGCACAAAAAAGTTTAGTGGGGGAGCTTATATTTCGGAATAGAAAAGAAAATCAAAACTGCTTGAAAGTGGTAGGAGGCTTACAATTGGATTTTACGGTAAAGAAAGTTCAGCTAATTGGCAAAATATTCTACACACATGAAATTTATAGCAGAAACAAAAACCCAGTATAGCATCATATGAAAAATAAATAGATTAAAAAAAGCAAAATTTATCTACAAATGTTTTAAATGCCACACAAGTGTATACTTATTGACTTCAGAAACTACAATCAAATTAGCAAAACTAAAATTTAAAAAAAAAACATTTAATTTACTACAAATGAATATGTTCGGTTATTTAGAACCAATCTAATTCCGAATTTTCAAAACCGCAAAGGGAAATTAAAACAAATATTATTGGGAGAACAATTCTGATACAAACCTCAGTTAATATCTGAAAGAAAGTACTGTTACATGATGTGGAGAAGGTGACCCCGATAGCAGAAACAGTGCAGCATTGCAGCAGGTGCCTCGGATTATTTCAGCTGCTCCAGATTAACCTAACAGCTTAAAAAGAAATGCTAAGCTTTAAAAAGTTGCTAAAATATACTTTATTTTTAGAAATGTATACATAAACAACATCATAAAACAACTTCTTGAATCTGCAGATTCACTAATTATAAAAATCAATAATATCAGGTTTACAAAAAAAAAAAAAAAAAAAAAAAAATACATGGAAAAGCATCAAGGAACTGACAAGCCAAGCACACTGTTTTGTTATTTACTTACGAACAAAATAAAACCCCTATAAAACGAATAAAAAACATAATTGTATTAAGAACTAGTAAAATTATATAATAGTTCATACAATTAAAAAAAATAAGATTTTTTTTACCAGCTTACTTCAAAAATCAAGATATTCATTAGTAAACATCAGGGAGATAGAGAGATTATTTCTATCTCCATGGTAAACATGCTAGCCCATCACTTGATTGATTGATTAATTAATCGGAGCCGAAAGTCGATGATGCAAATACTTCTGATTAAAGGAGCACAGTAATCGGAACAGTCCTACAGAAATATTTCCGTTAACGGTAAAGTGCTACTGAAATTATTATTTATTATACACACATTTGAACTTTTTAGATACAAAATTTGGATAATTTCAACTTTGTCATGTAACACAAAACACTAGTCACATGAGACTGAAAATGTGCAAAATTTACACTTCTCCTCTAGCAAGAATAATTCGAGTGAATCCTGAAGTTCCGAGCTCTGATTAATTTAGATAATTTCTAACTTGTCATATAACACAAAACACTAAACATGAGAAAAAATACATTTACTGATTGCACGGGATTTTCATTTTCCGAGAACTTAAGCCTCTCTACCAGAAAACCAAGCTCTGATTAATCAATCAAAGTTTTCTGGTCCGAAGTTCTCGGATGTGTTGGTTGCGTTTGGTAACAGTGCGACTCAGTGTTGAATTCAGGGGGTGGCCCGGGGGGGACATTCCCCCCGGAGCACAGAAATGTCCCCCCCCCGGAAGATTTGAGATTTTATGCTTTCAATGGGCAAAAAGTGGAATTTCCCCCCCGGAACTCTGTTATGTCCCCCCCGGAGCTACAGAAATCCCTCCCGGAGAAAAGTGTCTGAATTCAACACTGGTGCGACTTTGTTTATTGCTTGCGGTGTCGGTCGGTTCTCGCCGCCGCGAAGTGTTCCCTATCTTTAAGGGGCTTTTTTGAATAAGTTCTCCAATTTATTTCATACTAGTTGGTATTATTCGTGTTTTTTGTATTGTGCTTTGTATTTATTTCCACCCGGGAGTGGTAAGTTTGCGTTTTGTATTAATTTTTTTTCTTCCGTGTTACTGACTCGTGTCAGTTTGGTCACAGTGGTTGTCTCGCAGCACGTGGCGGTCACAGACAATGTGTTAAATAATTCCTCTCAGAATACAACCATGGAAATCAGCAATGAAGCTACCCCTAACCCATTCTTATACAAATCAAATAGTTCTCCAGAAGAAATTCTTGTCGAGGCTAGTAAGCTCGGCATTGGAGCAGTGTCAATCACTCTCACGGCTACCAACGGCTCCATTCCTGCGACTCACCCCAAAATACTTAAAGAGGCCATCGCTGCGCAAGTCCCCTCACATAATAATATTGACTTCATGAAAATAACTCGACAAGGCAAGCTTCTGGTTCACACCCTGGATGCAGGAACGGCCAGTCAGGTTTTCAACATCAAAACGCTATTCATCATCCCGGTCTCCGCTTCATTCCAAACTGAATGCCTTTCGACGAGATTTTTGCTTCACAACATATCTCCTCTAGTGGACTGTACTGAAATCGCAGACGAACTCGCCTACGTTGGGATTAAACCGCTTGAGGAAAGACGTTTTCTTAGAAACGGATCTGCTCCCACCTCCTCCGTCCTTGTCACCAAACTTGGCTACTCTCTGCCGTCCGACATTAAACTGTGGTATCAGGTACACCGCATAACCCTCTTCGTCGATAAACCCCGTCAATGCACCAATTGCCTTAAATTCACTCACAACACTCGCGCTTGCAACAGCACTCGTGTTTACGGCCAGTGCGGCATCCCTCATGACGGCACCTGCTCCACCGACTCCCCTATGTGCGCCAATTGCAAAGGCAACCACGTATCCTCAGACAAGTCCTGCCCACATTATAAACAAGAAGCCAAGCTACTAGCATTTAAAGCTGAGAATCACCTTACTTTCAGTAAGGCCCGACGCTAATTCCGTGTCAGTATAAGGAAAGGGCATCTTTACAAACAAACAGTTCCATCAACCAATCTACCACTGCATTTTTGTTACAGCTATCATTGCAGGAATCGTCATGGCAACGTAGGCCAATCATATCATAGACCAGTTTAACATAGACAAATCAAATCCCTCCATCTCATGTGTACTGCAGGAGCCGTAAAGAACGAACAGGTTTTTCTCCCAAACCAACAGTAGTTTAACCAACAGTGACGTCAGATGCCCTTTCCTTATAGCATCCAAAGCTGAGTCCTACGCCGCGGCTGTGGCTTCTACCCCTGCCTGTACTCCCCCACCCACGGATTACGTTACTAAAACCGACTTACATGAACTCCTCCAGTGTTTCACGGATAACATGGTTAGCTTGCTCCAACAGGTCGTGGACTCTCAAAAAACCAACTGCCAAGAACTGTTAAATTCGTTTACTACGACGGTCATAGATGCCGTGAAAGATACGCTGACAGCTGACGTTCTCCCTCTCAAGCCTTCGCCCTCTGACAAAAGGAGCGATGTGCTATCCCCTCCACACTGGACAATACTTAAATCAGAAAAAGCGAAAAATTTGAAAATGGCGCTATCGTCCAAAGGTTTGTCAACTGATCCTCTTATGGACACATCTACCCCTGAGTCCTGGATCCCAGATGGCCCTCCTCTTCGCGAGGCGAACTCTGGAACTACTTCTACCAAAACCTAGCGTGGCTGCGGCTGCCCCTCCCCCCTTTTTTTCTTCCTTTTTTGGGAGGGCACCGTTTTTTTTTTGCTGCTAATTTCTCGTCTTCTGGCCTTCTTGTTCGGCTGTCTGGCTCCGCACTTCCTCCCCTTTTTTGTTCTTCCGTTCATGGGCATTACACTCATCCATTGGAACTGTCGCAGCATACGAGCTAACGGCCACTGGTTACGCGCCCCTTTTTTTGAAGACGCCCAAGTTATCTGCCTCCAAGAAACTTACTTGAATTCCGACTCGTTATTCTCTATAAGGAAAGGGCACCTGACGTCACTGTTGGTTAAACTACTGTTGGTTTGGGAGAAAAACCTGTTCGTTCTTTACGGCTCCTACAGTACACATGAGATGGAGGGATTTGATTGGTCTATGTTAAACCGGTCTATGATAATACGACCACTTTCTTTGCTAACAGAGGCTGCGGTCGCGGTGGCGGCCTTCTCACGGCGGTCCGCACATCTTACCCCTCTTATCTCCTACCTCTTCCTGCCGATCCTTCTGGTAGGGTCGAGGCCCTCGGCGTCAGGTTCCACTCTTACGTTCTCTCCTCCCTATCCTCTTGACCTTCAGAGGTTTCACGCCTGGGTTCTCAGTCACAGCATCTGCATCTGTAATACCTCAACTCCTTCACGTACGGTTCATGGTTCTCCCCCCTCCCTGCTGGATCTCACTCTCTCGTCTCCTGATCTTTACAGTTCCCTATCCTGGTCGGTCCATCCGGACCCTTTCGATTCTGACCATCAGCCGGTTTCTATTCAGATCGTTAATCCTGTTACGTCAGTTAGTCAGCACCGCCCTTCCGTCAACTGGTCCTCAGCCGGCCGTGTCCTCAACTCGACCTTAGACAACTCCTCCGCCGACACCTCATACGACTCCTTCTCGCAATCTTGCTCTGAAGCCATCTCGGTGAGTACTACTTTCCCACGCCGGTTTCGGCGCACTAGTGCTCCTTGGTGGGATATCACCTGCCGCAGACTCCTCGGTCTCAAGCGCCGGTACCTGCGCCTCGCTAGGTCCTACTGCTCAAGGGACTTATGGCTACTCTACAAACAGACGGCCAATAAACTTCGACGGCACATCAAGCTTGTTTCTCGTAATTACTGGGACCAGATATGTCGGTCCAGGGGTTCGAATGGTCAAATATTCAAACTGCTCAAAAGCCTCGCTCGCAAAGACTCGCCACCTGGTGATAACATTCTGTGGTGCGGTGTCCCTGTGGCCTCCCCGCATGCCCAAGCGGATCTCTTCCTCGGAACCTTCAGCCAGGATGACCCCCTTTGTCCCCTTCCGTATGACCTTAGCGATGGCAATGCCGGCCTTGACGCGCCTTTCACACTTCAAGAATTACTGCTGGCCATTCAGAAAACTCGCCCCACCACTCCCGGAAGAGATGGAATTTCAGTCAAGCTTCTCCAAGGCCTCTCTCATGCGAACACTGCGAAGCTACTCGCACTTTACAACGACCTGTTCGACTCCGGCGCCGTGCCCTCGTCGTGGAAGGAAGCCTCCATCGTCCCAATCTGCAAGCCGGGGAAGCCTGCTCGCCACATCTCCTCCTATCGCCCCATTGCACTGACCGCCGTCTGCTCAAAGGTTTTTGAGCGCCTCTTACTCCATCGCCTTATCTTCTGGGCTGGGTATAACAACATTTTCCAAGCCTCCCACTATGGGTTCATGCCGTTCAAAGACACTACAGCGGCTCTTTGTAAATTCTTCGACGACATCTCCGGAGCTCGCACTTCCCGCCAGGCAGCCTTCGCCGTGTGTTTGGACATCCGCTCGGCATATGACTCCGTATAGATTGATAGCCTCGTCTATAAACTTGCCACCCTCGGTATCCGGGGAAAAGCTGGCCGCTGGATCGCTAACTTCTTGACAGACCGGTCAATCAACATCCGTTGGAAGGGCACGTATTGTGGCCGCGGGCCGTGCAGGAGAGGAGTTCCTCAAGGTAGCGTTCTTTCTCCGTTCCTCTTTATGATTTTCCTTTTTGATATCTTCGATATCCTTGAAAGTGGTGTTTTCCTCCTTATCTACGCTGATGACATCATCCTATATGCTTTGCGGGAGGACCCTTCCCGCACCTTGACAAAACTCCAAAACTG
This sequence comes from Maratus michaelseni, assembly GCA_963931845.1. NCBI lineage: Eukaryota > Metazoa > Arthropoda > Arachnida > Araneae > Salticidae > Maratus > Maratus michaelseni. Next base: position 260,685,238 of record OZ007598.1, read on the forward strand.
CATTGATCGGCTGGTGCAATGGTGCACGGCCACCCACCTCTCCATCTCACCGGACAAGAGCACAGCCATCGACTTCTCCCGTCGCCGGCCGATGGATTCAAAGGTTTCCATCAGGGGAGTTGAACTCGAGTGGAGTCCTACAGTCAAGATTCTTGGCGTTTGGTTCGGCAGGTCCCTTTGTTTCAACCATCACTTTTCATACCTTCGGGACCTTCATACCTTCATAC